>JAANHX010000481.1:0-600000 GCA_011320135.1 Phytophthora betacei
TGTAGACGAAAGTGCCACCCATCGTTGGCTCTTGCTAGAATACGTGACAGCACAATCGCCAAGCATCCACGTACCCTGACACCGACCTCCTCGTGTCGATGTCTTTTGCGAAGTCAGAGTCCACGAATGCCTTTAGCTGTAGAGGGTCAGTTCTTCGAGCATCTATCACAAGTCCGTAGTTCCACGTTCCTTTGACATCTTGTAGAATTCGTTTTGCTGCGTTTCAGTGCACCAGTCCTAGGTCGCTCAGATACGTGCTCACGACTAGCATTGGGTACGCGATGTCCGGCCTGGATCCAGTCATCAAGTACATGTACATCAAGCTCCCTATTAGCCCCTGGTAATCCTTAGTCTCCATCTGAGCTTGCTCTGCTTCTGTCTTCGAGCAATCGGCTTTAATCAGCACAACGACAGCTTCACGAGGCGTTTTGGTTGGATTTGCGTGCCTGAGGTCGTATGTTTCCCACATCGACTTGGCATACGTGCTTTGATCAATGCTCAGCATTTTAGCGTTGCGATCGCGACCAATCGGAAGCTCTAGTAGGTAGTGTACTTTACCCATGTCCTTGCAGTTGAATTTGGAGGCTAGCATTTGTTTGATCTTTGCTATTCCCGTCCTGGTGCTCGATATTAACAACAGGTCGTCCACGTAAATACCAATTATTTAAAAGGGATCCGTGTATGCCGTAGCACCTGCGCGGAATGAGGTGTCAACGAAGGACGGGCAAACGGCTGGTGAGCAAGTTGAAGTGGGTTCTGGACGTGAGGATTACCAAGCACAATTCCCACGCCAACGAAGTGTCGGTCAGCTGCCAACGAAGAGTGACGGGTACCAATGAGAGAGGAGTGGGCGTCCATGACTCAGGGCGGCCAATCAGCAACGAGCCGTCAGTAGGCGATGATGAAGTTGGGTGGAGAGGCGGGCAGCGGGAAGATTGTGTTGGGCCGGTCGATCGGCTGGAGCCGCTCAGTTGCAATCTGCGGGGTCAAGTACAAGTGGCTGACCTGCAGTAGTGAGAGTGTCGGTAGACACGAGCAACGAGAACGAGAATGAGTAGGTATCGGTAGCGGGGAAGCGTTACCGATAGGCTGTGCGTGTGAGGACTAGCGGGACAGTGCGACGGAGCAGGCGTGGACTCTGGCAGGAGTGGCCAGGGTCACGAGGACCTAGTGCTGAAACTGAGAGAACTCTTAGCGAGAGCCTCGAGAAGCGTGGAGTATGGCAGGAGTAGCCCCGGTGTGCGGTTCCGGTGCGTGAAACTGAGAGAAGGCTTAGTGTGGGGCCCTGAGTCGCGGTGCACGAGAACGCGAAGGACGAGCACGTGTAGTTGTTGGGAAGTCTCTGTGAAAACGGAGCCACGGACTCTGCGTGAAGTCAGAGCACAGGAGAACGGACGGACGGACGAAAAGACTCTGGAAACGGAGCAAACGGAGAGTGTATTAATATATAGGTGCGAACATAGAAGTGTACGTGCCGGCGGTGTGAAACGGGCCCATGAGCGTTGACTATCTTTGCGTGACGAGTACCGTCGTCGGACCTGGACATACCCAATGAGCAAGCACGCGAGCGTACGACACGTTCAACAGGCGAGCAAGAGCTGCCCTGTTACATGGTGGTCATACAGGAGCATCTCAATCAGGAAGCGAGTACGCCTACGGAAACAATAACGAGAGCTAGAACTGCAACGATGACGGCGACACTTCGGTCCAAGTCGAAATCACCTCATCCGAGGTCAGTAGCAGCCGGAAAGAGGAAGGCCTCGACGGTAAAGAACTTGAGCGTCGCGACGAGTGAAGACAACGACTCCGAGCACGATACGATCACGAATGCGAAACAGCCAGCAGCTGGCACCGAGGCGGCGAAGCAAAAAACTGTGGTTTGGCAGAGCCATCAGCAGACATCTTCCGCCACATCAGGAAGCGGTAGTACCTCAGTTGCTGCCACTACGGAAGGAATGCAGTCAATGGCAGACGCTTTACAGGCACTAACCTCGGTCATCACTGGACTTCAACCAGCAACCGCAAGCAACGACGGTAACAGGCAGGAATGACTACGGAGGACCGAGAAAACAGAGGCGACGCGGCTAACGAGGGAGGCCCATGAGGTGGTACGTGCCTTGTGGAGCAGGAATGGTCACCAGTACCGCTGCCTGAATCACCCCAGAGCGAGATGACATCGGTTGCCACAGCTATCCAAAACCTGACGACGATGCTGGCACGAATGCAACCTGCTCCAGTGGCATCGGTGCAACGAGTACGTGGGCAAGGACAGCAACGAGGAACACGACGCGGCGTGAGGCGTGCCCACGCGCCTCCATCGGATGGGGGTAACAGTCCGGATGGATCCTCGAGCGAGAACTCTGACGGTGCCGGCCCTCTAAGGAACGACGACAACAGCAACGAGAGTAGCAGCGACGCAGGTGATGGGAACGCGAGTAGTAGTGACGACGATGGAGACGACAGTAACAGCAGCTCTGACAGCGACGATGACAGACGACGAGGAAGGCCTGGGCGACACAGACGTCACGCGCGAGGTGGTCGATCCAATGAACGAGCAAGACGACGGAGCGTGCGGGACTTGGAGCTACCTACCTTCACTCCATCCCCAAAGATGTCGGTTTCCACGTGGATCGATAGAGTATACTTGGTCTGAAAAGGCGCGCAAGCATTGGGACGCGGCAAATGGTCGGGTCGCATACTGTGCTTCATCTTGGGCAACAAGCTCATGGAAAATGCAGCTAAATGGTGGGTCGATATGGATCGGCGACTCTCGGATGACAAGCGCACGTGGAAGTATCTGAAGAAGGTGTTGTTGCGCCGTTACGACGAGAAGTTGGACAAGTCGACGGCAGAATGGCGCGTTAACACGAGGCGCATGATGCCAGGCGAGACCTACGCTGACTTTGGTGCTGGCTTGAGAGACGTGATCAGCAGAAATGAGGTCGATGAGCGAGTCCTCTTGGCGCAATTTTAAAAATGTCTTGACAAGCCAACGAGGCAGCGTGGTAAAGCAGCCACCGAGCCGGACACACTGGAAAAGGCGGTAGATAAGGCGACCGAAATTGACGACCCGATGGACAATGTCGCACGGGGGATGGTCAACATCGGCCAACTCTGGGCCACCGCACCCAGTCGGTACGTGATACCAAGGGATGGAACCATCGGACAGACGGCGGTCATCCCAGGCATCAGCGGTACGAGTGTGCCGGCAAATCTGGTAAGCGACAACTGGGATGGGACGGTTGGTGGCGGCATTCAAGCAGTGGCCCTGTTCACCAATCCGCAAGAAATTTACAAAACGTTCCCCGGCACCTGGGAAACGCACCTGGTCACCTGTTGAACGGAAAGTATTGATATGAGCCCAAGCGCGGCGAACGGCGACACGCTCCGGCACGCGAGGAGCAGCCGGAGACGAAGAAGCCGGTCTACGCCCAGAAATCGACGAGGAGAGAGACGAGAGACGTACAGCTGCGACGAGTCGGATGCACCACCGAAGAAAAGGAAGGCGAAAGCTACTGTGAAGCAGGTAGTACTGAAACGTCCAGTGACTGGTGCGACCGGTACGACCGAGGACGTTTCGGCGCACGGTGCGAGCGCGGTGGTGTATCGTCAGTGTGGTCAGACGGGTCATTGGACCATCACTTGCTCTAACGTCAAGTGCTACGCGTGTAACCAGTTGAGGCACTTTGCGAAAGAATGCTCGGATGAGAAGGCCAGGGCACGAAACGACGCGTACCTCAAGACACGTGAGGAAGTTAAGAAGACGGGAAACGTGTAGCGGGCGCGGTGAAGGGAGTACCGCGTCCGGTGATAATGCATCCCAACAGGCAACAAGCGAGATGGAAGTGGAGACGATGAAGGACAAGACCAACGTAGAGGATGAACCGAAGGAGGCTGTTGTAGCCGACTTACCGGAAACAGAAGAAGAAGTGAAGGGGGCGGGCGCCGTAGAAGCAGGTGCGGTGCCACCAGAACGAGTAGAGGTGACACGACCGAAGACGGGCGTGACGTCAGACGAGAAGAACAGAATGGACGAGATGCTCGAAGCGATGAATACCTTGGCCATGGAGAAGAATGATGCGAGGGCAGTTCGCTACGTTGCGACCGTGCGACCGGCCATGACAGCCGTACGCTACACGTGCTTGGTCGATCATCCGGAACAAGGCAGGGTGTGTCGATCTGAAGAAGGCGCGTGTGTGGAGAGGAGCGCTGATGAGGTATGCAGTACGAACGGCACGACTACGGATCATAGTAGGGCACCGAAACCGGCCACGAACGAAGTGATAAACATAACAGTAGTGCGGCAGGCGCGGAAGTTGATGCGGAATCAGAAGAAGAGGCAGCGTGTGCAACGTGCCTTGGTACGGCGACGTGAGAAGGCCCGTACGGAGGAAGAACGACTACGCGCTGGAGGAGATGTCCGAACTCGACGGCAGTACGAGGTCAGCTGCGCGCTACACGAACTGGAAGAGCGAGTGCAACAGCGAAGGGGTGACGAAAGTGTGTTACATGGTGCCAGGGCACGAGCGCAGTCAGATGATGAGCCTGCACGAGTACGGTTAGTGCAGCGACGAACCGATCTGGCGGAGTATGACGAGGATGTGCAGTATGTGGAGGCAGACGACGGTCTTCCTACAACTACGATGGAGATGTCGGGTACCAGTAGGTACGTCAAGTTGGACAGCGGCGCGAGATTCACAGTGGCAGGTACCGACTGGATGGCCCATGGTGACAGAATATCTGTGAAGGCACCTGTGGACTACATTGAAGGGTCTGGTGGCTTCTTGCTGGATGTCGTCGGTGTATGACGGTTTGAACTGAAGACGGTGTTCGGCGAGGAAGCGTGCGTGGATGCGTGCATTGTGAATGGCTGCACGAGCGAGCTCCTACTTGGCATGGACTTCATGGATGAGTATAAGGCGACTATGGACTTTGGGCTAAATGAGTTGAAGTACACGGCGAACGCCCGTACCGTGTTGGTACCATTCCGAACGTTTGACAAGGCTAAGGGTGTGACCGTGGCGACAGTACGCATGATACGAACAACGATTTATGGCACCGGTATGATAACGCCAATTGAGGTCGCGGTCACGGCGGAGGATGGTGAGACCGGCATCTTCCTACCCACAAAGTGGATTGGGTCGGTTACACTGGCGGCTACCGTGACGAAGGCCCGTTCTGGCAAGGCGTGGATTCCGGCGATCAATCCAAGTGGAGGTCGCGTGAAGTTGCCGTCCAACACGGGAGCTAGGGACGTGGATTATGTTGGACGAGGACATGGTGGATCGGGAAATGAACGGGGCGATGCAGTCGAGCAAAGTGCGCACATGGCTAGACAAATTGGGCTTTACGGAGACATCTTTGGAAGACGAAGGTAACGTGAACATCGGGGCCGACGACGAGGACGATCGAGCTCTAGTGTTGAAGCTGCTCAGAGCGAACAGAAATTTGGTGACGGACACGAATGACCGTCCGCCAGCCACGGCGCTTGATATCGAGTACCATATTGACACCGGAGATGCCGCTCCCATAATGATGAAGCGTCGGCGGCAAGCTCAGAGCGAAGATCTGGTCGTGGAGAATAACGTGGACAAGATGTGTCGTCTGGTGTGATTTGAAGAGGGTAACGGGACCTGGAGATTTCCCGTAGTGCTAATTAAGAAGAAGGATGGCGAGGTGCGCTTCTGTGTGGATTATCGAGCACTTAATAAAGTGACAAGAAAAGACGTATTCCCGTTACCACGCATTGACGAGACGTTGGAAGCGTTGGGTGGCGCACCGCTATTTATGACATTGGACCTCAAGTCAGGATACTGGCAGATACGAGTGGCGGAGGCAGATAAGCAAAGACGGCATTCACCACAAACCAGGGTTATTTCAGTTTGTCCGGATGCCGTTCGATTTGACCAACGCACCCTCCACATTCCAGCGGATGATGAACAGCATGTTGCGTGGGCTGACTTGGATTACATGTCTAGTGTATCTTGATGACATAGTAATCCACACCCGAAGTGGTATTGAACGTCATGTGGTAGAGCTAGCGTGCGTTTTGGAGCCGTTGTCGGAAGCGGGGTTGACATTTAAAGCTAAAGAGGTGTCGGTTGGCGACGCAACGGATGGAATACTTGGGGCATGAGCTGAGCGCCGACAGAGTAAGGACCATTGGAGAGGCTAGTTCGGCGGTACGGGATTTTCCTTGTTCCTACGGATGCTGCCGAAGTAAAACGATTCGTACGTCTGGCTGGCTACTATCGAAGATTCGTCAAAGGCTTTGGGTCTTTAATGGCTCCAATGACCAAACTACTACGAAAGAGTGCGGAATGGGGAGTGGGCGTCGGGGAAGGAGACAGCGTTTCATCAAAGTAAAAGAGGTGCTGACGGGGAGGCCCTTGCTAATCTACCCTGACTTCACTCTGCCGTTTAGACTGGTAACGGAACGCTATCCAGGTCGGGCTGGTTGCCTGCCTCACACAGAACCTCAGTAATGGCTGGCAGCCTGTGGCTTATGCCAGCAAGGTGAGCAGTGAGACGGGAGCTAACTACGGGATCACTGAACTGGAATGTTTCGCAGTCATATGGGCAGTCAAACTATTCCGGCCGTATTTCTTATGGTCGAAAGTTTACCATCGTTACGGATTATGCGGCGTTGAAATGGCTCATGACGAGCCCTAATCTGACGGGGGAAACTACACCGGTGGGCCCTAATGTTACAGTACAGGAATACGAGTTCAATGTAGAATACCGCCCGGGCAGCACCAACGTTGTAGCTGACGCGCTCTCTAGAACACCGGTAACTTCAGCACGAGTCGCAGTGGGGGCGCCGACGACAATCCAGACGAAGGGTGACTGAACAAACATGCGACAAAGGACTCGGTCGAGCTGACACGACAGTGACCCCAGGGCGTGGCGAAGCCGGATGACGAGGAGGCGGAGCACGTAACACCAGACGCGATGGTGGTGGAGTACCCCGGACCCATAACGCGTGCAACCAAGCGGCGTGTCCATGAGGCGCGACGACAAGCCGAGAATGACGCGATGTTTGGCGACGAAAGAAAACACAGGTCGATAAAGAGGTGATGACGAATGAGGAGATGCGCGGTGCGACGGTGAGAACGCCCGAGCGTACGGCACGTGCAACGATAAACGTCGCCGAAGAGGTACGTACCAGTATACCGGATGAACACGATGCCACCGGCGGAACACCGGGTGGTACGAGTGAGACGACGTTGCAGCTCACTGACCAGCACGTACGAGAGGCGCAGACACGCAGCAGACTAGCGCAACGACTGGATGATGCGACGATGTATAAAGGCATGAGCGTTGAAACACTGACGAATTGGCAGTGATCAACACACTCCAAGGGAGGCGAGTAGTGATGCCTCCATAGCTGTGGGCGAGGGTTGTTCAAGGAACACCACGACTCTGTATGGGCCTGAACATTTACGAGCTACGCACACCTATGGTCAATATTACAGCTGTATGGGTGGCCTAACTTACAGCGCGAGGTAAAGCATTGGGTTGACGGCTGTCAGGAGTGGTAGGCCGTAGGAAAGCGAGGCCGCGAGAAGTGGTGCCACCCGACGTCGGAGATCGGTGGGAACTAGAAGTGGCCGGGCCATTACCTACCACAACCGGTGGACAACGATTCGTCATCGCAGCAGTGGAATACGTTACGAGATACGCGGTAGCTGCGGTGGTTTAAACAAAACACGGCGGAGAATGTTGCCCACTCTTGATGAAGCATGTGGTATTGCGGTTTGGTACATTCCGGGAACTTCTCACAGATGGAGCCCCAGAGCTCACGGGGCGGGCCATCGAGCAGTTGGTGCGAATGCTACAGGCGGAGCAGATCAACCCTGTTCCCTACCGACCCCCAGATTATTGGCTTGGTAGAGAGATTCCGTCGCACGTGGAAGGACTGTGTGGCGATGTACATGCACCACGACGAACAGAACGATTGGGATACGTGGGTCGACTTTGCGGTATACGCGTACAATTCGACTAAGCATACGACTGTGTCGTTATCGCCAAACGAGCTGATGATGGGTCGTCGATTGCGACCACCGAACGAACTGCTTCGACAAATGAGCGTCAGTGAAGAGGGTGAGCTAACGGCGTACCACCAGAGACTGTTGACGGCGATGCAAGTGAACATGCGTGCGCCGAGAAGGCAAGGAGACGTGAGCAGAACCGGCAGGCTCGCTACTATGATCGACTAGTAAAAGTCAAGCGGTTTGCTCAATGTGGGAGATCGTGTATGGATGCTCCGGCCACCGCGTGGCCGGAAGGCTTCCAAAGTTGTTCACCAATGGATCGGTCCAATGATGCTCCTTGAGCCGCCGGGGTATGAGAATTACTTGATGAAACGCGAGGACAAGGACGGTGAACCAGAGGAGTTTCTTGCTCATGCTTTATTTTTAGTCAGCTGTAAACAACCTACCGATTATCTGGAGAAATTGGCACGAGACGTTGGCGAGAAGATGGGTTATGAAAGCGAAATCGAGCAGCGGTGTGATGTCGAGGCGACAAGAGAAACTGCTCGAGCAGCGACGGCTCCTGTCCAGACGGCAACGGCTGCCGCACCTGTCGAACGAGCGAGACGACGAGTGGAGAACCAGGGTGTCCTGGCGAAGAACGGGTGAGGAACTGGTGGAGCTCTGACGGTGTAAACGGCGTAATGCGGCAGGGCACTATATCCTGGAGTACGAGCTGCGACCACGAGAACGACAGCGAGTTAGACACACAGAAAACGACGAGTCATGCTATGTGTCTGTCACTGAATACGACGAACTGTTGTCAATTTAGCAGCGTCGTGGAAGACCCTGGGTTTGAAGAAGGCGTATAAGGGATCCGTGTATGCCGGAGCGCCTGCGCGGAATGAGGTGTCAGCGAAGGACGGGCAAACGGCTGGTGAGCAAGTTGAAGTGGGTTCTGGACGTGAGGATTACCAAGCACAATTCCCACGCCAGCGAAGTGTCGACCAGCTGCCAACGACGCACAACGGGTACCAATGAGAGAGGAGTGGGCGTCCATGACTCAGGGCGGCCAATCAGCAACGAGCCGTCAGTAGGCGATGATGAAGTTGGGGTGGAGAGGCGGGCAGCGGGAAGATCGTGTTGGGCCGGTCGATCGGCTGGAGCCGCTCAGTTTGCAATCTGCGGGGTCAAGTACAAGTGGCTGACCTGCAGTAGTGAGAGTGTCGGTAGACACGAGCAACGAGAACGAGAATGAGTAGGTATCGGTAGCGGAAGCGTTTACCGATAGGCTGTGCGTGTGAGGACTAGCGGGACAGTGCGACGGAGCAGGCGTGGACTCTGGCAGGAGTGGCCAGGGTCACGAGGACCTAGTGCTGAAACTGAGAGAACTCTTAGCGAGAGCCTCGAGAAGCGTGGAGTATGGCAGGAGTAGCCCCGGTGTAGCGGTCCCGGTGCGTGAAACTGAGAGAAGGCTTAGTGTGGGGCCCTGAGTCACGGTGCACGAGAGCGCGAAGGACGAGCACGTGTAGTTGTTGGGAAGTCTCTGTGAAAACGGAGCCACGGACTCTGCGTGAAGTCAGAGCACAGGAGAACGGACGGACGGACGAAAAGACTCTGGAAACGGAGCAAACGGAGAGTGTATTAATATATAGGTGCGAACACAGAAGTGTACGTGCCGGCATGGTGAAACGGGCCCATGAGCGTTGACTATCTTTGCGTGACGAGTACCGTCGTCGGACCTGGACATACCCAATGAGCAAGCACGCGAGCGTACGACACGTTCAACAGGCGAGCAAGAGCTGCCCTGTTACATGGTGGTCATACAGGAGCATCTCAATCAGGAAGCGAGTACGCCTACGGAAACAATAACGAGAGCTAGAACTGCAACGATGACGGCGACACTTCGGTCCAAGTCGAAATCACCTCATCCGAGGTCAGTAGCAGCCGGAAAGAGGAAGGCCTCGACGGTAAAGAACTTGAGCGTCGCGACGAGTGAAGACAACGACTCCGAGCACGATACGATCACGAATGCGAAACAGCCAGCAGCTGGCACCGAGGCGGCGAAGCAAACAACTGTGGTTTGGCAGAGCCATCAGCAGACATCTTCCGCCACATCAGGAAGCGGTAGTACCTCAGTTGCTGCCACTACGGAAGGAATGCAGTCAATGGCAGACGCTTTACAGGCACTAACCTCGGTCATCACTGGACTTCAACCAGCAACCGCAAGCAACGACGGTAACAGGCAGGAATGACTACGGAGGACCGAGAAAACCAGAGGCGACGCGGCTAACGAGCGGGAGGCCCATGAGGTAACGTGCCTTGTGGAGCAGGAATGGTCACCAGTACCGCTGCCTGAATCACCCCAGAGCGAGATGACATCGGTTGCCACAGCTATCCAAAACCTGACGACGATGCTGGCACGAATGCAACCTGCTCCAGTGGCATCGGTGCAACGAGTACGTGGGCAAGGACAGCAACGAGGAACACGACGCGGCGTGAGGCGTGCCCACGCGCCTCCATCGGATGGGGGTAACAGTCCGGATGGATCCTCGAGCGAGAACTCTGACGGTGCCGGCCCTCTAAGGAACGACGACAACAGCAACGAGAGTAGCAGCGACGCAGGTGATGGGAACGCGAGTAGTAGTGACGACGATGGAGACGACAGTAACAGCAGCTCTGACAGCGACGATGACAGACGACGAGGAAGGCCTGGGCGACACAGACGTCACGCGCGAGGTGGTCGATCCAATGAACGAGCAAGACGACGGAGCGTGCGGGACTTGGAGCTACCTACCTTCACTCCATCCCCAAAGATGTCGGTTTCCACGTGGATCGATAGAGTATACTTGGTCTGAAAAGGCGCGCAAGCATTGGGACGCGGCAAATGGTCGGGTCGCATACTGTGCTTCATCTTGGGCAACAAGCTCATGGAAAATGCAGCTAAATGGTGGGTCGATATGGATCGGCGACTCTCGGATGACAAGCGCACGTGGAAGTATCTGAAGAAGGTGTTGTTGCGCCGTTACGACGAGAAGTTGGACAAGTCGACGGCAGAATGGCGCGTTAACACGAGGCGCATGATGCCAGGCGAGACCTACGCTGACTTTGGTGCTGGCTTGAGAGACGTGATCAGCAGAAATGAGGTCGATGAGCGAGTCCTCTTGGCGCAATTTTAAAAATGTCTTGACAAGCCAACGAGGCAGCTGGTAAAGCAGCCACCCGAGCCGGACACACTGGAAAAGGCGGTAGATAAGGCGACCGAAATTGACGACCCGATGGACAATGTCGCACGGGGGATGGTCAACATCGGCCAACTCTGGGCCACCGCACCCAGTCGGTACGTGATACCAAGGGATGGAACCATCGGACAGACGGCGGTCATCCCAGGCATCAGCGGTACGAGTGTGCCGGCAAATCTGGTAAGCGACAACTGGGATGGGACGGTTGGTGGCGGCATTCAAGCAGTGGCCCTGTTCACCAATCCGCAAGAAATTTACAAAACGTTCCCCGGCACCTGGGAAACGCCACCTGGTCACCTGTTGAACGGAAAGTATTGATATGAGCCCAAGCGCGGCGAACGGCGACACGCTCCGGCACGCGAGGAGCAGCCGGAGACGAAGAAGCCGGTCTACGCCCAGAAATCGACGAGGGAGAGACGAGAGACGTACAGCTGCGACGAGTCGGATGCACCACCGAAGAAAAGGAAGGCGAAAGCTACTGTGAAGCAGGTAGTACTGAAACGTCCAGTGACTGGTGCGACCGGTACGACCGAGGACGTTTCGGCGCACGGTGCGAGCGCGGTGGTGTATCGTCAGTGTGGTCAGACGGGTCATTGGACCATCACTTGCTCTAACGTCAAGTGCTACGCGTGTAACCAGTTGAGGCACTTTGCGAAAGAATGCTCGGATGAGAAGGCCAGGGCACGAAACGACGCGTACCTCAAGACACGTGAGGAAGTTAAGAAGACGGGAAACGTGTAGCGGGCGCGGTGAAGGGAGTACCGCGTCCGGTGATAATGCATCCCAACAGGCAACAAGCGAGATGGAAGTGGAGACGATGAAGGACAAGACCAACGTAGAGGATGAACCGAAGGAGGCTGTTGTAGCCGACTTACCGGAAACAGAAGAAGAAGTGAAGGGGGCGGGCGCCGTAGAAGCAGGTGCGGTGCCACCAGAACGAGTAGAGGTGACACGACCGAAGACGGGCGTGACGTCAGACGAGAAGAACAGAATGGACGAGATGCTCGAAGCGATGAATACCTTGGCCATGGAGAAGAATGATGCGAGGGCAGTTCGCTACGTTGCGACCGTGCGACCGGCCATGACAGCCGTACGCTACACGTGCTTGGTCGATCATCCGGAACAAGGCAGGGTGTGTCGATCTGAAGAAGGCGCGTGTGTGGAGAGGAGCGCTGATGAGGTATGCAGTACGAACGGCACGACTACGGATCATAGTAGGGCACCGAAACCGGCCACGAACGAAGTGATAAACATAACAGTAGTGCGGCAGGCGCGGAAGTTGATGCGGAATCAGAAGAAGAGGCAGCGTGTGCAACGTGCCTTGGTACGGCGACGTGAGAAGGCCCGTACGGAGGAAAGAACGACTACGCGCTGGAGGAGATGTCCGAACTCGACGGCAGTACGAGGTCAGCTGCGCGCTACACGAACTGGAAGAGCGAGTGCAACAGCGAAGGGGTGACGAAAGTGTGTTACATGGTGCCAGGGCACGAGCGCAGTCAGATGATGAGCCTGCACGAGTACGGTTAGTGCAGCGACGAACCGATCTGGCGGAGTATGACGAGGATGTGCAGTATGTGGAGGCAGACGACGGTCTTCCTACAACTACGATGGAGATGTCGGGTACCAGTAGGTACGTCAAGTTGGACAGCGGCGCGAGATTCACAGTGGCAGGTACCGACTGGATGGCCCATGGTGACAGAATATCTGTGAAGGCACCTGTGGACTACATTGAAGGGTCTGGTGGCTTCTTGCTGGATGTCGTCGGTGTATGACGGTTTGAACTGAAGACGGTGTTCGGCGAGGAAGCGTGCGTGGATGCGTGCATTGTGAATGGCTGCACGAGCGAGCTCCTACTTGGCATGGACTTCATGGATGAGTATAAGGCGACTATGGACTTTGGGCTAAATGAGTTGAAGTACACGGCGAACGCCCGTACCGTGTTGGTACCATTCCGAACGTTTGACAAGGCTAAGGGTGTGACCGTGGCGACAGTACGCATGATACGAACAACGATTTATGGCACCGGTATGATAACGCCAATTGAGGTCGCGGTCACGGCGGAGGATGGTGAGACCGGCATCTTCCTACCCACAAAGTGGATTGGGTCGGTTACACTGGCGGCTACCGTGACGAAGGCCCGTTCTGGCAAGGCGTGGATTCCGGCGATCAATCCAAGTGGATGGTCGCGTGAAGTTGCCGTCCAACACGGGAGCTAGGGACGTGGATTATGTTGGACGAGGACATGGTGGATCGGGAAATGAACGGGGCGATGCAGTCGAGCAAAGTGCGCACATGGCTAGACAAATTGGGCTTTACGGAGACATCTTTGGAAGACGAAGGTAACGTGAACATCGGGGCCGACGACGAGGACGATCGAGCTCTAGTGTTGAAGCTGCTCAGAGCGAACAGAAATTTGGTGACGGACACGAATGACCGTCCGCCAGCCACGGCGCTTGATATCGAGTACCATATTGACACCGGAGATGCCGCTCCCATAATGATGAAGCGTCGGCGGCAAGCTCAGAGCGAAGATCTGGTCGTGGAGAATAACGTGGACAAGATGTTGTCGTCTGGTGTGATTGAAGAGGGTAACGGGACCTGGAGATTTCCCGTAGTGCTAATTAAGAAGAAGGATGGCGAGGTGCGCTTCTGTGTGGATTATCGAGCACTTAATAAAGTGACAAGAAAAGACGTATTCCCGTTACCACGCATTGACGAGACGTTGGAAGCGTTGGGTGGCGCACCGCTATTTATGACATTGGACCTCAAGTCAGGATACTGGCAGATACGAGTGGCGGAGGCAGATAAAGCAAAGACGGCATTCACCACAAAACCAGGGTTATTTCAGTTTGTCCGGATGCCGTTCGATTTGACCAACGCACCCTCCACATTCCAGCGGATGATGAACAGCATGTTGCGTGGGCTGACTTGGATTACATGTCTAGTGTATCTTGATGACATAGTAATCCACACCCGAAGTGGTATTGAACGTCATGTGGTAGAGCTAGCGTGCGTTTTGGAGCCGTTGTCGGAAGCGGGGTTGACATTAAAGCTAAAGAGGTGTCGGTTGGCGACGCAACGGATGGAATACTTGGGGCATGAGCTGAGCGCCGACAGAGTAAGACCATTGGAGAGGCTAGTTTCGGCGGTACGGGATTTTCCTTGTCCTACGGATGCTGCCGAAGTAAAACGATTCGTACGTCTGGCTGGCTACTATCGAAGATTCGTCAAAGGCTTTGGGTCTTTAATGGCTCCAATGACCAAACTACTACGAAAGAGTGCGGAATGGGAGTGGGCGTCGGGGAAGGAGACAGCGTTCATCAAAGTAAAAGAGGTGCTGACGGGGAGGGCCCTTGCTAATCTACCCTGACTTCACTCTGCCGTTTAGACTGGTAACGGACGCTATCCAGGTCGGGCTGGGTGCCTGCCTCACACAGAACCTCAGTAATGGCTGGCAGCCTGTGGCTTATGCCAGCAAGGTGAGCAGTGAGACGGGAGCTAACTACGGGATCACTGAACTGGAATGTTTCGCAGTCATATGGGCAGTCAAACTATTCCGGCCGTATTTCTTATGGTCGAAAGTTTACCATCGTTACGGATTATGCGGCGTTGAAATGGCTCATGACGAGCCCTAATCTGACGGGGAAACTACACCGGTGGGCCCTAATGTTACAGTACAGGAATACGAGTTCAATGTAGAATACCGCCCGGGCAGCACCAACGTTGTAGCTGACGCGCTCTCTAGAACACCGGTAACTTCAGCACGAGTCGCAGTGGGGCGCCGACGACAATCCAGACGAAGGGTGACTGAACAAACATGCGACAAAGGACTCGGTCGAGCTGACACGACAGTGACCCAGGGCGTGGCGAAGCCGGATGACGAGGAGGCGGAGCACGTAACACCAGACGCGATGGTGGTGGAGTACCCCGGACCCATAACGCGTGCAACCAAGCGGCGTGTCCATGAGGCGCGACGACAAGCCGAGAATGACGCGATGTTGGCGACGAAAGAAACACAGGTCGATAAAGAGGTGATGACGAATGAGGAGATGCGCGGTGCGACGGTGAGAACGCCCGAGCGTACGGCACGTGCAACGATAAACGTCGCCGAAGAGGTACGTACCAGTATACCGGATGAACACGATGCCACCGGCGGAACACCGGGTGGTACGAGTGAGACGACGTTGCAGCTCACTGACCAGCACGTACGAGAGGCGCAGACACGCAGCAGACTAGCGCAACGACTGGATGATGCGACGATGTATAAAGGCATGAGCGTTGAAACACTGACGAATTGGCAGTGATCAACACACTCCAAGGGAGGCGAGTAGTGATGCCTCCATAGCTGTGGGCGAGGGTGTTCAAGGAACACCACGACTCTGTATGGGCTGAACATTTACGAGCTACGCACACCTATGGTCAAATATTACAGCTGTATGGGTGGCCTAACTTACAGCGCGAGGTAAAGCATTGGGTTGACGGCTGTCAGGAGTGTGGCCGTAGGAAAGCGAGGGCCGCGAGAAGTGGTGCCACCCGACGTCGGAGATCGGTGGGAACTAGAAGTGGCCGGGCCATTACCTACCACAACCGGTGGACAACGATTCGTCATCGCAGCAGTGGAATACGTTACGAGATACGCGGTAGCTGCGGTGGTTAAACAAAACACGGCGGAGAATGTTGCCCACTTCTTGATGAAGCATGTGGTATTGCGGTTTGGTACATTCCGGGAACTTCTCACAGATGGAGCCCCAGAGCTCACGGGGCGGGCCATCGAGCAGTTGGTGCGAATGCTACAGGCGGAGCAGATCAACCCTGTTCCCTACCGACCCCAGATTATTGGCTTGGTAGAGAGATTCCGTCGCACGTGGAAGGACTGTGTGGCGATGTACATGCACCACGACGAACAGAACGATTGGGATACGTGGGTCGACTTTGCGGTATACGCGTACAATTCGACTAAGCATACGACTGTGTCGTTATCGCCAAACGAGCTGATGATGGGTCGTCGATTGCGACCACCGAACGAACTGCTTCGACAAATGAGCGTCAGTGAAGCGGGTGAGCTAACGGCGTACCACCAGAGACTGTTGACGGCGATGCAAAGTGAACATGCGTGCGCCGAGAAGGCAAGGAGACGTGAGCAGAACCGGCAGGCTCGCTACTATGATCGACTAGTAAAAGTCAAGCGGTTGCTCAATGTGGGAGATCGTGTATGGATGCTCCGGCCACCGCGTGGCCGGAAGGCTTCCAAAGTTGTTCACCAATGGATCGGTCCAATGATGCTCCTTGAGCCGCCGGGGTATGAGAATTACTTGATGAAACGCGAGGACAAGGACGGTGAACCAGAGGAGTTTCTTGCTCATGCTTTATTTTTAGTCAGCTGTAAACAACCTACCGATTATCTGGAGAAATTGGCACGAGACGTTGGCGAGAAGATGGGTTATGAAAGCGAAATCGAGCAGCGGTGTGATGTCGAGGCGACAAGAGAAACTGCTCGAGCAGCGACGGCTCCTGTCCAGACGGCAACGGCTGCCGCACCTGTCGAACGAGCGAGACGACGAGTGGAGAACCAGGGTGTCCTGGCGAAGAACGGGTGAGGAACTGGTGGAGCTCTGACGGTGTAAACGGCGTAATGCGGCAGGGCACTATATCCTGGAGTACGAGCTGCGACCACGAGAACGACAGCGAGTTAGACACACAGAAAACGACGAGTCATGCTATGTGTCTGTCACTGAATACGACGAACTGTGTCAATTTAGCAGCGTCGTGGAAGACCCTGGGTTTGAAGAAGGCGTATAAGGGATCCGTGTATGCCGGAGCGCCTGCGCGGAATGAGGTGTCAGCGAAGGACGGGCAAACGGCTGGTGAGCAAGTTGAAGTGGGTTCTGGACGTGAGGATTACCAAGCACAATTCCCACGCCAGCGAAGTGTCGACCAGCTGCCAACGACGCACAACGGGTACCAATGAGAGAGGAGTGGGCGTCCATGACTCAGGGCGGCCAATCAGCAACGAGCCGTCAGTAGGCGATGATGAAGTTGGGTGGAGAGGCGGGCAGCGGGAAGATCGTGTTGGGCCGGTCGATCGGCTGGAGCCGCTCAGTTTGCAATCTGCGGGGTCAAGTACAAGTGGCTGACCTGCAGTAGTGAGAGTGTCGGTAGACACGAGCAACGAGAACGAGAATGAGTAGGTATCGGTAGCGGAAGCGTTACCGATAGGCTGTGCGTGTGAGGACTAGCGGGACAGTGCGACGGAGCAGGCGTGGACTCTGGCAGGAGTGGCCAGGGTCACGAGGACCTAGTGCTGAAACTGAGAGAACTCTTAGCGAGAGCCTCGAGAAGCGTGGAGTATGGCAGGAGTAGCCCCGGTGTAGCGGTCCCGGTGCGTGAAACTGAGAGAAGGCTTAGTGTGGGGCCCTGAGTCACGGTGCACGAGAGCGCGAAGGACGAGCACGTGTAGTTGTTGGGAAGTCTCTGTGAAAACGGAGCCACGGACTCTGCGTGAAGTCAGAGCACAGGAGAACGGACGGACGGACGAAAAGACTCTGGAAACGGAGCAAACGGAGAGTGTATTAATATATAGGTGCGAACACAGAAGTGTACGTGCCGGCATGGTGAAACGGGCCCATGAGCGTTGACTATCTTTGCGTGACGAGTACCGTCGTCGGACCTGGACATACCCAATGAGCAAGCACGCGAGCGTACGATACGCTCAGCAGGCGAGCAAAATAACTGCCCTGTTACATATGGATACACCGGGTCGTCAAGATCTTGCGTATAGGCACGCGTCACGGCTAAGGTTTTCGTACCCATTCTTCTTGAGAAAATCGGTGAGTCTCTTTTGTCATGCGCTTGGTGCTTGTTTCAGACCATACATAGCTTTTTTTAAATTTACACACAAGATCTTATGTTCCTGGCTGTATGAGACCTTCATGCTGCAACATGTACGTCTCACTCTCAATGTCGCCGTTCGGGAAGGCTGTGTCGTCATCGTTTGATGGCGTTTACAATCCAGAATTGCTACCAGCGCAAGCATGACACGCAGAGATTCCAGCCTGATCACTGGCGAAAATATCTCATCGTAATCGATACACTTGACCTGCTCAAAACCTCATATTACCAGCCGGGCTTTATATCGCTCAACATTTCCGCTTGCATGTACTTTTGTTTGAATAACCGTCGAGACGAGGGGGGGCTTTTTCTGGTGGAAGGCGAACCAGCGGCCAAGTTCCATGCGCTATCAATGACTGGTCTTCGTTATCCACAGCTTCCCTCCAGTACAGTGAATATTCTCCCGTCACGGCTTCACTATACGTCTTCGGCTCCGGTAAGACAGCAACGAAAACTTTCGCTGTTCTTCATCTTGTTTGCTATGTTCTTGGCAGCGACCAGCGCTTTAGCATGTAGCTACTTCTCCGTGATGGTGTTAGCGACGGATATGGTAGGTGATTGAAGTTGAGATTCATGACCTTATGCAAACAAGTTTTGTGCATCATGCCGACACTGCTTCACACAACCGCCCCGAAGGGTTTTAACTTCTTTTTGTAGGTGTAGTAGGTCACACTTGACAACGCAAAGACTGTCGGAGGAAGCTGGCACTTGCTGAAGGCTACTAGTCGAGTGCATTGCGTTTGTTGGTCTTTGAGTAAACCAAAAGTTAGAATGGAACGTGCTTACCAACAAAATACTCTTCATCGCCATCACCAGCGTCCTAGTGATTACGTCCAGCACGACTTATGGTAAAACCCTTCTACCATAAACCTCACCAGCTTGAGATGACAATTGCATGTATGACCTTCTTAACCTCTCAAGTCAATACTTGCTAGATCTCGAGAGGAGCTGCAACTTGCAATTGGATTCTTTCATGTAGAGCCATAGCCTGTTGGATGCCTTCAACAACCTGCTGATTGCACCCGTAATCGCCTTGCTCGATTGTACACAGTGATCGTGGTTGGGCTTTCATGCCGCCACCCACTACAACCCCCCCCCCTTCAAGCCTAATCAATTACTCGGTCAAATGCTCATTATCAGTGTCTGGGTACTTTGTAATAATTATGACGGATGACTCATCAAATGGTTACTTTGTCATTTGATTGGCTCACGATGAGTCACCACTCGGTGTCTCGTATCGTATCGTTCAGTGAAAAGTACCATTGTAAACCCAGTATTGACCCAGCTTGCTCAAGTTGCATTAACAGTGTACTAGAATTTCCAAAACAACATATTGACACCTCATCCGTTTTACCAGATATACACTCGTATACTGTAACACCCTCAGTGTTTAGCTGATACTTCGAGTGCTTCCAGCGCACGCTGAAGCTACGTACCCTTGGTATTCGCAACATAGGGTTGGACAGTACAAACGCACTCACGTCTTTATACATCCCTGTCAGAGGCTCCCACGAATCCTCTACTGTATGCTTTTCAACCCATGCTACCCGACCACATTTTGCTCTGGTCATTTCATCAATGTTGCAGCAGCTCACAAACTCGGAAAATATTACCTTGGACAGCTCAAAGCGCTTCAGTTACTTCTAAAACGCTGTCCGCAAAGAGCTTGAGTCTTGAAGCGTGCACCACCGTTTCGTCTCCAGTGAAGAGAGGTTTAACTTTGAAGATATTATGCTGCTGTGCTGCTGTGACCGCGTAGGGTCCTATCTACGTGACAAGAATTTTGTTCTGTGTCTTCTTATCCACTCGTGATCATTGTACATAGTCGCTCACATCGAAGTTAACCATGTTATCCCCGCACTCCCATTTCTTGTTCAGCAGAGTTTGCTTGAGACGGACATCTTTAACCGCTCTGTGCATGTTCCTCACACTGATCCGCAATTTGTCCAGACTAGCCTCAATTTCTGCTGACGAGCGAGCTGATTGGACTCCGTCTGCAATTTTAGGTCCCGGATATAGTGCCTGTAATGGAGATGGAGGCGTCAATCCAGTAAAAAACTCGGGGGGGGGGGGGGTCCTTCCAGCCAATGACGATACTGCGGTGTAATTTAAACTTGCTTGCACAACCGGATTTAGCCGCGACGAGTCTCTAGAGTGGAGTTTGTAGTCCAGTATCAGTACTCTAATATGTCTCTGTTAACACGCTCAATTGATCCGTTTATCCATGGGCTCTATGCTGGTGAGAACATTTGCTTGCACTTCAGTCTTGTACACAACTCGTAAATCACTTCGTTCCTAAAGTGAGATCCTTGGTCACTAATCCATACTCGCGGAATTCCAAATCGGCTATGCCATTGCATAATTGCATCTGCTGCAACTGTACTTGTCGGCGTTTCACATTTTACCAGCTCGCAATAGTGGCTAGCGTCGTCTTTCAGAACTAATAGGTATTTTTATTCGCCGTAGGATTCTCCCGAGTACAGAAAGACCCAGTGTAGGGCAGGATTTTGTTCATTGCTACGAAATGTTTCACTCTAGGGCCTTGGCACTACCTCCCCCCTTTCACATGATGACACAGGAGGCAGGTCGTCAAGAAACGGTCCACATATTGGCGAAGCTGTGGTACTTGGAAAAGTATGTCCCTATGTTACCCACCTGGTGAATGCTCTTCGGCACTACCACTGTCGAAGCCCATACGGCGCGACGACCTTCGGTTTTGGGATCGGCTGGTGTGGCAGACCCGCACACACACTGGACAGAGCTGGTGTCCACCGACCGAGTCAGAGGAGTCCTGGCCCTGGACCCCAAGTCGCTTGAAGCGATGAACAAGGTTCAGACCCGACTTGCGGCGGCTAACTTGGCGTGGCACTTCGTTGCCCACGTCGTGATGTCTCGATGATGACATCAGAGGCACTCGAGACCTTGTGTGGCACTGAAGTACCCACACAGGAAGCATGGTCAATACCTTCCTCTTCAGTTATAGTCTGGGCAACTGCGTGTGGTACTGTGTTACCCACACAGGAAGCGCATCCAGCGTGTTCCTCTTCAGTTAAGGTCTGGGCGACCGTGTGGTCCTAAGTTACCCAAATGGGTAGCGCTATAAGGCATTCCCACTGTCGAAGCCCGTACGGAGCGACGACCCTCGGCGTTGGGCGCTGCTGGTGTAGCAGGTCCACATGCCGGGCAAAAGACCCATGCCCGTGGCATTGCCGCAGCGGAGCATGGTCTTGCTGTACGCATAGCTGTCGGCACGTTGACAGCTCCGTGACGCTTCTGCGTCCTGGAGGTCAGACGCCCAAGTCATGACGGAGGTGGGAACATGACTTACCAATACTCCGCCATAGACCTGGACTGACAGGCCCTTCTCAGTCTTACACACCAAAGTCCGCGCTGTGCCCTGTTCGGCGCAGCCATGTTTTTCATGGCGAGAGCTGCGAGCGCCACTGCGGTGCGCGAGCTCATCTAACCCAAACGTTCAGGTCCATTGAGGACCATTGGTACTTCTTTCACCGTACCAAAGGCTAGTCAACCAAGGACCAGCCCACGACCGACACTCTGACATTGAGTGCAGTCGAGTGTCGCTGTGCCAAGCGACGTTCCGCATATCAACTCATCAAACGCTCAAGGGGTACCGTACCGAGTGTACTACCAGCAGCCCATCACTGCCCTTCACCATTTTGAGAGAACCACGTCTCTCTGGGATAAGTCTAGTGGTGTGCACAACCTGCACACCCATCGCGAAGACTTAGCGCTCTTCAGTAGGGCATCCTGCCTTTACTGGTGGCCAGGGAGCCTTCGCTCACCTGGCCATGACCTGCGCCACGGGACCTTGGGTTCACGGGCTGTCTTCTTCCCGGGGACTGGCGGAAGACATACACGCGGATAGTGTCCATGTCCGCCGCATCTTTAGCAGCGGACCAAGATTTCGATTGAGCTTAAGTCGTCCATGGACTCCAGCTCGCTGTACGCACCGGTAGCATCGGGCTGCGTGACAGCAGGAGCAGCATCGTCATTGCTGCGATGCTCCACCTCCCGAGGAACACACCCTCATCGTGGTGATGTTCCTCTTCCCGAGGAGTACCAGCCTGCTTGTGGCTGTACTCCTCTTGGAGGGCGAATCGAATCACCTTCTCCATGGTTGTCGCTTGCATCCGGAATAGCTGGGTGCGAGCAGGCCCGACCTTCAGGTCGTCCATGAAGACTGTTATTTTGATGTCTTCGGGCAGAGGATTCCCTGCCAGAGACGCCACCAACGTGCGCATCTCTTGCACGTACTCATGCAGCTCACATTTACCTTGCTTACACGCGAGAGAGCGTGAGCGCTGGCGGAACACGCTGTTCGCCGGCAGGAACGCGGCTCGAAGCTGTTCACACAGCCGAGTCCAGGATGCAAAACATCCAGGAGATGTCGTCTCCCTGGTGTATGCCCAGTGCTTGGCACGTCCATCAAGGTTCGACAGGGCAAAAAAGTCACCCGTAGTGACTCGTCCGAGATGAGAACCGCCTTCATGGCGATCTCCACCTCACGGATCCAGAACTGAAGGTTCTCTCCTTCCTTCCCCTCAAACGCGGGGACCTCCAACCATACCGGCTTATGTCTGGTTGCCTGGGGAGCGGCCATCGAGGCGTTCAAACTCCCGCGGACTGGAGCGATGAGACCACGCTCGTAGGTCTCAAACACAGCCACGCGTTCGTGCTGCTCGGCAGGCGTCGCCGCCGCCAAGCTACGAAGAACATCTTGTCCAAAGATGCCTCCCATCTTCCAAACAGACTCGTACTGTGAGTCGTTCAAGCGAGAGAACTCGCTTCGGTCCATCGTGGCTCAAACATAGAGCGCACAGATCATTCAGGTAGCTCAATCTTCACACGAAGGTGTAGGATTGACTACGAGTGACACCAAGTGTGATGGGGTCACACAGCACCTTGCACAGAGGAAGTGCTTAAGGGTATTTACTACCCGGGTGAACATTAGTCCACGTGTATCTGGCCTCAGTGGGAACGGTTTGCTACTAAGAAGACTGATGTATTTATAAGCAAGCTTAGCATGGGTTTTTTTACAAACTAGACGTTACCTTTAGTGAATCTAAGTATTCATGCCCCTAGAGCACCTGGTACCGTGTACCAGGTGTCCGCAAGAGTGACGGGTCACTCTTTATGTAGCCTGGTGTACACTGGATTGTACCCCGTTACATAACTCTCTGGCACAGGACAGCTACGCTTGTAAATTCCATTCCTACCGAAAGCCGCGTGTCGGCATATTAACTCATAAAAGGCTGGACGGGTAGCTTTTAAGTGATAGACCGACGTGGTCGTTTCTCAGCAATTTAAAAACCACCTCTTTAGTCTGCTGCTGAACCGCTCTGTGGGCCACCTGCTCGATTATTTCATAACATTGGTACACCTGTAGATAGAAAAATTGCGAGGCGATCAGTATGTCTTTCCAAAATTGACGTACAGTACTGCACCCCGTTTCGCGGGGGTGGACCATATAGGATTTGCAAGTAAATCATATTTCAGCTTACAAGCTTCAGTTCATTTGGATTTAGTTTCATCACATCCGGAAGTTTATCAAAGGTCCAAGGGCGCGAAAACGGGGTGCAGTACTGTATCACTTGCATATTTTGCTTTTATCGGTCAGTAATGGGAAATTGCTTATCGACCAGCTCCTGATGAAATTTGCTAGTCAGTACAGTACCAAGCAAATCCTTTAAACGCATACAGAAATGTACCGCTTATTAATAAAATATCTCTCGCTGACAAAAGATATATTTAGTTCCTATAGTTCGGTCTTATATCTAAAAACACAGAATTCTAATCGCGATAATAAATAAACATGTAGCACTGAGTCATTTCGGAAATTCACACATCGTTATTCTCCGAGTTTCATTCGCTAAAAATGAAAAGAAGCGCTTTACGACCAACACCGATGGCCGCCGCCTCTCATTTAGGAATTCCTAGAAACCTCGTCGGCGACTGAGCTCATCTACATGACCTGGCGTCCTTTTGAAGTATACCGGTAGTAGTAATTGAGCTGGTCTGCTTTCAGACGGTATCCCTGCAAAGAATATTGTCTGTAGTAATACATGTTTTAATAATGACAGTGAGTATTTCGCCCGACTGGCTAACCGACTATACAATTATACTCCCCAACATGCATAAAATGGACTTAGCCGACGGTCTTGGCAACACTCGCTCGGAATTAATTTCTAATCCCAGACACAGCGCCTTGCCGAGTCGAGGACTTAGAGGCCGGGGTGGGGCAGGCCGCGCAGCGGCGCCCCCCGAGCGCAGCGCAGCAAGCGAAGATAGGGGCGGGCCCACGGCTATAAGTCCGCAGACGAGTGCAAACGCGCTAGTGTCCTACCTTTACTCCAATTTAACCGTACTATACTATCTGTACACGTATAAAAGTCGATGCTATGTTACCTCAGTCGGGCGAAATAACGAGTGCCATTAATAATACAGTACATGTAGCCCGAGCTCCAAGAATTTCCCCTTGCGGTGCGGCAGACTCTGCCGCAGAGCGCACTGGACAGAATTTGGCTTGCCGATCAATGGTCGCTTGAGCTTATCTGCTCAGATGTGTCAATCAGATTGACATGTTTCAGTCCTTTAGATTTCGGGGATAACAATTTATAAAGGTGTTGCAGCACGCGTTTGTATTGAATAATGGTGATTGCGTCTTTTGGTTACACGATATGGCAGGTTTCCGAACGTCTCAGCCAAATCGTTGCAAGCTGAAGTAAATCAAGTTCGACACGTTGCAAATTCGTACAAAACACGCGCAAAGCGAGGGGAAACGCATAGAGTACAGTAGTTAATTCGTCTCAACTTCAAGTACACACGGCACAAGCGGTACCAGGTAGACTGCACGTGTATTTCAGTTCATTTTACAACTTACTTCGAAGCACGGAAGTCACTTTCCAAGTTCAAGACCACTCGATCTTCACAGACTTTTATAAAACCAACCATGAAGGTGATTCCGAGCATTTTGGCCCTCGGCGCCTTTGTCGTCTTCAGCACGGAGACAGCTTGTGCTCAAGATGCCGTTGAAGCTGCGCCTGGTACTGAGCTGTTCGAGCAATACCGCCCAGTTTACCACTTCACCCCTCGCGAGAAGTGGATGAACGACCCGTGCGCGCCGTACTACGATGAAGCCACCGGTTTGTATCACATGTTCTACCAGTCGAACCCGAACTCGACAGTATGGGGCAACATGACGTGGGGCCATGCCGTGTCGAAGGACCAAGTGACCTGGGAGGACTACCCAGATGCGCTTCACCCGTTCGAGGATAAATGGGACAACCTCGGCGTGTTTTCGGGTTTCGCGATGAACAATGCTATTGACGGCAAGCACACAGTATTCTACACGGGTGTCACTGCTCTCCCTATTTCATGGAAGAAAGAATATCTTTTCGGTGAGCACGTCGTGTACGCGACTACAGACGACGGCGGCAAGACCTGGCAGAAGGGCGACGAACCTTTGATCGAGCTACCCCCGCAGGGTCTAAACGTGACCGGTTGGCGTGACCCGATGCCTTTCCATTCCAAGTCCTTGGATGCTCGCTTTGGCTATGACGCCTCTAAGGGCAGCAACTACATCCTTGTCGCTGGTGGCATTCACGACGTCGGTCCGCGTATTTTCCTTTATCACGCGGAGGACTACGTGAACTGGGAGTACAAGGGCTACCTTCTATCACAGGAGAAGAACACGACATTCTCTCCCTACAGCGCCAACTGGGGCTACAACTTCGAGACCACCATTTACCGCGAAATGACAGATGAGGATGGTGAGCTCCACAACGTGATGCTGTTTGCTGCTGAAGGTGATCCAAATCGGTACCCGATGTGGGCCACGGGCTCGTTCTCCGGTGGCGGCTGTGGCGTGGAGGTCGATCCTGAGGCGGGTCTGTTTACTCCTCTGATGGTTGGTGTGTCGGATCGCAGTGACTGGTACGCCAACAGCATCTACACAGACAAGGACGGTAAGAATGTACTGATCGGTTGGATCACCGAGGACAACAACTTCACCACGGGACAGCCTCAGGGCTGGGACGGCATCTTGTCGGTGCCCCGCGAGGTGGGGATCACTATTGTGCGCGATATCTATGACGTCGACGAGCACCTGGTTGGCAAGGGCGACTGGATCGTGTCCGACTCGAAGGACGTATCGTGTGCCGACGGATCGACCAAGCAGAGCAAGACCATCAAGACGCTCGGTGTTAAGCCACTGAGTGACCTGCAGTTGCTCCGTAACGAAGACGCACTCGAGCAGGTGGCCAGCGTGTCCGTGAATGGATCATCGCAGGTGCTGAACTCGACGGGTGCTTCATTCGAGCTGATTGCTGAAGTTTCAGACTTTGAACGCGGCAGCAAGGTTGGCTTTGAGGTTCGCCGTAGCTCGGCTGGCGATGAGGTGACGACTATCGTTTACGACGACGCGGAGAAAAAGGTGACCATTGACCGCTCCAAGAGTTCGACAGCTGAATGCGCTGTGTTCAAGGACAACGGCGTGAAGCCGATTTCAGACTCTGTGTGGGGCTACTTCTATCTGTACGACCTGTTCACGGGTGCTTCGCAGAACGAGGTGTGCGAAGCTACCCGAGAAAAGCTGAGCTTCCACGTGTTCGTGGATGTGTCTAGCGTGGAGGTGTTTGTGAACGGCCGCTTCTCGCTGTCGGCTCGCGTGTACCCATGTGCCAGCCAGACGAAGTCGGACGGCATTGCTCTGACGGCTTCCGCTAACGCAACATTCGAAAACGTGCAGGTCTGGACGGAGCCTAAGCACGCCTGGGCTGAGACCCGCACACTGCCCACTTTTTAAGAGGCTGGAGAGCTAACGATGCTTAGATAAAGCGAAATTTCAACTGTAGTATTGCATTGGACCCAATGTTTTTTCTCGCTTGATACAGTACTACAGTACTTTGTACATGTAAATAATATTAATAGTACAAACTACAGAATGTGCATGTCTGTATGATCAAGAGTACTCAGTAGCAGTAGCTGCTTCTGTATTAGTAGTACTGTACAATGCAGTTGAAATACCGTAGTTTTATTGTGCTTTGCGAGGAAATTCTATAATACAGTACATTTGTACCAATCTTTAAATTACCAAACACAGTGGAAACACACAGTAACGTTTCACAGATAGATAAGTTCGCATTTGTAGAAAACCAGTTCATTGCTAAGTACGCATGCGAGTCAATGATAGGTGCTGATTGGATTGTAAAAAAGTAAATACTCTCCATTCAAAATATTCATTTATTTTAAACTCCACGCCTCGTGAATGCTTATATTGTAAAACCTGTAATTAGAGCATGAAGCTTAATAAATGAGACTACTTTGCCAGTGTTTAAAGAGCTGAAAGCGCAAATATTCCGCTGATGGATGATGCATACTCGATTCAGCATCTTGGCCCCCAATCGCGACACGGAAACAGCCACACCTGACGCCTCGTCAACCTATCCGATTCAGAATGTACCTGTGGCGGGTGGTAGGATGAAAAATTTCCTTGTATCTTCGCAATTTGCGCTGCTACAGAGGACGGGAAGCGTATCGAATCGCTGTACGACTCTACACAGACGTCGATAGGACATCATCGCGATACATACACCTTTCTGTTTAGACCATGGCCCACAAGCGTGACACTTACAAAGGACACTGCACTATGTATCCCGCATCTTCAGGTGGAGCCAGCACGTATCGGTAAGCGTGGCTTAAGCCGGGACCCATGCCAAAACATAAACGAAAACAAGTGCGAAACGCTCTGACGTAGGAGCTGAAAGAAACTAGCCTAATTTTTCCTGAAATTTGGCCACACTTGTCGTCTAAAAATAGATCGCGTCATTTTCCATTTCCGATTTTCTTTTTAAATTACATTTTATAGCAGAAAAGGGGACAATGTTTTAGCAGGCTCATATTAAGAAATATTAATTTCTAATCCAGTAGTTCTCTTGACCGATACGCTGACAAGCTGCAGCCGAAAAAGCATACGTGAAAGCGTAACACTGAAGGAGGAGATACATCTCCACAAAACCATCGTTAATAGAAAACTTGCTAAACCGTCGGTGAATGTGTGATTCTTATTTAAAATTAAAAATATGAAAAATTAAAGTGAAATTAAACTAATCCAAACTCATATTTAATCAGGGTGAACCAGTCTAGCAATTACAATGCCACCCGCTAATGAGAGGAAGAAACATGTCAGTAACATAGAACGCAGGCTCGACGGCTCTTTCTACCGGCACACTATCAATCCCAGCTTTACTAACCGCCCACCAAGCACCGAAGAAGCTAGAAATTCGATCGATGTGATGCACAGCGGTGGTGGTCTATTGCCAGCAACCGAGCAAGACGAGGTCGAGGAGGATGGTTTGACGTCGAAAAAGTATAAGGAAAACGCTGGGTGAATAATTTTGATTTTTTTCTCATCCAATGGGTTAACTATCACGAACTCACCTGGGAACCTGCCCACAACCTCGCCTGGAAGCTGAAGGTGATTTTCAAGAAGGAGATTATCGACTTCGTCTGGCTGTATCAGCTTACAAGAAGACGAAAGCGCCCATCGCGATAGAAGAAAATTCCTAGCCTGCGTAGCGCGCGGATTAACAGCCTTCAGCCGTAGATAGTGAATGATTATCTCTATCTAGGGCTAGGTGTCCTCTTACTCACATGCTCTAAGTATGGAGGACGGCGTCTCTCAGTAAAAAACGTTTTAGCGTGAATAGTCAGAACCTTCCAAATGCCATAAAAAGTATCTACTACAGTTTTGAAGGTAGATGTATTTCTGGTACAGAGGCAATAGTTCCATTTCTGGATTTAGCTGTAGAGGTGCTATGGAGCCACCAGCTCTTCAGGTGGAGCTCGAAGAGAGTGCCCACGCAACGCTGGATCGGTGTCGTGAATCCCGCCCTGCAAATACAGTTCGAGCGTACGAGCCAAAACAGCGCGAGTTCAAGGCATGGTGTGACCGCAAGAAATTTCATGAAACTACGCGCTACCAAGTTACGGCATCGAAGCTACATCTATTTCTACGTGAAGAAGTGGTAGATCGCGAAGTTCGTGTCAAAAATTCACAGCGAAAGATTGGAGTTGCTACTGTAGAGATGTACGTGAACGCTATGTCAGATTTGTACAGCGATCAGCAGACTAGAGGTGTGAATTCACACCCTCATTCACGCAACAGCTTGATCAATGCACTACTTTTGACGCTGAAGCGAGAAAAACACGAGAAAAATAAACGCGAATATGCTGACCGAGGCGTCGGATCTCTCCTGGATGGGTACTGCACCACAGCCGATCTGGTTGCGATTTCTCGTTATTATATGGGCCTGAACACAGGTGCTGATCTACGGAATCGGATGAGTCATTTCCTGTGCCACGCATATCTCTTAAGAGGCGAGTCTGCCCGTAATTTGGAGTTACCCGACCTTTTTAGTGTGATTCTGGAACACGAAGGATTTACAGATTGCCGGGCACTACACCTTTGCCCGGCCAAACTCGGATTAAGCGACATGCAAAGTCGGAATATAACTTCGGGTTACGTTTGGTTACTTGTGTTTATTACATTAAATTGCGAAATGTGCAAGCAAGGCCGATTTAGCCGCAAGCAAAGTCGGAGAGAGACCAGCTCATCTGCCATACTGCATATCTTCGAGGTCCCTAGCGGCAATGACAGCATCGCGACAGTGTAATTCCATCTGACCCACTAACGTGGGCGTCATACACCGCATGCTTGCTCGAGCTGCCCGCTCCAAGAACTGCATTTGGCGCTCTCCGAGAGTGATTAACTCGCCATTTTCATCGCGGTGCACTCCGCGACGTCTATCGCAAATTTGTTCTCGGTCGACAGCCAGTTCGCTCTTAATTCTTGACTTAAGGACGCTGAAGCACCCCTCGATGGGGTTGCACATTGGCGAATAGGGGCCCAGCCGCAGCAGCTTCAGGTCTGCGTACGCTCTTCCGTCTGACTGTGAGCAGGCGCGTTGTCGAGCACGATCACGATCTTCTTGCCGCGGAAGTTCTCACGGAACGCCTCAGACTCTTTCACCTTTTGGTATACCTCTTCGACAAATTCAGCGTTGCAATCCATCTGAATGCTACCTCGTTGGAGGCGGTGGTGCACAAGCCCGATGGTCGAATTTACAGCACATTGAATCTGCAGGTTTGGCCCTTTGGACGGAGGCAAAGCCACGACGGCTCGTGCTCCTTTCTTAGCACGACCGCGGGTGCGCATGCAGTAGACGTTGAAGTTCGTCTCGTCGTAGTACACTATGCAGTTGCCCTTGCGATGGTGCTTCAGGAGTGTTTTCGCGAACTTCTTGCGCTTTGCCTTGATAACGTCATTGTTGCAGGTTGAGGGCTCAATTCGCGCTTGCTTGACTGTGTATGTCAAGCCCACCAAGTGCCGGCTAACCGTGGAGGTAGACAGCGAGATGCCAGTGTCGAAGGTCAGCATGCTCACCATCGTCTTCAACGTGAACGTGCAGTTCTCGTTCAGGTAGCTCTCCAAAATCGCCACGACCTCGTCTGTTACCTTCGTTGACTTTGCACGTGCGCCTCCACGTTTTACATCATTGGCACGATCACGCTTGACCAAGTCGTATGCTGTCGACAATGGAAAGCCGTTGCTTGCCACGACAATCTTCCAGTCAGGGCGACCAGCACGGTACGCGTCGAGCACTCGCAGGCGCTCCATTGGGGTGTGAGGTGACAGGCGGGCGGCTTGGCTGGGCATCTGGGGCCTTAGGAGACGATTGGAAAGTGATCGTAGAAGCTGATCCACGCTACAAAGCCACCTAGCGTCCATTCATTTTGGCGCGCGCGGCTCTCGGTTTGGCGCGCTGGTCTCTCTCCGACTTTGCTTGCGGCAAAATCGGCCTTGCTTGCACATTTCGCAATTTAATGTAATAAGTAACCAAACGTAACCCAAGGTTATATTCCGACTTTGCATGTCGCTTAATCCGAGTTTGGCCGGGCAAAGGTGTAGTCATGATAATGGAGCAGGGGAAAACAAACCAGTTCGGCCGTCGTGAGTTTGGTTCGTATATTAGGCACATCAATGTTGAGGTTTGCCCAGTTGGGGCACTCGATCTGTTCCTGCTTTATCACTGGTGTGTGCAAATGGAAGTGGTACCTAACTTTCTGGCACCTGAAGACTGGTACGACATCAAACTTCTAAAATCGAACAAGAATCCAGCAAAATCAGTGACATACCGATCGCATTACGACGCCACTATAAAGGCATTCACAGCATTAGGCATGCATACAAAGGCTAAGACACATGCGGCACGTGGTTCAGGAGCAAGGATAGCCGAATTAGCAGGTGCTACAGATTCACAAATTCGTCGATTAGGAAGGTGGAATGCATCCGCAATGGAGGGCTGTTACCTGAGCGCTTTGCCACGAGAAGCGATGCGGTCACTAGCAGGATTTCCCCCTGACAAAAGGTCGTTTTTCTTAGAGCGGGCAGCTCTTCTTCCTCCTGAGCAGCTTCAGTGTGGCGTATTTCCCTTTGTCGATGACTATATGGCGTCATACAAACAGCAGTCAGCACCCAACGTAGCAACTGGGGGCTTCTCGGTGCTACTACTGTACCTTCGTATAGTTGTCCTACAGGACGCGGTGCTGCTGCGTGACCTTCACCCGACCCATAAACTATGGGCTCACCCTCCATTTAGCTGCAGCGAGTTTAACACATTCGCAGCTGAACTGAAAACCAAAATGCTCACAGAGAAATCACCGCAAGCGGATCATTTGAATGACGTTATCCCAGATTTAATGCAGCATCTAAGACAGCAACAAGAGCAAACACTGGCACACATTGATAACAAACTCAGCGAAGTCGGTAATCACATTAAGAATACGATTTCACAGCTTACCTCTGGTGCCGCCACCGTACGTCTGACCTTGGACTTGAACACACCAACTGCTGCAACCTCGGCTCCAGCTCAGACTGGTTCCAATGACGAAGCCGCAACCGCATGCACAAGCACCGGAGAAACCTGACACTCCCTCACCAGTAGAGGTTGCAGTAGCAGAGCCCAATGAAGCAATCGACCCGCTCTTGATGATCGACGGTGAGATGCTCTCGCCCGACGAGCGCGTACAAGTTGAGTATTTGGTTAATGCCTTTGTGCATGTTTGCTCTGGAGGCCTGGGCAAAATAAAGGCCGAGCCTTACGTGATTCCATTGAAACCTGGAGCCCAATCATTTGCATACCGACCCTATCCGATACCGCAAGCATATCTCGAAGCCACGAAGAAGGAAATCTACCGCCTTGTCAAGCTTGGAGTGTTGATCCCTGACAACACATTGGCGTGGGCATCCCCAGCTTTTGTGATCCCCAAGAAAGATGGATCCGTGCGTTTAGTGTGTGATTACCGACGACTCAGCCGACTCCTAGTTCGGAGCTTCTACCCACTGCCGCTGATTGCCAACTTTCTCCGCCAGTTTCGCAAGTCAAAGTACGTCTCATCACTCGACGTCCCGATGGGTTACTATGCGCGTATGCTCGCAGCAATCAGCCGCTGTATCACGGCCATTGTGTTCCCATGGGGAAAGCTCGTGTTTGGCTGCTTGCCGATGGGAATTAGTACAGCTCCGGATGAATTTCAGTCGATCATGAACATGATGCTAGGAGATCTGGATGTCGTGTGGGCATATCTGGACGATGTGTTGATTCTTTCAGACAGTTTTGAGGAGCACATCACCATACTACGAAAAGTGTTTGAGCGCTTCGAAGAGTTCGGGCTTACGATTCACCCGCGGAAGTCGAAACTCTTCACGACTCCGACAGACTATTTAGGCTACCGCATCAGCACGACAGGAATTCAGCCTCTTCACAGAGATGGCCTCCGGCCATCTCTAGCATTGTACCACCGCGTACACGACGTGAGCTCCGACGATTCATCGGCATGGTGAATTACTATCGAGACATGTGGCCCCGACGTGCCGAAATCTTGTCGCCATTGACAGCACTCATGTCAACGTCGACTCCGTTCCGCTGGACTGACCAGCACGAAGACGCATTCAAGCAAATGAAGTCAGTAATGATAAAGACAGTCGAGTGTGTATTCCCCGACTACAGCAAGCCGCTCCACGTCCACACAGATGCCTCGGGCTACCAACTCGGTGCTGTTATTTCACAGGACGGACGACCAATAGTATTCTGGTCGAAGAAGTGTAACGACGCACAGAAGAAGTACCCAGCCAACAAGCCCGAGATCCTGAGCATCATGTTGGTTCTGCGCGCGTACAGAACGATGCTTCTCGGACACGAAGTGCACATTCACACGGACCACCTGAATCTGACGTACGGAACGTACAACAACGTCCACATGCTGCGCTGGAGGCTAGAGATCGAATAGTTTGGACCCGAACTGCACTACGTGAAGGGAGAGAACAGCGTCGTGGCCGACGCACTTCTCTCGACTGCCTCGCGACTCCGACCTGAGTAGACCTCAGCCCGATGCAATTGTTGCAGCAGTTGCTGCACCGACAGTGGATCCACCCCAGCTCAGTAACATCGATCTCAGAGAGATTGCACGAGCACAGCTGCGTGTCGGCACTGCCACCCTGAAAAACGCCAAGACGCAAGAAATTAATGGCGTCCAGCTCGTCGTGAACTCGACGACAGGAAGCATCATTGTTCCTGAAGAGCTGGAGCAATCGGTCCTATCCGCTTACCATGAGTGGCTGCTGCACCCAGGTGTGACTGCCATGTTGAAGACGATGCAGAATCCTTTAACGTGGACTAAACTTCAGCGCGACGTCGAGCGGCATGTTCAAGGATGCCTCAGTTGCGCCAAAAACAAGCATCCGACGGTGAAATACGGCAAACTGCCGGAGAAGACTGTGATAACTCGACCATGGTTTGAAGTTGCGATCGACTCGATTGGCCCGTACGGAAAGCAGAAGCTCCGAGCCATCCCGATCATTGACACGACCACGCGAGTGGTAGAGCTGCACTCAGTGATCGATCCGTCCAGCAACGAAGCAGCCTACATATTTGATCGGTTCTCGCTGTGCAGATACCCACGCCCATGTCGTGTGATCTACGGTCAAGGGGGTGAGTTCAAAAAGGAGTCTTTGAACTTCTTGGGAGCTACGGTATCGTGGCAATTCCGACAACCACTCGCAATCCACAAGCAAACCGCATCATTGAACGACTACATCGCGTGATCGGCGACAAAATGCGCATTCAGTCCATTGTGAACCAGGCCGATTGGGTAAACTTCTTGCATGACGCCACTTTTGCGCTAAGATCTTCGTTCCACTCGATGCTAGGTGCCTCACCAGCACAAGCAACGTTCGGCCGTGACATGATCGTTGATGTACAGCACGTGACCGACTGGGAAGATCAGCATGCTCGAAAGATAGAGCAAGCAAGCCGAAACAACGAACGAGAGAGCAAGGAACGACGCACGTGGAATTATCAGTTGGGCAACCAAGTCTTGCTGGAACGCGGCGGCAACATCAACAGCAAGTTGACCACACTGTACGACGGGCCGCTTACGGTTCTTGCCGTCCGCAACAACGGGACGCTGGCCATTGATAAGGGCCCATACACCGAGACAGTGTACATCCGACGCATGGTCCCTTACAAGGTCCAGCGTGGAGATGACTGTGAGCTACCAGATAAGGAGGCAGACAACTGCTTAAAGCTCGTCTACATATGCATATCATGAGATAAGATCGTCGAGGTAGAGGAACTTCGATAGGATAGCTGCAAGCTAGACATCTAATTTCAACAATTCATCAGCTCCAAAGCTAGCAGCAAGGACTCGTGACAACCGCCTTGGGCCGCGCTGTCGGTCATGTTGCTGCTGCTCTTCTTCTGCAAGTTGCCGACTAGGCTTGTGTTTGACACCTCATTATAGCTTTGGTAATTTATATTTTAAGCGTTTTTACAAGTCGGCGAGATTGGCTGTATCGTATGAAAATTTCAAGTAGAAGTCACATTAATACCATTTCAAATGTATAAAAAGGTCGATTTGCAGGACATCAATGTGAATTTGGCGATCCCAAGCGGTCGATTTGGCTGCTGTAGCTCAATTTATCAGCCAGTCTAGGCTAGACTGTCTAGCTAGATCGATTTGTACTTTTAAAGACCTCAATTTAATAAAACGACTTCTTTTATTAAAAATCGAGCATCAGGCTAAGTGAATAGGATAAAAAGCCATGCCTAAAAAAACCGAGCCAGAACCACGGTTCTGATAATTACTCAGAACCACTAAGAATCAGGAACTGGGTTCTGAGAATTTTTGGGTTCGGAGTTTCAACCCAAGTGTTGAAGTTTCACATTTTGGGCTCAGTAAAAGCTGCGACAAGACACAAGAGCATATTACTAAGTACCGGTATATCGGTAGTACTGGTTTATTCCGAATTCGTAATTAAAATGCACAATACTGTGGTACCGGTACGCTACGTATATTTAGAGTGCGTGTATGATTCTGATCATCAGAATCATGGATGTACATGTACTGTAAAATCCTTTTCTCATTTACTCGTCAACGACCTTCCCAGTCTTCTTGTGAACCTGCTTGGTAGGCACCGTACGCTTAGCCGGCCACGCATGCTTGGGGTCGGTCCATACCTGCACCTTCTCGAAAGTGGTCTTACCTGATGCCGTCAGCGAGATCCAATTCGAGGCCTCACCGCACGGGTAAATCCGAGCGGAAAGAGCGAAGCGGTTGTTCACGAACACCTCCACCGTCGACACATCCACAAACAGGTGGAAGTTGAGGTTCTCACGCGTAACCTTGTACGTGTCCTTGTCCGCCTCCGAGCTGTCCGCCTCCGAGTCCGAGTCCGCCTGATCAGCCGAGTCTGAATTCTCATCAACCTCCTCATCAGATCCAGCGTCCGAGTGCGAAGCAGCATCCAGATCAGAGACAGACTCGAAAACGTCGTAGAGGTAGAAGTGGCCCCACACCGGGTCGTCGACAGGAGTCACCTTGTTGTCCTCAAAGACAGCGCACTCGGCGTTGGAGCTGCTGGTGCGGTCGATGATCACCATCTTCTTCTTGTCGTCGTACACGATTGTGGTTGCCTCATCGCCCGTTTTGCTGTGACGCACAGTGAAACCCACCTGCGCTCAAAGTTCGCCACCTGGGCCTTGATCTCGAACGACTTGCCCTTGGACTTCAGCGCCCGCGATCTGCCATTCAACGCCATACTGTAGACTTCCTCCAGAGTCTCGGGGTTACGTAGCAGCTTCAAATCGCTCAGCGGGCGCACCTTTAACGTCTTGATCGTCTTGCTCTCCACGGTCGAGCCGTCAGCCAGCGAGACGTTCTTAGTGTCGGACACGATCCAGTCGCCCTGGCCGACCAGGTGGTCGTCGGCATCGTAGATATCACGCACAATGGCGATACCAACCTCACGAGGCACCGACAGGACACCGTCCAGCCCTGGGGCTGTCCTTCGGCGAAGTTGTTGTCCTCAGTGATCCAACCAATCATCACGTCCTTGCCGTGCTTGTCTGTGTAAATGCTGTTCGCGTACCAGTCGCTGCGGTCCGATATGCCGACCATGAGGGGGGTAAATAGACCTTCATCAGAGCCCGAGCCGCTGTCGCTGCCGGCGGCACCAAACGTACCAGTGGCCCACATCGGGTACCGGTTCGGCTCACCTTCAGCAGCGAACAGCATGACGTTGTGCAACTCACCGTCCTCATCCTTCATCTCACGGTAAATGGTCGTCTCAAAGTTGTAGCCCCAGTTGGCGCTGTAACGAGAGAACTTTGTGTTTTTTTTCCTGTGCGAGCAGAAACCCCTTGTACTCCCAGTCCAAGTAGTCTTCGGAATGGTAGAGGAAGATACGCGGACCCTCGTTGTGGATGCCACCGGCCACCAACAGATAGTTGCTTCCGGTGGTGGAGTCGAAGCCGAAGTGCTTGTCCAAAGACTGCGAGTGGAATGGCATCGGATCACGCCAGCCGGTCACGTTCATGCCCTTGGGCGGTAGCTCAATGAGCGGCTTAGTGCCCTTGTGCCACGTCGAACCACCATTGCTGGTGGTGGCGTACATCACGTGTTCACCAAAGAGGTACTCCTTCTTCCACGAAATGGGTAGGGCGGTGACACCCGTGTAGAAGATGGTGTGCTTGCCGTCAATAGCATTGTTCATCGCGAAACCCGAAAACACGCCGAGGTTGTCCCACTTGTCCTGGAATGGCAGAAGAGCATCCGGGTAGTCCTTCCAGGTCACCTGGTCCTTTGACACGGCGTGACCCCACGTCATGTTGCCCCAGATCGTCGAGTTCGGGTTCGACTGGTAGAACATGTGATACAAACCAGTGTCTTCATCGTAGTAGGGTGCGCACGGGTCGTTCATCCACTTTTCACGAGCCACGAAGTGGTAAACCGGACGGAACTGTTCGAAAAGCTCAGTACCGGGCTCGGCTTCCACGATGGCGGCGTGGACATTATCGGGGCTGAAGACCAGGGCAGCGACGAAGGCACTAAATGCCATGATGCTCGGGATAACCTTCATGCTTTATGAACTGAGATGCCTTCAGAACGCGACGTTCCTAGCTGTACAGTGCCCTGGAAGCTGCAAAGAAATTTGAGGAATGAGTACTCCCTCAACAATGCTGGACAACCATTTTTCTGTCCGCGGATCGCGAGAAAAAGCCAAAAAAGTAAAACAGAAGGATAATGCCCGTTTTGTGAGCTGCTCGTCACGTTCTTGTTTCCTGCAGAGAGCGCGTGAAGTTACAAACTATTAATAAGGCCTTTTTAACGAGCTAATAATACCTTTATTAATTACACGGAAAACTATCTTTGGTTATTTCCGGATTTTTGCTCAGATACTCCTTGCTCCAACTCTCTTAAGAAGGATGTAAATCATGGGCTGATGACGACCGAATCGAAGCTACAGTATTACCATTTTGGTGATCTGGGGAAACACGGACATCGACGGAAATCAGGGCCTACCATTCTGTTCCATCTCAAATCTAAGACTTCTACTTTTTGAACATAAGCTCTGAGCTATTAATATTGCACAGGCATAATATACCACTACGAAAAGCGCCCGCTTAATAAGACAAAAATGTGTCCGAAAATCGCGTCGCAGCCCAATTTTTAGTTTTTTGTATGCCAGCCTACCGACATACTCGGAAATCTAGCTCCGTGTCACATGCCAGCTATAGACCTATCGGATTGGTTAAACATATCTGAATAGCACGTCTCAACTCGTTCTAGAAGCCAAGCTATAGATAAAAATACAAGTGTCCGAAAGATTTTGTCGCGCAGTGTAATAGCTCTATTTTAAAAAGGAGTATTTTTTTAGTTATAGCACTGTCGACGGAAGATAGCCCATACAAAAGGAGTATTTTTTTAGTTATAGCACTGTCGACGGAAGATAGCCCATACATGTACGACGCTTGAAGCCTATCCCAATCTTCAGTTCTAGAAAACCCTCTTTTCAGCTCTATCGTGAGACCGTAACCTGCATCTATTTCAATGTAGCGGCGTCACGTTGCCAACGTGACATTGCAGGGGTTCAAAGCCGAACGGTGATCCCAACGAGTTGATTTCGCTGATAGAGCATTCCCAGGTGTTCAGGAAGAAACGCACACATATTCTTCAACGACAGCTGATGTATGATAAGCTCTGCAAAACGTAGCAACGGCTTGTACATGTACCGGTACACGTATTATAAAACTACCGGTATTTGAACAAGCAGGAGCGGGCGCCACTTTAGACTCAGGACATTTCTGACATATTTAAAGACGTCTTACTGGCCGTAATTTCTGCGTCGATGTCTGTGTCTGGAAATAAAATGTGAGCGATTTTGTTAGCTTGCTGTAGCCAGAATTTCTCTCAAGGAATTGACTCAGCAACTGAAATAAATTCCTTACTGCCTAATCAAATAGTATGCTTTAATTGATGTTGAATCTGCTGTAAATGAAAGTAATGAGGCTGTCAAAACGAATGCAAATCTCGGAATAAAAACACCCCCAGGGGGTGGGAATTAAAACAGTAGCGCGCTCGAGCCTCTGTTGAAGTCTCTTCGTGCGCAGCGAAGTCTCTCAGGGGAGAAAATAACGAGGACCCTCGTAGAGAGGGCCCTCACACAAAACGTGCAGCGGTTATTACCGCTATACCAATATTGGTGTAGATGAACGAAATGGCGTAGAGTGAAGGGTTGTGGGCAATATTGAATAGTTGCTGTGAGCATGAGTGATACCTGTACGTAGTGCAGCAAGGAGCACCATAATCAAAATTTTGTACCATGGAAAAAGACAAACCTGAGCTTTTTTCAACAACAAAAATTCTCAATTCTCGGATTGAAAGAAGTGTACGTTTATAGCCGACCATACCTCCATGAATTGAGTGCTATCTCTGAGTCAAATGGAGTTTGGTGCCTCGTTCCAGAGGAGTTCGATAAACACTGGTGGATCCGAGAATCTCGGCGAGATGGCATCAACGAGGTGTCTGACTCTCGAATTCAGGAGCATGCAACGATCCGTCAAAATCGACGTGCTCCCTCTGCGCAGAATTCGCGAAAGGCTAATCGTTGTAGTCGCGGTACAGCACGTGACCCTACCTACAGTGAGCGAGTCGACTTTAACCACCCGGCACCTCCGCCGCGACACTTTGAAAACATCTCGAACCCAAAGGCGTTCGGTAGTCAGCCGAGTGATATCGTACGAGCGCCGACAATACGACATTGTCCTGTAGTTGGTGAGATCGCTGCGTTCGCCATATCTTCCGGCACGCTCGTGGGGCTATGCCAACCGCGGTCCATACACGGCAGTGGTAAACACGGAAGCTGATACAGACAGGCATCCTAACAATTCAGCGCCTACATCGCAGAACTTTATGTAGACTTCCGCATTGTTAGCTTCTCTATCTTAGCTTCCAATACATTATCAATTTCATGTGAATAGTTTTGCATACAGTAATACCAATTTAGATTCAATATCTAGTTGAAGTTGCTTCAGCTGGATCCTTACAAATTACAAATCTAAGTAGCCAAAATGGGAAGTACAAAAAACGTTTATTTTTCATTTACAAATAAGGGCTAAACACGCACTTGTAAAAGTACAAACAATATAAACGACTCGTATAAGCGTGTGCGGGTGCCCATCCACAAGATGTATTAGCTTTGCGCTGAGGCGTGTTTTAATCTCACATGATTCCGTAGGCATGGAAAACCTTGTTTGGCTTGCACATGGAGCACGAAAACTTTCCATTTTTTGTTTTGCCGAAGTCTCCGCTTCTCTCTTTTGCGAGAGCCGTTCTCGTTTTTGAGGCAGTAGCGGCGATGGCTTCTTATTGTACTCGCTGACGAGCCAGTCGTACCACAGTAATTGTACAAATGTACCCTGTAGTAACAATGTCACGAACAGGATGTTGCACCAAGCTGCAGATAACAATGATGTCGGTAGTTTGATCTTGAATAGCTCATCCCACGTCACCTCGAAAAATGACGCAATGCAATCTCCACTATAGATCCGTTTGTCGAATCGAGCACATCAAATCAACCATCAAAACGTTTTTATCTAGTGCCCTTTTGCAAGGCACTTGCAAGAACACTGCCTGGGTACGCCGCATCAACAGCCATGACATCCTCGTCATTATAATCCTATTGCAGCTTTTGTATGTCGCCACCAGCTCTTGAATGCATGTATGAGGAGAGTAGTTGACATCCAAAGTTGAAGCTACATACTTAAGGTGTCGACTGACGTCAGACAGTGCAGGCGAAAGTTCTCTAACAACATGGGATTGGCTACGAAAAGCGTTATCCTCAATTGCACCAACGTCCTTGAACACAGGTACATAATTAGCTGTCCTTGCCTCATTTAGAGCTGCTGCAATGCTAGCAGAAGAAAGACGAAGGTCGACGACCATGTAGCCCCCAGGAGGAAAGCCAGACGTCAGCGGGGTGGAGACCATTCTGCACTGACCGGCTAACTATAGCGGAGCAGCTATTTTAAGCCTTGGCACTCGTTATTTTACCCAACTGAGATAACATAGCATCGCCTTTTATACGTGTACAGATAATATAGTACGGTTAAATTGGAGTAAAGGAAGGACACTAGCGCGTTTGCACCCGTCTGTGGACTTATAGCCGTGTGCCACCCTTCTCTTTGCTTGCTGCGCTGCGCGGTGGGAAAATGACACCGGGTGAGTGGGTTCATTAAACTTGTGACAGAAAGTGTGTTTTGATCACAGACGAAGATGGTGAACACAACTTTCGTACGGGAGAATCTAACGAGGGCCCTCATCCGGAGGGCCCTCGCACAAAAGGTCCATGTGTGATTGTGATGTACCTACCGGTATAAACCGGTACTTTCGTGTAGACGAATGGCTGTAAGCTGTAGACGAAGATTGTAGACGAACGAAAGGTCACCAAATACAATTTGATTAGCCATCAGCGGCAACAACCTCCCCCTTCACGCTATTCAGCCGCCCCCAGAGACCACTTACAGCTCTCACGATGCCGCTGAAGCCGCGCTGCACCAGTGGACGCTAGATCACGGCTTCAACGTCTCTCGCCGACGTGTTCGGTACAAGGGTGGCCCCGAACGCGAAATTTGGGCTCGTAACTACGAGTGTGACCGTGCAGGGGCCCCTAAGAACACTCAACACCTGACCGAGCATGATCGGAAGCGTACGCTACGGGGATCGAAGCGCTCGGCTTGCCCGATGCGGATAGGGATTAGGGCTGTAGGTAAAGATGACACTGCCAGCCAGTGGAAGATTGTTCATACTGCTCGAAGCACGCATCATAACCATCAACCTTCGCGGGATGTTCGCGTACATGCGCAGCATAGGCGTCGGGCCATCCAAGCAACATCACAACCACTGGCCTCACACACTCTGAATTTGGTTGAGCTTCAGACAGCAGCCGGGGCCACGCCTTCGACGATTCATGCAACAGTTCTAAGCGCAGAACCACGCTCTCTCATCGTTGCCAAGGACATTTCTAACGCCAAGGATGCAAGCCGTCGACACGACTTGGCATCTAGAACGGCAACTGAGCCCTGTTTCAGGAACTCGTTAAGCACAAGTTCTTCTACAAGTTTCGCCTTAACCCCGACACAAACGAAGTCACTCATCTCTTTTGGGCCCACCCAGCGACTACTGCGCTGTTCAAGTTTCACTTCGACGTTCTGGTAGCTGACTGTACCTACAAGACAAACAAATACCGCCTCCCCTTGCTCAATATCATCGTGATCACCGGGGCTAACTCGGTTCTTCCGGTTGCGCAGTGTTGGCTCCCCGGTGAAAAGGATGAAGGTTTTGTGTGGGCTTTCAATATGCTGCGACTGTTAATGATCGAGAACGATATCGATCCGGCGCGGGTGATCTTGACGGACCGCGATCTGGCGTGTCTAAATGCTCTCGACCGAGTATTTCCAGATATTCCATCAATGGTCTGCCGTTGGCACATGAACAAGAATGTTGAGGCCATGGCAAGAAAGCATTTAGGTCAGGTGGACGTTGAGAACCCTGCTCCTGGTCAACCAAAGAAGGAGAATTCTTGGCAAACGAACTCATTTATGGCGAGTTTCTACGAGGCTGTGGACGCCGAAACAGAAGCCGACTTCAATGCCAAGCGTGAGGATCTAATTGAGAAGTGCAAACCAGTGTCAGATTACCTCGATCTGCATTGGTGGAAATACAAGACAAGGATTGTCAAACACTGTACAAACAAGTACATGCACTTTGGTGTCCGCGATACTTCCACAGTTGAAGGAACGCATGCCAAGATCAAGAGCAAATTGGAATCGAGTCAAGGAGATTTGTACACGGTGTTTAAGAAGCTTCTGAGTTGGTGGACGATCGCGGCGTCGGAGACGCGCTTACTTATGGAGCTATACGCAGTCACTGCACCTCACATATTTCAGAAGAACCGTTATTCGAGAGTAGTTCGTATTATCACACGAGCAGCTCTTGGAGAAACAGAGAGGCTGTGGAAAGTTGCGGAGAAGATAGTAACCAGCGGGGTTCAGCGTAGCAAGTGCTCAGGTGTTTTCCGTGTCGTACACGGCAGACCATGCCTGCACGAGTTAATTTTGATCGTCGAGTCCAACGGGCAACGGTTCTTAGCGCCTTACGCAGCTCCAAGAGAGCTGGCGACAACGCAGCACTATCCACGCGAGACTGTTGGCGGTAGGAGTCGTCGCCACCTCCGACACGATTGAAAACTCCAGTGTACGTACGGGCCTTAGCTTCGGCTAGTAGTGTAGGTATAACGCGATCCGGTAGGACGAGGCCCACGGCCAGATATCCATTCGGCAGCAAGGGCCCGGTGACCGAGTTCATGCGTTTGCTTAGAATCTGAAAGTAAAACGTTTTTGTTTTTGCAACGGGAACGGTCGTTGGGACGGGAACGATTTGCAACGGGAACGGTCTCTGCAACGGGAACGATTTATACTGGTATTTACAAGTACAGATACCGGTAGACTGTAGTTTTTCTTACTGCTCTTTTTTATGCGAGGGCCCTCCGGATGAGGGCCCTCGTTAGATTCTCCCCTGTTGAAGCGCGCTACCGTTCAGACGATATACCTTGTCTATGTGCGCCAATCCTGTCTAATAGAATGGTCGGATGATCTGAACTTCAGTCGCAAGAATCAGTTTTTAATTCTTGCAGAGAATTTAGTAGAATCCCTACCGATTCAGTGAGCGTGTCTCAGCAATTGTAACCTGGGCGACGTCATACATGTTTCTGCCTAGCCAGCACCGGCACAGAATGGGTCGCAGCACATGTAGTATATACCAGACACCGGTACATGATGTACCGGTGTCTGGTACGATACCGTACGGTCTGCACGTGCACAGGACTCCCATCCTTGCCTGTGATTCTAATGCTTATCCCTTCGCTGTCGTCGTCCACAGTCTGCGCTGAGCCACCGTTGATTATAATAGAAATGCCAGCACGCACAATGAGATAGGGGAAGGCTTCATAAAAACAGGCTGAGCGAAATACTGTAGCTAGTATGTTGCTGAAAGGTCATCCCTCCTCGTTGGCAAAAAGCGCAAGTCCCTCCAAACAGTGACCCGAGCTACAAGTTTGACCCTGTGACTTGCTTTTTGTAAGTCTATGTCTCTTTTTTCGAACTTAGTGGGTGGGTCCTTGCGTTTGCCGCTCATATCGAGCCTCAAAACTCGATTCCTTCACGTCGACCACAGGTTCGCGCACGCAGCGGATTCAGACAGCGGCAGCGTTTGGTTGTCGCCCTCTCCGCTTGGCCCCCTTCACCGGCGTCCTCGCACCCGGTCTGCATCTCGTCCGCAACAGTTGAAGACCCGCTAAAAAGGTGAGTGCGCCATCCGGCGTTAGGGTTATCGACTTCCTTGGCAAAGTTTTCGCTTTTATTTTTTTGCTGAGACGCCTATTGCCATCGTTTGCCATCGTTTGCCATCGTCTACCAGGGTGTTTGTTTTTCGCTCGTGCGACGGAGCACTCAAAATTGGAGACAGGAAGCGTCGCAGTAACGGCAACAAAGAGAGCAAAATCCACCGTTTGGCCCATTTTAGACCGACAAACGTGGCATAGGAGCGTGGCAGTCCGCAACTTTCAAGACCCAAACACGAGAGACTCAGAAAAATGGTTATGCGTCACGATAGCAGCAAACAACAGGCTCCGGCGCCCATGGTCACTCGCGCGTTCTCCTTCAAAGACGCCGTGGTGCGCTCCCCGCCAAAGTCGGCGGCCCTGCCACTCAAGGACCAACAAGTGCAGCCGCCGTCTAAGGCCAGAAATGACAAAAAGCCACAGCAGACGCTTGGTTCACGCCAAATCCGTTCGCGTAGCATCACCAAGATCGTCGAGAGCTCGAGCTTTAAGAAGCGCTGCGAGGCGCTCAAGTCGCATCCAGGACGCGCGCATCACGACGCAAAGGGTGAAAATGCCATCAGCCCCGTCAGTTCCCCCATAGCGAATCAAGAGGCAAAGAAGCTCACGCCACTGGAAGAATTGTGCGAACGTGAAAAGTTGCTGCACAACTCGAGCGACAGTTTCAAAGGACGCAAGCGTGTCACCTGGTCGATGTCGAGCTGCTCATCGCCTTCTTCGCTCCCTCTGCGTGACGCGAACTCGTCGTCGGAAAAAGAGGATGGGTCGAGCCAGGCAAGTGGGAGCCTTCGACTGCGAGCAGTGTCAAACGACCGCGTTCTTCTGCGTCGAGCGTCTTTGCCGCTAGGATCTCCGTCGGATTCTGATACGCAAGAGTCGCTCTCGAGTAGCGGATCCTCGTGTGACAGCAGCCCCGTCAAGGCCAAGAGACCGGGGAAGACGAAAGACGGTCGTCCGTCGTCTACGTCCCAAGAATCAATCTGCTCGAACGTGAGGGATTTGTCGCACAATCTGGCAGTTAACTGCGCTACAGGAGGCGGTCGACGCCACTCTGTGAAGGTGTTGGACAGTGACGACGACTTCCTGGACTGCGACGATACCAACAGCGAGTCGACAGCCGAGTCTTCTTGTCCGAGTCCTCGCCACAGTCCTCTTGCTCACCAGCGTAGTGACCTGAACGAGGTGCTCGAAGTTTGTCAGGAACAGGATGAATTGTCGAGTCGAATGCTGTCGAACTGCCAAGAGGAGGACGAGGAAGCGTACATGCTGCTGGACCGGATCAGCAACTTGTCAAACGAGTTTGCGGCCAATCGCGAGTACGAGGAGTCCAACGCCTTGTCTTGGTCTGTACAGCACGCAGTGCAACAGGGCGCGATCTCCACGCAGCTGCAGCAGAATTTGTTCTCGAATATTTGTGAAGGCTACTTGGATGAAGCTCGGGACGTGTTGTATCACAAATGCCACCTGATTCCTGCTGTCGGGAGCGTTGTGGAGAGCCCACTTCAGCCGATTATGGACCCAACAGCCTTGCGGTCGTTTGTGGACTATGTGGACGGCATCTCGCCTACGGACGCCCCTGAAGCGCGCATGCACAAGTTGCAAGTACTGAAACAGCTGTCTGATTTACTTACCAAGTGGGTAAAGAGGGTCGGACGAGAACGCGAGTTGAGTGAAGAGCACATCACGTTGACGAAGGGTTCTCTCTTCCTCGCTGGATCCTATCGACTCGGTTTGGATGACCCCAACTCGGATATCGACGCGGTGTGTGTGGCACCGTGGCACGTGACTCACGACGACTTCTTCGGTTCGTTCTGTCAGCTACTGGCGCAGACGCCTGGAGTTTCCCACCTTGCGCCTGTGCGAAGTGCCTACGTCCCTCTCATTTCGCTGTCCTTCTTGGGTGTGCGCATGGATTTGCTCTTCGCGCGGCTGCCAATGTCCAGCGTGGAGCCCAATCAGAACATTGATTCCGACCACATGCTGGTTGGTGTGCACGAGACGTCGATGAAGGCTCTGAACGCTCCTCGTGTCAGCTCAATGCTGCTGTGCCTGGTGCCGAGGCGTCGTGAGTACCGGATCGTGCTGCGTGCTGTTCGTGCGTGGGCACGTCGTCGCGGTATCTACTCGGCCAAACTGGGTTACTTGGGTGGGATTAGCTGGGCGATTCTGGTGGCGTTCGTGTGCCAGCTGTACCCGAACGCAGAGCCTGCAAAAATCTTTGTTCGCTTCTTCCAAGTACTGTCGGAGTGGCAGTGGCCGCAACCTGTGATGCTGAACATGATCTACGACGCTGGGCTAGGATTTGACATGTGGGATCCCCGCCAGAGCGTCTTTGATCGGTCGCACATCATGCCAATCATTACGCCGGCGTATCCCCACATGAATTCCTCCGTCCAAGTTTCGCAGTCCTCGTTCTCTGTGATTTATGAAGAACTGTGGCGCGCGCGGTACCTGGCGGAGATCGCTGTGGGTATTTCCAAGCCTTTTCCGAGGGCTGCTTCGTCGTCACCTGAGAGCTCAGAATCTGATCTAAAGGCAGCAGTGGTTTGTATGGCCACGTCAATGCCGTTCGATCAGCCGTTGAACGCAGCCCAGTCGAGCGAAGTCAAGACGGAGGCCGCTCAGGCGCTAGACGAAGCAGGTGCTTGGGACAAGCTCTTCCAGGCGTCGAACTTCTTCATCCGATACAACTCGTACATGGTCTTCAACTTCCAGGCAGACACAGACAGCGCCATGCACAAATGGGGAAAATTTGTACAGTCGCGACTGCGGAAGTTGGTGGACAATCTTCACCACATGTCGCCTGTGTCGCGAGTGCACGCCTTCCCGTGTTATTTCCCGCACACTTGTGACTCTGAACACAAGGGACCTGGTTCGTGCATGTTCATTGGTATCGAGTTCCACTGCCGTCGACAAGAAACAATTCAGCCGAAAGACGACCCGGAGGTCAAGAAGATGTTGGAGCAGACCATTCGGTTCTTCCTCGCAACAGATCTGCAGCAGATGGAGGGCAAGCAGTCAGATATGACTGCTGATGCCAAGGTGATGAGCTGGGCAGAGCTGCCTGACTTTGTTTTCCAGTCAGGACGTGGCAGTGCCGATCTGGAGCGTGCAAAGTACACGGACGATCTCGAAAAGATGGGCTTCTCACAAGGCAATACGCCGTCCTTCCGTCCACCTTACTATGTGAACAGCTACAACCGCAATGGCAAGTGGCGGAGTGGGGGTCCGCGTAAGTATGCGGGAGGCCAACGGAAGCATCGCCGTGACTTCCGAAATGCTCCACGATCATATCCAGGTACACAGGCTGGATGAATGAATAGGTGGACGGCGGGAATTACGCTGCCGAGATGTTGGATCGCTACCGACGTATGTACAGTATACTTCTTGCGCGTGTGCACCGACGAGCGTTTAGTTGTTCTCGAAGATGGCGGGCGGCTTAAGTGCTGCAATGGCGAAGGGACGTGAAACAGCTTGAAGGACAAGGGACCCATCCACCAGTGGCATGTTGCAACGGGGCAAACAGAAGGCCATGAAAGCTGGAATTGGCTTGCGCTTCCAAGGAATTGCTAGGTAGAGCATGAAGCAGTATCGTCATCCACCGTCATCATTGTAAATTATGATTCGATGTGACGTCACCAAAGCTAAGAAAACTGAGAAAACGAGATGGAAAAATAAAAAAGAGAACAATACAATTTTTTTCTTGAGTGCGTACTTAAAGTATGATGCAAGATCTGGAGTAATAATCACTGCGGATGACCTCCGTCACTAAATACACGTGAAGTGCCCTAATTAAGGTGTATGGGTCGAAGCCCAAAAATGGGATTTTCAACTGTGAGATTTTCAGCTGTGCGCAACAAACTGAGGGATTTCTAAAAGTTTTTTTTATTTGATCAGACTTATCAAACAATCTAAATTTGTGGACCGCACTAAGTAAGATACAAATGAATTATCTTTGGTGTGAAGCTGCGGCTAAAAAATCCGCTCGGCTGCAAAGAAAATAGTAAAAGCAACATTCCATGAAAAAAATCTATTTTAATGATATATATTAGATATGCCATTGTTTTAAAAGTAGTATTATTAATGCTTTATTTGTCATATAGCACCCCACGAGCTGTCAGCTTTTAGTTTTAAATAAATACAGTACATTTTGGTACGGGTATAGGCTGTAAGTAAAAACAAAATGATTTATCTGTACTGTACTGCGCGCAGGGATTGACAGTTGTTCCGACTAATGGCACTATCTTGAGACAAATTATGAATTAGTAAAAATAATTCCGAATTGCTACTGGACAATTAAAGGAGCCGAGCAAAGACGACAACTACTACTATAACAACTACTTATTACATCTACTATTTAAATTTTTTCACATTATAGAGCTAATATTAAGAACCAAATATGAAATTAAGAGCTACTATTACTATTTAATACCGATAATAGCACCAAAAATTTCAAATTCTCTGCAGAGTTTCTTCAGGGATGGCACTCGACCTAAAGAAAACTCTTACTTCTTATGTGACTCATTAGTAATAGCTCGCACTGAATAAAAACTCTTTCATCAGCCCTCTATTAGTTGGTAGACCTGTTATCGCTAGTTTCGTTTCTTATATCACAGAAAAATGTGGTGTTATTCTCTCCTTAACATATTTGCTTGTATCCATTTGTAAATGAATGCACCACCTGGAACTAAAAATAGATTGAAGGACCTCTTATAAACAATACCCGGTGGACATCAGAAAAAACAGAAGAATGTTGCCTGTGGCGGCCACGGGTAACGTCAAAACCCATTGACTCAGAAGGAATTAGGTGGAAGTTATTTATTTGGTGACATGAAACGAGCCCAAGTGGGTGAAGTAATATTCGGGGCTAACACCATACAGAAGATAATCACGTCCCATTGCGTGCCAAGAGAAATGCTTATTTTATTGATTCGATCCAACTGTAATAGGTTGAGACGCACTGTACACGACGACGACGACGACCAGTTCGAGCTGGTCAACAGCAGAAAGAACAACGCGAGGATGGAAACTGGAGCTGACGTGGGTATAGCACGTCTGGCAGCCTGGACCTGCGGTGATGGACGAGTACTATGACCAATAGCGGCCAAGGAGGCGGAAGACAGTAGAGTGGAGCCCAGCGAGCAGTCGCTGCCGTGCGTCGTGGAGGCAGCTGACACCAGCGGCCACAAGGATCCGTAGATCAGCACGGATCCTGAGGGCTCTCACTTTCGAATCGGCAGTGTGAGACGCAGCCGAAGCGTGTGAACGTGCTTGGTGAAGCATTCGAGCTGGTGAGCTCGCCGCAGCGGGCGAGGACACGAAATTAACGGACGAACGACTGTTGACGGACCCGCTGCTCGGGTCACGACAACGAACAAAGGACTGAGGTCGCCTGAAGACGCCTGCAGCGTGGACGGCGAGCCTCGACACAGGACGAACGACAGCATCGGTGGACGCATCGAGGCTGGTGAACGCGCGGACAATTGGACGGCGGTTATATACAGAGTGTGCGTGGTGATCGCAACGGCGAAGTGATCCTGGGCACAGCACGGCAGCGGTCGTGCGAGCTGACTAAAGGACTGCGTTGTAGCAGGACGGTCGCCTGCGGCGTAAGGTTTGAGTGGCTTAGTTAGCGTCGGCCTGGACTTAGGTGGAGTCGGTGTGGCAACGGCGTGCAGGAGGACGTGGGCGTAAGAAGCTCGTTTGGTAACGAACGAAACGTGAGCGAAACAGAAACGCAAACTAATAAATAGGTCGTGCTGTGTCTTATAGGCCCACTACCGGCGCGGGCGATAAGTTATCGACCGTCTGCCTACGTGTCTTAGACGTAATCGATACTGGGCGACCAAAGCCTCGTAGCTGGGTTCTAAAATCAATTGCATGGTGGTCATACAGGGGCGTTAATTCGACAAAGAATGACGAGTGATACGAGAGACGAGTGGATTACGCACAAGTTAGGACAGCTACGAAGTTACGTGGGGTTACGTCGGAACTCTACAAAATAGCAAGAACGAAAGTGGTGCAGGAATCGGCGACTCCTGGCGGGATGATGACGCGGTTGCGGTCTCCAGGAACGACAAGCTCGGCGCCGACGAAGACAGCACCCACGACAACGAACCCAACGACACAGCCGACGATGATGATGGTATCCTCGGACTCTGCGACGGGTACAGGGACGCCAGAACGACAACAGCCGGCCTTCGAGAGTCAGCGGCCAGCGACGCCAATGGAACAAACGGCGGTGAATGCGGCGGATGGCGTCCGGCGGCATGCAAGGGAAGACGAGGCCGACGAAGCGAACGAGGCAAACGAAGGTCACGACAACGAAGACGACGTGCCACGTGAACCAGCAGCAGTACATGGTACTGCAGCGTGCAACCGACGTGCGGCGAACACGGACGGATACGATGGTGATGAAGCGGTACCAGTGTCAGACGCAGCGGCACTGGTAAAGGCGATGCAACAACTGATTACGACGATGGAACGGCTCGAGTCAAGTCAGGGCCATGAAGACGACGCATGTAGCACCGGTGGCACCACCATAGCCACAAGCATCTCCCGTGCAGGACACGCAGGGGCTACGGGTGCCGGAAACCGCGCAGGAGTCAGCGACGACGATAGTGCAGCAGCAGGCGCCAGCACAGCGATCACCCGCACCGCCAGCAGCACGAGTAGTCCAAGCGACGGTGGACGACAGGCGAGTTCGGGTCGCAACTGGAGCAAGGATGCCGCGCAGTCCTCCATCGCCCAGCGATAGCAGCGACGAGAGTGATGACAGGAACGGTGGGCGCAGCAACGGACGCGGTGGACGGAGAAGATTCAACACCGACAGCGACGACAGTAGTATGGTGAAGTGCTTTCTCAGAAATAAGAGAATGGACCTGACGCGGGGTCACTATCCCGAATCAGTGACAATTTCAAGTGATTAGAGAGGATTTGGGTTGTCTGGCACGGATGCAAGTTGCCTGTGGTGGATTAGCCATGACGAGCAGCACCCCGTATGAAATGACGGTGGATCTGGTATGAGCTATGTACGAGAAGGCAAGATCCACCAAGACTTATCTCGGATCTACCCTTACCTGGATTCACTTAGATGGATATGGGATATACTATATAAGAGTGGATCGAGTGTGGATCCTATGAGCGAATGATGGTAGGTGCCCTCTGAAGGTGGATCTAATAACCACGGCTAACAAGAAGTCAAGCTCCACCGCGAGGTGCCCCGGATCCCATACTTCCGAGTTCGGATCCAAGGAGGGAGGATCTCGCATAGAGGGACCTGGATCCAGGGTACAGGGATGATGGATGCAGTGGATCTCGAACTTTCGTGGGACAATGGAGATCACAGACGGTTGCGAGATGATGTTGGATGATGGAGAGCTCAGATCCACGACGAGTGTACACTTACAGGGAAGTGGATCCAAGCGACCTGGATCCGGATGAGTGTACCTATAATAGGGTGACCATAATGATTACGCCATGGATCCAGTGGATCTGAAGATAATACAGCTGGGATGATGGGTCAAGGGAAGAAGGGACATGCAGCCGAGCCTGGTAAGGGATTTAACAAGTGAAAGACATAGAAGGTAGAAATCCAGGCAGGTATAGGCTTAAGTATCAATACAGAACCCAATTTGCACAGTATCACGCAAGTGCCTTCCTGCCCTCAAGAACCGGAACTACATTGGCCGTACGAGCTAGGAGAAGGTTGGGAATTGCGAATCTAGTGTTGGTAGTGATAACTGGATAATACATTGGCCAGATCCTACAACCTAGTGAGCTTTTCCTTTACTTGTGCAGATCCGACAGGTTAACCGAATTTACTACTTGGTCGGTCACACCCTAGAGGTTCTCAACTTTCAAGATCCCGTCACAGGAGGCGGCAAGTACGACGCAAAGGAACTACAAAGACAAGGGAACACACCCGCAAGGCAACCCTACGGCCAGATCCACGATCTAGGCCCCGGATCCATAAGCTCGAATATTCGCTTAGGATACGGAACCATCCACGGACGCAGAGTGAAGATTTTCCACTGCTGCTCCACCCCATCCCCACGTCTCGCCAAGACGCTCAAGCTTCACCACTTGAACTCTTCTGAAGTTACCGAGAGAGCAAGATCCCGCCCTACCGACGGGTACACAAGGTGAGGAAAGCTCAGCAGAACACGGATCATCGGGGGACCCCCTCCGTTAGTCGGTGTCTGGGTGCAGTTGGTAAGCTGGATCCGGCAATCTCGCAGATTTTGCTGATCCCGCTACACCACAGTAGCAGCAAGGATAGTAGCAGCGAAGACGACCGAAGTGACGATGGGCATCGATGACGTGGATGACAACGCGAAGCACGGCGCGTGGCGGCACATGCAAGCCCACCACGACACCGGTGACGCAAGAAGCGTATCGAGGACTTGGCCTACTTCACGAATCCGCAGGGCGTCTAGAACAAGTACACGGACACGTGGGACGCTCCAGATGGTCGCACGTGAAATAAGCGTTACTGGAAGCCGACACGGAAAGAACGACGACAGCCGGCAATGACTGGAACGCAATCCACCGGTAAGCGGCTGGCTGGTAGAGGGGAACGGAAAGCTAAGTCGATGGTGGTGCGACCACCACCCGAGTCCAGCGACAAGTCGGAGGCAGGTGCGGAACCTCTCCCGTCACCGAAACGCAGACGGAAGGAGGCGCCCATCCGGCAGGCGAAACCAGTGGAAGTTCCGGCGGAGAACACGGACGGAAGAGTTGACAGGCGACCGAGCGAGGTAAACAGGTGCTACGCATGCGGCCAGACCGGCCACTTCGTCAAGGAGTGCACTGATTCGACTGCCAAGGCTAGGAATGACGCGTATTTCACCAAACGTGAGTCGAAGGTGAAGAAGGCGGAAAACGGCGAGCGGACGCAATAGGGGGATTACTACGCCCGGGGTGGAAGGTGAATCCCCAGTGCACGAACGGTAGCAACAACGAAACTGGAGGTGCGGTGCACTGTCGAGTGTCACGACTGGTGGCTGGAGATGCAGTGAGCACGATCCTCAGGACGGATAACACGATGGACAGTGACGGTGGCGAGCGCGACCAAGGACGGCCAGTAGCTGTTCAACGGTGCAATGACGATGCGTACGGTGACAAGTTAGCGGTGAACGAGTCAGGTACGAACGGCGCAACGCTGGAGACGGAGAGGGGAGACCCCGGCGCGAAACACGACAAAGAGACGACACCGGACGTTGTCGAGAACGACGAGAAGGACTTGGCGACGCGAATGAAACACGGAACGATAATGTTCAGGACTATGAAAATGTATTGCGCTTACGACTACTTGAAGAAGCTAATGAGCGAGACGAGTGGCGTGCACGGCGCTACGTGGATACCGTACGGCCCGCCATGGCCGCACTTCGATACGCATGCGCAAATACAGCGCTGAGAGATGGAGCTGTGCAGACTGGACGGCGGCTTTCAACTGAGGAAGGCGACGAGGCCAAGTACGACGACGCGGTCCCGTCTGAGGAAGACGTGGCGGCGACGACAAACCCTGGTTCGACGACGCCCGTCTGGAGCTGACGGACGAATTGTTGACGGACCGGGGCAGTGTTACGAAAGTCAAGACGGTGGTGAAGCGCGATCGACGCGAAGCGAAGCGTCGACGTGCGCAGCGAGCACTTCAAACCAAGCGTGCGGCCGTGGATGATGAGGTCAGCGTGCTGGTAGCCATACTCGACGAAGAGCAGCATGTACGACGACAGCAGGCTGATAAGGCGCAGCGCGAACTGGTGGAGCGCTAAGACTGACGATGGCTTGATGCCCAGACCCATGCTCATGGACGAGAGCGGCGCGCGCAGGTGCGAATCGTGCAGCGGACGCAAGGCGATGAAGTGACGAGCGCCGTGGTTGAAGACGCAGTAGTGGTGGACGACGATGGTTTGCCCACGGCACTGATGGACGTGAGCGGTGCCCGTTACGAAGTCAAGCTGGACAGTGGTGCCAGATAATTGGTGGCTGGCACCGCATGGATGGCGCGTGGAGAACGAGTTCGTGGTGCTGCACCTGTCGACTACATGGAAGCAATCAGTGGATTTCTCCTGGATGTAATTGGTGTATGGAGGTTCGAGATGCGCAACGCGTTTGGTCAGTTAATACAAGTGAAGGCGTGCATTATCGAGAGCTGCACTGATGAGTTCCTCATCGGTGTAGACTTCATGAAAAACATAAAGCTAACATGGATTTCGAACAAAACGAGATCAGATACTACGCGCGCGAGCGATTGATGGTGATTCCGTTTAGAACGGATGTTGCTGACGGTACGCCGACGGTGGCGACGATGATACCGGCTCGACGGGCGCGATTAGCAAGGAACGCGGTGACACCGGTGGAGATCTCGGTTGCTGCTACGGACGGTAAGGACGGCATCTTCGTACCGACCCACGCGTGCGGTGCAGTGCTGTTGGCTGTGACCGTGACGACTGTGAAGAACGGCAAGGCGCTGGTCCCCGTGATCAACATGCGCGGTGACACGACGAAGCTGCCGAGTAAGAAATAGTTAGGCAAGTGCGTACCGCTTGACGCGGACATGAACGTACTGAGGCTGAATGACGAGCTGGAGCATGAACGACTAGACGAATGGTTGGTGACACTGCGACTCCACTGGACAACGAGAATGAGGCCGATATATTAACGGACGAGAATCATGAACGTGCATTAGTGCTAAACATTGTACGAGCTTATTGAAACATAACGACGAGCGCAGGCGACTGCCCACCGGTGACGAAGCTTGACGTGCAGCATTGCATTGCCACCGGGAGCAGTGCGCCAATCATGCTCAAATGACGACGGCAAGCTCAGGCCGAATTGTAGATGACAGTGTGACTACGATGTTGGGGGCCGGAGTGATTGAAGAGGGCAACGGAACCTGGGGCATCCCCGTTGTCCTTGTTCGCAAAAAAAAAATCAACGGAAAAATCAGATTTTGCATTGACTACCGCGATCTGAATAAGGTGACTCAACGTGATGTTTACCCTCTACCCCGAATCGATGAAACGCTGGAAGCGCTCGGTCGTTCGTTGCTGCTTACGACTCTGGATCTTCGCTCCGGTAACGGACAAATAGGAGTGGCACCCGAAGACCGAGATAAGACTGCATTCACGACTAAAAAAGGATTTTACACGGGTGCCAATCTGACCCCAAGTGGTACTGTTCACGATACGGTGCGTGGCACGGCGCAGGAGTTGCCGGGCGACGCGAACAGAATGGCCCCTGTGACGACTACGGCGACTGCAGCCACGGACGAAACGGCGGTGGCGACGTACACGACGGGTGCGAGCGACGGAGTGCCCAGACGACGAAGAAACACGCAGAACGGCGACGGTTGTGAAGCCGGTATCACGACGATGCAGCGAGAGACTAGCAGCGCGTACGACAAGTACGGTGCCACGCAGCAACACGGATACATACGCGACAGAGCCGCTAGAAGTGACAACGACGGCAGCACCGCCAGGAGACCGAGCCACGCGACATTTTACGTGGACGAAACCGCTGTGCGAGTACCAGGACGAGTGAGACGCGACGGAGAATGCGCGGAGCGCGCGCGAGACAAGTTCACCGAACAAAGACGACAGTACGGATAGTGCGCGCGGTGAGAATACGGAGACGGCGGCGACTGCGACGAACACGGCTACGCAGAAACCGACAACGCGGAAACGAACGGTGGCAACGCGTGGTAAGAGGAGCGACAAGAAGGCGATGATGACAACGAGTGCGAGAACGCGTGACGCGGTGGAAGACGACGAAGAACTGGTTCCGATGGAGTCGACACTTCAAGTGACGGACGACGAGATTGAACATGTACCGAAGCGCAGCCAGTTTGTACAGAAGCTGGTGACGGACGGTGCCTACAAAGGCATGAAGGTCGAGACGACAGATGGCCTCGTGACTATCAACACGAAACGCGGACGAGTAGTATTACCACCCACGTTGTGAGCTGTAGTATTTAGGAAATTGCACGGCTCGCGCTGGGCTGAACATCTACGCGGACCGCACACCTATGATCGAGTAGCGCAGCTGTATTGATGGCCACGATTGTAAGCCGAGGTGAAACACTGGGCGTGGGGCTGCTCAGAGTGTGGCAGTCGCAAAGTGAGGCCAAGAGAAGTTATCCCACCCATGATGAGCATTCGAGGAGGAGACGTAGGTGATCGTTGGGCGCTGGACATCGCTGGGCCATTCTTCGTGGCAGGTGGTGGCGAACGGTTCGTGATAGCTGCGTTGGAATACGTGACACGGTACGCAGTGGCGCGTAGTGTGACCCAACACACAGCAGAAAACGTGGCGACGTTCATTATGGAAGACATTGTATTACGATTTGGTGCATTTAGGTAGCTATAGACCGACGGAGCGTCCGAGTTGACCGGCAAGGTCATCGAGTATCTCGTGGATCTACTACAAGCCAGACAAGTGAACCCGGTGTCTTATCGACACCAGCTAATAGGACTTGTCGAGCGATTCCATCGAACGTGGAAGGACTGAGTGGCCACGTTTATGACGGACGAGAAACAGAACGACTGGAGTCAGTGGGTGCGGTTCGCGATGTACGCGTACAACTCCCTGAGACACACGACTGTGCCGTTGACGCCAAACGAGTTGATGATGGGGCGACGGCTACGGCCACCCAACGAGCTGATGCGACGGATGGAGCGCACGAGGGCGGATGATCTGATGGAGCACCGTCAACTATTGGTACGAGCATTGGCACGGGGCCACGACAGTGCAGAACGAGCCCGACGCAATGAGCAAAAGCGCCAAGCTTGTTACTACGACCGACTGGTACGACAGCGACGTACGTTTAGTGTTGGCAACCGAGTGTGGGTGTTCGATCCGCCTCGAGGACCGAAGGCGACGAAATTTGCCCACCGGTGAATGGGCCCGATGCGTATTGTAGAGCCGGCAGGATACGAAAACTGGCTGCTGGAGCACGAGGACAAGATCGGACCGCCGGAGACGATCATAGCCCACACGTCGTTTCTGGTGAGCTATCATTACCCGACGGCCCTTCTTTCGCAAGCGGCGGCGAACTTGGTGTAGCAACTGTACGATGAAGATCAGAGGGCGACGAGAAACGATGTCGAGGCGACACGAATGACTGTACGAGCAGCGGCGGTACCTCGCAAACGAGCAGCGACGACAGAAACAAAACAAAGCCGAGGTGAATCAATGGCGGCAACGAGTGCAGCTGGAACAGAGAGCGGCGGACTGGTGGAACTGCGACGGCGAAGACGACGTAACCGAGCTGGGCTGTACCCACTTCAGTATGAGCTACGGCCGACTGGTGAGCGGTCATGGTAGAGAAATGACAACGAGCGGCTATGGACGACCAAGGACGGACGCCCAAAACCCTATGGGTCTCAGCCAATGCGTACGACGCTCGAGTCGCGTAATACTCTTGGAATACGGAAGTCGTGTAATAGGTTGAGACGCACTGTACACGACGACGACGACGACCAGTTCGAGCGGGCCAACAACAGAAAGAACAACGCGAGGTTGGGAGCTAGAGCTGACGTGGGTATAGCACGTCTGGCAGCCTGGACCTGCGGTGATGGACGAGTACTATGACCAATAGCGGCCAAGGAGACGGAAGACAGTAGAGTGGAGCCCAGCGAGCAGTCGCTGCCGTGCGTCGTGGAGGCAGCTGACACCAGCGGCCACAAGGATCCGTAGATCAGCACGGATCCTGAGGGCTCTCACTTTCGAATCGGCAGTGTGAGACGCAGCCGAAGCGTGTGAACGTGCTTGGCGAAGCATTCGAGCTGGTGAGCTCGCCGCAGCGGGCGAGGACACGAAATTAACGGACGAACGACTGTTGACGGACCCGCTGCTCGGGTCACGACAACGAACAAAGGACTGAGGTCGCCTGAAGACGCCTGCAGCGTGGACGGCGAGCCTCGACACAGGACGAACGACAGCATCGGTGGACGCATCGAGGCTGGTGAACGCGCGGACAATTGGACGGCGGTTATATACAGAGTGTGCGTGGCGATCGCAACGGCGAAGTGAGCCTGGGCACAGCACGACAGCGGTCGTGCGGGCTGACTAAAGGACTGCGTTGTAGCACGACGGTCGTCTGCTGCGTTAGGTCCGAGTGACTAAGTTAGCGTCGGCCTGGACTCAGGTGGTCCCGCCCGTCAGGGGACTTGTGCACCCATGCGATCAACTCCGTCACCTACGCAGCAACCTCGACTTCAGCTCAAATGTTCCTTCAGCGTCGTAGACGCCCAGCAATCCGTTTACACCAATGACAAGTAACATCGACACGCTCGGTTTGCGTTTAAAATCCCCCCGAATAGCGATACTCTCCCCCTGAGTAAGTATCTTATCTTCCTTATCATGCCTCGATTATCGAACGAAACTTCATCGAGGAAAATAATGTCGTTGTGACTCCAGTCTATGAAACTCAACCTTCCACGAGCCTAATTCAGCACTTTCTTTGATGTGCATAGCACGTGTGGTGTAGTGATTTTCCAGAGTTGCGGATAATCGCCCGTCGACAAAGATGCGGCACCGCCCAAAATGTTCAAGCGACGAACCCTCGGTCACGTGATGTACGGTGGCTCCAAGGTGCAAGAGACTCGACGGCGTCACTACCGAACTCTCAATGGATAATGGATACGGTCCCGATGTCACTTTACCAGGCTGTTCCTATTATTAATAATGGACTAGCCGGATTCGCATTCAGCGGGTAAGAACTGACCATCTACGGTACGAACCATGGGTGGCGGTTGGGATGAGTTTGCGGAAGACTCAGCGACCCTTTGAAGGCACGGTCACCGTCTGGGACAGGGCACGAGCCGTTAAAGATGCTCATGCGACGGTGCAGACGACGCTTGGCGTGCAAGAAGATCCATAACTGATTAAAGTTCACTTGATATTTGAATACTTGATTATGACTTCTTATTAGGAATAGACCCGAAAGGGTTAGCATAAATACAGAACAGAATTTCCACTCAAGCACACAGAGCGACGTCCGGCTTCAAGGTAAGCGTCTGGTCAAGCTTGTTTGAGTGTGTTATGCCTGTCGGTGAACTCGAAGCTCTGTAGCGATGGTTCATCCGGCAAGACCAAGAGACTGTGTATTTTGGCCGATTACTATCGGGAGGTTTTACGTGACGGCTTATTGTTGCCTATTTGCACGATTGGGAGTGCTTGAATTGCATCCCTTTTATTCTTCCAACCGAGTGTTGAGCACTCGGTGCCCTCGTAAAAGGCTTACCCGTGCCTGGTACCCTTCCGCTGTTGGGACCACGAGGATTCATCCCGCTTACTAGCTTTGCTCGTGCTAGTAGCGTGTTCTTATTTTTTCTGGTTGGTCTATATAAGTAGTTTACAAGGTCCAGTTTGTTCCGGTGCAAGGGCATAACTGTGGTATTTAGGTCCGCCCGAACGTTCTTTTGCTATCCTAGCAGACGTATTGCTGTGGGAACATCCTAACTACATTTATAGCTAGAGCCACAACTGGTGTCGCGACCCGGGAACCGAGGGTGACCATTGTGAACGGTTTGTATGACCTTCCAGCTTACGAGCTACCAAGAGAAGAAGAACAAAAATAAAACAAGAAACATGGCGAAATGACAACCGATGGTACCAGCTACGCCTGCCAAGTCTGGCGGAGCTCACAACGAGGGTTCAAGTCCGGCTGCACGCTTTGCAGCCGCCACCGAGCTTTCGGTGAGCTTTGACGACGAGGCGGACATCGGTCCTGACACTCACGAATATGACGATTACGAAGACAAGGCGCCGGCGCCAGAGCCAGGCGCAGCGACACCGGAGACAGCCACGCCATCATCGGGTCTGAGCGGAGCGACTAGGTCCCTTTCGAGGAACCTCGCCGAGGAGCTAGATGGCGTTGCGGGACCAGAACCGGTCTATGAAGACTATGACGATGGGACCGATAGGTCTAAACCTTCGGTGGCGAGTGCAAAGCATTCAGCGTTACTGAAAGCACCTCGCCCACATATCAACGGTGATACACCAGCCACCAAGCGCGTTTTCGACCGCGTACAAGCGATGATGCAGAATGATGAGTGGATGCAGCTGTTCAAGCCCATCCCCAAGCAAAAGACCGACTGGCCTGCGCAGGAACTTCAATACCCAGTCAACTCGGTGTCGACTAGCCAAGTTGCCGAAGATTCAGTCCTCGCTACTGTTGTCGCTGGGCTTTGAGAATGAGACATACCCATCGACGATGTCGCTCCAAGATTGGAGTCCTCATGAAGCCGGAGCTTCTCTCCAGAAATGGAAGAGGGAGCTTCGGAAGGCATTTGGCGCTGTCGGCATCAACACTGGAAAGCAGCCTGTGAGCCGACCGATGATTCAAGATGAAGATCCGTCCAAGATTCCGCTGCCGCAGACACCCCAACGACTCGTTCGTACTCCTCCGACCAAGCGTGGAGCTGAGCGTGGTGCCTTTGGCACTACCGAAGCTTCACCGTACTTTCAAGACTCGCACATGGTTACGACACGTTCGGAGAGCCGTATGCAGCGTGTTCACGCTGCATACACGTACTGTGGGTTCGTCGAACGGACAAGCTAATCCCGTCGGTGGCGAGGTTTCGACGTGGACGGCCTGAGCGTATTCGGTTGACCAATGTGTCCGACCAAACGGTGTACCTACAAGCACACGACTCGATCGCGATGTGGATTCCGGATGGGGATTTGCCGCGAGGTGACGGCTATGTGCGTCTGGACTCCAAGAAGTACCAAGACTGGCAAGTGTTGGCCTACGAAGGTTGCAGAGACCGCGAGCTCTTTCAGCGTGAATGTGAAATCCACGAGCAATGGCTTGCAACTCAGCCTTCGGGAGTTGATCGACCGGACTATCCAGAACCCAGTAGGGTGCTAGCACGACCAGTAGAAGACTCGCTAGTGGATTCTAGTGATCATCTGACGTTTGCAAAACGCTGGGCGAAGATCATGGAGGAACGTGAGCGAGTGGAGGCCTGTCAGGCGTCTGGGGTGACAGCAGGGAACTCGGCTGATGTCCAATTTCCCTAAAAGCCTTTAGACACTTACACGACAGCTCACGGCGGAGGCAATATTGCAAACGAAGCCGCGGTAGCGCGTACACACGAACTACTGAGCTCGGAAAACGTTGTACATACGCCAACGAGTGTTCGTTTCAAGTCTGGGGTGACAACGGAAGCGACAAGCACCAGCACAGGATCAGATGGAGTCACCAGTCTCGACGATGTTGTCCCGGCCTTGTGCGCAGCCAAATTTGCGAACGAATCATCGGTGGTTAGTCCGGATGCAGACGTCGTACTGAATGTGGTGAACCCGGCATCGAGTGTTCGTTGCGAGATTGGAGCGAATGCCGAGCCGTCAAGCCAAAGATCAGCCGAGCCAGTGAGCAGAAGTAAACAGCCCAATATCTCGGCGGCCTGCGCATCCAATATTGTGAACAAAGACTCGGCAGGTGGCCCAGATATTGGAAACCAGGCGGAGAAGGAGATGGACCCAGTACCGACTGTTCAAATCGAAGCGAATACCGACGTTGATTCCAGGGAACAGTCCGTCGCGACTTTGGACGAGACAAACATGTCGGTTGCTCGCGTGCTAACTACCGAAGAAGATGATGCTTTAGGAGGGCCACAGACGTCTCGTCTCGAGGGTGGAAGAAAAGTGTGGCCGTACATGGAACGTGTCAAACAGGTCAAGACTGATAAAACGACAACACGACAAGTGGAGCCCATTCTCGATGATTGTCTTTCATCGTCGACGAGCACTGAACGCGCTGTACGGGAATTCAAAGCTAAGTGGGTTGTCTATGACGAGCTGACTTGGGAGATAGCGACGAATCTATCCTGTGGAGGCCTTCTTTATGATCCTTTGCGGGAAAAAACGTGTGAGCACCGGAGACAGATATCTCTGGTAGCTCAAGAACTCTAGCATGGCGTGGTCACGCGCTGAATTGACCACAGGATGATGCAGCCTGTGGTATCAGACAAAAACGGATACTGCATCAACACTTTGCATTCAAATTTGATGATTTACGTGGACTAGATCGCGTTGTAGAATATGAATAAGGAAACACAAACATTAATGCACGACAAACGACAACCGCGAAAATTGAGTACTCGGGGATACTTTCGGTAGCTTGCTACGCTGTTGAGGAAGGCAGGGAACCTGGTAGCGAGGATTCAATCGCAAGGTAACGACAATGGTCGCCATTCCCCCTTACTTGTAATATACCGGGGCGTAGTCTTCAATGGGATACGGATGAACAGACCGGCAGCGAAGAGGCTACAGAAGCCACCGAGCTCTCATTGGCGATGTCAACATGAAAAACAGTTGAGACGACAGGTGCTGACAATAGCAGTGAAGGTTCAAGGCACATCTAGTCTTTTCTTGCGGTCGTTGAGTATGTACGCGTCCGGGTATAAAACGTCAGGCATGGAAACGATGGGGCACCACCCACCAGAACGTTCGCTGGGGTAGGCGCACTCGACTTGAAAGAGTTCGGATACGCTGCCGTTGTGAGCACCTCCGCGTAAGCACTGGAATCGGCGCTGGCGCCCGACGCGTGCACCAGTGTAAACGCGTACTCGGTCAGCGCTGGTAATCTCATGACATACACAAATGTCGCGAAGGAACCATCGCCTCCGTCGCCATTCGATTAGCCAATACATGGAGACACCAGATGGCGTGGCAGAAGGTGCACCATACTCGTACACATCACTGGGGGTCGACACACATGCACATGTGGCGCCATTGACCGCGCTGGTCAGCCCGTACGATATACGGTGTCAGGGGTGCAAACTCGTGCGACATGCCGTGACAGGCGAGCGACACAAATGTCGAGTCGTACGACGTGACGTAAGATGCGAGTCACATGGATGTTACAGCGGTCACCATTTTAGTAGCTCCCATTGCAACAGGGGCAGTTGTGGTGTAGTGATCTCTCCAGAGTTGCGGAAAAACGCCCGTCGACAAAGATGCGGCACCGCCCAAAATGTTCAAGCGACGAACCCTCGGTCACGTGATGTACGGTGGCTCCAAGGTGCAAGAGACTCGACGGCGACACCACCGAGCTCTCAACGGATAATGGTACGGTCCCGATGTCACTTTACCAGGCTGTTCCTATTATTAATAATGGACTAGCCGGATTCGCATTCAGCGGCCAAGAACTGACCATCTACGGTACGAACCCTCGGTGGCGGTTGGGATGGGTTCGCGGAAGACTCAGCGACCCTTGGAAGACACGTTCACCGTCTGGGACAGGGCGCGGGCCGTTAAAGATACTCATGCGACAGTGCAGACGGCGCTTGGCGTGCAAGAAGATCCATAACGGATCATTGTTCACTTGATATTTGTAAACTTGATTAGGAATTTTTATTAGGAATAGACCCGAAAGGGTAAACATAAATACAGAATAGAATTTCCACTCAAGCACACAAAGAGACGTCTGGCTTCAAGGTAAGCGTCAGGTCAAGCTTGTTTGAGTGTGTTATGCCTGTCGGTTAATTCGAAGCTCTGTAGCGATGGTTCATCCGGCAAGACTAAGAGAATGTGTGTGTGTATTCGTCGACTGCTATCGGGAGAATTTACGTGACGGCTTATTGTTGCCTATTTGCACGACTGGGAGTGCTTGTTTTGCATCCCTTTTATTCTTTCAACCGAGTGTTGAACACTCAGTGCCCTCGTAAAAGGCTTACCCGTGTCTGGTACCCTCCCGCTGTTGGGGCCACGAGGATCCATAACACCTATTAGCTTTGCTCGTGCTAGTAGCGTGTTCTTATTTTTACTGGTTAGCCTATTTAAGTAGTTTACAAGGTCCAGTCTGTCCCGGTGCAAGGGCAGAACTGGGGTCTTCAGGTCCGCCCGAACGATCGTTTACTATCCTAGTAGACGTATTGTTGTGGGAACATCCTAACTACATTTGTAGCTAGAGTTCACGTGGGAATTCCAACACCACACACGTCGCTCTAACACCTTTCGTGTAGGTCCGCCGTCGTAAATGATTCGCTACACGGAAGACTTCGAAATAGCGACGCTGTGTGCACGCTGAAAAGCTTCCTATGCTTCATTCAGATAGGCTAAAGACTGACCAATTAATAATCGCACAGCCATTGCCGGTGTGCCAGGGTAAACTTGCTAGTGGGCGACGCCTGTACTCGCTCAAATTCTCTTGTTTTCTCATACGTATGACTCCAGCTACCAATAGTCTGCACTGCTGTGTTGTACACGTGAGCGAGCTCTATTCGGGTGTACCCCAGACAATAAAACCCATACAGACCATGGATCACTGTGTTTGGGTGTGCGTGCTGCTTTGTGACAACTTCCTCCATGGTATTGACGCTTTCACTGTCAAAAATGCTGTTTGTCTGCATGGACACGTGACATGACGCACGGAGCGTCACCGGGCTCTCCGACCTTCTATCACTACGTAGTGTAGGTGCCATAGCCACATACTTAGGGCAGTAGGCGTAGAATAATAGGAATAGAATGTTGGACACGTGAGTGCCGGGAAAAGTACCACGACAGGACCACGGAGGTGTGGTGCTTGCTGCCTCTCACGCAATGTGTGCGCAGCACAGCAAACTCGGTTGTGAGTTAGAGCTGCCAAGCACCCGAACGTCCCAGTTCCGAAAAGTTAGATTAGTACATACTCAAACTAAGATAATCTATAGCAAAGCTAAGTGTTTCACCATCACCTGCAACGCAGTTGCAATTGCTCACCGCCACCAATGTTGTCCTTCATTCAATCCTTGGAATCTTTCGCACGCAGCTCGCACGTGAGCGCGTTGCAGACCGGTACGCCGGGATGCAGTATGACTGCAAAGACACGCGTGAGATTGTAGGTCGGACCGGTAGTTCTGGCTCTGCCAGTGGCTTGAGCTGTGACAATGACGTCTGGCACTGGACACTGGCAGACTGTAGCAAGTATCATTGCACAGTAGCAGGATAGCATCTCCCACTTCCACTTAATCTCGGCGCTGCAGTGCCGAATCGACGCGATCGCATCGCTTCACCCGTACACACACCACTGAGAGTAGTCGTATGATAGCCACCACCACCGGAATTTTTTAGCGCTTAGTCTCCCACTCGAATCGCACATGTCCGTAGTCCAGCGCAGTTGATTGCAAGCTTGTGTTGTGGTACAGCCACACGGGATTGGTGCAAGCAGCCCGCACACAGGCACACTTCATGTAGTCATCGCCAGCAATGTCTTAATCCGTCATACTTGACCGCATCGCAGGTGACGCAGATGTAGCCTTCTCGTGTACAGTCGCGGCCATATCGCTTTCTGCCACAATAGGTAGTACCGTCAGCACCTTTCAGAGCAAGGAGAATTTGACCACCGCAAGTGACTTGGTCATGATGTCTGCCATCATATCCTCCGTTCCTATGTGTTGCGTAATGATCCGTTTTAGTTCCACGTACATCGTACTGGAGAACTTCCCATCATCGTTGAACTGCGAAGTAGATAGCGATACGGATCGTCTCAAATCGGATTATCGGTGCGTACTTCTCACTGTAGCTCACGCCCAGTTGTTGTTTGAAGCCATGAACTACGAGACGAGCTTTGAACCTTTTTACATACCCTCGCTCATCTAGCTTAACAGCGAACGCCCACCTGCACGTAATAACCTTGACGCCCTTGGCTGCCACACGTGGCACCAATTTAAATGTCGTATGTCTTTTCAGTGAATGTAGTTCAGCAAGCATCGCAGCCTTCCACTGAGGCCAATGCTTACTCCGACGGGCCGGCTTGTAGACCGTCGGTATCTCAATAACCATGCTGATATACATCACATTGCCTACCACATAATCAAGAAGCCGTACATTTGGCTTCTGCGTCCGCCGAGGTCGCTTGAGACACGGTTGAACCGGAGGCTCTCGAATTTCAAAGCCTGCCGTCACCTTGTCCACCGTTTCAAGTTCCTTTCGCGTCTTTCGTTTTCGTCGCTTGCTGGACTTGGACACCGCAGATGGCTTCTTCGTCTCCTCGTTCGTAGCAACTTCAACTGGTGCAACAGCACTAACTGGCGATCCTACACTTTGACCGTCAGGTAAGTCGTATTTCGCACCGTAGCTGGACTCATCTTTTTTGTCCTGCAGGTCATCCGCTATCGGCACCATCTCAAGCTTCTCCGTCACATTCGCAGACTCAGAGATCTAACCAGGCAGGTACGTCTCCATACTAGTCGTGATGCATGCCATCGGAACACTATCGGGCAGCTGATGATCACCATCGTAAAATGCATTTTCCATGCGTTGTTTTACGTAAGTGTCGTCACTTGGAAACTCCTCGTGATATCACGTGTTTCGTCCACGTGCAGACACGACTTGAGCCGTCTTGTTAGGAAGATGTGCTGTGGCTGGCATTTCACGGATGCGAGCCATCACGGTGCCATTCGCTCGCTCCACCACACCATTATCCTGAGTAAAGTAAGCATTCGTGGACTGCTGCACAATCCCATGCTCATTGCGGTAATCGCTCAGCGCATTACTGGTAAACTTTCCTCCCTGATCAGAGTGCAGTCTCCGAACAATGAGCTTGGGAAACTGAGTCTGATTTTGATGTAGCAACATTTTGATGTACAGTGTAGCTGCGCTCTTTCGTTCGAGTAGGTACGCCCACTTGAAGCGAGTTGCTTCATCAATGACAAGCAGGGACATAGTTGCACCACCTTCCGTCGGCTCATTCATCGTGCTTTTGGCCATCAGTAACGTCTCTAGTGGTTTAGACTTCTGTTCAAGAATCCTCGTATGGGTCATCCGTTTAGTCTTGCTAGCAGCACACGCAACACACTCGTAGGAGCTCAGACCTTGTGCATTAATCTTTACTCCGACATCATGCTTACTTGACAGCTCTTTCACAGTATCCATGCTTAAGTGAGCGAGCCGTTGGTGCAGAAACTCCCTCGTGTTTCTGCTATCCATGTCTTGTTTGCGTGCTGCCATCACCATAACCCCTGACATTCGCTCTGCCCTCAATCGGTATATACTGTCACGCATGATAAACTTCAACAAAGTACCCGGCTTTGAAAGCCAAGCTGACTGCTGATCATCCGAACACAGCAGCTTGTACTTCCCAGACGTCTGCAAGTAACCGAGGCTGATAATGTTCACCTTCGCATTAGGCGTGTAGAACACGTCCTCAAGGAGGCGAACTTGTGGTGAAGTGCTTTCTCAGAAATAAGAGAATGGGCCCAGCAAGGGGTCACTATCCCGAATCAGTGACAATTTCAAGTGATTAGAGAGGATTTGGATCGTCCGGCGCGGATGCAAGTTGCCTGAGGTGGATTGGCCATGACGAGCAGCACCCCGTATGAGACGACGATGGATCTGGTATGAGTGATGTACGGGAAGGCAAGATCCACCATGGAATATCTCGGATCCACCCTTACCTGGGTTCACTTAGGTGGATATGGGATATACTATGTAGCGGTGGATCGAGTGTGGATCCTATGAAGGAATGGTGGTAGGTGTCATCTGAAGGTGGATCTAGTAGCCACGACTAATGAGAAGTCAGGATCCACCGCGAGGTGCCCCGGATCCCATACTTCCGAGTTCGGATCCAAGGAGGGAGGATCCCGCAGAGAGGGACCTGGATCCAGGGTACAGAGATGATGGATGCTGCGGATCTCGAAGTCTCGTGGGAAAATGGAGATCACAGACGGTTGCAAGATGATGTTGGATGATTGGAGAGCTCAGATCCACGACGAGTGCGCACTTACAGTGAAGTGGATCCAGCGACCTGGATCCGGATGAGTGTACTCATGATAGGGTGACCATAATGATTACGTCATGGATCCGGTGGATCTGAAGATAATACAGCTGGGATGATGGGTCAAGGGAAGAAAGGACATGCAGCCGGGCCTGGTAAGGGATTTAACAGGTGAAAGACATAGAAGGTAGAAATCCAGGCAGGTATAGGCTTAAATATCAATACAGACTTCTATTTGCACGATAACACGCAAGTGCCTTCCTGCCCTCAAGAACCGGAACTACATTGGCCGTACGAGCTCGGAGAAGGTTGGGAATTGCGAACCTAGTGTTGGTAGCGATAACTGGATAATACATTGGCCCGATCCTACAACCTAGTGAGCTTTTCCAATACACGTGCATATCCAACAGGTTAACCGAATTGCTACTTGGTCGGTTACACCCTAGAAGATCTCAACTCTCAAGATCCCGTCACAGGAGGCGGCAAGTGCAACGCAAAGGAACTACAAAGGCAGGGAACACACCCACAAGGCAACCCTACGGCCAGATCCACGATCTAGGCCACGGATCCATAAGCTCGAATATTCGCTTAGGATTCGGAACTATCCACGGACGCAGAGTGAAGATTCCCCACAGCTGCTCCACCCCATCCCCACGTCTCGCCAAGACACTCAAGCTTCACCACTTGAACTCTTCGGAAGTTACCGAGAGAGCAGATCCCGCCCTACCGACGGGTACACAAGGTGAGGAAAGTTCAGCAGAACACGGATCATCGGGGGACCCCTCCATTAGTCGGTGTCTGGGCGCAGTTGGTAAGTTGGATCTGGCAATCTCGCAGATTTTGCTGATCCCGCTACACCACAATGGTGCGCGTGCCCGGATCTTTTGGTGACTCGGGATTTAACCGTGAGTCCCAAGAAGATGCTCAAGTGAAGATTGAGCCAGGGGAAGAGGCGCCGTCGGAGGTCGGATCGACGAAGACGCTGCTGAATGAAACAAGATCCGCGGATCGATGGAGTCCTGGGAGGAACTCTGTCGACGGAAGAAAGGTGTATCCGGATCTAGAAGAGAAACCTCTCTATCCTCCCCAGGTCCCCTCGGGGACCCCTGCGGATCTTGACTTGCGTCAAGATCCGCTAACAAAACAAGGGAAAGTGAAGGCGAAACGGTATGCATTTGCAGATTCACCGGTTAAGCCAACACCGTACCTAAACCCAAACCCGCTAGTCGAAGAAACGAGAAAGAAGACGAAAACGAGTAACACTACGCGGAAGAAGATGCAAGTTCCAGAGTCGGAGGAAGACCAAGCTGGATCCAGGTCAAGCTGGTCCGACAAGGATCTCGAGTTTGTGTATCGCCACCAAGCTCTACGCGATTTTCCGCATCAAGATCCTGTCATGCGGATCCTGAATCCACGCCAGATCGAAGATCCAAGGGAAACGGTGAGAGCACCAACGAAAACGGCGAACAAGTTGGTGGCAGTAAAAGATCTATTACGTCTGCTTACGGAGTCAGGCATCGTAGCTGGTGTGTTCGACGCAGAGGATATCTTCGAGCTAGACTTGGATCTCATAGTATCCGCGACGCGGGACCTCTTTGTCAGAGTTAAGTCCATCACCGGAGAAAGATCGCGCACTATGGATCCAGTGTCGTCGCCGAGGATTAGCCAAGCTGCGATCTCGAACTACGAATCCGCGGCTAAAGATGGGTCAGATACGTCGTCTGAGCCGCGACGCATGACCTTGGGTCCCTCCAGGGCCTCCATGCTGGCAGCACGGGCGAGGGTCCGGGGACAGGAAGCACCCTCGAGTGTGAAAACCCGGGATCTAGTACGCCCTACCCGTGATCTGATACAATCCAGCCAGGATCGAGCCAGATCCGGTAAGAAGCCAGTGAGGTTATCGTCTGATCGGGCTCAAGGTAATAGCCTCACGGATCCTGACTCGCCAGTGGACCAGACGGCCACAGGCCCTTCCGACACTTCCTCGGGCACCCTGCAGCGACACTTCGAAGCTGCGATGAGTCGTTTCCTGGCCGAACAGGGTATGAGAAGGCCCGTGCCACAAGCGCAAGTGCTCCACGAACATGTAGCACGAGACGTGGAGATGGCGTCAGTGGAGGGAGACAACTCTCATGATGAGTTCGACCCAGATGATCTGGATGGTCCATCCCCTTCATCAGCGGGGGTAGCAACAGCCGCAGCCGGGGCGGGTGGATCGTCCATGATCCAGAAGGTACGGATCTCAGCCGTATCGGATCTAAAGGAGTTCACGGGCAAGGATCAAGACGAAGACCGAGCGAGAACATGGATCAGCAAAGTCAAGTCGGCCCTCATGAGAGACCAAGCGTCGGATGCAGAGAAGGGTTTGACCTTTGCGGATCTGCTAGCGGGGCCAACCAGGAATTGGTATCGGCAGCTGGGCAGATCGACCAGGAACAAGTGGCCAGATTTGCTGCGCAGTTTTCAGACCCAGTACTGTGGATTGGGAGTGTCGGTGGCACGACAATATTACCACGCTCGCCGCAGATTGGATGAATCCCCACTAGAATTTCTGCATCGACTAAATGTGGCCGGTCTACGGGCCAAGTTGAAGATCAAGGATGGGGATCCAAGGTACTACGGGAACATGTGGATCATTTCATCGAGACGTTGGGAGATGTGGATCTGGCCGACAGGCTGACCCTGTTACGTCTTCCAGACGCAGATGAGCTTGAAGAAGTGCTGCGGGCTGCGGATCGCGTGAAACACCGCCAGAAGAAGGCGGCGGTCGGATCCGGCAAGTATCGCCAAAAACCTCCGACGCCCACGGCTCCAGCTCGACGTGTCCACCAAGTCACGACGCCTGACTCAGGAACTGAATCGGGATCCGACCCAGAGGATTACCGCCGAGTCTGTCTCACAGCGCATAACGATCGTACGGAAAAGACCGGAGACAACTCTCGATCGGGGGATACCGTACCCGGGGACCGTGGGATGTACAGATCCCGAGATCTCATGGATGGGACAGGGCAAATCAGGTGTTCGCAATGCGGATCCCGAAAGCATACAGAATCTGGATGCTGGAAACATCTGGTCTGTGAGAAGTGTGGCAAGAAAGGTCATCCCGGAGATCACTGCTTCTACGTGTGTCGCGGCTGTGGCGAGATTCACGACGTCTGCAAGTGCCCAATGGAGGAATTCTACAACCAGATCCGCCAATGGTTTGATCCAGCCAAGCACAGAGGGATGTTGCCAGAAGTGGCCGAGAAGATGTTAAACTAGGACGCTCGCCGGGTTTGAATCCGGTACGAGCCGAGCGTTCTAGGTATTGCATTTATGCTTTTGTGAACAAGACATCGCTAGATCCAGGTAGCAGGACCCTAGATCCAGTCGATAATACACGTGATCTACATGAAGTGTCAGTTGCCAAGATTTCGAGTTTGCGCCAAGTGGATGAGTTTGCCCGATCCGAAGTCTCTTCAACCCTGGATCTACAAAGGGGAGATGCGCGCGGTTACTGGGAGAAACGACAACATGGTCGATGATTTGAGCCTACCAAGGGTGAGGTCACTGCATATCCACCCAAGGTTTGTCAGGTTACTGGATCCCGGGGATCTGAAGATGGTGGATCCATGGATCTGCTGACAGGGGAGTCCCGTGGATACTGAAAGTACCATGCCCCAGGAAAGTGGTTCAGACAAGCCAAGGTAGGGGGCAAGATCAACAATGAAAAAGCAATCCTACGCCTAGATAGTGGTGCCGAGGTGTCTATACTAGATACCGCCTCTGCTCGTAAGGTTGGGTGCCAAGTGGATGGGAGTCGGATCCAAGATTGTGTTGGGATTGGTGAAGGCGTGTACCGTACGAATGGGAGAACGCGGATCAAGAGCACGCTCGCAGGTTGTTTGGTATACTGATTCGATATTTGGGTTGGAGATCTCGCTGGTCAAGACGCCATCCTCGCGATGAATTTCATGGTACCAGCCGGGGTGAGGTTGGATCTGGCGGATGGGACACTGTGTTTCCCCGACGAGATGCGGATCCAGCTCTGCGGACGGCGACCGTTGTACGGGGCGAAGATGAGGATCATAAGGGCGGATAAGACGACCTGGATCGAGCCCGGGGAAACCTGGGAGCTGCCAGATCGGTTAAAGTGGGTGGAACATGAGAAACTGTGGGTCACTCCGGCCAGAAATGGGTGCCTACAGTAATCCAAGGACCAGGTCGATCACAATACCTCCAGGTCACGAACGTCAGCGACAAGAGACTATTACTGGATCATTATGAGGAGATTGGGCGATGGTTAGCGAATGACGATATCCCTAGGCGACCTGGATATTTGTCAGTGGGATCCCGTCGTTACAGAGAATGGCAGAAGCTGGCGTACGAGGCGACTACCGAGGTCGAATCTCTCGGAGAGGGGGAGCCCCCGGCGGAGCCAACTGATCCCTTGGTGGATCGATCTTCATACCCAACTTCGCGAAAGATCCTACAGAGGGATCGTCGAATTGAGATCCAAGCGGTAGAGGTTGGATCCAAGACCGGGGAGGATCCCCAGAGCCGGTCCCTAGATAACCCAGAGTCGGTGGGTGGGGGATCGCAGAGAACTGAAGCCGGACCGCCAGATCCCGCTGACCCCAGAGTGAATCCTAACTTTGCATGGGGCAAAGTGCCTGGATCCTTATCGAGAGTGACAACACTAGTCAAACCAGGACCGTCGGGTTAAACTCGCTAGAGGATCGACTAGATCCAACTGGTGGCTTCCCCTGTACCAGGATACCCGATCCCACGAAGACTGAAGGAATGGCGGGTGAAGGAGAGTCGCTGTGCTTGGATCCAATGGTGGATTCGACGAAGACTGAAGATGAACAAGTCTGTTACCATGAATGTGGGGATCTACACGCCGAGGATCTCGGAGAGGGCATGGCGGTGATCCCGGAGGTACCACTGACCACAGAGGAGGTCACGATTGACGACATCCAGGTGGATCCAGGGGCGAACGAACCCGCGGAAGTGGATCGGCTGCGTCAGAAGATCTGGGTGAGCCGACATCTGCTGATTGGCAAAGGTAATGCATTACCGCCCGCTGCACGGGGGGTCAAATGTGACATTGATGTCGGTGACGCGAAGCCAATCGCCCAAAGGGTGCGGAAGGTGGCACCTCAGTTTCGATAAAAACTATCGGATCTGATTTAGGGGCTGCTGCAAGCCAGAAACATCAGTTTCTCAACGTCCCCGTGGGCATCTCCGGTGGTAATCATCGTCAAGAAGAACGGAGTGGATATACGTCTGTGTATAGATTACCGGCTAGTTAACGGTCTGACCCGACTGATGGTGTATACAATGCCTCTAATCAATGAGCTATTGGAAGATTTGGATAAAGTACTCTGGTACTGTTCTCTTGACATGGCCAGCGGTTTCTGGGTGGCGACTATGACGGATCGAGCTCGCGCAATATCCGCATTCATTACACCGTTCGGACTGTTCGAATGGAACCGGATGCCGTTTGGATTGAAGAATGCGCCCCAGATCTACCAACGCCTGATCGATAACGCCCTCTACGGATTCACCAGAATACCGGAATCCGAAAGGGGTGGATCCGGGGAAGATCATACAGAAGTGGACCCATTCGAGGCAGGAGAGCCGGGGGATCCTGGGACTCCATCTGTGTTAGGACGGAGATCTTATATCGACGACATTCTAATCCCGGCAGAATCGTGGGATCAGTTGTGCGAGAGAGTGACATCCCTACTGGAGGCGTGTACTAAGTGGAATCTCTCTATCAGCGTGGTGAAGAGCTATTGGGGGATGCGCAAGGTGGATTACTTAGGTCATCGACTCTCCAAGGAGTGACTGGAGGCGAATCCTAAGGACCTGTCTTCGTTGGCAGACTTGTCCTTCCCACAGTCGTTACGGGCGATGCAATCCTTCCTGGGCAGCTTGAACTACTACAGTCGGTTCATCGAGGATTACGCACTGTTTGCTGCGGTACTCTATGAATTGAGGGAGGTGGATTTTGCTGCGATGACCACTTCAGCTGTCCGGATCAAAATCCAACAAGCTCTGGCCCTAGAGATACCAGATCCACGAAGGGATCCAAGTAGTACGACGCCGGAATAGGACCTAAAACAGGAGCTGAATCCACCCCGGGACCAGCGGAAAGAGGATCCAATCTGGATAGAGACGACTGAAGCGAACTCGGAAAAGGTAGAGCCTCGGTGGATCCGAGCTCAGCACGCGTTCGCGGAGCTAAGGAACAGGATCGCGACGACGCCCATCCTCCACCATTTCGATCCGGAACGTCAACCGACGATGATAGTTTATGCTAGTGACTGGGCAGCTAAAGCCGAATGAGCTGAATTACGGAGCGGTGGAGAAGGCAATACTCGCACTCCTACGGGGGTTGGATCTCAATTATAACCTGCTGGTGGGAAGATCCATCCGGATCTTGACTCGACACTCCACGCTCGCTTGGCTGTTCAAATCGGCCGGTCTACAAAGACGGTTGGGACAATGGGTAGCGTTACGCTCCCCTTGGACACTGGAGATCGTGAAATGTTCGAAGGGGGAGGACGAGATCCTGGGAGTTTTGGCCGCGAGTATCACACCTAGAGCCAAGATGGACGAAGCGCTGACCAGGATCGCTCCTAAGAAAGAGCCCAAACGCCGGATCCAGATCCCGATCCAGACGGTACAAGTGGATGAGGATTTGTACGTCCTGAGTTTCGATGGATCTGCTCGCGTGCGACGCGGTGGAGGAGCATACAGCGCAATACTGTGGAAACTGCCCGGATGGGAAGTCGTAAGGGCCAGATCCACTTATGCGGAGGGCCTCACCGTCAATGAAGCGAAGTATAACGGACTCCTGCTGGGTTTGGATCTACTAAAGGGACAGGATCCGAAAAGGCTGGTGATATGTGGAAATTCAAACTTGGTGATCCGACAGGTGCGAGGTGAGATTGACTGCAAGGCCCCGGCCCTAACGCTGTTACGACAGAAGGTGATGGTCCACCTGCGTGGTTGGATGGATCACGAGTTGGTACATGTCAAGCGAGATTGGAATGCCAGTGCAGATAGTTTGGCCAGTGCCGCTTTACGGAATCAATGTGGTGTCGAGGTGGAGAGAGAGGCCGAGCGTCAGGATCTCGTCACGTTAAACCGACTAGACGAAGTGGTGGTGGTTGGATCCGGAAAAAGGACAGTCCAGGTAATGGCTGTCACTAGATCCAGAGGAAGGATTGGATCTAACCCCCAAATTCTCGATGAAGCATTTGTGAGGGGAGTCCGCATTGAGCGGATCCTCAAAGCACAGAACGAAGAAGCGTCGATCTTGGGACTAAAGAAATATCTGATGGGGGATGTACGAGACCTGAGTCGGGAGGATACCAAATCATACAGTATTATCTCTACGGATTATGCGGTGGATCTGAATGACTTGCTCTTCTATTGTCCCCCTACGAAGAGAGTCAACGAAGCCCGGGATGGATTGATGAGACTGGTGATGCCGGAAACCTTACAACAGGATGTCCTACATCACTATCACGCTAGTTTAGAAGGTGGACATCAGGGAATTGGTCGGACCTACCAACGGATCCGGGAAAGTTTCCACTGGAGGGGACTATTCAAGAGTGTGCAACGATATGTCGGTGAGTGTGTGGATTGTGAGACAGGCAAGGGCAGGCCTACCATCGAAGGGGAGTCACCTGGGAATGTCCAAGCGACTTACCCTTTCCAAATCATAGCCATGGATCACATCCCATCATTACCCAAGTCGTTCAAAGGAAACCCAGAATTGTTGATCTGGGTGGATCTACGTGATAGCCAAAGCTAGTGCGTCTAGAACTGCACAAAGCATTGCCGAATCGTACGAAGAGTGCGTTTTACGAAGATTTGGAGCTAGTGAGATGATTCGGCAAGATCGGGAGCCAGGCTTTATGTCCGACTTCTTTAGAGCCTTCAACCGGATCCTGGGGCAGAGACAGTGGGCGACTATGGCATATCGCCCCCAAGTCAATGGATCGGCCGAGCGCAAGGTACAGACGATCACGAGGGTGCTCAAGATGTATGTTCAAGACTTGGATCAGAGGGATTGGGATGAGTACGCAGAACGACTCACCTTCGCAATGAACACCGCCCAGGACAGGATCCGGGGCGACACTCCATTCTACTTGGTACATAGGTGGGATCATAAATCTACCCTAGAAGCGGCCATTCCGGTGTGTAGTACCAAGAAGAGAAACCGAGAACCAAGACGATGGCGATACCAAGTCCAGAAATACTACCGGCAAGCCAGATCCCAAGTGAACGAACGGCTGCGAAGTGCGATACAGGATCGAGCGGATTGACACAACGAAGACGCTCGTCCCCATCCAATCCAAGTGGGATCGCAGGTGTGGCTATATTTGGGTCGGGTGAAGGAAGGGTACGCCCGCAAATCGGCCCATATATGGCACGGACCGTTCCGGGTAAGCGAAAAGATAGGGAAACATGCGGTGAAGTTGGAAACGGCAAGTACCGAATATCGCTTGTTCCCTGTAGTACACGTATCCAAGCTGAAGCTGGTCAAGGAATATGTGGACCGACCGCAAACCCGTCTTTCGGTGGATGAATCCAACCAGGTGGATTTCGATGAAGTGCTCCTACCGGAAGATAGTTGGAATGTGGATCTCGAAGCCGACGAGTTCGAAGTCGAGAAGATCCCCAATATGAGGTCAGGGAAGCGAACTAGATACGGACGGATTTACCGCGAATTTCGGGTGTATTGGCGTGGATATGACGAACCCAGTTGGGATGACGAGGCAGATCTGAACTGTGAAGCATTACGCTATGATTTCTTGCGCGATCGTACGGATCGGAACAGATTCGGCGTGATGCAGTCTCATGAAGAAGAGTAAGAAGGGGATCCAGGGATGTGAGTTGGTCATGTCGATGGGAGGATGAAGAAGGACCCACAGGAAGGATGTGGGCCAGGAGGAGGAGGATCGCTGATGTGAGTTGGTCACATTGGAAAGAAAGAGAAGACGAATCCACAAGAGAGGTGTGGATCAGGAGGAAGGAGTGAATGTTTTTGCATAAAGAGTGACGTTTTACGTGCGAAGAGTCCCGATTGATTTCAGGCGCGAGTTTTCGGGAGCCCGAACTATACTAACCCAATTGAGACTGGGTCGTAGGAGCTAGATCCGGATGAAATCCAAGCGTGGATCCAACCCGGACCCAGCAATTAGCCCAGATCCAGGTGTACGCTTAAAGGGTGGATCCAGCCCAGATCCAGGTGTACGCAGAAAGGGTGGATCCAGCCCAGATCCAGGTGTACACTGAAAGGGTGGATCCAGCCCAGATCCAGGTGTACACTGAAAGGCCCGGATCCAGGTGTACGCTGAAAGAGGTGGATCTAGCCCAGATCCAGGCGTACGTTGAAAGGGTGAATCCAGCCCGGATCCAGGTGTACATCGGAAGGCTCTGACAGGATTCCTCATTCAACAAGAGAAGGTTAAAGACATATTCCAGTAACGAAGATTAGAATAGCTTATGCAAAAAGGCTAGCTCAACCCAGTTTCCAGTCGCTAGCTACTACTATGAAGCGAATCCACGAAGACTGAAACTGGGGGCATAGCGTGAAAGAACGATAGGGATCAGGTGGTCTTGGGCTGAACATTGAAAAACTTACACACCAGACGCTGGATCAGGTGTCCTGGGTGTTGGCTCGCCCCCCCCCCCCCCGAAACTGGATGCGCCAAGGCTCGGCTTCATCAATCTCTTGCAGGGCCTCCAGTATGTTCGTGGGTTCTGGGCGGTGGAGGTTGGGATCCTCCAAGTTGGCTTGACGGGATACGGATCCCAGAAATCAAGTTACCTTATCCCCGCGTCGGGGAAGGTGCAAGAAGGATGGATCCAACAAAATATCCACGTCACACCAACCGTCCTTGATCGCCAACATGAGAATCACGAGAGCTTTCTTCCAAGCCCGACCGGCGTGACTACGTCTGTTGCCACGCTGCTTGTTGAAGTTAAATAACCAGGTCGAGCCCCGCAGTTGGGTGCGAGAGATAGGGAACCGATGAGTGCCTTCCCATATGGCAACCCGGTGCTTCGAAACGAAATCCCGGAACACACGAACGAACAACCCGAGACGCCCGCGCACGTCACTTCGAAAGCTAACCGGATCCACCAGCGTGGTCGTCAGCGTATCCCATTAGGTAGCATCTTGCAATTCTTCCACGTGAGATCTTGTGACAAGCGAATCCACATAGCCGGCCGTCGGGATGACATCCTCTTCCCGAGGGAATATCCACTCAGCTCGGAATGGCAGCGCAGGAAACAGAACAGTGATCTTCATTGTGACAATGGCGACCCGGTTCAGTTTCTTGGCGGACCAAGGCTCAATATCTCTGGTAGCGAAGGCCACAGGGGCACGCCGACCAGGAATGAAGGCAGCATCCGGACCAAACGGAGTCACGGGGAGCATTCCTGGCAGCGAAGAGCTAGGAGGAGCAGGGATCAAGACAGATCCGGGGATCCGCCACCATGAGGTGATCCCCCTCCACCATCGCTTCCCGACCCACCATCACTGTCGACCTGGATCGCAGATGCCGCAGTACCGGCCCCGGATCCGGCCGTGTCAGTGACTTGCGGAGTCGGTGTTGAGAGAGACCTCCGCCGGGCTTCGGATCTGGACTGGGACAAGGCACGTCGCGTGTCTTCCTCCAAGGCATCATCAGCGACTCGAGCCTCCTCCGAATTTTCCGGGCTTTCATCGTCATCGTCATCGTCGTCGTCATCGTCATCGTCGTCGTCATCGTCATCGTCGTCCGGAGTGAAGGAATAAGGGCCGGAGGACAGCGTACGCTTCGCCAACGATCGGATAGGGGCCCCGAGCCGTCGGACCAGTCCGATCCCTCATCCTCGTCGTCCTCCGAGCTGCCAAGTCCACAACCAGTGGGGATGACACGTTTGGCTTTCCCTTTCCCGGATCCAGTTCCGACCGGCGGAGAGCCGGTAGAAGCTGGCCGGGGAACGGTAGGCACCGTCACCGAAGGGCCAGCAGTGGATCCCGACTGTGATGAGCCGGATTGGGCCGTAGATGCGACTAACCCCGTCGTAGAAGGGGCAATCGCCGCGGATCCGGTCGAAGCTACTGCCTGGGACGGCGGCGCGATAGTGGATCCGGTCTTGGACGTAGATCCTGTCTTGGACGTAGATCCCGTCTTGGACGTAACTACGGATCCGGCTTTGGATGTGGCGATGGATCCGGACTTGGATCCGGCACCAGACTTCGAAGGGGAGGCGGAAGGCTTGGATGTGGATATGGATCCCGCCTGGGAGACTGTCTTGGAGGCCGAACTGGTTTTAGGCTTGGCCTTAAGAGAAGCTCGGGCATGCTTGTGGGGACGGGGGGATCCAGTGGTAGGAGCAGGGGATGCGCTACGCGGTCGTTTTGCAGCCGACGGATCCGGTCCACTCAGAGACGGTAGAGAAACAGAGACGCTAGCAGCAGGAGAGGATCCAGACACGGGAGGAAGATGATCCGAGATAGCAGCCGTCACCAGAGTCCGTCGTCGGCGCACCAAGTCCCGCTCCGATAAGCCGCGACCGCGCTCTAGAACTAGCTGCTGGTGCTGAGCACGAGCAGCAGCGAGCTGATCCCGGAGTTTCGTTGCAGTTGCCTCGGAATCCTTCAATTTGTCACCTGGATCGACATAACAAGTGAATATGGGGTTACTGGCAGGAGACAAAAGAAGATCCACGTACTCGTGCGACGGAGCTTGGATTCTAGCTCCGTTTGCGTTCGCTTGGCATCTGCCCACTCGGTAGCCGCCTTGTCACGCTGAAGTTCGGTGTCCGCCAGCTTTGCTTAGATCTCGTCGCGTAATTGAGTCACGCGTACGAATTCTTCAAGCGCGTAATCTCGCCCAGCAGAGGCTTTCTCGAGTGACTCCTTGGTATCTTTCAGTTCCTCAGAATGACGAGTCAGAGCCACATCCGGTGACAAGGGAGGTGGATTCGGCGCGGGGAGGGCCCCCCGCGCCGACCCTAATGCAGATCCGCCATGGGTGGATCCCACATAGTCATTAGCCACCACCTCTTCTTGAGTCAGGCGCAACTCGTCGCGGAGCCGATCCAAGCTCTCGTCCGCGGCCGCACTAGCAGTTTGGGAATCCTCCAGATCCAGCTCGAGGTCATGGTTCCGGGATTGGAGCTGGTGGATCTCGGATCCGGCGAGTGCCATCTCCCCAAGGAGGTGGTCGTTGTCGTCTCGCATGCCATCCCGCTGACGGGAGGCGCGATCCAGCCGTCCAGTCAAGTCGCGGATCTCAACCGCTTGATCGGCCAACAAGACATGCAGGTCCTGCGAACGAGAGGCCGCACGGTGCTCCCACCCTTGGATCTCCATAGCCTGGTCATGGACCTGGGCTCACAAGGTTTGAAGTTGGGTGGCGTGCGAAGACGCAGCTTGGTCTCGAGCATCTTGGGCCGTCTGGAGCTCCGCCGTCAAGGTTTGCACCCGATCGGAAAGAGCCTGGGCTAGAGCCCGCAGATTGGTGGGTGACATTGAGGAAGGGCTGACCGGAGGAGTGGTGGATGGGGCCTTGCCCGGCGATTTGCTGGTACGCTTGGTGGGAGACATGTGTCACGTAGAGGAGGAAGAGGTTGTGGATACTAGTAGTGCACGTCGTAAACACTGTTGTGCAGCGCCGACCACGTACAGGAGGCGATTGTGGTGAAGTGCTTTCTCAGAAATAAGAGAATGGGCCCAGCAAGGGGTCACTATCCCGAATCAGTGACTAGTTCAAGTGATTAGAGAGGATTTGGATCGTCCGGCGCGGATGCAAGTTGCCTGAGGTGGATTGGTCATGACGAGCAGCACCCCGTATGAGACGACGATGGATCTGGTATGAGTGATGTACGGGAAGGCAAGATCCACCATGGAATATCTCGGATCCACCCTTACCTGGGTTCACTTAGGTGGATATGGGATATACTATGTAGCGGTGGATCGAGTGTGGATCCTATGAAGGAATGGTGGTAGGTGTCATCTGAAGGTGGATCTAGTAGCCACGACTAATGAGAAGTCAAGATCCACCGCGAGGTGTCCCGGATCCTATACTTCTGAGTTCGGATCTAAGGAGGGGAGGATCCCGCATAGAACGACCTGGATCCAGGATGCTGGGATGATGGATGCAGTGGATCTCGAACTTTTGTAGGACAATGGAGATCACAGACGGTCGCAAGACGATGTTGGATGATTGGAGAACTCAGATCCATAGCGAGTGTACACTTACAGTGAGATAGATCAAAGTGACCTGGATCCGGATGAGTGTACCCATAATAGGGTGACTATAATGACTACGCCATGGATCCGGTGGATCTGATGATAATACAGCTGGGATGATGGGTCAAGGAGAGAAAGGACATGCAGCCGAGCCTGGTAAGGGATTTAACAAGTAAAATACATAGAAAAAGAAATCCAGGCAGGTATAGGCTTAAGAATCAACACAGACTTCTATTTGCACAATAACACGCAAGTGCCTTCCTGTCCTCAAGAATCGGAACTACATTGGCCGTACGAGCTCGGAGAAGGTTGGGAATTGCGAATCTAGGGTTGGTAGTGATAACTGGATAATACATTGGCCAGATCCTACAACCTAGTGAGCTTTTCCTTTACACGTGCAGATCCGACGGGCTAACCGGATTTACTACTTGACCGGGTATACCTAAGAAGCTCTCAACTCTCAAGATCCCGTCACAGGAGGCGGCAAGTACAACGCAAAGGAAACGCAAAGGCAAGGGAACACACCCGCAAGGCAACCCTACGACCAGATCCACGATCTAGGCCCTGGATCCACTTTAGCTCGAATATACGCTTAGGATTCAGAACCAACCACGGACGCAGAGTGAAGATTTTACCACTACTGCTCCACCCCATCCCCACGTCCCGCCAAGACACTCAAGCTTCACCACTTAAATTCTTCGGAAGTTACCGAGAGAGCAAGATCCCGCCCTACTGACGGGTATACAAGGTGAGGAAAGTTCAGCAGAACACGGATCATCGGGGGACCCCCTCCGTTTGTCGGCGTCTGGGCGCAGTTGGTAAGTTGGATCCAGTAATCTCGCAGATTTTGCTGATCCCGCTACACCACAAGCTTCTTGTTCCTCTGTTGTCTAGCTTACAATGCGTAACAAAACAGATCCACACATAGTTGCATGTTCAGAAGTTCCGTTGGCAAAGTCAAGTCGACGGGTACGATCTTCTCGAATGATAGTGAATAGAGACAAGTCTCCGCAGACATTCGCCTGAGAGCCGGAATGCAAGATCCACTCCACCCAATCCGGGTCATTAGACTGCCTCTGTGCTTTGTAGATGAAGCGTCAATTCGTTTAGTAGCCTAGATCGAGCGTGGTCGGAGCATAAAACCACGCGTAAAAATGAAATGGGAAGTGGCAGGCATCGATTTGTGAGGAATTTCCATAATACAGTACATATACACTGGATTTGTCCACCAGGTCTGTAAAAATAAAATAAAATTGTGTACAGCTAACAGTATATACTAAGTGCGCTGCGAGCTTAAGATTCACTATCTATGGTTGAAGGCTGTTAATCCGGGCGCTACGCCGGCTAGGAATTTTCGTCTTTCGCGATGGGCGATTTCGGCTTCTTGTAGACTGATACAGCCAGACGAAGTCGATAGTCTCCTTCTTGAAAATCACCTTCAGCTTCCAGGCGAGGTTGTGGACAGGTTCCCAGGTGAGTTCGTGATAGTCAACCCACTGGATGAAAAAATAAAATCAAAATCATTCACCCAGCGTTTCCCGTACACCTTTTCGACGTCAAACCATCGTTCTCCTCGACCTCGTCTTGCTCGGTTGCTGGCAATAGACCACCACCGCTGCGCATCATATCGATCGAATTTCTGACTTCTTCGGTGCTTGGTGGGCGGCTAGTAAAGTTGGGATTGATAGTGTGCTGGTAGAAAGCGCCGTCGAGCCTGCGTTCTATGATACTGACATAATTTTTCCTCTAATTAGTGGGTGGCATTGTAATTGCTAGACTGGTTCCCCCTGATTGAATATGAGTTTGGATTAGTTTAATTTCACTTTAAATTTTCTTATTTTTAAATTGTAAAAAAGAATCACACATTCACCGACGGTTTAGCAAGTTTTCTATTAACGACGGTTTTGTGGAGATGTATCTCCTCCTTCAGCGTTACGCTTTTTCGGCTGCAGCTTGTCAGCGTATCGGTCAAGATAACTACTGGATTAGAAATTATTATTTCTTAATATGAGCCTGCTGAAACATTGTCCAATTTTCTGCTATAAAATGTAATTTAAAAAAGAAAATCGGAAATGGAAAATGACGCGATCTATTTTTTTGACGAAAAGTATGGCCAGATTTCAGGAAAAAGCAGGCTAGTTTTTTTCAGCTCCTACGTCAGAGCGTTTCGCACTTGTTTTCATTTATGTTTTGGCATGGGTCCCGGCTTAAGCCACGCTTACCGATACGTGCTGGCTCCACCTGAAGATGCGGGATACATAGTGCAGTGTCGGTTGTAAGTATCACGCTTGTGGGCCATGGTCTAAACAGAAAGGTGTACGTATCGTGATGATATCCTATCGACGTCTGTGTAGAGTCGTACAGCGATTCGATACGCTTCCCGTCCTCTGTAGCAGCGCAAATTGCAAAGATACAAGGAAATTTTTGATCCTACCACCCGCCACAGGTACATTCTGAATCGGATAGGTTGATTGTATCCGTGTCGCGATTGGGGGCCAAGATGCTGAATCGAGTATGCACCATCCATCAGCGGAATATTCGCGCTTTCAGCTCTTTAAAAACTGGCAAAATAGTTTCATTTATTTAGCTTCATGCTCTAATTACAGGTTATGCACTCCTGGACACAATTATACGGCCACCTCGTCGAGTGCCCATAACTCAGTCAATTTTTATTATTTGACGGTGCAGTTTTCACACAAGTTGCAAAACATGCTCCAAAATAGAAAGGATGAGCTAACGCTCGCGGTTTTGCACTTTATAGGGAGGCTTGTCAGGCTGGACACAATTTACGGCCACCATCGTCCAATACAAAAACCTATATAAAATAAAACATGTGTCATTTGGCTGACTAGAAAATTGTATGGGCTGAGTTTCTGTGGGCGATAAAATGGACACTAGGGATCGAGAGCTCAAAGTAGTTGCATGGGGGTGTACACAATAGTAAAATATGTCACGTGTTGCACTCACACCTCTGCTTGATCGATATTGATGGAAATGTTATTTTGGAGCATGTTTTGCAACTTGTGTGAAAACTGCACCGTCAAATAATAAAAATTGACTGAGTTATGGGCACTCGACGAGGCGGCCATATAATTTTGTCCAGGAGTGGTGTATTCCATAGTTGAGCGGAGCGGAGGAAGGGAATTGTGTTTTCCACACGAGATTATCTGTGACCGGTATTACCGGCGTAGTACCGGTACGTGTACTCCCCGAAAGCTGCCAACCACACACGTGGCCTCCACTCCTCACTTCGCATTTGGAGAACAAGAACTACGAACAAGAAAGAAGGGGGTTCATCCTACACCATGTCTTCCAGCGCACCCAACTCGCCATCGTCCAGGGCCACCACGGCCCCGTCGGACAGCGCCTCTACCGTCCCAGCAGCCGACGTCGTCGACGTCACTGATGGAGAGGAGACGTGGACCAATACATCCGCCCGCAGCACCTCGGACCCTCCGCCGATTCGTACGAGCAAGCGAGCTGCCGCCCGCAACGTTTTCTCTCCAGCGCCGGCCGAGGCCCGCAAGGGAAAGAAGAAGACGCCCAAGCGCACGACCCCGTCGCCTGCAGCTACTACCAGTCGAGCGAAGAGTGACGACGCCACTGAAGATGGGTCCGACCACGGCCTGGAGGACAAGGCGGCGACTCCTAAGCCTAAGAGGGCGAAGAAGTCAGCAGGGGATACTGTCCCGATCGTGCAGCTCCCTCCACCAGTTGTACAACCTCCTACACCGGCTGCTCCTGAGATTCGCCCGAGCTCCCGGAAAGACTTCGACCTGTCCACATTTATGGCGTCGTTTGAGCCCGGTCGGGGTGTGGCATTGGCCGAGGGTCCTGCTGACCATCCTTCTCATCAAGAGCCTGACCCAACACCCATCGTACCGCAGCCTGCAGCACCAGTGGACCTGTTGCGCGAGCTTCATTCCTTACGTGATGAGATTGCACGCTTGCGGCAGCTCCGCGGTAGTGAAAGTACTCAATGGGGTGAGGCGTCCGCAGGCACAATCGTCACGGCTACGAACTCGAAAGGAGAGCTTCCTCCTTTTGAAGTCTGTTACCTGACCAGCGCAAGCTTCCCAGAAGGCTCAAAGAAGGCGAACGGCGACTACAATCCTTCGCAAGCCCACATGTTGGCCGCAAGTCGAATGTTCCGTGACTTCGGTACGGAGACAGGTAAGGCTATATCTGCTATGTCTTTTGTTCTGCGTGTTCGGGAGCTGGACTGCGTGAGGTTCCAAGTGACACCCGCCGTCCTGATGGCAGTCTTCAGCGAGCGTTTAGGATCCCGTGGTCTAACAGTGATGCACTTCAAGGAAAGCAGCGAAATTGCGTGCCTAGAAGACGGCTCGACGAACGCCAACTTCTCAAGCGACTTTAGTTCTTTAGCAACGCTCCTCTGGCCTCTATTACGTGTTCTACCTACGAAGATATCCTTGACGCCATCCACGGCTTGAACGCACTGGGCCAGGAGGTGTGGTACGACCACATGCGCAAGCTGACGTCGAGGTTGCGGGCGTTTGTGTCGAAGAACAAGCAAGCTGATCCCGCCAAAACCCCTGGTCGCGTTCGTTTGACACTGATGTACACGAACAAGTTCATCGGGACGGCACTGGGGTATCTTCAAGTGGATGATGCGTCGTGGTGGATGGGCTTCTGTGAGGCGCTGCGAGGCATCGACTACCAGTCGTCGCTGTGGGCGATGGCCCTCCTCTGTGTTCTCAGCCAACCAGCAGACAACGACGGGAGCGTTGCCCGAGACTCCGGCGGACGCCAGCGCCGCGACGAAGTTAGAAGACCTGCCATTCCTGACGGCATCCGACGTCTTATCCCGCTTAACCGGCGTGGCCAAGAACCGTGTTTGCTGAATGTGGCAGGTCTTCCGTGTTCTGGAGGCACCCGCGATCGTTGCGGCAACCACAAGCGAGCACACAACTGGCCGGACCGCCTGCCTCCACGACTACAGCAGTGCGTCGACGAGACGTACGGATCGCGCCGCGCGAATCCAGGCGAGCGTCGCTGATGGGGCCGTGAGGAATGCAGCTCGGCATCCTTTCGGTACGAGAACCACCTAATGCAGGATAATAGATCAAGTTCTGCAGAACCAATGGTTGAGAGCAAGTTTAGTGAGGCGTCAACGCAAAAGCCACTTCCTCGGCACGAGAAGCGCGGGAAGGCGGATAGGGTGGGAGCAAAGCGGTGGGGTAGCGAATACGCGCGGGAGCGAGAAATTAGCGTGTTTGAGGGTCATTTTGCCTATCAAAACCCACCACAAGTGGCCTCTGAGCCCGGCCCGCAGCCTTCGCTTTCCGCTGCGACTGATGGCTTTGTCACAAGCGAGGCGACCCTTACGGATATACATCCCTCTCCGACTATACAGTCTGATCCGTCTAGACAGTCGGTCATAGCCATACAGCGCCCTTTGACTATACAGTCACCTATTGCTATACAGCGTCCTTTGACCATACAGTCACCTATTGCTATACAGCACCCAGTGACTATACAGTCTGGGCCGACTATACAGTCATCCACAGCTATACAGCACCCTGCGACTATACAGTCTGGGTCGACTATACAGTCATCCACAGCTATACAGCCCTCTTCGACTATACAGTCCGGACCGACAACACAGTCACCCACGGTTATACTGACTCCTCCGACTATGCATTCGCGCACCCACCCGCAGGGTTTGATTGGTATACACTCAGATCGCTCTAGTAGTGTTGTGGAAGTACGTACTAGTACCACCGAGAGGCCGGTCGATCGAGAAGGGACTCGCACGATTCGCCCTGTAATATCAAGTCAAAGAGCAAGTGAGACGCATGACAACGAAAGGATACGTCGAGACCTGCACAAACAAGTTCGGCATGCCGAGCTTACCAAGGTTATGGCCAGTTTTAACATCGAGATACCCCAACAACACTACCCTGCGATGCACGAAAGCGCAGAAGGCCCGGTTTACTTGCTTAACCAACCATTGCAGCACGCTCTATCGGACCTTGCACGCCGGTCGGCGCTCCCGCTACCTGCATTCGTAGAGTTAACTCGAGGCCAAACAGTGGAGGACTATCGCCCAAACAAGAACATCGTTTCGGCGGTCCTAAACAAGCTGTGTGATGGATACGAACACTTAAATCAACTTAACAAGATTGCTTGTGAAGGAGTCGAAGTCAAGTTAAGGGTGGCTCCACCCAGACAAGTGGTTCGGCCACCAAATCATGGCTCTGCTCAAGAACGCGTCAACATGGTGCGCAAGAATATATGGAAAGAGCAAGACGCCTGGAGATGCCTGGTTCTCGACATTGATCTGTTTGAGCAGTGGCCCGAAGTAATTATAAGTCCGTTCGACGTCGTCGACAAGGGAAGCAAATATGCCAACAGGTCGGGTCGCACAATCCACGACTTATCCTACCCGGATGGTACTTCGATCAACGACTGCACGGACCAAAACAGCATTACTAAGCCGGACTACGCCCACTGCGATGCCGTAGCGCGAGAAATTATGAAAACGAAAGACGATTTTCCAAGTGCGGTTGTCCGTGTAATGGCAGGTGACGTGGCATCTGCCTTCCGCCACATCAGCATCCACAGCAACAGTGTGTACTTGTTTGCCGGTCTTATCAAAGAAGAAAACGCATTGATCGTCGAGCTATCAGCATCTTTCGGATGGACGGGGTCTCCCGGCTTTTACGAGATATTTGGCGGAGCGATCTCTCATGTTCACGGCGGTCATTCGAATGCAGTTTCTCCTGGTGGCTTCTTCAACTATCACTGGGTAGACGATCACATTAACTTGGCTGCCGACATTGACACCACATGCGTTGACATGGATCGTTCTCTCCGGTTTGCCATGGTCGCCGTCCTGGGTGTCGTTGCTATCAACACTGAGAAGTTTACTCCTTGGAAGACGCGCCAGCGCGTTCTAGGACTCGAGTTCGATACAATCGCAGAAATTGTTGCCATGCCTTCAGCCAAAATCGTCAAAGCCCGCAAAATCGTAGCTTCCGCCTACGTCGCATGTTCACTCACCCGCAAGGAGTACCGGTCCCTGCTCGGAAGTCTACGCCATGTGGCAACATGTATTCGGGCCGCTAGACCATTTTTACAGCGCCTACGGGTCCGCGAGGCTCGGCTCAACCGCTTCCAGAGCGTCCCCGTGACTGCTAGAATGAAGGATGGCCTACTGTGGTGGTGGATGATTTTGCACACCCCTCACTTGAACGGCGTTTCGCTAGCGTATGTCAACGCACTTCCGTCTCCGGACATTGTGGTTGAAACGGATGCTTCAGATTTCGGTCTCTGCGCACTTGACATATCCGCGAAGGAGGCACTGACGTACCAATTCACTCCGTCCGAGCGTGATCTCATCGCGGCATTCAACAACGGAGAGACCAACGGTTTTGACATCAACTTCCGCGAGCTTCTCTCGTGTGATTTCGCTGTGCATACATGGCGCGCAAGGTGGGCTTCAAACGCTCGCATTACTGGAAGGCCGCGGCACGTACACTTCCGCATCGACAACACATCTGCCGTCGCGTGGCAGAACAAATTGGCATCTCGCAATCCCAGGGTTCAAGTTCTTATTCGCCTGCTAAGTTGGTGGGAATCAACGTTTCGACTCCGGTTCTCTGCGTCCCACATACCCGGCGCAGACAACGTCCGAGCAGATGCTGGCTCCCGACTTACCGCTAACGCGTCGTTTGTGGAACTTTTTGCGTCGCTAACTTCCGGCTGGTTGCAGGTGTCCCCGCCGGTGGATATACAAGGCCTAATTAGCGTCTGGCAGTGTATCTCCGCGCGCACTCCGTTGCCGACTCCACATTTGTGAGTACAGTCGATCCCTAGGCAAGTGGACCAGTTGGATCTCACGCAGAGGCGCTCACCCATATCTTCTCGACGTCTCCATTCATCGGAAAGTGCAGTATATTTCAGATTTCGTTCTCCACGGTTTTCAGTTCGGCTTCGGATCCGGCGGTCCAATCCGTAGTGATTCCATTACAGCGGTTCTTCAAGGCGTACGACACTTTTTCGCCGTTTTTGGTTACGACTTCCCAATCGCACACCCAGACATCCGCATGCTTCTCAAAGGTATCAGCCGTCTCGATACACCGCGGCTTCGTAAGGAACCGGTTTCACTCGACATTCTGGAAGCCTGCTTTCGCAGCTTGACGATGGCTACACCACGTGAGCAAGCTTTATGGGGGGGGGGCGATGTGCTTGGCGTACTTCTTCCTCCTACGTTGATCGGAGATCGTGTCAATCCGAGGAGGTTCTTTCAAGTGGTTTGCACTTCGAGGTGAAGACATTATAACTGTCGATGCGACGGGCAGGCCAACCCAGGATCCATTGCAAGCTCAGGGTGTGTGGATACGGCTGATCGGTTCGAAGACAAACCAAGGCGGAACCCCTACGACAAGAATGCTCTCACGCTCTGGCCATCACTTCCTTTGCCCTGTTTTCGGAGCTCTTGTACTTCTTCAAGCAAGGAAAGATCTTTCGGCTAGCATTCCAGCCGCGGTGTTCATATCACACCGAGGAGTCCCAGCCTGCGTTTCAGCTGAAGATTTGTCCCAAGCTATTAAGCGTGCTGCCGTCCGCACCGGCAAGAACCCTCGCCACTTTAGTACACACTCCCTTCGCGCAGGCGGGGCGACCCATATGTACCGCTCCGGCGTGGATGCACTGACGATTCAGTTTCACGGCCGATGGGTATCTGACGCGTACAAGACCTACACTCGACTCTGCAAGGAGTCCGTCACTGCGCTGTCAGCAAATATGGTGGCGGGACAAATGGGGGACACAACCCTGCATTAGTGAGGGTGACTGCATGACCATTAATGGGGGTACCGCTTTCCTCGTCCCTTTTCGGATCGAGCTGATGGTCATTGCATAAGCTCTCATTAATGTACCTGTTTGTTTGACCCCTAAGTGTGTGAAAAGGTGTATTCCATAGTGGAGCGGAGCGGAGGAAGGGAATTGTGTTTTCCACACGAGATTATCTGTGACCGGTATTACCGGCGTAGTACCGGTACGTGTACTCCCCGAAAGCTGCCAACCACACACGTGGCCTCCACTCCTCACTTCGCATTTGGAGAACAAGAACTACGAACAAGAAAGACCCGCCTCTCCTCGTCCCTTTTCGGATCGAGCTGATGGTCATTGCATAAGCTCTCATTAATGTACCTGTTTGTTTGACCCCCAAGTGTGTGGAAAGTACAATATAAGCATTCACGAGGCGTGGAGTTTAAAATAAATGAATAATTTGAATGGAGAGTAATGGGAAATTCTTACTTTTTTACAATCCAATCAGCACCTATCATTAACTCGCATGCGTACTTAGCAATGAACTGGTTTTCTACAAATGCGAACCTATGAGCTAAAGCTATCCGTGTAACGTTACTGTGTGTGTTTGGTATTTTTTTAATAAGCCCAGAACATTTGTACTGTATTATAGAATTTCCTCGCAAAGCACAATAAAACTACGGTATTTCTACTACATTGTACTATTAATACAGAAGCAGCTACTGCTACTGAGTACAGTAGCAGCTACTGCTACTGAGTACAGTAGCAGCCCTCTTGATCATACAGACATGCACATTCTGTAGTATGTACTATTAATATTATTTACATACTGTAGTATCAAGCGAGAAAACCATTGGGTCCAATGCAATACTACAGTCGAAGTTTCGCTTTATCTAAGCATCGTTAGCTCTCCAGCCACTTAAAAAGTGGGCACTGTGCGGGTCTCAGCCCAGGCGTGCTTAGGCTCCGTCCAGACCTGCACGTTTTCGAATGTTGCGTTAGCGGAAGCCGTCAGAGCAATGCCGTCCGACTTCGTATGGCTGGCACACGGGTACACGCGAGCCGACAGCGAGAAGCGGCCGTTCACAAACACCTCCACGCTAGACACATCCACGAACACGTGGAAGCTCAGCTTTTCTCGGGTAGCTTCGCACACCTCGTTCTGCGAAGCACCCGTGAACAGGTCGTACAGATAGAAGTAGCCCCACACAGAGTCCGAAATCGGCTTCACGCCGTTGTCCTTGAACACAGCGCATTCAGCTATCGAACTCTTGGAGCGGTCAATGGTCACCTTTTTCTCCGCGTCATCGTAAAAGATAGTCGTCACCTCATCGCCAGCCGAGCTACGGCGAACCTCAAAGCCAACCTTGCTGCCGCGTTCAAAGTCCGAAACTTCAGCAATCAGCTCGAATGAAGCACCCGTCGAGTTCAGCACCTGCGATGATCCATTCACCGACACGCTGGCCACCTGCTCGAGTGTGTCTTCGTTACGGAGCAACTGCAGGTCACTGAGTGGCTTAACACCGAGCGTCTTGATGGTCTTGCTCTGCTTGGTCGATCCGTCGGCACACGATACGTCCTTCGAGTCGGACACGATCCAGTCGCCCTTGCCGACCAGGTGCTCGTCGACGTCATAGATATCGCGCACAATGGTGATCCCCACCTCGCGGGGCACCGACAAGATGCCGTCCCAGCCCTGAGGCTATCCCGTGGTGAAGTTGTTGTCCTCGGTGATCCAGCCAAGAAGGACGCTCCTGTTTTTCTTGTCTGAGTAAATAATATTCGCGTACCAGTCGCTTCGGTCCGACACGCCCACCATCAGAGGCGTGAATAGACCCGCTTCCGGGTTAGACTCTAACCCACTGTCATCGCTCGAGAACGCGCCAGTAGCCCACATTGGGTACCGGTTCGGGTCACCCTCAGCAGCAAACAACATCAAGTTGTGCACTTCACCATCCTCATCCTGGATCTCGCGGTAGACGGTGGTTTCAAAGTTAAAGCCCCAGCTTGCACTGTAGGGGGAGAATGTCGTGTTCTTCTCCTCGGCGAGCAAAAAGCCTTTGTATTCCCAGTTCACGTAATCCTCGGCGTGGTAAAGAAATATACGCGGACCGACGTCGTGGATGCCTCCAGCCACCAGTAGGTAGTTGCTGCCGTTGGTAGTATCGAAGCCGAAGTGAGTGTCCAGCGACTTCAAGTGGAAGACGTTAGGATCGTGCCACCCAGTCACATTCAGACCCTTAGGTGGGAGTTCGATCAGAGGCTCACTACCCTTCTGCCAGGTCTTGCCATTGTCTGCTGTAGTGGCGTACACGACATGCTCGCCAAAAAGATACTTTTTGGTCCAGTGGATGGGCAGCGCTGTCACTCCTGTGTAGAACACGGTGCGCTTGCCATCAATCGCATTGCCCATAGCACTTCCTGAGAACACACCTAGGTGGTCCCACTTATCCTCAAACGGGCGAAGAGCATTGGGATAGTCCTCCCAGGTCACTTGGTCTTTTGACACGGCGTGCCCCCATGTTGCGTTTCCCCAGACAGTTGAGTTGGGGTTGTACTGGTAGAAGAGATGATAGAGGTCAGTCTCTTCGTCGTAGTACGGTCCACAAGGGTCGTTGATCCAGTTGTCACGTGCCAAGAAGTGGTAAACCGGGCGGAATTGCTCAAACGGTTCGGTGCCGGGTTTGGCCGGAGCAATTCCGTCATGGGCTGCCAGCGGGCTGAAGACGAGCGTGCTCATGAATGCGGCGAAGGCCACAACCACGCTCATGTTTAAAAAAAGTCGGTAGGTGCTCGGAATTGGATAATTGGAGGTGCGAAGAAAATTGAAGAATGAGCTGGACTAAGCCGAACGACGTACGAACTGACATTGGTGCCGCCAACGGTGATAAAATAACGGCCAGAAGCAGTGATTACAGTATTTTTTACTGATCGAAATTCGTGGTGACAAACGTCATCATATATTTCGCTCACTATCATTGTGACGGGCCGCCCGTCACGCCATGCCTGTGACTCACGGGCGTGATAAGTTTTCACTGAAAACTGATCAAACTTCAAGGCTGTGTTAGGACAGAATCGTATTAAAACTATAGAACATGTACTTAGGTATGTACAGTACAGTAGAACTCAGGCACAGTCTGTGCCTCATAACAAATCGGCCGTGTCTGATCGTGTAAGAAAGTGTACAGTTGCTTTTATAAATCAAGGGCGCCCAGGGTAATAATGCGAGCATCATTGATTACGTGTTTCTTTGTTCTCTACTGATGAATCTGACTACACGTACGGTGCAGTAATTAACAGGCTTGTATCCAACTCTGACAACCACTAATTGGCAGATTCCGGAATCAATCATACGATTTGGCTGGAATAGGTACAATCAAAACGAGCCAACCAAGTGATTGTTGTTCATTCCGAACAAGGGCGTTTCAGCCGATTAGAGAGGAAATTCTATTATACGGTACATATGTACTGGGTTAATCCCAATCTTTAAAAATATTGCCATACAAAGTGGAAACAGATAGCTTTAGCTCATTAGCTCGCATTAAATGCGAGCTTACATTTAATGTAGAAAACCAGTTCATTGATAAGTACGCATGCGAAAATGACATTTGCTGATTGGATTGTAAAAAAGTAAAATTTTCCCATTACTCCGATTTTCTTAATAAATGAATTACAATTTATAGCAAAAAATTGAACAATGTTTAGGTCCTTTTGGGCAGGCTCATACTTAAAAAAAAAAGTTAATCGAGGCTGACAGGCTGCAGCCGAAATTACATACGTAAAGTTGAAGAAGGAGACATATCTCTACAAAACCATCGCTAAAAGAAAATTTGCTAAACCGTCGGTGAATGTGCGATTTATAATTTAGAATTTTAATAGGATCAAGCCAATCCAAACTCATATTTAATCAGGGTGAGGTGTTCTGAGTCGGCCGGTTGTCGGAACTTCCGACAACCGACCACTCAGGCATTTGCTAATAAGAGGAAGATACATGTCAGAAACATGGAGCTCAGGCTCGACGGGTTTGTTTACCGGCTCACTAACAATTTCAACATTACGAACCGCCCACCAAGCACCGAAGAAGTCAGAACGTCGATCGATGTGATGCGCAGCGGTGGTGGTCTATTGCCAGCAACTGAGCAAGCCGAGGTCTAGGAGGACGATGATTTGACGTCGAAAAGGTATACGCAAAACGCTGGGAGAATGATTTTGATTTTTTTCTCATCCAATGGGTTGACTATCACGAACTCACCTGGGAACCTACCCACAACCTCGCCTAGAAGCTGAAGTAGGGCTCGAGAAAAAGACTATCGACTTCGTCTGGCTGTATCAGTCTACAAGAAGACGAAAGCGCCCATCGCGAAAGAAGAAAACGCCTAGCCGCGGTGCCGAAGATTGTGAATCTTAAGTTCGCAGCGCACTTAGTATATACTGTTAACTGTACACATTTTTTTATTTTTACAGACCTGGTGGACATATCCAGTACATATGTACTGTATTATGGAAATTCCTCGCCAGTTAGAGCGTAATTTTGCACAACTTTGGTCAAGGCGACCTTTGGTGTACGTCAATCCACCGCTGACGTCACAGCTGGGCGCCGCTTGGACCCAATGCCGGCCGAATTCCTGTTCGCGAAGGTGTCCACGGCGATATTAGCTAGTTCCTCGACCGTTATTTGTGGTGAAGTGCTTTCTCAGAAATGAGAGATGGGATCTGACAAAGTATGGTGACCCGAAATACGCCCCCATCCAAAAAACGTTTTAGTACTGTCAGCTCGCTGTTGATCTTGCGTTTGTGATGACTGTATGGAAAGCCGAAGACGTAACTTTAAAACGGGTGCTCCTTTTACTTGAAGGCTACCCGTATGCACCAGAATGGAGGTTCAAGCATATATATATTGGGTTATCACGTGTTCCTGATGCAACAAAGTCGAAGTATTTTCCATTATCACCATTCTACAGGAAATCCAAACCTTTTCGCTTCGGCACAGCATTTTCACAGCAAGTAGAGAATGGATGTTCAAACGGACGGATACCGGAAACCTCGTCCAGATTGCATTGTAAAAATGGATCCACACGAATATCATACCACAATGTTACCTCCCAGACTCAACGTTGCACAACATACCTGGTTCGGGGCTTAAAATGGCAGCCCATCATCGTAAATATGAGTAAAAAAGAGTCATACCCTATTATTTAAGCTAAATGTTTGTCTAAATCCACCTGCATATATTGTAATCAATGCGACCAGGAGACTACATCAGCAAGCAGAGCCTTATGTTTGTGTTGGTAAGTTCATCCCAATTCTAAGGATCAGCTACGGGCACAGTTGAACGAAATGCAGCATCTATGCCAGAATTGCAGTTTCATAAGTGCATTTATGGCCGCTTTACTATAGGATAAGTCCTTTTGGTCCGGAGACCCGAACTCTCTTAGAAGGTTAATAATTAAGCGGACCAATGAGACTACAGTAATGATCCGAAATCCATGCTTTTAGCCAATACGATCGATAGGGGTACGACTTCGAATTTAACTTCTTACCGGAATTGTCCGGAATCAGCGCGTCTTATCGAATAAGAGGCAATACACATTTAGCACTTTAGGAACATTCACTGGATAATTGCAATTTGTGACGGACGAAACCCGACAAGCTTAATGCATCGCTGTAGCGAGCATACCCAGGCTTAAGTGCCATCGTAGTATTACTAGTATAAAACTGCAGCTTGTAGGATGTATACTAGCGGGTTTGACACCCTGCCGAAGTACTACTGCAATATAAAGGGCTTCAAGAGGGACTGACACAGCAAATAATTGGTACGCCAAAATTGTTTAGCAAAGCTAAGTGATATTGCCCGCGTCCTCCAGTCACAATGACCCCGTGAACAGTCGACAACGTAGATCCCGCCTCCTTGACAAGTCCAACATCTTGTCCTCTCGGTAGATTGAACTACTTGTCGCCATCCTTGTACTACTCGTAGCTGGTGCAGTAGCCTTGTATGAACTAGTTACAGGTTATATGTTGTCGATGGGCATCTCGCACACGTTTCCTGGGCGCCAGTCGATCGTGGGCATCGTTTAGTACTATTAGAAAATGATGAAAATGATGAGGTTGAGCATCGTCTCTATGGCCTGCGCGAGCAGCAGCGAGCACTTTATATTGTTGATGAGCGCCACACCCAGCCAAAGTCTACGGCGGCACGACGGATCTTGTAGTAGATCGTCAGCGCCTGGCGCTTTGTTCCTTCCGGCACGTTGATCGCTAGCTCGATCTTACCTGGCGAAATGTAGTCGATCACGCTCGGTAGGTCGCTCTCCAGGTCCGAGAGCTTGCGCAGCGCGATGTTGGCCTTGCCGCCCTGCGTGGCCAGATACTCGTGCGTGCCGAGCGTGGCGTAGACCTAGTATCCAGATCCTGTATGATTAACTTTCCCTCCGCGAACTCGCGTTTGATGCCCTGGCTACCACTCAAGATCAACACCTTGAATCCAGTACTTGGCAGCGTCTCAGATACGCCTGGTGCATGTTCGTGCCGAACCAGGCCACCTCATCAGTCGACGCCATCTTCACACCCACAATCGGATCAGCGTCGTGAACAAAACGGCGACACCTAGACGCCCACATAGTCAATGTAGATCAGAGCGATCTGCAGCAGCACCGACTTGACCGATAGTTCTCTGTCAGTGGCGATTGTCGCCTCAGTAAGGCTCGTGGATGTTATCTTTGCCACTGCGCTATACACATTTCTTGGTCGGTGCGATGAGGAGAAGGTCAGGCCGAAGGAGTACGTACATCACTGAGTCGCTATCCCACTGAAGCAGCCGCACGCAGAAGCGTATATGTGGTGTAGCGGGATCAGCAAAATCTGCGAGATTGCTGGATCCAACTTACCCTCAGCGCCCAGGCACCGACTAACGGAGGGGTACCCCGATGATCCGTGATCTGCTGAGCTTTCATCACCTTGTGTACCCGTCGGTAGGGCGGGATCTTGCTCTCTCGGTAACTTCCGAAGAGTTCAAGTGGTGAAGCTTGAGTGTCTTGGCGAGACGTGAGGATAGAGTGGAGCAGTAGTGGTAAGATCTTCACTCTGCGCCCGTAATTATTTCTGGATCCCAAGCGAATATTCGAGCTTGGTGGATCAGGGCCTAGATCTGGGATCTGGCCGTAGGGTTGCCTTGCGGGCGTGCTCCCTTGCCTTTGATTTCCTTTGCGTCGTACTTGCCACTTCCTGTAGTGGGATCTTGAGAGTTGAGAGCTTCTTAGGTATACCCGGCCAAGTAGTAAATCCGGTTAACCTTTCGGATCTGCACGTGTAAAGGAAAGCTCACTAGGTTGTAGGATCTGGCCAATGTATTATCCAGTTATCACTACCAACACTGGATTCGCAATTCCCAACCTTCTCCGAGCTCGTACGGCCAATGTAGTTCCGGTTCTTGAGGGCGGGAAGGCACTTGCGTGATACTGTGCAAATTAGGTTCTGTATTGATACTTAAGCCTATACCTGCCTGGATTTCTACCTTCTATGTCTTTCACTTGTTAAATCCCTTACCAGGCTCGGCTGCATGTCCCTTCTTCCCTTGACCCATCATCCCAGCTGTATTATCTTCAGATCCACCGGATCCATGACGTAATCATTATGGTCACCCTATCATGAGTACACTCATCCGGATCCAGGTCGCTGGATCCACTTCACTGTAAGCGTACACTCGTCGTGGATCTGAGCTCTCCAATCATCCAACATCATCTCGCAACCGTCTGTGATCTCCATTGTCCCACGAAAGTTCGAGATCCACTGCATCCATCATCCCTGTACCCTGGATCCAGGTCCCTCTATGCGGGATCCTCCCTCCTTGAATCCGAACTCGGAAGTATGGGATCCGGGGCACCTCGCGCTGGATCTTGACTTCTTGTTAGCCGTGGCTACTAGATCCACCTTCAAAGGACACCTACCATCATTCGTTCATAGGATCCACACTCGATCCACTCTTGTATAGTATATCCCATATCCATCTAAGTGAATCCAGGTAAGGGTGGATCCGAGATAAGTCTTGGTGGATCTTGCCTTCTCGTACATCGCTCGTACCAGATCCATCGTCATTTCATACGGGGTGCTGCTCGTCGTGGCTAATCCACCACAGGCAACTTGCATCTGTGCCAGACAACCCAAATCCTCTCTAATCACTTGAAATTGTCACTGATTCGGGATAGTGACCCCGCGTCAGGTCCATTCTCTTATTTCTGAGAAAGCACTTCACCACATGACCGCTGAGTTCAAATTGCCCAGGCGGCAACCCAGTGAGTCGACGCATGACTTGTGGGTGAGACGGACGAAGGGCTGGATTCCAACGGTTGTTTTTAATCGCTGAGGAAGACCAACCCATTTCCTGATTACGAACGTACAACCGACGTCAGTCTGGTGCCCACCTCACTTTTATGTGATAAAATGGCAACCACACGGAGTACTGGCCAATGAGGGATATGTCCGCGTGAGCTCGGCGAAATACCGTGACTGGCAGATATTGGCATTTGAGTCAGCGATGGACAAAGATTTGCTGCAGAAAGAACAACGACTGTACGAGGACTGGTTGTCACACCAGCCGCCAGCTGTGGAAAGACGAAAATACCCAACTCCGACGGCGGTGGAAAAACGACCCCCTCCAGTGGGAAATGGACCAGAATTAACATGCGCCGAACGCTGGAGAAGGATCGAAGCTGATACTGAAGCCGGCGACGACGAGAGGCGTCGCGGTAACGCAGACGTCATATCGACGTCAGGGGTGACAAGGGGTGACCCGGCTATAAACTCAGCGTTCAAGCTGGAAGACGTCCGAGCGGATCGTACGCCGGTGCAACACGATGGCCAAGATGTCTCCCATCAGCTGTCCAAGTTTGAAGACGATGGCGCCATTTCTGACGCCAACACGAACTCAGCGGCTGAAGGAACAAGTGCAGTAAGGGCCAAGGAAGACGTGTCGGCGACTGAAGACTCAGCTATAACGGAAGGAGGCCCTGAAGAACGCTCGGAACACGCCTTACGTGACGCCCAACCCGTTATGGACAACCGAGCCAAGTTTGGAGTCATTAGACCAAGTATTGTGGGAAAGGTGAACTCAGCTGTGAGCACCCTGACCACTATAAGTGCTGGGAGTAACCATGTGGTGACGGCGAACTCGGCGCCCGGAGAACCAGCCGCAAGAATTGACTTGGGAGCTGTTCCGGGGTGCCGTGGGACGACCGACTACGCGAAGGACGAGTGTGGCCGCGTGGATGTCTGTCCTACCATCGTAGCAGACTCAGCGGTACAGCGCCCCAGCGTGACGACTGCAAATTCCAAGCTGGAGGTATTACTTTCCAGAGATGCTGAGGCTAACAGTGAAGGACTGAGCTGGACGGTGCATACAAGTAACCACAGTGACGAAGGTGAGGCACGAGCCAAGTATGGAGTCGATGGGTTAAGTTCTGCAGCCGTGGCGAACTCAGCGATGGGTACGCCAAAGGCCTGCATTATCCAGTCGGCGGCGGTGGACTCGGCGTCAGAAGATCTAAACACTGAGAGTGATTCGGACGGGGCCACATCATGTCGTCAGGATGTCAGCTATCCCGGAGACGCGTTTGCACGCACGGAAGCTAGTTCTGCCGTCGCAGCCAACTCAGCGGATCAGCTCTCCGACGCAACAGAGGACTATGATAGTCGGGAGGTATTACTACATGAAGGAATAAAGCCCAACGACGACCCGGCTACAGCGGACTCAGCGTTGGAGACTATGGAGGCTGAAACCGGTTCGGATGTGGTTAGACGGCATGACGATGATACCATCTACCTCGGAGGCAAGTTTGAACACGCAGGAGTCAGATCGGCCATCGCAGTGAACTCAGCGGATACGGGCCCCGACGTGGACGACACTTAAGATTTATCAAAGGTATCACTGTTGGGAGGTACTGTAACTGAGGTCGGAGTAACGAACTCAGCGGCGACGGTGTTCGACCCCGGCGGAATTGACTACGGTTTAGGACAAGCTGAAGATGATGAATGCAACTCGACGAGAGACCCAACGGAAACCCTAAGACAACACTACTTGGCTATCGCAGCGACCGAAGACGAGCGAGAGGATGATGTTGACGACGGTACGACCGATATCTTTGAGCGAAGTGGGACAGATCTGGAGTTGACGGACTACGCTCACGAGCTGGCTTTCCTTCCCGACCTCACTGAAGTTGAGCCTACAGAACTCGACTATGGCGCTCCAAACGTTAAGTCGAGTAGTCATACGCCAGCACAGTCGACTAGGTTGGTGGCAGAGCTGCAAAAGCACGAAGGAATAATGATTTCAAGTGGTAATGCCCTGCCGCCTCCAGCGTACGGAGCATTGTGCGACATCGACGTTCAAGGACACGCACCCATTAAGCAGAGAGCTCGGCGGATACCTCTCCGCCACTTGAGCAAACTGTACGAGTTGTTGAAGGGGCTGCTTCGAGCTGGGTGGATATCATTCTCGGGCAGCCCTTGGGCCTCGCCAGTGGTGATAGTGCTCAAGAAAAATGGTGTGGATATTCGGCTATGCATTGACTATAAACTAGTTAATGCGAATACGACGCCGATGGAATACGCTATGCCACTAGTCGATGACCTGCTTACCGAATTGGAGAGTTACTTGTGGTTTTGCTCGCTTGATGCTGCGAGTGGATTCTGGGCAGTCTTGATGACACGCCGAGCTCGACATATCTCAGCGTTCGTCTGTGCACTTGGACACTTTGAATGGTTACGCATGCTGTTTGGATTGAAGAATGCGCCTATGATTTACCAACGACTGATCGACAACGCTCTATGGGGATACGTTCAACCAAAGGGAGGATGGCAGCTGTTTGCTAAACGAATGGCCAACGCCGAAGCCGAGTCGGGAACTCGGCGAGTCGAGCTCGGCGGGGTCAGCAATTCAACGCAGGGTCAGCTGACGAAGTTTGAAGCGGACCACCAATCACAAGCTGACTGCGATCCGGTCCAAGACCTGGTCAACGGACCGGACGGCGACATGTTCGCTAATGGAGAACCAGACCAGTCTTCTTTGATTCCGGTGTTCAAGCGGAGGTCGTTTGTCGATGATATCTGTTTTGGAGGGGAGACGTTTGACGCCTGCTTGGAGACACTCGACCGATTACTAGCCCGGTTCACAGAATGTCGAATTAGCATCAGCTTTACCAAGAGTATCTTTGTCCAACCCAAGGTTGATTTCCTGTCGCACGAGATTACGCCGAGTGGCATACGCGCTGATGCGAAGAAGATAGCCGCGATTGCCGAGCTCGCCTTCCCGAAATCAAAGAAGGGGATCTAAGCTTTCCTAGGTGCCCTTAACTATTACGGCCGATTCATCCAGAATTTGGCTGTTTATGGAGCGGTACTCTATCAGCTAAAGGATACGGACTTTGGTCCTGGGGGTGACTTGGCGTCAGCAAAAGCGTCATTCGCCGAGCTCAAAAGACGGGTAGCAGAAGCTCCAATTCTGCGCCATTTCGACTCGGCGAAAGAAGTCCACATAATGTTGTACGCCAATGACTGGGCACTGAGCAGTACATTGATGCAACCGCACGACGACAAGCTGCACCCGGTTCGCTTCTGCGGACGCGTACTAAAGGAGAATGGACTCGGCTATCATCCCGCTGAGAAAGAAGTAGTCGCGCCGTTACAATTGCTGAAAGTGTGCTACACTCTCTTGGCGGGGAAGACGCTACACGTCTACACCCGTTTCTCCACGCTGGAGTGGGTGTTTAAGTCAAAGTCGCTGTACGGCCGCGCAGTCAGTTTCGCAGTTATGTTGTCGCGCTACGATTTGAAGGTGAAGCGAGTACGTGAACGAGATGTAGACTTCGCCCAGTTGCCCCAGGCGTCGATAACCCCGTATATCGGACTCGACGATTCCTTGAAGCACCTTGCGCCTCCCTCCAAGAACTCGACGACAGTTCGAATGGACCCAGAGCTGCTATACGCCCGAATACCAGCTGACTTTGCGGGATGCGTGCTGTCATTTGATGGCTCAGCGAAGACAGCTAAATACGGCGGGTATGGAAGTTGTTCGTGGATACTGTGGCGCCTTCCGAATTGGGACATTGAGATCGCTGCGAGTTCGAACCTGTCGTCCACCACAGTCAACATCGCCGAGTACACCGGCATGAACAATGGAGTCTTGGCGGCGATTGACCGAGGGATAACCGATCTGATTATCGTGGGTGACTCCCGGCTTGCAATCCAGCAATCCATGGGGTGATAGCATGCAAGAAGGAAACGTTGCAAGTGGAGCTAGCTCGACACAAGGATCTCACGAAGCAACTCAACTCGGTCCGGTATCGACACATAGCGCGACACTATAACGCAGCGGCTGATTCTCTCGCTACAGAAGCACTTGAAGCTAAAGCTGGACGAGTAATTCTCGGGACAGATAGGAAAGCAGAACTGAGAATGATTAACCGAGTAGCCGAAGAGCTGTACGCCACAGACAACCCAGCGGAAACCCCAATGGTCACGGCAGTCACTCGTAGCCGAGTACGCCGAGTTCACTTTGAGGACGAGCTGGATGAAGACTCGGCTAGAGCAAGAGGAGGAAGTCAGGATCACGAAGCCATATCAACAAATCCTGGAGAATCCGCGTTTGAAAGCAGTGGAGATGAATTCGGACAAGTCAGCAGGGCGTCGACTCGGCGGACTAACCACACGACCCCGAATGTCGAAACAGGGTCGCAGATGGAGTCAGCCCTGATAGCTCAGAATGCCAACGACATTGATCCAGTGACAGTACAGACTGAGCGGAGACGACGAATCGCGAAGGCACAAGATGAAGAACTCAGGTGGGCCGATCTGAAGGCGTACCTGAGAGGTGAATTTGAGGACCTTACACACCGTCGAGCTCAGAATGCCGGCAAAGTCGCAGAAGTCTTTGTACTCAGCGAAGACGGCCTGTTATACCGCCGAGATGAAGCTCGCCGACTGGGCGAGCTCGGCGAACCGAACCTCTCATTGAGATTGGTGATCCCGTCAGCTATGGTCGACGAAATACTTCATAGCTGTCACAATTCGATCGAAGGAGGGCATCAAGGCATCGTCAGAACTTATCACCGAGTCAAGGCCGACTACTACTGGATTGGTCTTTACGCCGACGTGGTGAAACATGTTAGGGCCTGCGAGGACTGCAATACCAGTAAGAGCAAGCCGCAGTTGAGAGGTTACTCGCCGGGAAATGTGGTGTCCGACCATCCATTCCAGGTCGTGTCAATGGATTTCGTGATTCCCCTTCCTCGAACTCAGCGGGGCAATACTGCACTGCTGCTGTTCCAGGACCACTTCACGGGGTTCGTTATCACTAAGGCTATGAATGACACCGGGGCACTCGAAGTGGCCAAAGTATTTGAGGAATGCGTCTTCAGGCAGTTCGGGTCCCCGTCTCTGATACGGCACGACCGAGATCCAAGGTTTATGAGTGAAGTATTCCAAAAGTTCTCCGAGATGATGCAGTCGAGATCAAGAGCTACGCTGAGTTACCGGCCACAAGCCAACGGCCAACAAGAGAGGTCAGTCAAGACAATGGTTCAGACTATACGGGTCTACGTGGAAGACCCACTTCAAGCCGACTGGGATGACATCGCCGAGAAGATGGTACACGCTATCAACAACTCAAGAGATTCGACTCGGCGAGAAACCCCTTTCTATCTGGTGCATGGTTGGGACGCCAAGTCTACACTCAAGGCTATGACGAGTTCAATACGACGTGGACAGGGACGCCCAGTCAACTCGGCGGACGCAGTCGAGTGGCGCCGAGAAGCGAACAGACAACGAGAAGCGGCACTTCGATTAGCAGCTGAGTTCCAAGTGCGAGAGAAAGCACGACAAGCTCGAGAGCACAACGAAGCATTGAGCAAGAAGGAGAAAAGATCCATTCCCAACACAGCAGATGACGAAGACGAAGTTGCAAAACCAGGCGATGAATCCACCAAATCCTTGTTCAAAGAAGGAGATCAAGTCTGGTTGTTTATGGAGCGAGTCAAGTCGGGCCTGACCAAGAAGTTAGCTCACCGATGGCATGGACCATTCAGGGTGAAGAAGAAGGTGGAAGAATTTGCCTATGAATTGAAGTTACCCGACAAGAGTGGATACAGGTTTTATCCAGTGGTCCATGTATCACGTCTGAAGGCAGTCACCGAACTCGGCGGAAGACCAAAGACGAGGCTAATCGCCGACCTCGAAGAAACTCTGCGATTTGACTTTGACGAAGAATTACTACCCGAAGATAGCTGGTAACCAGACGCAAGTACGAACCAATATGAAGTCGAAGCAATCCTCGACGACGAGCTACCATTATCCACGAGTACGTCCCGGTCACAACGGAAGTTTAAAGTTAAGTGGGTCGGCTACGATGAGCCTACTTGGGAACCACTGTCGAATTTGTCATGTGGAGGTCTCCTGTTTGACTATCTACGACAGAAGAAGCGTGAAAACCGTCTGCAAATGGTGCAAGTTGCAGATGAGGATTAACCGTTATTGCACCAAAAGTTACACCAACTCGGCGGACGACACAGGCCGAGTTGAGATGGAATGCTACTGTGTCGAAATTGCATATACTGAAAATTTTCGAAATGGAGTCATGAACGATACTCAGTCGGAAGAAGAAACAAATTAAAAAGAAAGCGATCCGGACTCCAAGAGAGGTGAACCCGTAGGCCATGAACCTCGCCAAGAAGGTCAATTCTTCCCGGCGCTCGTATCCCTGCTGAGTAACCATGATCATGAAGGAATCAAGGCTCACTGGGGCAGCTGAGCGTGACTGACTGTTGGCGCCGGAAGTGGTGTCGCCCGGCAAGCTCGGTGGACCAGGGGGCGCGCGCGAGAAGACCCCGCCGACTCCGTGTCAGACTCATGGAAAGTTGTCAGGTCGACCAACCCAGCTTCATGCCGACGAGTCGAGGAATCGACTCAGCGGGCGTGCCTTCACCTCGACGAGGAGCTGGAAGAGACGGATGGTGCCGCGAATTGTGCTGGAGTAACATGCGAGGAGTAAGGAGCTGCCAAGTGAGTGACAGCGGAAGCAACAAACGTACCGAAGAAGGTGGTGGAGAGCCGCGAGACGTCATCAGCCGAATATGGACCAACGGTGGCAGAACCAAATGAGGGATTAAGACACTCACCAGCTCGGCTCGTATCATAACCGGGGCAGTTGTGGTGTAGGGATTTCCAGATTCGACCATACGCCAACCTACTTTAGATCAAGAATCGGCTCGGTCTGATAACCCAGAGCTTAGGAACAAAGAATCACGGTAAGTACTCGGCGATCTGTCCGGATGATGCTATCCGGAGAGCCGCTGAGCTCAACGGTCGCCTGAACACAGCTGAAGGGTCGGTAGAGATCCGAACGACTACATTTCACTAGATATTTGTATAAGAAGCATAGGATTAAATAGTGGGAGCCGAAAAGCTCCCAGAAGATAACAGAGGAGAATTTTCCTAGTCCAAGACACGTGTACACTTTTCCGGTAAGTCTCTGCATAGGGCTGGATTATGCCTGCCGTCAATAATCGAGAGGCATAGCTTGTAGGGTATTGACTGGTAGCGCCAAGAGATTAGGTCGGTCCGGGTAGGACATAGTCTCGCTACGCGCGAAAGAAAGCCCCGCACACTCAGCGGGCCGGTACGTCGGATAGCCCGGGTGCCGTAACACTTCTAGCTGAGCAGCCTCTGCGCTCGGTGACCTGTAAAAGCGTTCGCGCGCCGTCGTCCATCCTTTGGTGGAGAGCACAGGGTTTGTGAACGAGCTCAGCCGAACCAAACTCGGCGGAGCCTCGGAAGTGATCTGACTTGGTTAGTCGGAACCGGGTGGAAGCGAGCCACTCGTCTGTCCCGGAAGGGCCGGACCGCGAGGGGACCACCCTCTGCGCAGGCCATACAACCGCCGACCTAACTCGGCGATTTGTTGTGGTTTGTGTAAGGAATCCACATCTGACGGTATTTGTGTGTTCTACTACACCACATGAGCATTAGCGCGTGGCGTTGGCTATCTCCAGGCTTGGAGGTCGCGCTCGCGAATGGGCACTGACGTGCGACACGTCTATTGACGCTGCATTTCCCACTTGGGATCAGCTGAAGCAACAGCTTTCGCGCGTGCTCGCGCCGCCTAATCAGGCGTACAGTATCCGGTCGAAGTTCCTTGCTACCCGCCAGGGTAAGAAGGAGTTATTGGACTATGTCCAAAAGTTGAGAGCTCTTATCGCCGGAATGGCGGCGGACCCTCTTCCGGAACTGGTCAGCGTGACCGTGTTCATGAAGAGACTTTGTGTGAGCGCTTCTGGAACGGAAGTGTTCCGTGTACACCCTAACCCTTTCGAAGAGGCGGTGGATGTGGCATTGAATGCCGAGCACAAGTTCAGGTCGGCTCGACCTGGTTGGAGCGCTGGTAGCGCAAGCTCTTCGAGATGTCCGGAGCCGATGGGCCTCAGTTATGCTGAAGCCGAAGAAGCCGAGCTTGTTACTGCGGAGCAGCGCGCCGGTATCCGCCGATGCTTTGTGTACAATAGCAGTAAGCACTTGAGGGCCTATTGCCCTCTGCGCAAGAAGCGCGGGGCTCCGGCGAGCCAACCCTCCGGGGTATCGCCGGGAAACGGCAACTCCCAGTAGGCGCGAGGTGGCCTGCTGGGGAAGAACTGAGTTATGTTGTGCCTTGAAGAGGTAGAGGGCAACGGGGCTCAGCCCCGAAGAGAGCTGAGCTCTCTTACGAGAAGGGTGTGCAAGCCGGGCTTGCTGGTCGTTCAAGCGAACGTGAAGGGCTTTACAAAGCCATGGAGAGTCTTAATTGACTCGGGAGCCTCGGGCAACTACGCCCGTCGCTCCACCCTGGAAGGGAGTCAGCTGTATGCTGAGGCACAGGAAGTGCCAACGAGAGATACGATCTCTGTCCGGCTCGTGACGGGGACACTGGTAACTGTGTTGAAGGTCGCTGTCGACCTTGGAGTGAAGTTTGAGAACTTCGATAGCGTGGAACGCTGTTTGGGCTTAGATCTGGATGCGAGGTATGACCTCATTCTTGGCATGAGATGGCTGGAACGCCATGAGCCATGGATCGACTGGAAGTCGAAAACGCTGGGTGCGTCGCACCCTGCTCCTAGTGGAGGTTTGGTGAATCATGAACCCACCTCTGCTAGGAAGCAGAAGCGCTTCTGGCGCGAGCACGAGTGCTGGACATTGGTATGTCAGAAATGGTTAGCAACGAGGTTGCTGTTTGCCTTGAGGTCGTACGTGGTGCGGCACGTTATCTGCTGAGCGGTGCAGGTCAGGCCAATGACCAACAGCTGGGTCCTGGTGAGGACGAGCGCGAAGTGGCGCGTAATCCACTGAGTGGTACGAATCTGGTCGATGACCTACCGCTGCGTGACCCGAGGGTCGCGGTCGACTGCGAGTCGAGGCATCATGGGCGTGGCCCAGGAGATGCAGGTGAAGTGACACCTAGTTCACTGTGTGAAGGTCAAGGACCTCTTGGCTTTCAGCCGAGTGTCTTGCGAGACACTGTATCCTCTTCGAGGAGTGATGGTGCTGCTACACCCGGTGGTGGTGACGGAGATGTCGCCACACCGCCCTCATCCGGTCGGGCTCGGTCGCAGAGGGAGAGGAGAAGAAGACGCAGGGCGTCTGTGACATCTTCGACGTCGGACGATGTGTGCAACGTGACGAGCAGTGTATGCTCCACGTGACTGCTGTGAACAGCTGTACACACTCGTGAACGGAGTGACGGGGGAGGTAGAAGGCGACATTAGCCTTGACACTCTGCCCGCTGCAGATGCTTTGCTAGAGCTGGACAAGATGTCCATTGCCGAGTTTGGCGAAGCCTTAAAGGCAGGCGAGCTGGCCGAGGTGGTCCTTCTAGGACCTGAGGAGGAGTTGAACTCCTCATCCGTCGTGGACAACGTGGTCCCAGAGGACACCAAGAAGGCGCTGAGCGCAAGAAGTGGATCGGCGATCCTCAAAGATCCTTCGGATCCCTTCTACCCGGTGGCGAAGGAGTATGGAGACGTTGTCTCGAAAGACCCACCGACGGGCCTGCCTCCGGATCGAGGCGTGTGTCATGAGATTGACCCGGTTCCTGGAACCAAATACTGCGTAGCAAGGCAATGGCCTTTGCCGAGAGAGCAGTGTGACGTCATTGACGCATTCTTCCGTGCGAAGCACGAGGCAGGGAAGGTGCGTGAGAGTAAGTCTCCGCACTCGACACACACGTTCTGTGTCAGAAAGCCAAACGGCAAGTGGCGCATTGTTCATGCTTTTAACAAGCTAGATGCGGCCACTATCACGGCGCAAACGCCGATTCCTCGCAAGGATGTTCTACAGAACAACATGGTAGGCTGTACGTTGTACAGTGCGCTCGACTTGGTCGATGATTACTACCAATTGCTCATGAGAGCGAGCGACATCCGCTGACAGCAGTGAGTACTCCGAGCGGTATGCTCTGGGAGTGGCTGGTCATGCCCCAGGGGATGTCGAACGCATCAGCAACGTTCAATCGTCTTGTGACGCAGTTGTTTAGACCCCACCGGGCGTACGCTCAAACGTACTTTGACGAAATATTCGTCCATAGTCGTGCTGAGCTCGGAAAGTCAGACGTGGAGAACCACATTGACAATTGCGAGCGGTGCTCGAGTGCATGCGCACTAATAAGTTGTATGCCAACTTGAACAAGTGCGTCTTTGGCGCGGAGGAAATACCTTTCCTCGGGTGCTTAATTGGGAAGCGAGGCTTAAGGGTAGATCCTGCCAACGTCAAGGCCATCGTGGACTGGCGGTTCCCAATAACCAAAAAGACTTACGCAACTGGCTAGGCTTAGCCAATTACTTGCACAAGTACAGCGCGAACTACGCGGAGATGGCTCGGCCATTATCAGATCTCCTTAAGAAGGACGCACCATGGTGCTGGAACGTCGAGCACGACGGATCCTTTGAGGCTGTGAAGGAGAGCCTCCTCCAGGCTCCGATCCTTGCGCTACCAGACCCGGATAGTCCGTTTAGCGTCGTCTGTGACGCCTCCGATTTTGCAATCGGTTGTGCTTTACTACAAGCAGATGCCGAAGGGCGTGAACGCGTGATTGCGTTTGAGTCTCGCCAGCTCAAAGCTACAGCGAAGAACTATCCAGTTCATGACAAAGAGCTACTTGCAATGAAGTATGCTCTAGTCAAATTCAGGGTACACCTGCTAGGCTCTAAGCCTTTTGTGATCTTTACTGATCATGCGTCGATACGCACTGCGACACAGTCGCCTCATCTCTCTCAGAGAATGGCAAGATGGATTTCCTTCTTTGCCGAGTATAACTTCGAGGTGAAGTACAAGCCGGGGCGGCTTAATGTAGTGGCCGATGCGCTCTCGCGCAGGCCCGACTACGAGTTAGCTCATGTCACAATAGTGACGTCGTCAGTGCCTGACTTGATACGCGGAGCGTATGCACAAGACGACATGTGCGTAGCGCTACTACGGGCTCTTGGGAGCGAAGAGTTTAAAAACTCTGACAAGGAATTGTCTGGGCGCTTACGCGCGAGGCTGCATCGATACTCGCTCGATGGCGGCCTGCTGTACTACAGCACCGACTCTGAGGATAACCCTCGTGTAGTCGTTCCTCATGACGAAGATCTAAAGTATCGAATCTTCTATGAGGTTTATGATACGCCCGTGGGCGGGCACTTAGGTCGGGAGAAGACCTATGGCTCGGTGAGCTCGACGTACTGGTGGCCCAAGATGTATAAGTGGGTCGGCACCTATGTACGCACGTGTGACGTGTCAACGGACAAAGTCCGCGCCGAGCACGGCAGTACAATTAGCGAGTTTGCCTGTCCCCAAGGGATGTTGGCAGTCCACGCGTATGGACTTTATGTGTGGCCTTCCCAAAGATAAGGCGGGAAACACGGGTATTGTGGTCTTTGTAGACCGATTGAGCAAGATGGCTCATTTAGCGGCGGTGCCGAACACCATTGATGGTGAAGGTACAGCTTTGCTGTTTTTAAACCGAGCCTTTTGCCAACATGGCTTGGCTGAGGCAGTTGTCTCGGATCGAGACCCGCGCTTCACCGCGAAGTTCTGGACGTCCCTCTTCAGAGTGCTCGGCACTCGTTTGGACATGTCCACAGCGGACCATCCGCAGACCGATGGTCAAACCGAACGCGTGAATCGCGTTGTGGAGGATATCCTCCGAAGCGTATGCGCTGAGGCGCCAAAACGCTGGAGCCAGATGCTCCCACTCGTTGAGTTCGCATGAAACAATGCAGTGCACGCCTCGCCAGGCTACACTCCGATCTATGGGAACGGCTTGGTTAACCCTCGCGTCCCACTGACGCCGCCACGCAGTGGCTCAGGGCTTGATGGGGAAGGGATAGCCGAGAGGCTAGCTGATGTCAGCCCTGTTGCGGTTCGCAAGCAAGTCGATGACTTTGTCTCTTTGAGACTAAGCGTAACGCGTCAAGTACGCGACGCTACGGCTGAAAGCCAAGACACGCAGAAGGGACATGCAGATGTCAAGGGCAGAAGCAATGTTGAGAGGTTTGAGGTCGGTGACCAAGTTTAATTAAACGTTAAAAAATTACCTACTTATGCAGTGTCTGCAGTCTTTAAGACGAAGCTGAGACCTCGGTTCATAGGACCGTTCAAGGTCGTGGTCAGGAAGGGCCTAGCGTATACGCTCGACCTTCCGAAGAAGATGCGCACGCATCCGGTCTTCTATGTTGGCTTGCTTAAGCCATATCAAGCCCTGCTCAGGTGAGCGCGGAGGCGTTAGCGCCAACGGTGGCTGGACCACGGACAGCTGCAGAGCAGCAGGTGGTAGAGTCACGGGAGGCTGAACGACAGCAAGTGGTGGAACCACAGATGGCTGATCAACAGCATGTGGTAGAGCCACAGGTCGCGGAGCGAAGTGCTCGAGCTGCAGGAGCAAGGCAAGCTGAGCGTTCTGCCGAGCGCCTGGACGCTCGAGGTCCGAGACCTGGTTGTGAGTCAACAGTGGTGGTTCTAACCTATCCACAAGGTGGAACATCTCTTCGAGATCGACCGATGGGCGGTGAACGTGAACGTTCGCGTCGTGGACGCCGGCGTCGTATGAACGCAGACACTGTTCCGGCAAGTGCTGACTCTCCCCGCGAGAGCCCAGCTGAGGCAAGGCCTCCTCCCGCTCTGCTCGATGAGCATGGTGATCTCCACTTTCACGTGGAACGCCTTGTGGCGCGGCGTAGACGCCAGGGTCGTACCCAGTACTTGGTGAAGTGGAGGGGTTACCCTCACTCACAGAACGCATGGGAGTTTGAGGTTATCCTCCGGCAAGATTGTCCTGACGTCATTGACGATTACGACCGGGCACATCATGTGCCGAAGCGCCACCATGGCGTGCGACAGCGTCGCCAGGCGCTGGGCGCCTCCCACTAGAGTGGGGAGCGATCAGGTCAGTAGTTGAGCTCAGGCTCTGACCAGTGGCTGCAGCAGCCAGCTCGTACGTATGAGCGGTGCTCGCAGCTGGAGCAGGAGGTGGAGAGACCTCGTGGTGTTAGGGACATGGTCCCGAAGGAAGCAGGCGCTTCGTGTTGTGCTGAACAAGGTTCAGGCTCAAGCGTCTGAATAGACGCATAGTTGTTTTGAAACAACTTGCTCGATGAGCATGATCCAAATGTGTATGCGCTGTAACAGCGAAAGTGGTGTCCCGGACGGGGATCGAACCACTGGCCTTTGGCTTGACAGGCCGGAGCTCTACCATTGAGCTATAAGGGCGATGCCCGTACGTCAGTCCGAGAACGGGCAACTCATGGTATGAGAGGGCTGCGCCCGGGTGGTTTGAACCACCGACCTGTGGCTTCCAAAGCCAACGCTCGACGACTGAGCTGAAAGGGTGTTGCCCTTATGCTTGTCTATTCAAGGACAAAAGTTCATGGAACGAGACTGCTGTGCCCTGGTGGGTTCGAACCACCGACCTGTGGCTCTCAAAGCCAGCGCTCAACCATTGAGCTAAAAGGGTGTTCCCCTTAAGCTTGTCCAAGCTTGGGCAACCGTTCATGGAACGAGAGGGCGACGCCCTGGTGGGATCGAACAACCGACCTTTCGCTTGTGAAGTGAGTGTTCAACCGCTGAGCTGTTGTCGCCGACTCGGATGAGTCAAGAGCATAGCTCTAACCGGTTTGCAACTCTTGGAGTAGGCACGGAGCGCGAGCGTAGGTCTAAGACCGCTTGAGAGCAAGATGCGCGCTGCGCTTGGAACATTGGGCCGTGGGCCGACGACGAGAAGTTGGGCATCAACGATGCGTAGACGTTTGGGAGCTCGCGGAGCTGTACAACGCTGGTGTGAGGTGTAGCAACCTCCGCCATCTTAACAAGACGTGACCTCGCTGAGGAAAGTTTCGAGAACGGAATGTTCCCATCTTAGTGGGGGAGAGTGTAACGGGGCTACATGGTGTGGAACACACAGGGTTACGAAGTACCCGGAGAGTTAACAAACTCTCAGTACGTTGGCTGAAGCCACACGTTATGCATTTGATTAGGTTTAACTATGCTAGATAGTTAAACAGATACATTTACCCCTAGGCGGCTTGGCCGCAATAATAGTAAATAAAACACTTCTGGTTTTGAAGCATAAAAGTTAAGGTATTAACTTTGAGCCCTGGTCTTGGGCTGTAAGTGTCCTTTGGATAAGGAACTTAGTATTAGTGACTCTTTGAGTCGAACGTCTTCCTCTGACGCTAAAGCTACGGCAGCCCCGCTGCAGCCTCTCAAAGCACCTCGCGGTTTATAACCTTGATTGTACTTCTTACGAGATTGGCTGCGCTGTGCTGCCTCTGCAGCTTTGTTTTTGCGGTCGTCCCACGCGTGTCCTTGGATTGAATGTCTTCACTTTAATTTTGTTTGCTTTTATCTGGTGTGGTATAGTAGCATGATTTAACTTGAGGCTGCTATGCACCTTATCGTCTTTTGTCTCCACGCCCTCGGCATACTTCTTCTTGTTAACCTCCCCATCGTCAGTCTGCTGCTCCTCGCTTTCTTTCGCGTCCTCAGCATCCTTCTCCTCATTAATTTCGTTGTCTTCAGCGGTGTTCTTATCTGCCACTTGCGTAGGGGCTGAACTTAGGTTAGCGTCGTCAGAGCTCAATGGAGTTTCCATCGTAACGTCGCCAAGGCGTAAGCGACTTCTCCATTTCACCAAGTTGTCAATAGCAGCCTCGAACTTGTCATCGGGAAGATCAGACAGCTCCGTACTGATTCGAGTTAACGCGCTCTGGACTACTCGGTACTTATCTTGTTCGGACATGCGCTTCATGTGCTTCACGTCAGCACTCGCTGTGGTTATAGGAAGGGGTACATCCACTGCGGCAATCGAATCGTCGAGTGATCCGACACGAAGTTACCTACTCATGGAAAATGCACAAATCACGGTAAAAACATGGTGAAACATGATTGACACATAGAATGAATCGTTTGACGCATCTGACGGGAATAGCCAAGTGCGGAATTGTGAGCAGCGTAGCTACGTGTATGCGGTAGATCATCCAGCGTCTGCACGGGAGCTTCATGGTCGTCGAGAATGCGCAGCTGCACACCCAATTGTTTTCGTCGACGCGATGTGTCCGACTATGTCGCACCCAACTGACGTAGAGGTCCTCATCCTTTATACTGTAGCTCTTGGCCGACCCTGGATCCACCGCGAAATCGTACTCTGGTGCAAATACAGACGCCGACCAATCACGGGTCATCCCGAGAAGCTGATTCATCTCGTCGTCGTACGTGAGATCACGAAGGGTTCCTGGCATGAGCATAAGCGTAACGAACTCGTCCTCCTTTCTACGTTGATCCTGAATGGTAGCCTCAAAGCACTCACGCATCGACATTGAGCTGACTAAGTCCGCCTTTAGTTTTCTGAAAAAACTTTCACGCCTGTTGCTGGTGTTATTATTGAAATGGGGGCGATTCATCCGATGCTCCGTGGCCCACATCTCTTTCGAGGGTTTCCAGTTTTTTTATACGTAATCCCACAGGGAAGACCATTCACCAGGACAAGCTAGGTACTTGAACTCACCTACTTGTTGTTCGAACTTGTCCGCACTCTTTGAATATATCATGTTGAACACACAGTAGTTCATTTGTTTCAGAGTTTCACTCGGATAGGTGTCGTATTTTTTGTCATCTAGAACAGCACCACGCAGCCACTTTAAGACGTGAAACTGGCACAGAAGCACTCGAGTGGCCGGAAACCAGCTCCGTTGGGCTCCAGTTTCAGTCAGATCCTTGTCCACCATGATAATCTTTGTCTGTTTCCAGTCGTTGGCGGATTGGAATTGCTCCACAGCTTTCTCCATGTAACAATCTGCATTTCGATCAAGAACCGAGTGCTGCACGGCTTGGCACTGTCCAAACTGATCTATCACCATGAGGGTGCAAAGCTGATAATTGTATCTAGAATAACATTAAAACAGAGGCAAATATGGACATACACAATAGCAGTATGTTAGTTTCAAATAATGGAATATCATGGAGAAACCAAAACTAATCATGGAAATTACCCACGGACCTGTTTGTCTTGTAAGTGCAGTCGACCAGCAGTATCTCTGGAGAACGCTTGTACAGCTTGCGCATGTGCTAGGAGCTGAACGGAACTACCGCCGTGTGTTAGCTAACATCTTCATCCACAGCGGCCACATCGCTAGGTGCCTCAAGCTCAAACATCACCAACACTTCTGGACACGATCAGCATCACTCAAGCTACCCCCTACAAAATGCAATGCAAGTGAGTCCATATCATAAAACGTTGTTAAAACTATAAAAACTGGCCTAAAGGTGTAAACTTACGAGCTCGAGCTCTTGATCCTGGCAATGGAGTTGTGCACATCTTTTTTCTGCACCTAGTGAGGTGCTTGGTCTCGAATGTAGTCGTAGATTCTGCTTGCCTTACTGCCACTCGCCACCATCAACTTCACATCGGCCTTGTCGGAGGAGCCCGGGCCCTGGACTCCGAGTCGCTTGAAGCGACGTCGATCTGAACGAAGTTCGGATCCGACTTGAGGCGGCGGCGGCGTCGCTGACGACGGCGACCGTGACGTGGAGTTTTGCTGCCCACGTCTGGGGATGTCGGCGCTGCGACATCCGAGGCACTCGTGGCCTCGTGTGGTACTATGGTACCCACACAGGAAGCGTGTTCGACGTCTTGCGCTTCAGTTAAGGTCTGGGCGACCCCGTGTGGCACTTTGTTACCCACACAGGAAGCGTATCCGACGTCTTCCTCTTCAGTTAAGGTCTGGGCGACCGTGAGTGGAGCTCTGTTACCCACTCTGAACACGCTGTTCTCAGTGTTCGTGACGGCTGCAGCTATCTGCGGAACTAAGCTACCCGCCTGTGGACCTAAGTTACCCACTTGGCCAGCGCCTCTTCTGGGCGCTGCCACCATCAAAACATCCTCGGAGTCGTCATATACGTCGCCGACTCCCAAGCATCTGCCGGATGCTTTGGTACCTTGGCAACCCTTGCGGGCGCCCCAGGTCCTGACAGAGGTGGGAACAAAACTCACCAATGCTCTGTCGGACTGCACAGGGCGGCTGGCACCGATTGCCTTGCCTCGCCAGTCGATCCAGGGCTTGTGCTTCGCAAGCCAGGGAATGCCCAGGATCATATCATATGGATCCATATCGAGAACAGTGAACCGTTCGAGGCTGTCAAAGTCTTTCAGTGGCCGTGGATGCAAGACCAGTATCACCAAGGCGATAAAGCGCCGCGCGGAACGCGTCCATGAAGCATCCTCCAGCAGGAGAAGCCTGGTCAAGGCGCGCAAAAATGCTCCTTGTAATAATAGGCGAAGGCACCTGGACACAGATCGTCACGCCATTGCATCACTTGATCCATGCGCCGAGCGAAGCGTTGGTCGAGTTGCTCTTCCCATACCCAGCTCAACTGAAGCAGGGTAATCTGCCATTCCACCAGGAAACAGCGATGCGGAGATTCACCGCGAACGTCGTGCAGCTGCTCAATATTGACTGGAACCGAGTATTCCCATGGTGCCGCCGGGTCGTAGTGATTGACACGACCATTGGCGGGGTGCTTCGCCGGAGCTGACGGTAAAGCATACGGATGCCAGTCACCAGAGTCGACGCTGCGCTTCAAGCGATTAAGGGTACCAGCAGGTACAGTCTCCTCATCGCTGTCATCATTAAATAGGCCGCTCACTGAGGGAGTGGAGGATGGTGGACGCGCCGCGTGCGGACCGTACGAGCCGCCCTCCTCTGCTTCTTCATCGGAGCTGCCGAAGAGCGGGCCACAATGCAGTTCCTTCAAGCGGTTTAAAATTGACACGCCAGACACGTCTATGCCACCGAAGCATCGTCCAGAGGTGATAATGGCGCGGTGTTCAGCGCAGGCGGCGGAGAAACTGCGGACGGAGCAGAAGCGGGCGAGGCCGCTGAAGACCCAACAGGAGACGGAGGCGACGGCGGTGACGGTAACTGCGGCGACGATGGAGGTGACGGTAACTGCGGCGACGATGGAGGTGAAGGTAGCGGAGGTGACGGTGGTGGCGAGGGTATAGCGGGCTTCGCTGTAGCCTGACGGTTTGCGGCCGTTCCCAATGACGGCCCGGCCAGAGAGGCGCGTGCCAGCCGTGACTTAGTCGCATGGAGCCCAGCAGTAGACTGGAGCCCCACCAAGAGATCACGAGAGGAAGCAGACGGACGTGATGAAGCCATAGTGACCGCCTCGGGTTGGAACCCACTCAATTCCAGTGAAGCCAGGCCCGTAGGCGAAGATGACACCGGTTCGAGCGAGTCCCTGTTGAGACGGCCGACTTCGCCGTCCGCTGTGCGTTTTCGAGAATGAAGGCTATGAAGAGGCGGCGGTTGCCAGAGGGAGGGTGAGTGTATCCGATTGGGTGATATTATTATCTTATTGCAATGGGTTGTTAGTTGTACTATGGAATGTATAGTATTGTAATTAATAAACAGGCAGATGTAGGACGGCTGTGGAAGCTTCTAGAAGCTTTCATCCGTCTGAACTGCGGGGGCGGCACTTTTCTTTTAACGCGCTCTCCCCCAAGCCCCCCTGACTTCGATAAACAAGCACTCAATGATTTCCTTTCTTTCTGCGCAAGCAAGTCAGAGACTGCGGAAGAATGGCAGCAGCTTAAGCTGTTTCATCCTTCGAAAATATGGCCGCAAGGGTGCCCCAAGTTCAGTGTTGGTAGATCTTCTGGTCAAAGTATACTCATCTCCTGCTTCTACTGCTGGTGTTGAGCGTCGGCGCAAAGTTGGAAAGCGGGTCCACTGGGTTTCGAGGAGCCGACTCAGCACTGGGATGGTAGAAGAGCAGGTCGCTATTGCGCATAACGCTGTTGTCGCAAAGATGTAAATACCGTCCGAAAGACAGTCTTTGAGCAACGAATGGTCTCCGAAATACTCGAGAAGGTAGAGCGTTTGGATGGTGTTATCCGAGATGAGGCGCCAACAGACGAGGACAAAGGAGTTGCCGACGACGATTCAGCGACTTAACGGAAGCTGAGCTGAAGGAGCAGGAGACCCTGAATACTACATTGGCGTCTGAGGCAGCTCCTTCCTAAATTCACGATGACTTTCTGTTTACGGAGTAGCAAATACAAGCTGCACGCAAGTAAATAGGGAGCGTAGGATAGAAGTAGTAATAGTAGTAGCAGAAGTATGAATAGTAGTATAGCAAGTACTACTGTAGTGCATGTGACATCAATGTCTATTGGTTTAAAACCCAAAACAGGCTAAAACAAAAGAATAAAACCGGTTTTTAAACCAGGTTTTTCTTTAAATATAAAAACCAACGCATCCATAACAGCATATGGCCTCTAAAAGGGTTATGTAATCAAAATCATGGGTACTACCCAGGGATGGTCAAAAACATTTCCCGCTAATTTCCGATAATATTTTTTTAATTAACAATAAATATTTCTATTTTTCCTTATATGTGTATAAAAAATAGTTTTATGCCATATCCCGCCAAAAGAGATACCCACGCCGTACTATATAATGCCTATTAGAGGCCTTATTTGCACAGCTTCAACCCACCTGCGAGTCGCACCGCGACGGTCAGTGTTGACGCAGTCATTTCAAGATCCCCAGCCTAGTAACTAGCTAGGATATCGCAATGGGGAGGTACCCCGATTCGGTACGTAAGCCGTTCCAGAAGCTGGACCAACCGAGCAACATCCATGGGGGGTATTTCCTTCATTGTCTTCATTGCCTTACAGCCCAAAAAGAAGCAGAGGCCAAGAATGCTGCCCCGATTATCCTCCAAAAGGTTCACGAAAGTATTTTGAAGATTGCCCACCGCCCCCCCCCCCCGGAGGCTCAAATGGCTCGTGCCGCTTTGGGAACGGCTTTGGAGCTACGACTACGGGCTCAAGCAGCAAATACAAAAGCTTTAGTAGGGGGGGGGGGGGGCTCCGTTGCTGCTCATTGTAAAGTTGACGTAGACGCAATGCTGAGACGATTGCTGGGATTCCAAGCTGACAATTGTTTACCGGACACTTTCATCGAGCGACCATCTACTCTACGATTTATCGAGACCTTAAACGCTGACGCCGCAAGCCATATTCCAGATAAAAAGACGATGGGCGGTCCAATGCTAACGAAGTACGCCGGAAATGTCATCGACGAGGAAGACGAGAATGTACGTGATAAACAAAACAATACTGGACTTTTCTTAATGACGTCTGGCAAAATATCGCAAAAAAACATCTCCTGGGGTGCCAACTTGCTCTATTTGAAGCGGTCACTACCATAGGACTCTTGTCGACTGACTCCAGTCACGACGGGTTTACACTGGCAAAACAGTGGGAGACGATAATGGCCGATGCCGAGGACAAAACGTGGAAGATTGGTGCAGTGGTCACAGACGATGCGGGCCAGTGCAGTCGCGCTCGTCGAATTCTCGCTCTGCGATGGCCTAACGCTGTCTTCCTGAAGTGTTTTGCTCATGATATAAACAATCTCGTCAAGAGCATACTCCGTTCATCAACATTCCGCTTAGTCGTGTCTCAAGCTCAAAAGCGGTGAAAGCTCTGAACGCGTCATCTTCTAAATGTCTCAAGCGTGTCCAAGAGATGATGGTTTAAGCTTATGGTGGGGAGTAGAAGTTATTTGATCTGTGTACGACACGTTGAAATTCAATGCAGCGCTGGTTTTCCTCCCTCCTGCGCATAAAAACGGCTCTGCGTCTATTTGCTGTCAAGTTCAGTAGTGACAAATAATTTACCAAGTCATGCTCTGCGTTCGAGAAGGATTCATTTTGACCATCTCTGAAAGACGCTGAAGAAGTGACAAGTCCATTATGTTTTGCTTCATTCAAGTTGCAGAGCGATGAAAATACACTGGCAGATGTTATAAACGTTCTGAGATATTTACACGAAAACCTGCGTGGGTGTCCTTTCAGTGATGAGCTGGAAAAACTTGTGGAAGCGCGGTGGACAATGTGCGAGCAACCCCTCTTCATGTTTGCGCTTTACTTGCACCCGGCTTATTACAAGAATGCAGCTAAGCTGCGTGGAGAATATTAGCGATATCGTTGAGTACTACTGCAAGAATTTTCTTCGCTATGATCCGAACACTCTCGTTGGAGAAATGTCCGATTGGCTAAGCGGAAAATCGTGAAGAAGTGTAACTGGGTTACACGCAAGTGGCTACACATAGCCCTTGATTACGAAAGAGGTTCTCCGCATTGGTGTGAGATACACCAATAGTTACATTTGGCAGACTGTTGGTCTGCATGCATTCAAGGCATTCATTGGTTGAAAGTCAATATCTTCAACCAATTAGAATAATAGGATTCTGTCAGACATTCGTTGATAAATATTTTCCATTTAGATTATTAGGAGGAAAACCCAACCAAACAAATAAACAGTTCTCATTTATACCAGAAATCGGCTTTGCTTTCCTATTTCAGTAAATCTAAACTTTTGGACGAAAGTATAGTTTATCTAAGTGAAACGCAGCTTACGCTTCTTCATACACGTGCGCTTACGTGTAAGCGGATGTAGTGGTCTTAAAGTAGGCCCAGTACACCTGGCAGTACTTTGTAGTCCGTCCAACGACCGACTAGCTAACGAGTTCGTATGGGGCACGAACGCGGGGCGGAGAACCAACCCATGGACAGTAATCCGTCCATGCGTACCCCAATGCGCACATTGTGCGTGCAGACTGTCCCCACCTGGCGGATTCAGAGTGGGAATATCTCCAAAGACTGTCAACAGTCGTTGGAGAGGAAGTCGTAGCGACAATGCTACGTACGCTGTCGCCGACAGAGCAACACGATGTTGCTTTGGGATTAGCCGTGAGCGAGCAGCGCGATGTTGCTTCGAAAGTGTCGTCCGGGACAACACCGCGCGTGCAGTCGTTGAAACTTCACGTAACCAATTATGTGGGAAAGCGGGCGAGCCTCTTTTCCAATGGCTTGTCAAAGTCGACACTGCCATAACGGCTCGTCATATCACTGACGAACCGTCACATGTTGCGTTCGCCATTTCATGCCTTGGCGGACGAGCGAGGATCTGGGCGTGTGGCCGCCGGCTCATAGATCATACGTGCTTTAGCACGTATGCGATATTCAAGAATGAGCTCAGACAAGCGTTTGAGCCCCCTCAGAATGAGCTCCGGTCGAGAGCAGAGTTTCTCGACCTGCAGCAAGGTAAGCATGACGTTCATGCTTACGCCCAACGTACACGGTACTTGGTATCGAACATCGTGACCAATCCGATCGACGAGGCGACAAAGGTCGCCACTTTCATGAAGGGCTTGAAGGGTGGATCGGTTAAGACCTATCTCTTCCGAGAGTACCCAAGTACTCTCGAAGCTGCGATTGCTCATGCGATGCAGGAGGAGTTTAGCCTGAAGCAGGCTAAGCTGCATGCGACCGTGCCGAGGATGGCACGTCCGATGATGAGAGCGGGAGGTCCAGAGCCTATGGACCTCTCGAATGCTTCCGCTGATGGACACCAACATCGGATTAAGGGACATGTGGCGTAGCGGGATCAGCAAAATCTGCGAGATTGCTGGATCCAACTTACCAACAGCGCCCAGACACCGACTTACGGAGGGGGTCCCCCGATGATCCGTGTTCTGCTCGACTTTCCTCACCTTGTGTACCCGTCGGTAGGGCGGGATCTTGCTCTCTCGGTAACTTCCGAAGAGTTCAAGTGGTGAAGCTTCAGTGTCTTGGCGGGACGTGGGTAGGGGTGGAGCAGTAGTGGTAAGATCTTCACTCTGCGCCCGTAATTATTTCTGGATCCCAAGCGAATATTCGAGCTTGGTGGATCAGGGCCTAGATCTGGGATCTGGCCGTAGGGTTGCCTTGCGGGCGTGTTCCCTTGCCTTTGATTTCCTTTGCGTCGTACTTGCCACTTCCTGTAGTGGGATCTTGAGAGTTGAGAGCTTCTTAGGTATACCCGGCCAAGTAGTAAATCCGGTTAACCTTTCGGATCTGCACGTGTAAAGGAAAGCTCACTAGGTTGTAGGATCTGGCCAATGTATTATCCAGTTATCACTACCAACACTAGATTCTCAATTCCCTACCTTCTCCGAGCTCGTACGGCCATGTAGTTCCGATTCTTGAGGGCAGGAAGGCACTTGCGTGATACTGTGCAAATTGAAGTCTGTATTGATACTTAAGCCTATACCTGCCTGGATTTCTACCTTCTATGTCTTTACCTGTTAAATCCCTTACCAGGCTCGGCTGCATGCCCTTTCTCTCCTTGACCCATCATCCCTGCTGTATTATCATCAGATCCACCGGATCCATGGCGTAATCATTATGATCGCCATATTATGGGTACACTCATCCGGATCCAGGTCGCTTTGATCCACCTCACTGCAAGTGTACACTCGTCATGGATCTGAGCTCTCCAATCCTCCAACATCGTCTTGCGACCATCTGTGAACTCCATCGTCCCACGTAAATTCGAGATCCACTGCATCCACTGTCCCCATATCCTGGATCCAGGTCACTCCGTATGGGATCCTCACCCCTTTGGATCCGGACTCGGAAGTATGGGATCTGGGACACCTCGCGGCTGATCTTGACTTCTCGTTAGTCGTGGATACTAGATCCACCTTCAGATGACACCTACCATCATTCCTTCATAGGATCCACACTCGATCCACCCGTACATAGTATATCCCATATCCCCCTAAGTGAACTCAGGTGAGGGTGGATCCGAGTCTTTCCTTGGTGGATCCTGCCTTCCCATACGTCACCCATACCATATCCATCGTCGGCTCATACGGGATGCCGCTCATCATGGACAATCCACCTCAGGCAACGTGAATCCCTGCCTGGCGATCCAAATCCTCTCTAATCACTTGTCAATGTCACTGATTCGGGATAGTGACCCCTTGCTAGGTTCATTCTCTTATTGTTTGAGAAAGCACTTCACCACAATCGCCTCCTGTACGTGGTCGGCGCTGCACAACAGCGCTCACGGAGTACACTCCCAGCGTCCCTGCTCTTCCAACAGTTTCCTCCTCTACGTGACGCATGTCTTCCACCAAGCGCACTAGCACATCGCTGGGCAAGGCCCCATCCACCACTCCGCCGGTCAGCCCCTCTATGTCGCCCACCGATTTGCGGGATTTAGCCCAAGCTCTTTCCGATCAAGTGCGAACCTCGACGGCGGAGCTCTAGACGGCTCAAGATGCTCGGGACCGAGCTCAACGCGCAGAGGCGGCGGCTCAGCAGGCATACACGTCGCTATCCACGTTTTCTTACGTCACCCGACTCCAGACTCTGCAAGCTCAGGCCCACGATCAGGCCATGGAGATACAAGGAAGGGAGCACCGCGCAGCTTCTCGCTCACAGGACCTGCGACCCCTACTGGCCGACCAAGCGGTGGAGATCCGCGACTTGACTGGACGACTGGATCGCGCCTCCCGTCAACGGGATGGCTTGCGAGATGATAACGACCATCTCCTTCGGGAGATGGCGCTCGCCGGATCCGAGATCCACCAACTCCAATCGCGGTTCCACGGTCTCGAGCGGGATCTTGAAGATGCTCAAGCTGCTAGCGTGGCTGCTGACGAGAGCTTGGATCGGCTCTGCGGCGAGCTGCGCCTGATTCAGGAAAAGGTGGTGACCAACGATTATGTGGGATCCGCCCATGGCGGATCCGCATTAGGGTCAGCGCGTGAAGGGTCTCCCGCGCCGAATCCACCTAACCCGTCGCCAAACGTTGCTCAGGCTCGTCTCTTCGAGGAGGTGAAGGATGCCAAAGAGTCGATTGAGAAGTTGTCAGCTGGGCGAGACTACGCGCTTGAGGAGTTCGTGCGCATGACTCAAGCCTGCGACGAGATCCAGGACAAGTTGACGGGTAGCGAGCTTCAGCGTGACAAGGCAGCCACCGAGTGGGCAGATGCCAAGCGGACGCAAACGGAGCTGCAGTCCAAGATCCGTCGCATGAGTACGTGAATCCTCTCTTGTTTCCCTCTTGTAATCCCAAATTTACTCGTTATGTTGATCCAGGTGACAAATTGAAAGATATCGAGACAACTTCGACGCAGCTACGGGATCAGCTCGCTACTGCTCGTACTCAGCACCAGCAGCTGGTTCTAGAGTATGATCGCAGGCTATCCGAGCGGGACTTGGCGCGTCGACGACTGATTTTGGTGGCCGCCGATATTTCAGACCCCCTTTCTCCTTCCCTGGATCGTCGGACCCACTTTCTCCCCTGGCTGGATCGCCTCCTGCCGCTAGCGTCTCAGCTTCCCAGCAGTCGTTAAGTGGGGCGGGTCCGTCGGCTGCGAAACGGCCGCGTAGTGCATCCCCTGCTTCTGGTATTGGGTCCCCCGGCTTCATATGAAAACCCGAGCCTCTTCTCCGGCTAGAGCCCCTGCCAAGGCCAAGCCCAAAGTCGGCTCTGCCCCTAAAGCAGTCCCAAAAGCCGGGTCTACATCCACATTCAAGCCCTCGGTTTCGTCTTCGAAGTCCGAAGCTGGATCCAAGACTGGTTCCACTGCTGCATCCAAGTCTGGATCGGCATCCAAGACTGGATCCACGGCTGCTGTGTCGAGGTCAAGATCTGGATTCAGGACTCGATCCGCTGCTGCATCCAAGTCTGGATCGGCATCCAAGGCTGGATCCACGGCTGCGTTCAAGTCGGGATCGGCATCCAAGACTGGATCCACTGCTGTGGCGTCGAAGCCTAGTTCTGTGACCAAGACTGGATCCGTCGCTGCGGTGTCAAACACTGGTTCCACCTCCAAGGCTGGATCCACTATCACGACGTCGCCCCAGGCCGTTGCTTCGACCGGACACGGCAACGAGTCCTTCTACGACGGGGCTAGCCACATCCACGGCCAAGTCTGGTTCATCTACGTCGGGATCCAATGCTGGCCCTTCCGTGGCGGTGCCTACCGTTCTTCGACCAGCCTCTACCGGTTCTCAAACAGTCGGAACTGAGTCTGGTAAGGGGAAAGCTAAACGTGCTATTTCCACCGGTTTTGGGCTCGGCAGCTCGGAAGACGACGAGGACGACGGATCTGATTGGTCCGACGGCTCGGGACCTCCTATCCGTTCGTCCTCGAAGTGTACTCTCTCTGCAGGCCACTATTCCTTCGGCCCTGACGATGATGACGATGGTGACGACGGCGACGATGAAGATCATGAGGATTCCGAGTAGGCCCGAATCGCCGACGATGTCTTAGAGGAAGACACGCGGGGGCTTTGTCCCAATCCAGATCCGAAGCTCGGCGGTGATCCCACTCGCCGCCGACCAAGCAGGTTGCTGGCGCGCTCGGATCCGGGGCCGGCACTGCGGGATCCGCGATTCAGGTCGACATTGATGACGGATCAGGCAGCGGTGGTGGAGGGGGATCACCCCACGATGGCGGATCCACTGGATCTGCCTTGGTCTCCGCTCCTGCGAACTCTTCCTTACCAGGCATGCTTCCCGTGGCCCCGTTTGGTCAGGATGCTAGCTTCATCCCTGGTCGGCTTGCGCCTGTGGCTTTCGCCACAAACGACATCGAGCCTTGGTCTGCCAAGAAATTGAACCGGGTCGCCATCGCTACCATGAAGATCACCGTCCTGCTCCCGGAGCTGCCGTTCCGTACTGAGTGGATATTCCCTCGCGAAGAGGATGAAATGCCGACATCCGGGTATGTGGATTCGCTCGTCACCAGATCTCACGTGGCAGAGTTACACAATGCCGCACCATGGGATATTTTGACGACTACTCTGATGGATCCCGTTAGCTTCCGAGGTGACGTCGGTGGACGTCTCGGGCTGTTCGTTGGTGCCTTCCGAGATTTCGTTTCTAAACACCTAATTGCCATATGGGAAGGCTCCCACCGGTTCCCTGTTTCTCGTGTCAACTGTGGTATTCGACATGACTGTTGAACTTCAACAAGCAGCGTGGCAACAGACGCAGTCACGCCGGTCGGGCTTGGAAGAAAGCTCTCGTGATCCTTGTGTTGGCAATCCAAGAGAGTTGGTGTGACGGGGATATCCTGCTGGATCCGTTCTTCTTACACCTTCCCCGACGTGGGGATAAGGTGACGTGGTTTCCGGGATCCGTATCTCGTCAAGGCAACTTGGAAAATTCCAGCCTCCACCGCCCGGAGCCTACGAACTTACTGGAGGCTCTGCGAGAGATTGACGAAGCCGAGCCTTGGCGCATCCAATTTCGGGGGAACCCCAGCCAACATCCCCGACACCGGATTCAGCGTCTGGCGGACAAGTTCTTCAACGTTCAGCCCCAGACCACCGATCCATACCGCTCTTTTACGCTGCACCCTCAGTTCCAGTCTCCGTGGATCCGTCTCGTAGTAGTAACTAGCGGCTGGAAACTGGGTCGATATAGTCTGTTTGCATAAGCTCTCCTAATCCACTTCTCGCTACTTGATTGTGTCTTCGCTAACATTCGCTCGTTCGATTGAGAGCCCATGTCAGATCCTTGGTGTACACCTGGATCTTGGCTATATCCACCCCTGGCTCCAATCTAAATCCGTATCTGGATTCGTACCAACTTCTGGATCCGAACTGGATCCGCGCTTGGATTTTAGCCGGATCCACCTCTTACGGCCGAGTCACAATTAGACCTATGTATGGTCCGTGCACTAAAAACAAACTCGCGTTTGGTCCGGCTATGGGTGGACTTCGTGCGTGATCACCCAAGCACTGTCGACGGAGTTTCTCGTGCGGAAGCTACGGAATTCTTTCGCGTTCTTCAGCACAGCGATTTTCCGTTGGATTACGATCTTCTCTTCCAGAGTCCACTTGATGCTTCGTACACAAATGTGGAACGTTTCCAGACGTTTGTCCAAACACTGCGTGGAGGAGTGTATCTCACGAGTATTGGTGATGGCCTTGTCGGACACTGCGTTGTTGTTCTCGCGAAGGGTCCAGACACTGCTGTTTCCGTACTGGATGGCGTTGAGCTGCCGGTGACCCCGGAACCTTTGACCAACTTGGCGTATCTCGACAAGGTCAAATGGATGGGATTGATGAAGCTGAATCCAGGGTATCGTTGCCGCCGCGGGAAACGAAAGTCCAGGCCAAATCGAAAGAAAGCTCGCCGCGAGAAGAAACAGCAGAAGATTTAGGGAATGTTATGTGGGAATACATGTAGGCTCTCGGGCCCCCTTTACGCCTGCCTTTGTCGTTCATCTTCTTCGCCGTTTCCTTCTCCTGGATGCTTCGAAGTCTCCAATGAGATCCGGGACCTGTGAGAGATTATCGACCGGCTCCCAAGTGGGTTTCTCCTCACCCACCCACTCCACAAGAAATTGGGTTCGTTGCTTGTGAGTTCGTATACCGAGAAGCCTTTGGATGAGTTGTCCAACTGTACCATCGGCTAGAACGACATCATGGGGCCTTGACATCCGGGTGGCGTCCTTGTAAGGCTTCAAAGATCCGGTGTTGAAGACTGGATGAAGTTTGTTTCCGGCTTGGATGTTGAGCTCGTACGCGTGATTATGGATCCTCTTCACCCCGTATAGGGACCTATCCACTTCGGACCAAGCTTGTGTGAGTTGGGTAACCCTGTATGTTTCCGATCTAAGTGTTTCGTACTCAAGTACACTCGGTCGCCAACTTCGAAGACTTGCTCCACCCGGTTTCGGTCGTACACATCGCGCATTCGCTCTTGCGCTTCCGCCAGTGCTTCCTGACACCGCCGAAGAAGAGCTGCTTGTCGCTCGTTGAACTCAGCACCACGTCGACTTGTGGGGACCTTGCCACGATTCTCCGCCGCAAGTTGAAGCGGGTTTAGTGGGACGTATCCGAGATCAGCTTCGAAAGGCGCCATCTTGATACTACTGTTCACGGTTGAATTCACTGCGAACTCAGCATTGGCAAGATGAATATCCCAGTCGTCTTGAACAGGGACCACGAAGCACCGCAAATATTCCTCAAGTGTCCTGTTCATCCGCTCCGTCTGGCCGTCTCCTTAAGCTCGATGTGCTACTGTCATCTTGAGCGTTGTTCCGATTGATTTGAAGACGTGCTGCCAAAACGTCGAAACGAACTTCCTGTCTCTGTCGGACACGATGCTTGTTGGCATTCCATGAAGTTTCCAGATATGGTCGATGAAGAGACGGGCAACGCCTTCGGCGTCTACCTTCTTCGTAGTCGGTACAAAGTGAGATCGCTTTGTCAGTCGGTCGACGACGACCCAGATGGAATCTACTTCTCGTTTTGTTCGTGGCAAGTCAGTGATGAAGTCCATCGAAATCGATCTCCACCGTTCGTCGGGAACACGTAATGGTTCCAGCAGTCCCGGTGGCTTCGTTAGCCTCGGTTTGTTCCGTCTACAAGGCTCATAGTCGGTAATGTACGATTGGATTGATCTCAACATCTTGGTCCAGTACCACCTCCTAGCCAGTGTCAGGTACGTCCGCTCCGATCCCGGATGTCCCCCGTAGTTGGAGTCGTGACACTCACTGATGACCACCTGCCTCAACTTCAGATCGTTGGGCACTACGATACGTGGACCATCGTCGGATGGAGTCTGGTACCACAGCAAACCGTTGTCTTCCGAATAGCAGCGATATTGTTTCTTCTGTTGTCGCCTGGCTTTCGCCTGCTGGCTATCTGCACGCCACTGGATTGCTGTAAAAATCGCTTTTGCTTCTCGATCTCTCTTGTACGCCTTTTTGATCTTGGCTATCAACTCGCTGTCAGTGGTCACCTCGCTGACTGCTAAACTGAAGGACGCATCATTGAAGCTGGTCACACTCAAGTTATGAAAGTACTTCGTCTCCGGTTGCAAGTCTGGTCTTCGGCTAAGCGCGTCTGCGATTCCGTTCTTCGCACCTGGAAGGTATGAGAACGTTGGCTGATACTCCGCGAGGATATCGTACCAGCGCGCGAGACGACGGTTCGCCATCTTTTGAGTAAAGAGACCTTCAAGACTCTTGTGATCCGTTCCCACGATTGGTAGCTTGTCCAAGCAGTAAATACGGAAAGCTGCTAGCGCGTGAACAATTGCCAGAAGTTCTTGCTGCTGCGTCGGGTAATTGAGTTCCGCAGATTTCATCTTCCTACTGGTGTAAGCAATGGGTAGCTCAACACCATCGACAACCTGGAACAGGACTCCCCCGACTGCAAACTTGCTAGCATCCGTACGCAAATGCATAGGCTGATTGAAATCGGGCAAGTGCAACACTGGTGGATTGCACAGCCGTTTCTTCAGCTCCTTGGAGGTCTTCGACTGCTCTTCGTCGAAACGAATCTTCGCATTGCGCTTGGACTTCTTCTTGAGCAAAGTAGACATACTTGCTGTCAGCTTCGCGTAGTCTGGGCAGAATCGTTGGACGTATCCAGTTAAGCCGAGGAAGCTGTGAAGCTCCTCTTGCGTTCTTGGAATTGGCCAGTCCTTGATGGTCTGCACCTTATCTGGATCCATCCGCTCGCCGTTTCTCCCAACAAAATCTCCAAGGCATGGAATCTCGTCGGCACAGAAGACGCACTTGGACAGCTTCACGTATAACTTGTTGTCTCGCAAGATGTCCAATGTTTTGCGGAGAGCATCCAAGTGATCTTCAATCTTCTGTGTCTTCGTGAAGATGTAGATCTCATCGTTGAACGACTTCGTGTTCTCCAGATCGCGAAAGAGTTTCGACGTCAATCGATGCATCGTCGATGGCGCGTTGCAGACTCCCATTGGCAGTACCAGGTACTCCCAGAGTCCGTTGGGCGCCTGGAATGCTGTGAACTTGATATCTTCGGCACGCATACGAACTTGATAATACGCGGACATCAAGTCCATCGTTGAAAACCAGTACCCTCCGGCCATGGCGTCCAGTATGTCTTCTTTCTTTGTCATCGGTATGATCTGCCGTATCGTATTAGAGTTCAAGTACCGATAATCGTGAACGATCCGCCACCCAACTGGTTTCCGGACGCAGAAGGTTGGCGCCGCGTGTGGGCTGATGCTTGGTCGGATAAGTTTCTTCTTCACCATGTCTATAAACCAGAGCACGATCTCACGTTGTTGCTCAGGTGACTGTCGCCACTGTTGCCGGTACATCGCAAGGTTGGGATCTTTCACGTCGATCCTGTGCTCGATTTCACGCTTCTCCGGAAGACCTTCAGGGAGTTCAGGTCGAAACACCGTGTCCTTGTACTTCGTCAGCAAGTCAAAGGCAGGGTTTGCCTGGAAACTTTGCCAGTCTGTCTCCAGATAACGTTTAGCTTTTGCAGTTCCGACATTGTCGGGTTGGTCTCGCCGCTCCAAGGATCGAGCGACGTTTTTGATCATTTCGTTCGTCAGAACCAACATAAATCTGGTTCTTCGATCGACTTGGTCTTGATTCTCAGGAACTTTCGCAGTTTCTTTCTCGTGATGAACTTGGTCTGTATACCAGCTTCATCTGTGATTCCCATCGTGAACATCTTTTCCACGACGGAATCTCTTCCCCTGGTATCGCTGCTCCCAGCAGCAGTACCGTCGCGTCTCGACGACTTCCTCTCGTCTTCGTCTGCTGAACCCTTGCCAGCTGACGCGTCTTCCAGTCGCTCGCAAGCAACTCGTGGGGTCTCACTCTGCTCTGAGTCGTGAACGGGATTGACCGCGGACTTCACACCCGTTTCCAGCGCGGCACCTCGACAGGAATCGGGTCTTTTCGCCGACAGGCCTTTCGCCCCGACAGATCTCCGAAGCCCGGAGGCAATCACCTATCCGCCTTCCTCGATTGGCCCACAGGTTTCACCCGCTCGTTCCCAGCGCAAAGTTTTCTCTATTGTTCCTTCGATTCGTCGACGTCTCCAGTCGATCTGTGGTTGCATGTCCTCAAAAAAAGGTATTCCAAGGATGCAGTCAAATTCTTCAGGTATCGCGTAGACAACTGCGACGCATTCATACGCCTCGTCTATTCCGGCGACAAGGATACGTAGAGGTAGCACCTCTAGCTGGGCCTCCACAATCTGATTGTCTCCTAGCTTGACTCGAATGTTCTTTTCGCTGAACTTCGTTGTCTTCAGCTGGTGTTCTTCTACCCACCGCTTCGGCACGTAGATCGTGGTTGCACCACAGTCTAGAAGCATCTTCGATGTTTTCTTCATCTTGCCAGCCACACTGATATCACCGCCGACGGCGAACAGAGGACTGACTTGTAGACTAGAGGGTTTTCACACAGAACATTAAGGCTGACATTATCAAACTTAACTGCTCCGGTTACTTTCTCCTCCACGACAGGACCCTCTTTCACTGTCGTGGCTTCTCGTTTCCCTGCTTCCCTTGCTCCTTCTTCCACGCAAAGCAGTTGGCCTTGATGTGGCCAGGTTTGTTGCAGAAGTGGCAGGTACGAGTCTCCTTGCTCTTCAAATTCGAGCTCGGTTTAAACCATCCCTTTCCTCGGAAGGGTTTTCCTTTGAACGTTTTCTTGTTGTCTTGAGGTTGCTCATTCGAGGTCTTCGTCTTTTCATGACGAACCTTGCGCTCACTAGTGTCCTCCACAAAGTGAGTCACCTCAAACTTGACAGCTAAGTCCATGGCGCTTCTCAGTGTCTCAGGATTCTCGAGCTTCACGTAGCTTCGCGTACGAGGCTTGAGACCGTTTGCGTAGAACAGGACTTGGTCAAGAACGCTCATGCCTTCGACTCGAAAGATGAGGGCTGAGTATTCACCGTTGTAAGTCTCGATATCTGCTGTCTGCTTTAGACGCTGGAGCTTATCTCGTAGCACTGACTGGTAGTTCGACGCCTCGAAGTGTTGGAGCACATGCTCACGGAAAATCCCCCCACGTGTGCTCTTCCACTCGCGTCGTCGAAGCCCAGTGCAGGAACCACCCCGAAGCCGGTTTCTCCATCGCCGACCCGGCGATTCCTGGTATTCGTGGGCTCGCGTCGTCGATTGCGATTCCGTTAATGCGGCAGGCGTTCTCGACCTGGAACAGCCATTCGCGCACGTCTTGCCGGTGAGCTTGGGCAGGTTGCTGGGCACTCGTGTGCGTTCCGCCATCGCTTGATTCAGCCGGTCGATCTCGGCTTGAAGCTGCGCGTTCGTTGGCATGGGCTCTTTATTGTCAGGTTGCTGGGGCCAACAAGTGCTACCAGTTTATCGAAGTCAGGGGAGCTTGGGGGAGAGCGCGCCAAAAGAAAAGTGCCACCCCCGCAGTTCAGACGGATGGAAGCTTCTAGAAGCTTCCACAGCCGTCCTACATCTGCCTGTTTATTAATTACAATACTTTACATTCCATAGTACTACTAACAACCCATTGCAATAAGATAATAATATCACCCAGTCGGATACAGCTGCCTTTCGTAATCTAGTGATTCTTCAGAACTGGATTGCGAATCTGCACTGCGAACCGAGATCTCCCTTCCCGAGCTCAAGAAACTTGGATTCGTGTAGCTAGAAAACTTTGCCTTGCACACGTGTCCAAGCACCACGATAACCATCCATTTAGTTACTTGCGGTGAGTATAATCGACGGCAAGTGCACGTCATAAGAACCATGTAAAAAACTTTAAAAAATGTTTGGTATAATTGCCGAAAATTTGAAGAAAAAATCCTAATTAATGACAACTTTGAAACCCCCTAATGTATACATGCATACAGTAGGCTGTAGCATCCGCCAAAAAAACTGTTTTTGTATTGCTAGCGTAAGCCTACCGTCTTACCCCGCACAGAGCGCCCAGGCATACTAATAAAATATAGCGCCCAGTGAGCGCTTTATTCGTTTTGAGTGCCTAGGCGCTATTCTACGAACAAACTTTTTAACTTTGAAGAACGCACAGGTCAGGTGGTGATTATACAGCTACAAATATATATATGCATGCACGTCACTTTATTATGTGCTGACGGCTCAATTGGTCGAAGCATGGATTGGCATAATGCTGGTCCATTAATCGATTCTGGTTGTGTCAGTTGAGGACCCATCAGGGAAGATGAACATGTAATGCCCCGTACACAAAAGATATGTCAAAGCTTCTCAGATATTTTGAGAATGAGCAGTTGAGCGTTGGTGGTCTCAGCTACAATAAAAGAATTGGTGGAGAGTAGATTTCTACATGCATTAGAGTCGTTCTAAAAGCATTGGCTTAGAGTTCATTAATTTAATAGAACCCTTCCCGCGGTGTGTCCTTGTATTCTACTTTACGTTGTAATCGAGGTTACACACTGCTCTAAACCACATCATAATATTTTTTGGAAGTGGATAAAGTCACACAATAATTGTCGGTAAGAAAAAAAATTCCTGACGGATAAAATCCCGACAAATCAGTCAGCATCAAAAGTAGAAAAACACCCCCTCCCCCCCCTTTCACCCCTCCCAACTTATTCTGGGCCTTTCATTTCAAAAGAGGCGCGAAAAGCAGGACAAGCAGCATGGCGAGCGTCGCGTCGGCATCCGAGCCCGACGCCGAGACCACTGAAGCTAAATCCCCGGAGGTCCACGTCCCCACATCTGCCGCCGTTGTCGCCCGAGCCCCACGTATGGATGAGGAGACGTTCGGGAGTTGGGGTGCGTTTTTCGAGTATTTTGACGCATATCAGCACAAAACCCACCAGATATTCAAGAAGAGGACCTCTACAAGCGCCACGGCGAGGAACGCGGATCTCCGAGACCGTGGTAAGGACACCCCGCAGACCATTATACCAGACGCTTTCGACAAGTACTACCGAAAGTTGGTGTGCACGCATAGTTGGTCAAGGCCCAGCCGTTCGAAGGGCAAGAGGCATAACTACTTCGTGAAGTCTACCGGATGTCAAGCGCAGATGACGGTCGTCGTAATTTGGGATGCTGCTCAGGGTTTTCAAGTGAAGGTTACGCACCAGGAGACAGCGCACAACCACTCACTAAGCTCAGGATCTTATGGAAATCACCCCTCAAATCGACGCGTTGCAGACGAAGACGTGATTGACTTCGTGGATGAGCTTCAAGCTGCCGGGGCGAAGAAAAAGCTGATTCTGCAGTTTCTGAGGAAGAAAACTGGTACGCTACATGATTGTATCCTTGTTATTATGCTTGTTTTGGTTCTAATGCCTGGTTAATAGGCAAGCATGTTACCCTGCGTGATGTGCACAATATTGTGGCGAAGCTGAAAGAGGCGCGGCGTGGAGCTACAACCGTCGAGGCAAGACTGGAGTCTGGTTTGCGCGATTTCTGCTCTCGAAAGGGTAATACGGCGACCATTTATGTGGATGACGAGAAGCTAGCGCAGACGATCACTTTTCAAACCCACCAGATGCGAAGATTCTTAGAGGCGTTCCCACAGGTGTTGATGGTGGACGCCACTCACAACACCAACGATGCTCGATACAAGCTCTTCAGTTTCATGATTCACGATGTCTTCGGCCATGTAAGTACTCTCTTGGTGGCTGTGTCGATTGTGTGACTCTAATTGTACCTCTGTGTTGGTTTGTGTGACTCTACTGTGCCCGTGTGTCCCGCTACATTTGTGTGCCTCTATGTGACTTTACTGTGGTTGTGTGCCATTGCTACAATTGTGTACCTCTTTGTGGCTGGTTGTGTACAGGGGCAATACGTGCAGCATGCACTCATGGAGAACGAAAGTGCTGATTGTTTGGGGGATGCAGTGAAATCGTTCAAATCATTTAACTCAACCTGGGACCAAGTTCGAGTGATTATCGTTGACAAAGACTTTGGAGAAATTGCGCTTCTGCAGAAGGCTTTTCCTGCAGCAAGAATTCTGCTCTGTGTCTTTCATGTGGTGAAGTATCTTCGGGGAGAAATGGCAAAGAGGGAGTATAATATTGAAGATCGGGATAAGGTTGAGGACGCCGTTCACATGATGGTGGACGCCAAGACGGAGCTTGAGTACGAAACGAGTCGTAGATATCTGTACTACGTGGTTGACGGAAAGCAAATTACACTCGAAGAAGATATTCCAGAGGACTCAACACACCCATTTCTGAAGTACTTCCACGAGAATTGGCACAATTGCAGACACATGTGGAGTGGATTTGGTCGTGTAGACGTCCCTCATTTGGGAAACACGACAAACAACAGGTACTGAGGCGTTTTTGTGCTGTCTTAAGTTCTAATTGCTAACTGTTGACTTATATAACGACTAAGGTTGGAGGCGGCATGGGGCCACTTGAAGGACGTGCTGAAGTCTACGATGGCGCTCGATGAGTGCGTGGATACTCTGCAGTTCTTGCAGTCTATTGCGGAGATGGAGTATGCGAAGAAAATGACAGACGTTGGACACATGCGCTACGCTGGAGCTGATGCTGAGTTGACGAAGCTATCAAAAGAGGTTAGCCAGCACGCCTACGAGCTGGTGGAAAAGCAGTATCGCGTTGCTAATGATCGCAAGACTACGTATACAACGCGCGAACTACAATCTTACATGATCGAGATGGTGTCAGCAGTTGACACGAGTCGAAAGTACCATCTTGATACTAGGGTGCGTAAATTGTTTTGTCCATAATGGCTGAATGGTATCAATACTTATTGAATGGTTATTCTGACTTGACAGACGTATCACTGTTCGTGTATTTTCATGAGGACAGAGCTGATTCCCTGTCGTCATGCTATATACTGGCGTTTACTTTGTGGAAAAAGCCCCATTCCAGTCAAGCACATCCACCCTCGTTGGAGTCTGTCATCCCCGCTGAACATTCCCGTTGAAGAAGATGAGGATGCAGAAGACGGAGAAGCAACGAGTGGATCATTTCGGGTGCGAGATTCCGCTTTGACAGCGGTACGCCACAAAGTGCTCAACGGGACTAACAAGTTCCGAACATCACACGCTGTAGCGACGCGAATTGCAGATATCATGAGCCGAAATGGAACTCCCGTGTTTATCCAGATGTTGGAAAGTCTTAAGCGCTTTGAGTCCATTGCAACGGATGGAGAGGCACCTTTCGTTTCTGTATGGCCAGATCGACTCTCTCAACTGAATCCTCTTTCGCAGATTTCTGAGATACATGATGGTGGAGCAGCAAATTCCGATGACACCAGTGAGCCTCCAACTTCAATCGCCGACGCCACTATCTACAACAACGAGGATGAGATACAGCGTGAGGGCCTTGAGGAACCTGAGGATGCTTTGGGTCGCGGTGGGCCTATGGTGGCTCAATCACGAAGTCACTCACGTGGTGTGTCACCTTGTTCAAGTCACACGGGTCACACGATAGAGGTGACGGATAGCAACAGTCACTCTGGAGGCGCCAGTCACTCCGACGAAGTGACGAGTATCGCGCAAGGTTTCCCCGATCAATCTGAGATGCGGGACGAGCGGAGTATTGTGGGGCTATCACATTCGAGCTATGACGAGACAAAACAAGTAGCACCTCCAGCAAAGAGAGCGCTTTCAGATGGCGGACATCCCAGTTCCAGTTCAAGTGAGGAATGCTCATTCTTCCTCTCGAAAAGCACCAAAAGCCGCGGTTGGCCCAAGATACGAAAGAACCAGAAACAACAAGTGAAGAAGCAACGATTGGTGAACTCTCTGAAGGAAGCCAAACAGCTCGTGCAAGGGACGTTGACGCCGGTTATCACGCTAAGCAATGTGGCCACAGTGTTGAAGTCGACATACAGTTACGAATCCGCATACGAGTTCCTCTCCAAATTATCGGTAAAGACGCTGGGCCCCAGGAAACAAGTAATAGCGAAGATGGTAGCCCCCAGTGAGGCCCTAAGCAGCGTCAAGTTCGTGTTCACCGAGCAATTCACGCATAAATGCAGAAATTTTTTGGAAACGTACAGAGAGGCACTACCAGACCCGAAGTCACCCGTAGGTGTTCGTCTCGCTAAGATCGGGGTCATCAGCGAGGACCAAGTGCAAGTAATGGTGGAGTACCATCACACGATGGAGTCTTTGGAGGCAGTGTCTGATACAATTGAGTGGATGGAAGCTACGTCGCTAAACAGACTGGATATTCCAGAAGGTCTCAATGAGTATGTTGAACTAGATAAGACCAAGGCTACCACAGCGCTGCAGCAGATTGTCTTGCCAATCTCACGCTTGACACCGTTCGGAATGGTCTCGAATGAATCCGTTCTGCTGCTAAGAGAAGACCTATGGCTGAACGACGACTGCATGATGCACGTAATGACGACGATCCAAGAAGAGCATGCACACGTTGGTATTATTTCGCCAGGCGTTACCGGTACGGATGACCCTGAAACGCAGGAGAAGGTCATCAGCGGCTCCGATCCATTCCAAGAGCACAACACGCATGTGTTGCTGCCAATTCATATCAACAGAAACCACTGGTGCGGTGCAGTCTTTGACTTCAAGTCCACACCAAACCGGATCACAGTATTTGACCCCCAACAGAAGCCAAAGCAACTTGAAACGTGTGAAGACATTGTCAAGAAGATCTTTCCAGAGATAGTAGCCAAAATGGATTGGAAACGAGAAGTGTGACTGAAGCAGACAGATGGACACAATTGCGGACTTCTTGTTCTCCTGTTTTTTGAGAGCATTGTGCGTGACGTCGTTCTCCCGAAGTCGCCATCGAAGGCACTCCTTCGGTACTACAGGATGAGATATCTACTGAAGTCACTGCATGTTTAGGAGAGACGTTAGCACACTGCAAAAGTTGCGTAATTCATTCAGTTCATGCATCAACCGGGTTTCTTTACGATGTTCAACACTTTCTGGTACATGAAGCTATACATCAGAATGTCTTTAGGGCCTCCGTTGATCTCATTACTTCCACATCGGACTCACGGACTCACGTTGATTTCCTTACTTCCACATCGGACTCACGGACTCACTTGCGAAAAAATGCTAAGTCATGTGTACAATCTGGCAACACGCAGACTTCATCGTATTCCTTCGACATTCGCACGACATTTGACGATTGCGCAACCACGTTCACACACTTGGATGGCCTCAATAATGTCTACAAACGATGAAATTTTGGAAATATATTCGGTATTTTATTCTCTTTGTGTGGCTTTGTGCCTTTGTCGTAGGTACACAACCGAATATGGTGACATTTATACGCACTTAAGTACGAAGTCACATAACCATTGTGTGACTCTAACATCGATCATATTTTTTAGTACGCCTGGGCGCTTTGTGCGGGGTAAGACGGTAGTTATATTATGTTTTCGGGCAAATCTAACCCTAATATAACGGACTGGCTGCGGTCCTGTTGCACCAAGTGAGAGCCGCCACCTTGCCACCCTGTACGGAGCGAAGGTCGCGAACGCCAAGATCGTACGGACCATTAGCAAGATGGATATCGTCACCACCTCCAACTTTCACGCCACACTACTGCCAGGTGCGTCCGTCTACAGTCACAACGTCATCTCTTGACATCGGTGCTGACCTTGTCCATGTTGCGCAGGACTCGTGAGTGTCGTGTTCGTTTCGGCTGAGCACATCCGCCACGGCAGCTGGCCGCTGCTCAAGTGCGTGAGCTGCTAATGTGCGCGTACCAAGAGGTCAACTCAGTATATCCCATGATTCCTTACCTGATGTGTTTATTGTGTCTATTGTCTGCCAGTCTTCTGTTGTACAGTGGCTGCAGCTTTGACGAGAATGAGGGCGGTTGTCTTCGTACCGAGAGACACGTGTGCCGCTCCAAGCAGACCGAGATCTTCTCCATCGTGTCGGATCGCGAAGGCACCACTCTCTTTATGGATCCCAGCGGCGTTGACATGTTCAAGCACGCGGTGCGCGGCACATGCCGATTTTAATGCGGCCATTCTTTTTGAGATTATATTAATGTTGCTTGATGCTTTGTTACAGGGCATGGAGGGCCTGATCACTGTGGCACCGCAGTCGTGGAGAGCTATTCAGGTAACTTTCTCCACCGTTGAGACTACTAGTGGTAGGTAGACATGGTGGACTGAATGTGTTGGCTTTGGCAGATCCACTTGGGACCGATGGTGGCAGAGTTCCCAGGTGTCGTGAGTTTTCTGTCAAAACTACTGGCCGACGATCACATCAGTATCCTCAACATGAGTACCTATGATATGGACGTCATATTTGTCCAAGAGCTCCACCTGGAGGCTGCTATCTCGTGTCTGCAGTCCAAGTTGTCGCGGGGATTGCACGGCTTGAAGGAGGTACGCGTCTGATTTGCATTATATAGACATGACTTGCTGGTAAAGTCAACCTTTTCGTGCAAATAATCGCAGGCTAAGGACGCGGAAAACGCGCTCTCTGACCGTGAGCCCACATCAAGTGATGCAGCTGAAAGCTGTGAGGAGGCTGCTAGCGCTTCTCGTGTGGGAGACGGCCAGTATCTCAGAGGTGCATAATTTGTTTCCTCACCTGTCATCGTATGCTAACCACAGTCGATTCTTTTGCAGTGTACCCGGACTCGCTTGTTCTTGTAAGACTTCAGAAAGACGCTCTTCGGGTCAGTGCCTACGGACTCACACAGCTTGTGCTGTTGTCTACTGGAACAGTATCAACCGAGAATGAAAGTGAACCACTAGAAGACACAGGTAAAATGTCTTTCTGGTGTTTATGTGAGACGGCTGAGGAGGTGAGTCTCATCATGGACGAGCGCTGCTTGTCATCCTTCGAGAAAGAATCGCTGATAGTGTCACCCGATCGATGGCGCGCGATCAAGCTTAGTGGACGCGCATACGGCTTCGATGAGACTGGTGTAGTGGCAGTCATGTCTGGCTGCACCACGGACGCGCAGGTTCTTAACGTGAGCTGCTTCGGGTCCAACGTGGCTTTCGTGCTCGACGACATGCTGGATGCTGCAATCGAGACTCTGTGCTCAGCACTGGAAATCTCTCGGGTGGAGAGATAATTTTCGGGCAAATAAAGAAGAAAAAAAAAACATTTGCACGTTGCTGTAGCACTGTGGAAAACAGGTACTTGTACAGTAAACAGTTAGGAGCATCACACGAAAAAGGGGTTTCGTCACCTGTGTTTTTGTGTGGGAGCCTCGACAAGCCTGTACGAGGAGAAATTATCAAGAGAACCCCATACGTTGTTCAACAAGCACGTGTAAATTTTGACAACCAACCGTCGGAATGCTGCCTCGTAACCAACGCGGTCACGACATCTTCCAAGACCCACTGGTGGGGACTGAGCACACCTCCAGCGAAACCTCTTTCTTACAGCTCTACACCCTCCTGTTTCCGCTTCTCCGCAAGCAACATGGTCCGTCTCTCCTTCAATGCGCCAAGTTCACTTCTGATGTCGTTCCGTCGGGCACTAATCTTGCGTAGAGCGTCGCCCTCAGGTTTCTGTCCCAGACTTTTCGACACAGAAGCTTGCTCCTCCTTCAGCGTCTTAATCTTCGCGTCTACCTCACTAAGCGCCGTCTCCATCTGTAGCGATCACACACATAACGAGCATCATTATTCAAGTCTAGCAGATGTGCTGATCCACCCTAGAGCATACCTTCTTCTTCGACTTGAACTTCAGGTCAGCCTTCTTCTCTACCACTTGGTTAAATAGTGCCTTGCTCTCCTCTTCGACGACGAGACGATGCTGGCGCACCGCTTCCAGTTTCGCGTGCAGCTGTCGCACCTTATCCATTTCAGTTTTCAGATCCTTGGCGACAGGGTCCTGCGAGTCCATATTGGCCTGAGCCTTGTGTTGCTCCAGTCGCTTCTTTGCATCCTCCACGGCGGCGGCAAGTTGTTTGTTGTCTCGCTTGTAGCGCATACGTGCAGTTGCAAGAGCCTTCGCCTTCTCCTCAAGTGCCTGGTTCTGAGCTGCCGTTTCTGCGTTAAGTGCTCGTTGCTCCTCGTTCTACACACCCAAACGGGAGTTAGTTCCTGTCCACATTAACACCGCGTGTCAAACAGTAAAGCACCTACCGCCAGCATATCCTTTTCAGTCTGTCAAGATTGACAACAACAATACAGCACCATCCAGATTAGAGATCCATCAAATTCACCAGCAGTTTTAGGCTCCAAAACGTACCGCTTCCTTGCGCAAAGCCTCTACTGTAACGCGATGCCCCGATACACTAGATTGAAGCGTTTCATTCTCCGCTTGAATCTTCTTGTACTGCGCCACAAGCGCATCAAATTTCTTCTGTTGCAACGTAAGTTCCCTCGTTTGCTTGTCATGCTGGGCACGAAGATCTTTCTCCAACGATTTCGATCGCATAGTGGCCTCCTTGATCTGTTCCTCCAGGTTGGCAGTTTTCTCGCGCATCAATTCTTCTGTGGGCGCATTTGTCACATCGTGGGCGTTCACCAACCACATAACGTCCGTCAGACTGATGCTCTGATAGTCTTTTGTGTTGTCTTTCTTTCCACGATGAGCAAAGTTCACGTTTACACGGAATCCTGTTTGGGTCTTTTGAGCAGTGCGCATGAATGGGTCGTCGTTATCACCCAGCATATAGTCGTTGCCTTGTCCATTGCTTGAATCAGCCCAGTTATTAGAGGTAGCTGACGACGCTAAAGACTTTGATCCATTTGCATCTGTTGGAGACTGGGGAGTGTTTTCTTCTACTGGCTGGCGATAACGGATCCATCGACGACGACGCACTGCGTCTGTGGGGTGACGGGAAGCGTGACTTAGATCATCCCCGAGTAAACGTACAATCTCCACGAAATCTGCTGCATATGTCCACCCATCGCGATCCACTGCTGTATAATTCTGATCAATTTCCCAGTCCGTGACCCACTCGTGACCTGCAGGGAGATCACCCTCGGGCCTTTCGTCTTGTCCTGCACCTGGTGCCGCGTGGCGATCACTGAAGCGTTTAGGGTCCATTGGCTGCAGCTTTCCTTCAAGACGCTCGTTCTCAAAGATCTCCACGACGACTTGACCATCGCGATCGATGTCCTGTGAGCCCGACCCTCTCGACTGTGTGCCTGATTTACCCCCAGGGGTGGCGTTGGTGCTCTGTAGCGACGTCTGTAAGCTTCTATTGGCCTGGTTGACGAGTGCTACCATACGCGAGACACCAAAGAAGCCTCCACTAGCTGCTTTGCCACTATTGGGCGTGTCCAAACCTGCCAGCAACAATAAATCACAGTCAAGTGAGCGAATATACAGGAGGCCGGGGCGCTGAGCTCCGCCTACGCTTAGTATCTGCCCCAGTGGGCCAGTTCCATTGGGTTTGGCCCGAGGCAATGTGTAGATAATAACCCCTCCCGGAATTCCGGCTGCTAACCAGTCGCCATCCCCGGGGCATATCTTTACTAGAAGAGGATGAAGTACCTGCAGCTCCTGAGGCTCCGGTATTGCCCGAACTTGACGCGTGATTAGCTGCTGCCGTGGCCGCTGCACTCTCGACACTGCTGTTGCCTGGGAGAAGACTCCCACCACTGCTGATACTGCTCATGGCCGAGGCGGCGGCGCCGAAGATGCTGGAGGTTGTGGTGGCACCGCCATTGTTGTTATTGCCCCCAGATCCACCCAGACGCAGGCGCGAGATCATCCTGACAGAGGCTCAGAGAGGGGCGTGGAAGACGGGGAGCACTTGCAGGACTTCCTCGATGAATGCAGGCTCGGTTGATTGAAAGTAAAATTGGAGTGATGGTCACTGCTTCTCCCAAATCCTACAAAATGGTGTGGCAAACAAAGCTGATTTATCGAGAGGTTTTTCAAATCTAACTTTTCTGTTTTAAATCCGATTTTGCTCAAATTTTCTGAGTGTCTTATGTGTGTACTGAGTCCAGTATGCGGAAAGTTTAAAAGAAAAAAACGTTTGGTTTAATGGGATTGTGAGCGTCCCTTTGGTCTCACCTATCCCCTTGGTCTTTTCAGCCAACCGTATGGTCGTATTCTGAGTGTAACCTGCCAAAGTCTGTAAAGGATTTTTGTATGGAATGAAAGTCCAACCGTTTTATAGCCTAGATCGAGCGCATAAAACCACGCGTAAAAATGAGACGGGAAGAGGCAGACATCGATTTGTTTTTACTTTTTAAAGACTCGATTTAAGAGAGAGAGATCAGACAAGTCTATTTGGTCAGTTTATCGACGATTAGAGGTCTGTTTGATCCGCAGCCTGACTAACAACGCCGGTGTCTGAAGGTCCGGTGGCTGAGCTTGGCTTGGCTCCGTCGGAGGCCTCTCTGTCGGTTCTTGCTCCATTCTCCTGTGACAGAGAAGAAGCCTTGTGCCCGCCCGTAATGTTGCAGGATTGCGACGTTCTCGTTTTGCAAGCGCCTGGATCTGACGGTTGCCAGTCTCCCAGAACTCCTGCACACTTCCTGCAATCGTCACCTCTTCGTGCTTAAATATCACCCTGTTCCGCTGTATCCACAGACTTGTGATGCATATGGTGCACCAGACACGCCACAGTCGGTTCCATGTCTGCTTATAGTCCTTTGTTTCATCCGGGTGCTCGGTTTTCAAGAAGACCTCCACTGTTGATGATATCGCTGGTGGGGCTCGGCTGGCACAGGACCTCTGAAATTGCCCCATGTGCACTAGACCCCATTGTACCCCTGTCCAATGTGCCACTAAACGTTGCCAACAGGCCTGCGCGCAGGGGCATAAAGACTCGATTTAATAAAACGACCTCTTTTTATTAAAAATCGAGCATCAGGCTAAGTGACAAATAAAACTACGTAGTACTGTACATGTGTGCTGTCGACGACTGTTAAGTACTTCAAAGTAGGTTGTTTTAAAATGCATGCTTAACCTATCTGGCAGACAGTATCTGCCAGGTAGTTTAATTACATGTGCATTAATTCAGATAGATGCTTAAAAGACAGATTCAGTGGTTTGTCTGACTAATACTGGTAAGCGACATATCCATCGACTTTGCGTTCGCGCGAGCGCTCTCAAGGTCCTTCGACTCTCCCGGTAGCATCGAGTACTGCGCCTTCTTTAATTGTAATCCACGCATTGACCTTGGGGCCATAGATGACAATGAACCACCGCTGCTTGACGTGATTGGGGGCGAGTCCGTATCACACTCATCATCTTGCTCTTGCTGTCTCAACTTCGCCAACCGCTTCCTCTCATTGCGTCCAGTGATGCCATTCCCGGCTGATGTTTCGTGTCTTTCCGAGCACGAGCCAGAAGAGCGACGGTGCTTAGTATCGTCCGTAGGAGGCATCACATCAGCATGTGCCAGGGGGTGGTGATAGATGTACATGGAGATGACAAGTACCGTGAGGCCACATCCAAACTCCAGCGACGGTTGGAAGGAGAAGAAAAGCATCGAGAAGAGCATCGTGAGCATCATCGCCATAGAGTGGGAGTACACGCAGGCGATATTGTCCAGGTATTTTAGGATAAAGCCCATGCCAATGCCACCAATGCTATTCACCACCACCACAGCCAATGTCCACTTGTTGTAGCCATGAAAGAATCCCTCGGAGAAAATCTCTTCACCCTCCACTAACAGAACTCCAGCAGTGTTAAATAGAATGCCAAACACGTACATCTGCATGTTCTGCCATAGGAACGGGCAGTTCGACTTCCGCTTAAATGCCCACTCGGTGAACACACTAGCACACGACGACAATGTGACGGCCACTAGCACCAACAGTATACCAATTACAAGATCATTGGCGCTCTTGTCTGCGGCCGCATCTTCCTCTGACTGCATTTTCATTCCGCTGCTGCTGCCCTTAGTGGCCATCGCACTCTCCATTTGTCGCACGTGGTTAGATTGACTTGTGAGTACGCCCACAACTAGTAGCACGATGGCAGTTTTGCGTAGCTCTGACAGCGGGTGCTTAAGCACGAAGCGAAAGAGCACAGCCGTGACCACAATCTTGAGGTTCCACAGCACGGAAAGCGTGGCAGCGTCCATGTAGCGCAAGATAACGTAATTGAGGTTGTTGTCGATGGTGTATAGGAAGGAGGGGATGGCGTAATAGAAGGCCTCAATGGGCGCAAAACGCGCGGGCGGCGGTGTCTCCGTTAAGACGATGGCAGTAAGTATAACCACCAGCTTCAGCACCTCGATGAGCAGTGTGACGGTCGTGCTACTATATGGAATTTTGCCGTCCTCCTTGGACGCGCTGATGCAGAGATTACCTGAGCACATGAGCGTCGCCACCAGCAGCATGCCGCCCAGCATGCGCATGAGCTGCATCTTGTCGGGGAGAGGCAGCGCAGGTGCAGCAATGCACTCTATGTGGCGGCTGGTCCGTTTTGCGACTTAACTGTAGCCTTTTAGCTACATATTAGTTTTAGCAACTTCAAGATCGCAAGCGATGGAAGTCTACGAGGCGTACGGTGACGGCGTAGCGCGCATTCGCGAGGCGGTGATGGAGAACCAGGTGCACGATGCATGGAACCCTAGCGCTTCATGATGTGTGTGGTATCTCTAATGGAATTTGGTTGTTTGGTAGCTGCAAATGCGACAGGTGGAGCAGTCGCTGTTGGGCTTTCAGAAGGGTCTTTTGGGCGTCGAGAGGGAGATGCTGCCGGTCTACAAGCTCACGGAGCAGCTAAGAGGCACACAAAAGAACATCGATTTGAGCGTACTGGAGTTGCGTCAGATCAATGAGAATTTTGTGGCGGCACACCAGGTGCAGAGGCGAATGGCGTCTCAAACCCTCCTTAGGCTGACTGGTTGTTGTGCTTGTTACAGCTCACTCCAGTGCTACTGAGCGGCTCCAAATTCGAGCAGGACGAGTACATCAAAGCTCTGAATAAATTGCTAGTGGCGATCAAGTTTTTGGAGGGCCATCGCTCGTTTGAAGGCTCTGGGAAGGCGCAGGACCAAACCGGAGAGCTCCTCACCCAGGTGCGACGCAAATGCTTAGCAGATTTCGTCAGTGTTGTGAGCGTCCTATCGAGAGGGGAGCGAGATGACGATGGCGGCTTGAAATGGGTGGAACCTAGCAAGCATGACGTGTCGAGAGCTGCTCAGCTGCTGGACTGTCTACTGATTTCTGGTGTCGACCAAAAGGAGCTTCTTCGAGAGTACGGCAAACAGCGCTTTGATGTGATCAGGATGTTTATCGGTGAAGATCCTTCTGGGGGATCCATAGGCTTCGATTTAAACACCCCCGCTACAGCCTTGGCCAAGCGTCTGAACGATATTGAAGTTACTATCGAGGCGGAGAGGATATTAGCGATACTCATATACTCGAATGAAGAGCTGGCCAATGCGGCATTTCGTCATTCCGCGCACCAAGTGCTGGAGTCTTGGAAGAAGGAAATTGACGTATCATTGCGCCCACCCAAACAACTTGATGCCGTTAAGCTTCTACTGGCTCATGATTTGCTACATTCCCGACTTGAAGCGCTCGAGTCAGCAGTACTTCCGCCTCTGTTGCTACGTGACCGCGAGGGAAAGGAACTAGAAGATCCCTGGCTACTGTCGAAGGCTATACACGCCATAGTCACTGAGCTTGCTCAGACTGCAAAGCAAAAATTATTTAACTTTCAGCCGGTCCTGGTTGAGGCTTCAGGAGACCGAACAATCACCAAAAATGGCAATGTCCACCCGATTTCCAGTCACGTAAGTCTCTAACTTACGTCTGTGTCATCCCTACAAAACGTACTTTAACACGGCTCTTGTACATTTTCCTAGAGCCTCAATTTTCTGCGCAAGGTTTGTGATCAAGCGAAGCCTCTGAAGATTCTACTTGAGAAGGACACAGATGTGACCGCCGTTGGGTTTGTTGACACGGTCGTCACTCAGCTCATCGGAGCTCTTACAGCAAAGGCTGACCAACTTAAGGGACGAGAAGGCCTAAAGCAGCTCTTCCTCGTTAACAACTTTGGGTACGTCGCCAACTCGCTTCCACACTGTATCCAGCCCGACGATGCAGATCTGGAGAAGCAGCTCCATGGGACTATCAAACCTCGTGTGGATGTCATGCGGAATGACGCTCTTGGTGCTTTCATTCGTCTAAGCTATGGCGCTTTCAAGGAGAATTTGAACGACCCCACGGAGAAGTTGCAGTATGCAAAAGGCGGTAACGTCTTGACGCTCGAAAGCGGCAGGTTGCTGAAGGAAAAATTCTCGGTAAGAATGAAGCTCTCGTTCAATATGGAGAATACCTGAGGATCGTTTAACGCTGGATTTGCCCACAGAAGTTTAATGACCAGCTTGAAGAGCTCTACAAGACGCAGAGGACTTACGTGGTGGCTGAAGTTCCCATACGGCAGTACTTGATTCGAACTGCAGTAGACACGATCATCCCAGCATACAAGGCATTTTACGAAAAGTATGTTCGTGGTATGTGTACGTGGACGTCAACCCAGTGCTTATTTCTCTCTCCCTGTTTATTTCGTGGTATGTAGATACTCGGTCATCCAGTTCTCCAGAAAGCACGCTTCCAGGTATCTGAAGTACACTCCCCCGGCAGCTCAGAACCTCTTGAAAGACTTGTTTTCGGGGGAGGCTTCTTCAGGAGACAAGCTCAGCGAGGTCAGCTCGTCGTAGCTATCATCACTGGATTGGAAGTCGGTGAATTGTGTTGGTAGATGCTTCTGTGACTACTGCATAGGATTCATCAGCACTGACAGCACAGAGCCCAATGAAAGTTTTAGTACAAAACTGGCAAGTATTACCAATCTATCAACACGAATACCTTAAACAGAGGCCGGTGATTTCTGGACCAGGAATTTCCAGTGTTTGCTTTAGGATACCGTCTGACCCGATAATGGAGATTTTCCCGTGGCTAGTGTTTCCTCCTGAGTAAAAATTATATCACCGTTAGTTTCCCAAGACTTATAGCGATATTGTCTCAAAGGCTGCCGAGAGTGTTTAAATACCTGAAAAGTCGTAATGTCCCACGTACAGAGTTCCGTCAGCCCCGCAAGCAATCCCCGACGGCCCCATTCCGCCTGAAAACTGATAGAAGACGCTCGCGTGATAGGCATTGCTGGGTCGTTGATGGAGTCTCACAATGCGATTCTTCATGGTCTCCGTGACGAAGAGTGCACCATTGTCTGGGGATACTGCAATACCCCACGGGTATGCGAGACACTCCATCACCAGCGGACGCAGCACTTGGCCACCGCTTGGACTCGACGCGATGCAGAAGACGCTACCTCGAGGTTTCTCGAGCGTCGTTTCGCCCAAGGGGCCACTATCTGTGAAGAAAAGGGTGTTGTCCTGTGCGAACGCAATATCGCTGGGACCTCGGAAAGCGCGTTCCTCGTACGTCTTGACCATCACGCCAGGCTCTACAGCGTCGTCCACCCGGAGGATAGCCGCATGGCCACAGTCGGCGAGGTGTAGACGACCTTGGTGGTCGAACTGGGCTCCCAAAGGCTCCCCGCCGGAAAAGACAACGGGGGGCGTGAGTGTCTGGGGGCTGATACTGGAATACCTCGCCCGTTCCTGCAGACACGTAGTAGATAGAGCCGTCGCTGGCAACCAACGGGCTGCAGATCTTCGCGCCACGGCAAGTGATGACATCCATGGCGAGCGGTGCGCCTCTCTAAGATCTGGATCAAATACTTAATTTTTCCACCAATCATCACCAGCGATTATATTGCTAGGGCCCTACACTTGACGAGATGAGTGGCAACAAGAACCCGACCAACAAGAAGCTGGAGGAGCTAGTGGAGAAGGCAGGCGTAGACAAAAGCGTACTGGAGGATCCTAAGCGTGTTGTGTGTGACGATGTGTGGACGGAGGAGCGCGAGCGGTTGGCGCGCGAACACCTGAGCCAGGACAAGTCCACGATTCCCCAGTTCTGGCAGAGTGCGTTCGTTGGCAGTGGAATGACAATTGCATAAAGGCCGTAGTACTGACAGTGTTACTGTGTGTGTGGTAACAGACAAGTACGAAGAAGATGCAGCCAAGAGCTGGGACAAGTTCTATAAGCGCAACTCCACTAATTTTTACAAGGACCGACACTATCTTCATTTGGTGTTTGAGGACCTGGGCGTGGTGCCCCAGACCGGGGAGAAGAGGACCTTGCTGGAGGTTGGCTCCGGAGTCGGCAACGCGGCGCTGCCGCTGCTGGAGATTAATCCAGCTCTCAATATTGTGGCCATCGACTTTGCTGACTCGGCCATCGATCTACTGAAGGTGCGTACGAGAGGGATGTTTGGCTGTCTGAACGAAGTATTAACGGTTTGGTTGGCTCGCGTTGCAGACACAGCCTTTGTACGACATGGCCCGTGTGTCCGCCTCAGTGTGCGACATTACGAAGGATGCACTTCCAGACGCCGCGTTCGCTAATGGTGGCGTGGGTTTTGCGCTCTTATTATTCAGCTTGTCGGCACTGCACCCGGACAAGATGAAGGCTGCGGTGAAGAAAGTAGTTGCGGCGATCAAGCCTGGAGGCAAACTCTTCTTCCGTGACTATGGCCGATACGACCAGGCACAACTTCGCTTCCGCTCTGGCTGCAAGCTCCAGGAAAACTTTTACGTCCGCCAAGACAACACGCGAGCGTATTACTTCACAACAGAGGAGATTGCGGGTATTTTCACTGAGGCAGGTCTTGTTCCGGTGGAAAACGAGTATATCCGTCGCCAGTACGCCAACAGACTGCAGAATGTCGTTCGCTTCCGTGTGTGGGTACACGCAATCTTCGAGAAGCCTCCCACCGCCACGGACACAACACAAAAATGAGTTGTTTGCCGCACTCGTGTTACTACCAAAATAATACTTCCGAGGTATATTCTCTACAGTACAGTAGACGCACGTTTTGGTACGAACAGCACCAGGCTTCATCTATCTCTTTAGGTTGCCAGGTGGTGTAACAAGTCAACGAAGACGCGGTTGTCAATCTCCGTCACGAGAGTCACGTTCGCCTCCTCAGATGGAGCATCATGGCCCCAAATGCAAGCGCCACGCTTCTCATCGGGAGCCAGGTGAATGCGACCTTTCAATGCAGGAGCATTCTTGATGTACTCTGGATGCAAGAGGATGGCGATGGCATAGGCGTCGCATGGAAAGAAGCCTTGGTTCTTGCAGAACTCTCTTGTGAACTTCCAGATCTTCTTGACAAACTCACCGTTGGAGTTCACCTCCTCATGGAAAATTCTGTCGAATGTATCCCAGGGAACAGCGTTGTCCAGGCATGTCTCGAACGGCACGACGTACAGCTTCTTCGCGCTGCAATGCTGATAGACAATGTCGGTGGCCTCAGGGTCGCAACTGACATTGAACTCAGCGTGTGGCGTGTGGTTGCCTTCCCCACGTGACAATCCTCCCATGACCACGAATTGCTTTACATTCGTCGTGAAGTTCGGGTCCAGCAGCATCGCCAGTGCAATGTTAGTCAGTGGACCTACTGCTGCAATAACCAACTCTCCGCTGTACTTGTGCGCCAGGTCGATCAGCGCGTGCACCGCTTCGTTGCGTCGCGGAGCAGTCAGTGGGGCTTCCGTCTTGCCCGATTCACCTCCAAGACCATCCGGACCGTGACCCTAAGAGGAAAATTATCGCATCAGTCCTGACGTGGAAAAATCTTCTCTTCAAAGTCCACGAACCGCCCACTTCGCCTCTGAGACACTAGCAACGATCGCCTTGGATGCGCCACTGTACACAGGAATTTTAGAGCGTCCAGCGGCCTGGAGAATGCTGTACATAGGTTTATAGTCGGCGGGGATACATGAACTGGATGAGTGTACCATAATGATACTGTACTATCTTTCCTAGCTTTTTAACTCACTGCGCCACGTTGTGGTTTGCTTGGTGCACGTCCACGTTACCGAAGACGGTAGTAATGCCTACGACTTGTTCGCCAGGGAAGGCATGAAGAGCCATGAGAATGGCCAGGGCGTCGTCCACGCCGGCATCGGTGTCTACAAGAAGGTGCATGGCTTTGGATCCAGAATGAGGAGCTTTTAAATAAGAATTGTGGGTAAAATGGATCAGATTTTGATCAATTTCACCAATCATTTGAAGCCCTGATCTTACCGCAGGGGATGCTTCGTTGAGGCACCAAACAAGAACTCGTAAAACTTTATATGTTGGGGGCACCAAACAACTTATTAATAAGGGCACGAAACCAAGAACTTTTTATTACCCACTACGCACTGTATAAAATTATATTAAGGATGGATGTCATGTCGCAAATCCTGAAAGCCACCAGCAGCGGCGGCAACATTATAACCAAACTAGCACCCTGCATGATCAAGGGAGCACCAACACGGCTCTGAGTATAGCTAGCTAGGTCATGCTCAAGCCAACCTCTGAAGCTTACACTTTAAAGCACTAGCACGGATTCATTAAACTTCGTTTCGGATGAGCTGAGAGAGGCTGCATCACCCCTCCTTTTACACCCTACCCCTTTTTAATGCCTTCGTCCAGTTCCGTTAATATTTGGCAGTCACCATAAGGATAAAGCAAGTAATTATGTTTGGTAGGTACACCAATGTGATATAGTGAATCGCTGGGAGAAAGGGATCGAGTCACGAACCATCGCCAGAGTGTTCCAAGTATCATTCACGGACCGTGAATGATACCGTGAATCACGGTATCGACCTATTGGCATCGACGGCGACGGTTCAAGAGACGACGCGGCGTCACGATGGTGTTAACCACACCAGTCCGAAGCATCGACTGCGACTGATTTTACTTGATGTTCGTATTTCTTCGTGCCCGAAGAATGCAAATGTGCATTCTAGTCTATTGAAGCCAAGGGTACGAATGATTAGAAGAGAGTAAGTGTAATGGGCCTACTCTGTGCCCACTACTTCGGCTTACACGTTAGCGCACGTGTATGAGGAAGCGTAAGATGCGTTTCACTTAGATTAACTATACTTTCGTCCGAAAGTATAGATTTACTTAGATAGGAAAGCAAATCCGATTTCAGGTAAAATTGAGAACTGTTTATTTGCTTTATTTGGGGTTTCCTCTTAATCTAATGTTCTAAATGAAACGTATTTGCCAACGAGTGGGACTTGTATGACTTGTCTGGGGCGAACAACCCGGACAGCCTGGACGCCATGAAGAATTTTGTTGTCGATTTCGTGGACTGTGGCGGAAGGGCATCGATGGCGTCGAGTACGGAGCGCTGCTGGAGTTGTTGTATGCCTTCATCAAGCGCTGGAACTTGATGACCCAGGCGGGTGAAAGCCTCGTCGCTTGGCTGGAACACCGGGAAGGCATCGTCGCTGGGCACTCACTCAGCGAGCTGCGAAGCAAGGTCTGCGGCCTCTCTTTTCTCGACTTCGACCGCATGTGTTACGTGCGCGTCGCCGAAGGCTTCGAAACGTGCGCCGGCCCACGCCCGACAGAGAAGGACTGGAAGCAGCGCGTCGCCGAGCGTCCACTCGAATCTACGGAGAGCGATTGGGTTCAGCGTTACAGGCGAGCTCTCCGAGGCATCTCGATCGATTAACACCGCCGGGGCAACCCGACGGCATTCACAGCGGAGCCGATCTCCGCTGACAACTGCCAGGGTGGGCGATGGTCGCGCGGTTCGTCGGTCTCGTTCTTGGTCGCGCTCGCGCGGCCGTTAGAGACGCCGTCCTGCTTCACCATCGCGTGATCGTCGATCAGGATCGTGGTCACGGACAACGTGGGTAGATTCTCGAAGTAAACACGCGACTCATACTCGCGGACCAGGTCTGGAGCGTCGCGGAGAAGATTGGCGCGGTGCTCCCACGTATCGTTCTCGGGAGGGAGCCCAATCCAGCGGACCTTATATCGACGAGCGGCCAGGATGGTCCGGCTGGCGTGAGAGCGGCTCTTCGCGCGAGGAGGATCCTCGTGTTTCACGATGCGATCCACAATACAGCGTATATCCTCAGCAGCGTCAACGATGGGAGGCGGACCGTCGCGTCGATAGCGCTCGGGTTCCGGTTGACCCGAGCGACTATGTTGTAGAGAATCACTATTGGGTCGCGCTGCGCGAGGTTGATGCTGTGATGCAGCAGTCGACGGAGGCTGCCCAACCAAACCATGGTGAGGCAAGCAGCCATCACCACGGTGTCATGCTCGGCGCGGCACCAGTTACGACTGCGTGCGTTGCCTCGACCACCACCTCGTCAGTTGTGTGTGCACTCGTGCACCACACTTGGGTTATGGCTCCACGTCCCATTATACCCGGCGCGTTGCGTACATCACGTACCGCAACCGCTTTGTCGGCGGGTGAGACGTTCCGCTCACCCTACTCGACTGGTCGTTCATGACCAAGGGATCGGTGCCGTGATTGCACCAGGTCCGCGCTTCGCCTCGTGTGTGGTTGCTTGCAAGTCCAACACTGCCGATTCGCTCAGCGATTCCGAGGTACCTTGCGCCAGTGGCTTTCTTCGCCACTATGTCTTGTTCGGCTAGAGCTACCGCAGCTCTAGCCCGGCTGTTCGCCTCCAGCCTGCAGTCGATGTACATCGACGCCTGGTTCCGTAAGGAACTTGGTCTTACCTCAAGACCAGGGTGGAAAGGTATTTCCGAGCCTCTCCCGCACTTACACTTGATACCATTGAGTCTCTCGTGGCTTGGGATAGCCACTGGCAGCACGACGGCTACCTGCCTCGTGAAAAGTCAGGGAGGAAAGGTATTTCCGAGCCTCTCCCCCACTTAACGTCGAGACTACTGAGTCTCTCGTGGCTTTTGGTAGCCACTGGCAGGCGCAACGGCTCTCCGCCCGGTACACTGCGTCGGCCGTGACGACCGAAGGCATCCAGCCCTCGCGTCAGCAGTTTGAGTCTGCGCGACTTGACGTCGAGCGATTTGCTCACGTCTGGCGAGGCCAAGACAGCCTCGCGCCTCGAGCCAATGGCTCTGTGTGCGGAACTCTGTTACCCGCCTTGGGTGTGGAACTCTGTTACCCACACCGGAAGCGCATACAGTGACTTCCTTATCAATTATGGTCTGAGTGACCTTGCGTGGAACTTTGTTACCCACGCTCGGAGCACCGAATGTCGGTCTGCTTAAGCGTCTTCGCCGCTTGCGGAACTTGTTACCCGCAATGTGGACCTATGTTACCCACCTGGTGAATGCCCGTCGGCACCACCACTGTCGAAGCGCATACGGCGCGACGACCTTCGCTGTTGGGATCAGCTGGCGTGGCAGACCCGCACACACCGGACAGAGTTGGTGTCCACCGACCGAGTCAGAGAAGTCCGGTCCCTGGACTCCGAGTCGCTTGAAGCGACGTCGGCCTGAACAAGGTTCGGACCCGACTTGTGGCGGTTAACGTGACGTGGCACTTCGCTACCCACGTCGTGATCTCTCGTTGACGACATCAGAGGCACTCGAGACCTCGTGGGGCACTGTGTTACCCACCCAGGAAGCGCATTCAGCGCCTTCCTCTTCAGCTAAGGTCGGGGCGACCGTGTGGTTCTAAGTTACCCACCTGGTTAGCGCTTAAAGGCATAACCACTGTCGAAGCCCGTACGGAGCGACGACCTTCGGCGTTGGATGATGCTGGTGTAGCAGGTCCACACGCCGGGCAAAAGACTCGCGCCCGTGTCATTGCCGCAGCGGAGCATGGTCTTGCTGTACGCAGAGCTGTCGGGGCGTTGACAACTCCGTGGCGCTTCTGCATCCTAGCGGTCTCTATCAGCTGCCCCAGTCATGACGGAGGTGGAAACATGACCCACCAATGCTCCGTCATAGACCTGGACTGGTAGGCCCTTCTCAGCCTTGCCATACCAAAGTTCGGGCTGTGCCTTATGTTCGGCACAGCCATATTGTTCATGGCGAGAACTGCGAGCGACACCGCGGTGCGCAAGTTCATCGAACCTAAACGTTCAGGTCCGTTGATGACCATTGGTACTTCCTTCACCGTACCAAAGGCTAGTCCGCCAGAGACCAGCCCACGACCGCCACTCTGACATAGAGTGCAGTCGGGTGTCACTATGTCAAACGACGTTCCGGCGGCGTATCAACGCTCCAGAACGTATCAAACGTTCAAGAGGTACCGTACCCCCGTACATCGAGTGTACTACCAGCCGCCCATCACTGCCCTTCACCGGTTTGAGAGAACCACGTTTCTCTGGGCTAAGTCCCGTGGTGTGCACAACCTGCACACCCATCACAAAGACTTAGCGCTCTTTAACCTTATACCGCCTCTACTGGTGGCCGGGGAGTCTTCGTCCACCTGGCCGTGGCCTGCGTCACCGGACTTGGGGTCCACGGGCTGTCTTCTCCCCGAGGACTGGCCAGGGACACACACGCTGGTAGTGTCCATGTCCGCCGCATCCATAGCAGCGGACCAAGCGCTCGGCTGAGCTTAACATGGGTCGGGCTCGCTGTACGCGCCGGTATCAACGGGCGGTGTGACAGCAGGAGCAACAGCGCCATTGCTGCGATGCTCCGCCTCCCGAGGAACGCCATTCTCATCGTGGCGATGTTCCTCTTCCCGAGGAGTACCAGCCTACTTGTGGCCGCACTCTTCTTGGAGAACGATTCGAATCGCCCCCTCCATAGTTGTCGCTTGCACCCGGAATAGCTGGGTGCGAGCAGGACCGACCTTCAGGCCGTCCATGAAGACTGTTGTCTTGATGTCTTCAGGCAGAGGATTCCCTGCCAGAGATGCCGCCAACGTGCGCATCTCTTGCACGTACTCCTGCAGCTCACGTTTACCTTGCTTACACGCGAGAAAGCGTGAGCGCTGGCGGAACTCGTTGTTCGCCGGTAGGAACGCGGCTCGAAGCTGCTCACACAGCTGAGCCCATGATGCAAAGCATCCAGGAGATGTCGTCTCCCTGGTGTATGCCCAGTGCTTGGCACGTCCACCACGCTTGGACAGGGCAAACGCCACCCGAAGTGGCTCGTCCGAGATGAGACCCGCCTTCATGGCGATCTCCACCTCACGGACCCAGAAGTGAAGGTTCTCTTCTTCCTTCCCCTCAAACGCTGGGATGTTCAGCCATACCGGCTTAGGCCTGGTTGCCTGGGGAGCGGCCATCGAGGCCTCCAAACTCCCGCGGACGTGAGTGATGAGACCACGCTCGTAGGTCTCAAACGCAGTCACGCGTTCTTGTTGCTCGGCAGGCGTCGCCGCCGCCAAGCTGCGAAGGACATCTTGTCCAAAGATGCCTCTCATCTTCCGAACAGACTCGTACTGTGAGTCGTTCAAGCGTGGAAACTCGCTTCGGTCCATCGTGGCTCAAACGTTGAGCGCACAGAGGATTCAGGTAGTTCAATCTACCCGCGATGGTGTTGGATTGAATACAAGTGCTTCCAAGTGTGACGGGGTCACACAGAACCTTGCACAGAGGAAGTGCTTAGGGTACTAACTACCCGAGTGAACGTTAGTCCACGTGTTCCCGGTCTCAAAGGGAACGGTTTGCTACTTAGAAGAGTAGATGTAAGACTGATATATTTATAAGTAAGGTTAGCTTGGGTTCCGTACAAACTAGAGGTTACCTATAGTGGAGCTAAGTATTCATGCCTTGACTGGCTCCGAGAGCACCTGGTACCGTGTACCAGGTGTCCACAAAAGTGACGGGTCACTCTATATGTAACCTGGTGGTAGCAGGGTGTTCGACAGCGAGCAAGTCTGCACACTGGATTGTACCCCGTTACAGGGAGGCTGTAACGGGGTACACAACCCTAGGTGTACCCCTGGTTACCTGAAGTGTGACACATCAACACTTCGGGATACCTGGTACATGGTACCAGGGTCGTCAGAGGCCAAGCATTGGCTGATGACATAGCTTCACTAAAGGTGACTTAGAGTTTGCAAATTTAACTCAAGCTTAGCCTACCTACAAATACAATCAGTTATTTAAAATAGATCACTTCGCTCCCTTAGATAAAATGGACCTACTGTTCACTCCTCTGAAGCCGACTTCCTCTAGTGCAAGGTGCTGTGTGACCCCGTCACACGGATATACCACATTATTTACTACGGTACGCCCCGGAAAATAGCGACTAGTAGTCATTCTCAAAAGCAGTATTTGACCTCAGCGAGGATATATTTGTAGTGATTTGATTGGCTGTACGTACTTATCCTCCCGCATATGAAACATCTAAAACTGTAAGTGGCGATACTTTTGGTATCATATTTGAATTCTGACTCCCCTATTTTATGGTAATTTAGTTTGAAGTTTCTTCGGGCGAGCAGCGGGATGAACAGCGGGGAGAACGCTATCCTTAGGGATCATAGCACGTGCTTTGGCAAGACGTTCCGTCAGGGCAAGATCCGCGTTCATCATCTGCCTCGGTACACCGTCGGGACCAAAGACGCCCCCGCTCATAACACGAGCGCAGCGGCCACTGAATTCCGTGATGGCATTTGCCACCTCGTTTGGGCAATCTTCTTGAATCGCGTGTCCTGACGAATACATGAGCCTCATCTCAAATTTACCCATCATTTGGCCACGCATGAGCTCCGTGTCGAGGCGGTCCGAGCCTAAGGCATAGAAACGATTGCTCACGTTAGCGACCAGCACTTGAAAGCGAAAAGACTGGGAATCCTTACCCGCGAGCACCAACACTTTGGCTTCCTTCAGAGACAAAAACTGCGTCGAGAGTCCAATAAACCAGTCTGTGAGCAATAACAGCAGCGATTAGAAACAGCTGCATCTCTACAGAGACAGATAAAGCAACACTTACCGCGCCAGTACTTGGCACTGCATGCCAGGTCCGTCTTCCAAGCCAGCGAGCCGTCTCCAAGCTGCTTTAGTTGCGACGGGATTGAAACTTCGGCAGCTTCCTGGTTGTGAACAGTGCCGCTGTGTAGGGCCCAATGGATGGCGTCCTTATAGGAGCGGAAGTGAGACGGACGGCGATCAAGGATCGCGCCCATGTGCTTCAGCGATGCCAAGGCAGTGCCCTCCACTACATCGATCACCATTACACCCACCAGGGATGGCACTTTGCTCGTAGCAGCGACTCGAACAGCAAGTGCGCCGCCCAGACTGGAACCAAAAAATGATAAATACTGTGTTGTTTTACACATTCACTAGGCATTCTTGCAATAGATGTACGCACCTATGGCCAACGAGGATGGTTTGCGGGTTATCTGGGTGAGCAACTCCGTCTGTCTTCAAAGTCATGGGAGGGATAACATGGTCCAGGACGCTCAGTGTATCTTGGACCAGCGTATTAATGGACAAGTCGTCGTCGTGGGTTGTGTTAGTCTGGCCGTGGCCTCTCAGGTCGAAGGCGTACAGCGTGCACGTCTCTTTTAGCATTGCCTATACAGATTAATTTCATAAATATAGTACATATATATGTTCGAGTCAAAAAACATTTATGCATTTAGATATTTGTTCATTTAAGTCAACGCAGTGGTTTTTTTGGCGTACCGTTACAAGGCACCAAGTCATGGACGTGTACCCTCCACCGTGTAGCAGTACCACGTGGGGACCCTGCGTGCCTGCACGATACAAGCGGAATGTCTTCAAGCAGATCGCGATAAAAATTGTCAATGTGAGACTCATTCCAACGAAATGCTATAGAGTACTGCTATTCAGCTTACGTCTCCGTTGCGCAGCGCCAGGTCCTCCTTGTAGTCGAAGTACTTGGTCCAAACGTCGTCGTAGTTACTGCTCGCGCCTGCCATTACGCTGTTTTCAGAATGGTGCTTTGGACAGGATCCGCTGTGCGATTGGTCGAAAATAAAAAAAAACGTTTTCAGCGAATCACAGAGATAGTAAAGCAACTGTACTTTGATCAAAGGCTTTTTTGACATGTAATGTCCGTCCAGGACTTGCGCGCCACCTGGCGAGGGCAGTGGTAGAGAGGCGGGAGACTTGGCTTAGCTTGGTTGAAGATCTCACCACGCTAAAGTCTTTTCAGTGGCACTTGCACTCCAATACAGACACACAGAGCTACTCACCGAGGGATGGCCGCTCTCGCCGATCAGGAGACCTCTAGTCCACCACTGATCCAGCTCAAAAGCGATATGCGCAACCTGGGATCCGTCGTTAACGACGAATACGGCACCTTTGAGGTGTCTATTATCGAGGCTGAGTCCGACTCCGAGAACCTGGAGAGGTACAAACCCGTCCTGAATCGGTGCGAACGCGCCTGCCACGCGTGCTCAGAAGAATGTTTGTTCATGTGGTTGCTGCTATCCGCTCCATTCCAGCTCATGACGTACAAGACGCTGCTGTTCCACGGCGCAAACGTCGTTTTTTCGGTGGTAGCACTAGGATGCGTTACTACGTTGTACGCGGTCAAGCTACCGCTGACGCTGACAACAGCATGCGCGGTCAGGTTCCAAAGCTTTGAGATTTGGACGCTACGGCATCTACTGCAATTGGACTGCGTGCTGTTCAATTTCATATCGCCCCCCAGCGAGCGTGTCATGGTCTACGGTCCGTCCGTCCACATGCAGCAGGAAGAGGGACTCTACGGCATGTACGCGCAGCTCTACTTTGGCGGGATCAAACTTCTGACCATGGGCGTTCCTGGCGCAATCGCTGCGGTCATGTTCTTCTGGTCGCTACAGAACGTCCTTTCGACGATCATCCATCTCGGCGGCGACGCGGGGACAGAAGCGAGCTCCATCAACGGCCACTCGCTGAGTGCCACTTACGAGCTGGACGTGATGACGGTCGTAGCTATTGTAGCCATTTATCCTTGCGTGTTGCTGCTCCACGTCTTCGCCTTCATGTCGCGGCAATTCACTATTTTTTTCTGCTCGCAATATCTGCTGTACGCCGGCGGTGTGTTAGCATGAAATTACACGATAAATTACTTCCGAGCCTGATGCTCGATTTATAGTAAAAAGAGACTGTTTTATTAAATTGAAATTCTATAAAAAGTACAAATCGATCTAGCTTGACTGGCTGCTACCAGTGTTGTTTAATTAACATATTTATACTTTATTAACTTAAAAAGGGATGGTAATAATGTAAAAATCATTTTTATTAAGTAAAATGAGTTGCTTTGCCCCTTCCATAGTATATCACTATTAGTGATTCAACGGCGATGGCTAGTGGCGGACCTGCGCGATGTCCAAGACCTGCTGATGATCAAGAAACGCGATCTGGATGAATGGGCACGACAGGAGAAGGCTGCTCAAGCAGAATTCCTGACGCTTGTGAGCGGCGGCACGGGGTCAAGTGCTACACCTCGCCCGAGCTTTGCGGCGCTGCAGGAGCTGTTTAAGCGCAAGATCAAGCGAGCCAAGAAGAAACCAGCTGCGGTGGCAAGGAAGAAGGGAAAGAGCCTGACAGTGCGAGAGACGGCGAGGAGCAAGAAGAGGACGACGACGAAGAAGAGGACGAAGCCGAAGATTATGACGAAGATGACGACGACGATGACTAAGAAGAAGAGGATACCTGTCCGTCTGGATGCGACTTGACTCTGTACAAGAAGGTGCTGGCCCTGCGTGAGAAGCGTGCCGATGTAGACGACGCCATGGGGGAGCTGAACAAGGCGATCGAAGAGCTTCGGAAGGCTGGAGAGCGTCAGACAGCCAAGCAACGTGCGATCGACAAGGAGCTGGCTGCATCGGAGCAGGATACGCAGCAGTTCCAGAGTGAAAAGCAGTCGCGCTTCAACCAGCTGGACGTCGTGGTGCCGCTCAGTACGCGACAACTATGTTGTCTTGAAGCTCCGTCTCCGACTCAGCAGAACTCGACGCTACCTGCTCAAACTGCTGGCTGCCTTGTGTTCACCACTGAGCGCATCGAGTCGCTGCAAGCAGAGAACAAGAAGCTGCGTCAACAGTTCCGAGACCTCCACAAACAGCAGAACGTGCTTGCTAAGGAGAAGCGTCAGCAGCAAGAAGCCATTGCAAGAGATCAGGACCGCAGCGAGCAGCTCATGCGACTGAAATTCGGACAGCTAGTGGACCTGGAGGTGCTGGATCGCGCTTGTGACGCGTCTTCGGTGGACGAGTTGCAGACTCGTGTCAAGTTACGCGAGGTCGAAGGTGAGCGATCTCTGCGCCATTGCATACCGAAATCCATCCCACTGGATAAAAAGACGCTGATACTAAGAATAAAATTAATTGACGCCATATTTGATTCAGGTTAATGGAGCGGTTGCATACCGTCCAGTAGAGGGTGGAGTTTGCCTTCCCGCCAGTACGTGTGAAAAGCGCGCTAAGTTCGCCTGGGGGGCGACCGGATTTAGCAGGAGGGCGAACAACAATCATGGATCTCGGCGAAAGTCTTGTGGAGTTGGAAGAGAACGAAGAACTGGCTTAAATTACGAGCTAGGATTCGAAAGATCCGAAGCTTGAAGTAGCTCGCTAACTTCAAGCAGGTTCATTTTTACAATGCTTACGTAAAATTTTTGTAGAAACGTAGAAAGTCGAGTTATTAATAACTTTTTACTTATTAATGTATAAACCTTATTACCAAACCTGACAACACTGCTGCTACGGGACCGCTCGGGATCGATCAACCACCAAATCCACATCGATATCCAGTAAATCGACCATTTTTGCCGTTTTGAAATGGCAATTCGATCACAGATAAAACAAATCGATGACTCCCTCTTCCCATCTCATTTTTACGAGAAAACGTTAGGATCACACGTACTGTACAGATCTGATTAGAGTGGTTTAGCAGAAAGCTACGAACGTGTGACGCCCGTTTTTTTTTTGTGAGGATTGCCAGAGACGAGCGTCACACGTTCGTTCAAGTGATGTAGCTACGACTGATAAGCTTTCTACAAGTCGTATACAAATGCATATCTATGCACTTTAACATCCGAATACTGTATACTTGAGTGCATTTTGTGCCCAATACAGCACTGCCGTTGGTTGCGCACTGGTCGGGCGATGCCACGCACCGTGCCATCAATGAAGCCGATACACCTGTCGATAGGACTGCCGCGTGCAAGAAGCTTGCTGCACTTAGCGTAGATTAGGTCCACCATGATGCGAAAGATCAGGCACAGCGCACTGGGCGACCTGCCGAACGTCACAGCAAGATCCCCGTACCGTCCAGGGTACGCGAGCCGGCGCAGCAACACACAGAGCCCCTCGACTTCACCAACGCGAAGGCGGCTCGGTAGCTTGTAGTCTTCCTCAAGCCGCAGCGCCTTGTGCAGCCGAATTACGTCACGCTTCCAGAATCGGAAATTAAAACGACAGTCTCCGTCGCTTAATGCGTTGAAATTGAAGTTGCCCTTCAGTGTGAGGACTGGTCGTGGAATAGGAGATCTGGCGAAGAGCACAGCGGCGTCCTCGACGAGGACGAGGTTCAGAGCGGTCGCTGCGAGGACTAAGCTCTCCTCGAGCATCTTGACTGGCTTGTGTGCTTTGCAAATGTAGTATACACCAAGGACGGATAAGAGCTCGCGTTCGCTCTGCAAAATGCTTCGCTGGCAAACCAACGTGTGCGGCAGTGTGATTAGGGTTGTGTGATTGGCGCTAGTCTACAACTCACACAAGTTCCTGCTGCTAAACCACTCTATTAACACACAAACTCCAAATCGATTTGCCAATACACTACAGTATTCTGCGTGAATAGTGAACGGGTCATGAACGCATAAACTACCACAAAGAATAATACCACGACAAGAAGGAGATGTGCAAAGGTATTGAACTAAGATTGAATCCACCGGAGGTACAAGCAAAAAATCCAGTACATTTCAACATTTGAAATTGGCGCGCTTTTGGCGCCTTGCACATGTATGTAATACATGCATACTATGCGCATATAGTTTAACGGACCTTCACATCCCGCCGTTACTAAGCTACCAAATCCGCCATGCCCCGCAATCCTACGAGGCGGCTACGCCTTACCTGGGCCGAGAAGGTGGTCACTCTCTCGTACTATGTCCTACAAGGCAATCGCTGAATGGGCCGTAAACGAGTTCTGTCTCCCAACCACTCCCGGCAAAGCCACCATGTGTTGTATTTTCAAGTCGTCAGCTACACTACTAAAGCAACCAGTGGAGAAGGCTACTCTATTATCAAAAAAGTGATGCATGCATTAAATCGCTTAGGAGAAGGACACGCCGAGCCTTATAAAGTGGATTTACTTACTGCATTGATGTGGTGAGAGGGTGCGTGGTCGACGGTGAGCGCGACAACCATTCAAACATTCGGGTTTAGTTAACAAAGCGAGCATCAATTACTTGCTTTGTTAACTTATATCAATACAGGCTGTTTTTCGCTCCAAACTGCTTTGAGCAATGTACTACAGACTGGCATATATATCAGGCGTTCGCTATTCACGCAGAATACTGTAGCCGCAAAGGGGCAGGCTCAACTCGCCCTTCTGCAGTCTGTAGAGAAGCCCGACCCTTCGCTGTCGCGTGGCGGTGCCTGCCCCCGCGTGCAATGCGGTCTCGCGAATGTCAAACGAATGTATTTAGTTGTGTGGTTTCTGGTGTCACACAAAAAGTAGCATTTCATTCTTCCCTGGCGCCGGCACCACGACACGGCACCGCGCTGCGCTCCACACTCAGGCACGCACAGAACATGCCGGGGCTCAGTGCCTCCGAAATGCATCCCGCCAGTCTGTATGCCGGCGATACTGTAGAGTACTATGTGGTGTTGGAATTCCCACGTGAACTCTAGCTACAAATGTAGTTAGGACGTTCCCACAACAATACGTCTACTAGGATAGTAAACGATCGTTCGGGCGGACCTGAAGACCCCAGTTCTGCCCTTGCACCGGGACAAACTGGACCTTGTAAACTACTTATATAGGCCAACCAGTAAAAATAAGAACACGCGACTAGCACAAGCAAAGCTAATAGGTGTTTTGAATCCTCGTGGTCCCAACAGCGGAAGGGTACCAGGCACGGGTAAGCCTTTTACGAGATCACCGAGTGTTCAACACTCGGTTGGAAGAATAAAAGGGAGGTAATTCAAGCACTCCCAGTCGTGCAAATAGGCAACAATAAGCCGTCACGTAAAACCTCCCAATAGTAATCGGCCAATACACAAAGTCTCTTGGCCTTGCCGGATGAACCCTCGCTACAGAGCTTCGAGTTCACCGACAGGCATAACACACTCAAACAAGCTTGACCTGACGCTTACCTTGAAGCCGGACGTCGCTCTGTGTGCTTGAGTGGAAATTCTGTTCTGTATTTAAGCTTACCCTTTCGGGTCTATTCCTAATAAGAAGTCCTAATCAAGTATACAAATATCAAGTGAACAATGATCCGTTATGGATCTTCTTGCATACCAAGCGTCGTCTGCATCGTCGCATGAGTATCTTTAACGGTCCGCGCCCTGCCCCAGACGGTGAACGTGCCTTCCAAAGGTCGCTGAGTCTTCCGCGAACTCATCCCAACCGCCACTGAGGGTTCGTACCGTAGATCGTCCGCTGAATGCGAATCCGGCCAGTCCATTATTAATAATAAGGACAGCCTGGATTCAGTGACATATGGCCGTATATAATACTCGTTGAAAGTTCGGAAGTGACGCCGTCGAGTCCCTTGCACCATGGCGTCTCCGTACATCACATGACCGAGGGTTCGTCGCTTGAACATCTTGGGCGGTGTCACGTCTTTGTCGACGAGTGATAATCCGCAACTACGGAGAAATCACTACACCACATCTGCCCCTGTCGCAATGGAAGCCACGGTACTGGTGCCCGTTGTGACATTTCTTCATTCTCCAATTCACCATCCCGTCACCGTATGTCCAAGCGTCTGAATCGATCCGTGTCCGACGTGTTTCAGCGTCTCCATCCTCGCCGACGTCGCGAACGTGAACAGCTGGAGGTACGTTAGCTCATCCTTCTCTTGAATCATCGGCGCCTTGCTCATCACCACGCATTACTCGTTTTGTTTCTCAGGAGGGCAAGACCGAGGGTTCGAACGTCCCCCAGTCTGCTGCACTTCCTCCGACAGCAGCGTCCTCCGGCGCTTCCTGCCCCGGCAGTCCCTGCGGTAGCTCCTGCAGCACTCCCCGTCGCCGCTGAATCCGCGGAGATGGCTCCTGCTGCTCCTCCTGTGCCTGCTGGTGGTACACCACCACTTACCGAAGATTCGCTGCGCGCCATGCTGGCTGAAAGTACGGAGGCATCAGTCGACCACATGATGACCTCGATAATTCCGTACTTGACTGCAATGGCTCGTCGCCAAGTGCAGCTCAACGTTGCGCCTCCTCTCCACGGCGATGTACACGCTTAACGTCGCCTCGAGACTGCTGTTGGTTTCGATGATGTCCTCGCTGCGGTACAACCTCTTCCTGACGCGCTGTCGGCATTACCCGAACGAGTTGCCAACTTGGAGCGTCAGTTGCGGTTTGCTCAGTCCGAGGCTGCTGCCGCCGTACGTTCGGTAGCACCCGAAATCATGGCTCGTGAGAACGCGGAGGCGTTCCTCAAGGCTGCCAACGCTGAGATCGAAGCCCTTCACCACAACGTCAAGATTCTCCGCGAGTCGAACGCCAAGAACGACGCCATGCTCACCCCTGTTCAAGCCACTATGGAGCGACACGCAGAAGACTTGAATCGTCTGCACTGCGAGGTCCAAGCTCGGGACATTTTCATCAACACGTTGCACAAGAAGCTGGCTCGCGAACGCGAGGTGTACAAGTCTTCTATTGGAGCGAATACCGAGCAGACTCGGAAGCTTCACCTCCTTCTGGTAAAGCTCGCCCAGGGCAAGTATGTTGATAACGACACGCTCAAGGTCCTCGAGAACCAGCAAGACCGTAACACTCGCCCCCTTCAAGCTAATCGCACCCTCCGTGCACACGTGAGTCTGGCCGGGATGGATCCCGAGGTACTTCGTCTGGCTGTTGATGGTACGTTCCTAACGTCGCTCCTTCCACCGTGTGTTCAGCAACTAACGTTCGTTCACAATCCTTCGTGATAGGTCTGACTGCGGGTGAGCTGGACCTGGACGCACTGGACTTGGATCAGGAGACGTTGGTCGCTTTGCAGCGCATACAGTCTGCTGCCGCATCTTCGGACGATCCACAAGCTCTCCCTGCAGCTTTGGCCAAGGCTGATCACCAAGTGGCCCATGGGAAGTCCCATAAGCGCCTTCGACCAGGTGGCGAGGATTCAGACGACGAGCCGGACGACTCTGACGAAGACAAGGCTCCAATCCCGACGGACAAGGCCAGTACTTCGATGGCAGCTGCTGGTCTCGGTGATGCGCCACCTGCCGATACTTCAACTCCCAAGTCGACTCGTAGATCGCTATTCGGTCCGAAGGCGTGGAAGAAGGCGGCCCAGAAGAAGCGCAAGAAATCTCGTCCTCATTCTCCTGCCAAGTCGCCTCGTCGTCATATGAAGACTCGGTCCAAGTCTGTACCGTCTTCTCCAAGTTCATGGTCGCCATCAGCGTCTTCCTCAACTCCTGCCGTGGTCGACCTCAGCGGCGACCAGAGTGACGTGGACATGGGGAATGCTGGTTCAAGCAGCGTCCCACCGGTTCAAGAAATTGCCACCGAGTCTTCGGGTAAAGACGTGGGCCCTGGGGATCACGATGATGTTCCTGATTCTCCTGACGCGCCTTCGCCCCCGCCTCAGGGTCCACCCGATGTGGCCAAGCCACCAGCTTCAACGATCTCTCCTTCTCCAGCCGACATACGTGCCGCCGAAGAAGCTCTGCGTGAGGCCGAAGAAATGCGACTCATGTTCGGCTCAAGTGATGAAGGTGAAGAGTCGGACCACACTGTCCCACAAGGCAAGTCTGCTTCGGCGTCTGTTGCGACGTCCAAGACAGTTGAAGTCTCGGGAGTGGTTTCTACAGCCGGGTCTGCCCCTGTTGAAGCTGCTCCACCAGCCTCCGTGTCTTCAAAGCCGGCTCCAATTGTTCCGACGGCTGTCGTACCAAGCGTGTCTTCGCCCGACTTTTCGATGGAGATTGATGACGATGGAAATGCTGATGACGATCGTGGAGATGACGTGGATGATAATGAACCTTCGGTGGATGATTCTCCTGATGCTCCCAGTAGTGGCGGTGATGTTCCGCCACCTACCGATCATTCAAGCACACTCGATGACGAAGATATTGAAGATTCCGAGAGAAATTGGAGCAATCTTGGCCCAGCTCGTCCTCCGACTCCACCTTGGCCAAATCCTTCGCCGATGATGACTTCTCCAATCATAGTTGGCGGTTCGCCTCCTTCGCCACCGGCAAGTCACCCAGCACCAGCATCTTCTCCTCCTGTTCCGGTGTCTCCTCGTCCGCCTATTTGGACTCTCGATGCTGGACCTGGGCGCATGATCACGGCCACCTACACTTCGGTGCCGCGTCGTGGTGGTGCACCGTCGGTTGAGCCGTTGCCTCACCGAGTGTTGTCTAATGTTCGCCCTACGGTGCCGGCTTCGTCCACCTTGCCACCGTGGGTTCTTCCGTACGTGGACATGGAGTTTACTGACGCAGGCGCCAAGAAGTGTTTCGAGCGACTCTTGAGCTTAACCCTTCCCGAACCAGCTGGTGAGGTGACCGTTCGTACAACGTTGGAGGGCCTCCAAACGGGTGATCAGGATGCGAATAATCAAAGTACTTTGATTATTCGCATCCTGATCACCCGTACCAGCAACTTCGGCAGCTCTATCCCCTTCAAGCCTGTCTCTTCGACACTGTCGGCCTTGATCCACGCGTCCCCATCTCAAAGCGTGCTCCGATTGAGACCCGTCTCAAGATGATCTGGGCGAACCTTCGGGGTGACGGCGGTAAGCAAGGTGACCTCGGGTTCGCGTTGTGGGAGCTTCTCCACTGGCTTCCGTTGGCTGGTATTGAACGAGGTCTCGCTGAAAAAGCTAAAAAGGTTGGCCACGACAAGGAGCGCTTGAAGGAACTGAGAGCTCTGTTGAAGAAGCTTTTCCGTGAGCGCGACCGTCGTGCCGATCGTCTTCGTAACAAGTCCCGTGAGCCGTATATGGCGTGGAGTCGTGACTCGGTTTCCTCTGGTACTTCTGGCGCGCCGTTCATTCGTTCTGAGTCGCTTTTGGAGCCGTCGAAGCCGTGGTACCCCATTGAAAACTTGTCGTTTGCACCTCGGACATCTGACTGGCTTTCCGAAGTTCCGGCTCTCGACGCTCGTCAGCCTTGGCGTACTGGATGGATGAATGCGCCGCATCAGCACCCGTACGACACCACGTACTTCCCCTGCCAGCGTAATCCGGAGATCTTCAATCCTCGTGGTACGCGTTTCGTGAATGTGTACCGAAGCGTGATCGCAGACCCGTCTCTGGATTCAACTGAAGTTATTCCGACCTGGCGTTCGTTGTTTGACTCGCCACCGGTTACTCCACGTCCTGCTCTGGCAGCTGCTCCTGTTGAAGCTGGTGCCGAGGATTCGCAGGGTCCGGCTGCAGTTCCAGCTGCCGAGGCTCAGGCTCCTGATGAAGAGGAGAAGGAGAGTGGTGACTCGACTTCGTTGGCACTCTTGGCCACCGCGGCCAGGCAATTGGAATCGCTTTGAATCCTCGCTGCATGCTCCACGACGTTCTCCAGCATCTCAGCTAAATGTTGAGGGGTCCAGCGAAGTTTCGTTTTCAGTGGTCGTTCCCCGGTCGGCATTCATGTTTTCTTATTCTTAATCCACTTCCACAGCGTTATCATGTTCATGTTGTTCTTCAAATGCATATACAATTTGTTGTTATAATAACGTTTTTCGTCTGTTACCACAGGCTGCATCGCCCTGTGGACAGTTCACACGTGATCCAGTCACGCTAGTCTTCGCCCGCCACTTGCGCCATCTGCAGCCGATTCTTGCTCTTCTTGGCTCGCAAATTGTCGTACAGCAGACCTCCACATGACAAGTTGGATGCTGGTTCCCAAGTTGGATCTTCATAGCCAACCCACTTGACTTTGACCTTGCGTACAGCACGCGCCGTGCTCGTCGACAGTGGTGTTCTGTCGTCGAGGATGGCCTCGACTTCATATTCACCGGCAACTTGATCTGGTTCCCAGCTGTCTTCAGGCAATAGCTCCTCGTCGAAATCGAGTCTTGCTTCATTAGTCGCGTCTAGTACCAACCGAGTGTTCGGTCGACTGCTGAATTCGTTGACAGCCTTGAGTCTCGACACATGCACTACTGGGTAGAAGCGATACCCACTTCGGTCTGGCAGTTCCAGCTCGTACGCAAACTCTTCCACCTTGCGCTTGATCCGAAAAGGTTTATGCCACCGATGAGCTAATTTCTTCGTCAAGCCCGGTTTGACGCGTTCCATGTACAACCACGCCCGGCTCCCAATCTCAAAAAAGAGATCTCGGTGGGGCTCTTGCAGGATCTTCTATATCTTCCGAAGTTTCTGGAGGGTCCACCGAGTGTTCGTTTCCACTGGGTTGAGGTACCGCGGCCTTTTTCCAGTCGACACAGGGCATCATTATGCTTTTTGGCCCTTCGCTCCTTTTCTACAGCCTGATAATCTTTGGCCATAGTGAGGGCGACCTCATGGTGTCGATTGATCTCACGCCGCCACGCTAGTGCGTCAGACTGCTTGCCGAGTCCTCACTTGAGTGATGACGACATCGCCCGCAACGTCGACTGCGCATCCCAACCATGAACGAGGTAGAACGGTGTTTCCTTCCTTGTAGTGTCCTGAGAAGTATTAATAGCGAACACCAGCTTCTTTGCGATTTCGTCCCAATCTTGCTGTAGAGGGTCTTCCGCGTACACCCGTACTGAACCCATCACCGACTTCACCGAGCATTCCTGCTGTCCATTAGCCTGTGGCCGATAGCTCAAACTCGCTCGTGATCTTGACTGCATCATCTCTGCAAATGCTTGGAACACCTTGCTCATGAAGCGTGGGTCGCGGTCGTGCCTTATCAGTGATGGGGCTCCGAACCGTTGGTACACACATTCTTCGAACACTTGGGCAACACTCAGTGCAGTCGTATCCGACATAGCCTTGGCAATAACGAATCCCGTGAACGAGCACTGAAATAGGAGCAACGCCGTGTTGCCCCTGCGAGATTTCGGTAGTGGGATCACAAAATCCATCGAGACGATCTGGAAAGGTCGTTCGGCTAGTACGTTGCTAGGCGAGTCTCCACGAAGCTGCGGACGGCTTTTACTCGAGCTGCAATCTGGACATGACTTCACATGCTTCTCCACGTCAGCGTACAAGCCGATCCAATAATAATCGGACTTAACGCGATGGAACGTTCTCACCACACCTTGATGTCCACCTTCCAGCGAGTCGTGACAGTTCTGTAGGACCTCTTGAATCATCGTTGTTGGTACTACAAGCCGCAGCTTGGTCTCTTCTTGTCAACCGTGGTCGTACTGATGATTCAATCCAAGATAGTGAAGCACGCCGTCTTCTGATAACACGAACCGGTCAGCATATTTCCAGGCATCTCGAGCTTCTTTATAACTCAGCTCTTGTGCTTGGCCCTGAAGCACCTTCTTGATGTTAAACCACTTTTGCTCCTCGTCTTGCGCCACCATTATCCGTCTACGTCGTTCCCGCTGTATCGCTACTGGGTCAACATCTTCCGCATCGGGAAATGCCGCTGGTACAGTCTTGTGAAGATGGTCTGGCAAATCTTCGCCGATTAAATCTTCGGTGGACGTCCCTCGTCGTTCATCATGCTGTTCTTGAGCATTTGAGACCCCTTCCGAGTGTTTATCTGCAAACCTGACGCGTTCCTGGTTTTCGTTTGTCGCTTAGTCATCACTGCCATATTACCATAATCGCACTCTGGTGAGCTGTAATCAACCACGAATTTTTTGAAAGTTTTCTACTTTGAAGACTCGCTGCCTGACAGTACATGGACTTGACGCTCTGCTCCACGTGACGAAACATCTACCGAGTCTTCATCCGGCTCGTAGATCATTTCCTGGATGCGATTCAGCGACGCCAATTCCGACTTGCGAGTTTCAGCCAAGATGACACGACTGACCTTTGATTCCAGCGCTTCAGTGGCTAATGAATCCGCGGCAGCGTTGTACAACGCAAAGATATTTAACTGATCGAAGCTTGGCCGTGAGTTCCTTGTGAGTTGTGGTGTAGTAGAACACACAAATACCGTCAGATGTGGATTCCTTACACAAACCACAACGAATCGCCGAGTTAGGTCGGCGGTTGTATGGCCTGCGCAGAGGGTGGTCCCCTCGCGGTCCGGCCCTTCCGGGACAGACGAGTGGCTCGCTTCCACTCGGTTCCGACTAACCAAGTCAGAGCACTTCCGAGGCTCCGCCGAGTTTGGTTCGGCTGAGCTCGTTCACAACCCTGTGCCCTCCACCAAAGGATGGACGACGGCGCGCGAGCGCTTTTACAGGTCACCGAGCGCAGAGGCTGCTCAGCTAGAAGTGTTACGGCACCCGAGCTATCCGACGTACCGGCCCGCTGAGTATGCGGGGCTTTCTTTCGCGCGTAGCGAGACTTTGTCCTACCCGGACCGACCTAATCTCTTGGCGCTACCAATCAATACCCTACAAGCTATGCCTCTCGAGTATTGACGGCAGGCATAATCCAGCCCTATGCAGGGACTTACCGGAAAAGTGTACACGTGTCTTGGACTAGGAAAATTCTGCTCTGTTATCTTCTGGGAGCCCTTTCGGCCCCCCTATTTAATCATATGCTTCTCATACAAATATCTAGTGAAATGTAGTCGTTTCGGATCTCTACCGACCCTTCAGCTGAGTTCGGGCGACCGTTGAGCTCAGCGGCTATCCGGATAGCATATCCGGACAGATCGCCGAGTACTTACCGTGATTCTTTGTTCCTAAGCTCTGGGTTATCAGACCGAGCCGATTCTTGATCTAAAGTAGGTCGGCGTATGGTCGAATCTGGAAATCCCTACACCACAACTGCCCCGGTTATGATACGAGCCGAGCTGGTGAGTGTCTTAATCCTTCATTTGGTTTTGCCACCGTTGGTCCATACTCGGCTGATGACGTCCCGCGGCTCTCCACCACCTTCTTCGGTACGTTTGTTGCTTCCGCTGTCACTCCCTTGGCAGCTCCTTACTCCTCGCTTGTTACTCCAGCACAACTCGCGGCACCATCATTCTTCTCCAACTCCTCGTCGAGGTGAAGGCGTGCCAGCTGAGTCGATTCCCCGACCCGTCGGTACTCATGGGGTCAGCGACCGGCTTGAAGCTAGGTTGGTCGACCTGACAACTTCTCATGAGTCTGACGCGGAGTCGGCGGGGTCTTCTCGCGTACGCCTTCCTGGTCCACCGAGCTTGCCGGGCGACACCACTTCGGGCGCCACCAATCAGCCAAGCTCGGCGGCTCCAGTGAGTCTTGACTCCCTTATGGCCAGAGCTAACGAGCAAGGGTATGAGCGCCGAGAAGAATTGACCTTCTTGGCGAGGCTCATGGCCTACGGATTTACTCGTTCCGTGGAGCCCTCTGATCCCATACAGCGGCAAGCGATCTTGCACGCCGCTTCTGCAGAAGCGGGGGAACTGTTGGACATCTTGAAAGGCAACTACGCCGCTCTTGATTATCCACAGATCATTGGCGATCTCCGAGCCGATAATCAAGCTGTTCAGGAGGAGAACCGCGCTCTGACTCGGCGACTGGACTCTCTTGCTCTCAGCAACGTCGACTTGTCAACTCAGCTATCGTCGGCTCAACAACAAGTGTCTCGATTGGAGGCTGCTGCCGCGCAGTCGGCTAATCTTCTTGCTTCACTGCGAAAGGCTGTAGCTCTGAGTGAGGCAAAACTTGCTCGGGCTATCGCAGCTGAGCAGAGCAAGGTTGACGCTGCGTTGGGTCAAGCCCAGCTCCATCATCAGCAAGTCTTGGATCGAGACGCTGAGATCGACGTCCTTCTCCAATCCATTTCCGAGAGGGATGCGGCGTTTGTCACTCTTCAGGGCATCGCTTCCAAGCACTTCGAGCAGCTGCAGGAGTCGGTGCGGTTGTACAGCTCCACCGGCACTCAACCTTTGCGGCACGCTCAGTCGGTGATCGCTGAGCAGCGGGCTGGGTTCTTGCGACAGAAGCGGCTCATCCGTCGGAATGGTATTATTCCGATGCACGATCCTTACATGGCTGCTGCTGCTGGCGGTGGCTTGCAGGTTCCTGGACTTGATCCGTCCGACCTTCTCCTCAACGCCCGGCTGTGTCGTGTCTTGGAGTCTCGCTTTCCTGAGGTTCTTAACATCCCAGCTGGTGAAACTCGGCGGTTGGAGTTGATTGTCCATCCTCGCCGAGATGCTCCAGTGGCGGGTTCCGTTATTGGTCCTAGTGTGGCTCCCCCAGCTAGTCAAGCGTCTTCGGTGACTTCATTGGCAGACTCGGCTGCGGCTCCGGTCAACTCAGCGGCGGCTACGAGCCAACCTGAGCCGACTCTTGCCCATCTTCACCGTACGCCTTTGGCGAACTTGACTTCGACTCAGCGGCTTCGACGTTATGCCAACCCCAAGTCTCCCACTGCTGCAGGTCCTCGTCATCGTCCACCGGCGCCGCATCCGCCTCAGCCGTACGCTTGTCCACTTCCCGGGGAGGATGGACACGAGGTTATCAGTGCCCTTTTGCACCCAAGTTCCCCTCAAGCTACTGTGTCCGATGGAGGAAGACCCCGCTCTGGAAAGCCCCGTCGTCGGACTCGGCGGAAGAAGGTTCGTCACCTTCAGTTGAGTTCAGCTACCCAACCCGCTGTCTCTGCTCGCTCTGAAGACGACGATGACGCTTCGAGCAAGGCTGAATTCGAGTTTGAGTTGCCTGAACCGCCCGCCGACACTGTTCCTGCGGTTGCTTCGACGACTTCGGCGGGTTCTTCGTCTTCTGGTCCTCCGTTGACTTCGTCAGTCGCGGCTACTCACCCACGGCCGGTATCTTCATCCGATGTCGTGGCTTCGCTGTCTGTCCCGACTACGAGCGTTTGTGCCCCAGGCTCGACTTCGCCCATCTCCGCTGGGTTGCCCCAGTCAAGTGCACCGCTCAGCGTCGTGTCAACGGTGGTTGGGCGCTCCCAGTCGTCTTCTGGCCGATCTTCTCACGTCTCCCCTTCTCGGGGTCTGAGCGTATCCACTACGCCGACTGACCTAGTGACTCCGGCCGTGAGTGTCCTCAGGCCGTCTCTCCCTGCGGGTACGGCCGTGTTGACGTCCCCGTCTGGGCGCCCTATCCGGAGATCTGCTGCGACTGCCCGCACTGTGACTGCTCAGCTGCTTGAGGACCTCGACGCGTCTGACGACGAGGTGTTAGGGCCTGGTGATGGTTCTGCACCGTCCACCGGCTCGACGAATCCTGCCGCTGGGTCGCTCTTGGATCCCATTTCTTTATCCGAGAACTCGGCTGGCAGTCCCTCAGTTTCCGACTCAGCGGCCGAAGATGCTCGTCGTTCTGCCAAAGCGAAAAGCCTTCATGCGGCAATCTTCGGCTCTGACGACGAGATGAGTAATGAGTCCTTGCCGCCGAGTGATCGCCACTCCTCGCAGCATTCATCGAAGGATTCTGGTGACGGGACGAGTTCTGCCTCTGCGCCGGCTTCGGGGAAGCAGCAGCATCGCAAACGTCGTGCCTCGTCGAGTCCTACCGGTCACCGGTCGAAGCGATCCAAGAAGCACAAGAAACACAAGAAGCATCACAAGACGCACCGACACCACAAGCATCGGCAGCTTCCGTCGACTCCTGATCCAGCTCCGGCTCAATCCATTCCGGCTGCTCCTTCGCCGAGTAGGCTCCCGGTAGTGTCGATTCTCTCTCAGCCGAGTTAGACTGCCTCACGTCCGGCTTTGGTCGCAGTACCCAGCGCTCTTACACTCCCGCTGGCGACGTTACGGACTCGAGCCTCGCAAGCGGTGTCCAAGGATTGTCGCTTGACTCTTCACATGGCTCAACTCCGCGAGGTACCATTTATGCATTTCGGCTCAGCCCGTTGTTGGAATGCATTATTGGATACACTGAGCGGAGGGGTGCAGATGGAGCTCGTAGGAGGCAAGAGTCGTGTGCCCCCTACGCCGTGTTCTCTTGACGGCATTCGAGCTTTCATGGCCGTTTTCGATCCGAGCCATCCTTGTCAGCGTCTTCGGCGGATGCTCCCTGAGCTTCCTTTCTTCTTTTCTCCGTCGATACTGGAGGAAGCTCGGCGGTGTTTGGCTTCTCAGACCCGACCTCGAACTTTGATGCAAGTTCTTGGAGATATGTGGGTGAAGCTTCGTGGCGACAGTCCCTTGGACTCGGCGGGGAGGCCCATCCAGACAGATGGCCAGATGACCCGTTATTTCGTAGCTCTCTATGAGCGTCGTCATTGGATCGTCGAGTCAAGTGTGTTGATGGGTCTCCATCCTGACGTCAACCCGGCTGCCACACCCGCTCAGCTTGCTGAGGTGTACGAGCTGTGGCTGGTGTACAAGCGCGAGCGTAAACGTCGCAGTGATACCCTGCGATCTTTGGTTGTCGCTGTCTACGACCAGCTTTACTCGGCGGTCACTCAGAAGCTCGGCGATGAACCTGCTCCTCTTGTGGACGCAGAGGTTTATTTTGATCCGTCCGTTCCCCATTACTCTCCCGTTAACCTTTCGTGGGTTCCCTCCGGGAGAGACTGGGTTCAATGTGCTCACGATGTGGATCTAGCCGAGCCCTGGCGAGCTTGGTGGCTAACTGACCCGGCGGTCCACCCGTATAACACCTGCTTCCGCGCTCGGAACGTAGACTTCTTGGTTTTCGCTTCGCGCGGCATGGATCCTCAGGTTGTTGACGACGCGATTGAAAAAGACTTCGATCTTGCTGAACAAGCTCCTCCTGCCTATGCCCCGGGTGCTCCAACTCGGCTGAATCGTCAAGGCATCCACATCTTCACTGGGCTTCAATCGGTGAGCTCGGCTCAGATGACGAGAGTGCGTCTGATGACGACTCGGCGGACGATGGGTTGGGTTCTCCCAATCTCCGAGGCGCGTCTCCGAGTATGTCTCTGTTCGGCACCCCACTCCCCAGTGAACCGGATCCGCCTTAACCCACTTCAGCCGAGTCGGGTCCTGAGGCATCTGGTTCGGCGTCAGCTTCGTTGGCTAGCTCGGCGATGATACTTCTTGCCACGGCTGCGAATGTTGCATCTCCTTCCGCAGTTTCCCAAGGGATGACGTCTGCTACGACGCCACGCCTCCAATCGTCGAGTCCGCTGAGCTCTTCCCAGTTGTCTCCGTCGGGTTCAACTCACTTGGAGTCCGGATCGCCAACTTTTTAGTTTTCTTCTTTTGACTGGGCGTCCCGTAGGTATCGTTCAGGACTTCATTTCGTAATTATTCAGTATATGTAGTTTCGACACGGTAGCATTCCATCTCATCTCGGCCTGTGTCGTCCGCTGAGTTGGTGTAACTTTTGGTGCAATAGCTGTTAATCCTCATCTGCAACTTGCACCATTTGCAGACGGTTTTCACTCTTCTTCTGTCGTAGATAGTCAAACAGGAGACCTCCACATGACAAATTCGACAGTGGCTCCCAAGTAGGCTCAGCGTAGCCGACCCACTTAACCTTAAACGTCCGCTGTGACCGGGACGTACTCGGGGATAATGGTAGCTCGTCGTCGAGGATTGCTTCGACTTCATACTGGTTCATACTTGCGTCTGGTTCTCAGCTATCTTCGGGTAGTAATTCTTCGTCAAAGTCAAATCGCTGAGTTTCTTCGAGGTCGGCGATTAGCCTCGTCTTTGGTCTTCCGCCGAGCTCGGTGACAGCCTTCAGACGTGATACATGGGCCACTGGGTAGAACCTATATCCACTCTTGTCAGGTAACTCCAGTTCATAGGCAAATTCTTCCACCTTCTTTTTCACCCTGAATGGTCCGTGCCATCGATGCGCTAACTTCTTCGTCAGGCCCGACTTGACTCGCTCCATAAACAACCAGACTTGGTCTCCTTCTTTGAACAAGGATTCGGTGGATTCATCGCCTGGTTCTGCAACTCTATCTTCGTCATCTGCTGTGTTGGGAATGGATCTTTTCTCCTTCTTGCTCAATGCTTCGTTGTGCTCTCGAGCTCGTCGTGCCTTCTCTCGCATTTGGAACTCAGCTGCTAATCGAAGGGCAACTTCTCGTTGTCTGTTCGCTTCTCGGCGCCACTCGACTGCGTCCGCCGAGTTGACTGGGCGTCCCTGTCCACGTCGTATTGAGCTTGTCATGGCCTTGAGTGTAGACTTGGCGTCCCAACCATGTACCAGATAGAAAGGGGTTTCTCGCCGAGTCGAATCTCTTGAGTTGTTGATAGCGTGTACCATCTTCTCGGCGATGTCATCCCAGTCGGCTTGAAGTGGGTCTTCCACGTAGACCCGTATAGTCTGAACCATTGTCTTGACTGATTTCTCTTGTTGACCGTTGGCTTGTGGTCAGTAACTCAGCGTAGCTCTTGATCTCGACTGCATTATCTCGGAGAACTTTTGGAATACTTCACTCATAAACCTTGGATCTCGGTCGTGCCGTATCAGAGACGGGGCCCCGAACTGCCTGAAGACGCATTCCTCAAATACCTTGGCCACTTCGAGTGCCCCGGTGTCATTCATAGCCTTAGCGATAACGAATCCCGTGAAGTGGTCCTGGAACAGCAGCAGTGCAGTATTGCCCCGCTGAGTTCGAGGAAGGGGAATCACGAAATCCATTGACACGACTTGGAATGGATGGTCTGACACCACATTTCCCGGCGAGTAACCTCTCAACTGTGGCTTGCTCTTACTGGTATTGCAGTCCTCACAGGCCCTAACATGTTTCACCACGTCGGCGAACAGACCAATTCAGTAGTAGTCGGCCTTGACTCGGTGATAAGTTCTGACGATGCCTTGATGCCCTCCTTCGATCGAGTTGTGGCAGTTATGAAGTATTTCGTCGACCATGGTTGACGGAATCACCAATCTCAATGAGAGGTTCGGTTCACCGAGTTCGCCCAGTCGGCGGGCTTCATCTCGGCGGTATAACAGGCCGTCTTTGCTGAGTACAAAGACTTCTGCGACTTTGCCGGCATTTTGAGCTCGACGGTGTGTAAGGTCCTCAAATTCACCTCTCAGGTACGCCTTCAGATCGGCCCACCTGAGTTCTTCATCTTGGGCCTTCGCGATTCGTCGCCTCCGCTCAGTCTGTACTGTCACTGGATCAATGTCGTTGGCATTCTGAGCTGTCTGGGCTGACTCCATCTGCGACCCTGTTTCGACATTCGGGGTCGTGTGGTTAGTCCGCCCAGTCGATGCCCTGCTCACTTGTTCGAATTCATCTCCACTGCTTTCAAACGCAGATTCTCTTGGATTTGTTGACATGGCTTCGTGATCCTGACTTCCTCCTCTTGCTCTAGCCGAGTCTTCATCCAGCTCGTCCTCAAAGTGAACTCGGCGTACTCGGCTACGAGTGACTGCCGTGACAATCGGGGTTTCCGCTGGGCTGTCTGTGGCGTACAGTTCTTCGGCTACACGGTTAATCATTCTCAGTTCTGCTTTCCTATCCGTCCCGAGAATTACTCGTCCAGCTTTAGCTTCCAGTGCTTCTGTAGCGAGAGAATCAGCCGCTGCGTTATAGTGTCGCGCAAGGTGTCGATACCGGACCGAGTTGAGTTGCTTCGTGAGACCCTTGTGTCGAGCTAGCTCCACTTGCAACGTTTCCTTCTTGCATGCTATCACCCCCATGGATTGCTGGATTGCAAGCCGGGAGTCCCCCACAATAATCAGATCGGTTATCCCTCGGTCAATCGCCGCCAAGACTCCATTGTTCATGCCGGTGTACTCGGCGATGTTGACTGTGGTGGACGACAGGTACGCGCTCGCAGCGATCTCAATGTCCCAATTCGGAAGGCGCCATAGTATCCACGAACAACTTCCATACCCACCGTATTTAGCTGTCTTTGCTGAGCCATCAAATGACAGTATGCATCCCGCAAAGTCAGCTGGTACTCGGGCGTATAGCAGCTCTGGGTCCATTCGAACTGTTGCCGAGTTCTTGGAGGGAGGCGCAAGGTGCTTCAAGGAATCGTCGAGTCCGATAAACGGGGTTATCGTCGCCTGGAGCAACTGGGCGAAATCTACATCTCGTTCACGTACTCGCTTCACCTTCAAATCGTAGGGCGACAACAAAACGGCAAAACTGACTGCGCTGCCGTACAGCGACTTTGACTTAAACACCCACTCCAGCGTGGAGAAACGGGTGTAGACGTGTAGCGTCTTTCCCGTCAAGAGAGTGTAGCACACTTTCAGCAATTGTAACAGCGCGACTACTTCTTTCTCAGCGGGATGATAGCCGAGTTCATTCTCCTTTAGTACGCGTCCGCAGAAGCGAACTGGGTGCAGCTTGTCGTCGTGCGGTTGCATCAATGTACTGCTCAGTGCCCAGTCATTGGCGTACAACATTATATGGACTTCTTTCGCCGAGTCGAAATGACGCAGAATTGGAGCTTCTGCTACCCGTCTTTTGAGCTCGGCGAATGACGCTTTTGCTGACGCCAAGTCACCCCCAGGGCCAAAGTCCGTATCCTTGAGCTGATAGAGTACCGCTCCGTAAACAGCCAAGTTCTGGATGAATCGGCCGTAATAGTTGAGGGCACCGAGGCAAGCTTGCATCCCCTTCTTTGATTTCGGGAAGGCGAGCTCGGCGATCGCGGCTATCTTCTTCGCATCAGCGCGTATGCCACTCGGCGTAATCTCGTGCGATAGGAAATCAACCTTGGGTTGGACAAAGATACTATTGGTAAAGCTGATGCTAATTCGACATTCTGTGAACCGGGCTAGTAATCGGTCGAGTGTCTCCAAGCAGGCGTCGAACGTCTCCCCTCCAAAACAGATATCATCGACAAACGACCTCCGCTTGAACACCGGAATCAAGGAAGACTGGTCTGGTTCTCCATTAGCAAACATGTCGCTGTCCGGTCCGTTGACCAGGTCTTGGACCGGATCGCAGTCAGCTTGTGATTGGTGGTCAGCTTCAAACTTCGTCAGCTGACTCTTCGTTGAATCACTGACTCCGCCGAGCTCGACTCGCCGAGTTCCCGACTCGGCTTCAGCAACAGCCATTCGTTCGGTAAACAGCTGCCATCCTCCCTTTGGTTGAACGTATCCCCATAGAGCGTTGTCGATCAGTCGCTGGTAAATTATAGGCGCATTCTTCAATCCAAATGGCATTCGTAACCATTCAAAGTGTCCAAGTGCACAGACGAACGCTGAGATCTGCCGATCTCGGCGTGTCATCAAGACTGCCCAGAATCCACTCGCAGCATCGAGCGAGCAAAACCACAAGTAACTTTCCAATTCGGTAAGCAGGTCATCAACCAGTGGCATAGCGTATTCCATCGGCGTCGTAACCGCATTAACCAGTTTATAGTCGATGCATAGCCGAATATCCACACCATTTTTCTTGAGCACTATCACCACTGGCGAAGCCCAAGGGCTGCTCGAGAGCGATATCAACCCCGCTCGAAGTAGCCCCTTCAACAACTCGTAAAGCTTGCTCAAGTGGCGGAGAGGTATCCGCCGAGCTCTCTGCTCAATGGGTGAGTGCCCTTGAACGTCGATGTCGCACAATGCTCCGTACGCTGGAGGCGGTAGGGCATTACCACTTGAAATCATTATCCCTTCGTGCTTTTGCAGCTCTGTCACCAATTTAGCCGACTGTGCTAGCGTATGACTACTCGACTTGACGTTTGGAGCGCCATAGTCGAGTTCTGTAGGCTCAACTTCAGTGAGGTCGGGAAGGAAGGCCAGCTCGTGAGCGTAGTCCGTCAATTCCAAATCTGTCCCACTTCGCTCAAAGGCGTTGGTCGTACCATCGTCAACATCATCCTCTTGCTCGTCTTCGGTCGCGGCGATAGCCAAGTAGTGTTGTCTTAGAGTCTCAGTCGGGTCTCTCGTCGAGTTGCACTCATCATCTTCAGCTTGTCCAAAACCGTAGTCAATTCCGCCGGGGTCGGACACCGTCGCCGCTGAGTTCGTTACTCCGACCTCAGCTATAGTACCTTCCAACAGTGATACCTCTGGTACATCATAGTTGTCGTCCGCGTCAGGGCCCGTATTCGCTGAGTTCACTGCGACGGCCGATCTGACTCCTGCGTGTTCAAACTTGCCTCCGAGGTAGATGGTATCATCGTCATGCCGTCTAACCACATCCGAACCGGTTTCAGCCTCCATAGTCTCCAACGCTGAGTCCGCTGTAGCCGGGTCGTCGTTGGGCTTTATTCCTTCATGTAGTAATACCTCCCGACTATCATAGTCCTCTGTTGCGTCGGAGAGCTGATCCGCTGAGTTGGCTGCGACGGCAGAACTAGCTTCCGTGCGTGCAAACGCGTCTCCGGGATAGTTGACATCCTGACGACATGATGTGGCCCCGTCCGAATCACTCTCAGTGTTTAGATCTTCTGACGCCGAGTCCACCGCCGCCGACTGGATAATGCAGGCCTTTGGCGTACCCATCGCTGAGTTCGCCACGGCTGCAGAACTTAACCCATCGACTCCATACTTGGCTCGTGCCTCACCTTCGTCACTGTGGTTACTTGTATGCACCGTCCAGCTCAGTCCTTCACTGTTATCCTCAACATCTCTTGAAAGTAATACCTCCAGATTGGAATTTGCCTTCGTCGCGCTAGGGCGCTGTACCGCTGAGCCTGCTGCGACGGCAGGACAGACTCCCACGCGCCCATATTCTTTACTCTCGTAGTGTGGCACGCTGGGACAGCTTCCGAGTCGATTCCTATGGCTAAATCTTCCAGCGCCGAGCTCGCCGTCACCAAATGGCTAATACCAGCACTTCTAGAGTTCATGGCGCTCATAGATGAGTTCGCCTCGCCCACAAAACCTGATCTGATGACACCAAACTTGGCTCGATCTTCAATCACGGGTTGTTCGTCGCGTATGACCTGTTCCGAGCATTCTTCAGGGCCCCCTGCCGTTATAGCTGAGTCTTCAGTCGCCGACGCTTCTTCCTTCGTCCTTACGTTCACTTGTTCCTTCAACCGCTGAGTTCGTGCTGGCGTCGGAAATGGCGCCATCGTCTTCAAACTTGGACAGATGTTCGAAGACATCTTGGCCATCGTGTAGCACCGGCGTACGATCCGCTCGAACGTCTTCCAGCTTGAACGCTGAGTTTATAGCCGGGTCACCCCTTGTCACCCCTGACGTCGATATGACGTCTGCGTTACCGCGACGCCTCTCGTCGTCGCCGGCTTCAGTATCAGCTTCGATCCTTCTCCAGCGTTCGGCGCATGTTAATTCTGGTCCATTTCCCACTGGAGGGGGTCGTTTTTCCACCGCCGTCGGAGTTGGGTATTTTCGTCTTTCCACAGCTGGCGGCTGGTGTGACAACCAGTCCTCGTACAGTCGTTGTTCTTTCTGCAGCAAATCTTTGTCCATCGCTGACTCAAATGCCAATATCTGCCAGTCACGGTATTTCGCCGAGTTCACGCGGACATATCCCTCATTGGCCAGTACTCCGTGTGGTTGCCATTTTATCACATAAAAGTGAGGTGGGCACCAGACTGACGTCGGTCGTACGTTCGTAATCAGGACATGGGTTGGTCTTCCTCGGCGATTAAAAACAACCGTTGGAATCCAACCCTTCGTCCGTCGCACCCACAAGTCATGCGTCGACTCACTGGGTTGTCGCCTGGGCAATTTGAACTCAGCGGTCATTCGACTTTCGATTGTTAACCCGTCTGGTGGCCCGCATGGGACATTTGGTCCGAACTCGGTCTTGGTCGGCGCATTACTTGATCGGATGAGTGGGATCACCATCTCATCGGGTAGCTTGACCGCCGAGTTGTACAGATCCAGACGGATCCCAGCTGGGATCATGAAGTCGGTGCCGAGAATCAAATCGACTCCGGCATGATGAGGCATTATCCATACTTCAAACTCGTATGCCACTTCCCAGCCGAGTGTCACCTTCACCACAGCTCGTGACATTATCACCATTCTGTCTCTACTTATTCCTTGTATGTCGATTCGCTTATCTCGGCTGGCCACTCTCTTGAGACGCAGTTTCCTCGCGAAGTACTCACTAATCGCCGAGACATTTGCTCCGGTGTCCAACAATATCTTGGTCCTTCGGTTGTTCACTGCACCCAATACGAGAGCTCTCATTCTAACTCGGCGATCAAACGCCTGTGCTGACCACCATCCCAGCCGCTCTCCCGGAAGCAGCTTCATGATTCTGGTACGATGCACAGCCTGGTCTGACTGCCGAGTTACACTTGCAATCGCTCGGTGGTTATCATCTAACTCACCGAGCTCACGTTCAATTCCGTCGATTTCACTTGCCATCCCCGCTTCTTCCCTCGGGCCGTCCTGCTTCGCCTACGAAGGCAAACAAGAAGTTCGCCTCAACTGCAGGTTCAGCTGACTGTGGCAGCCCGGCATATTCCAACCCAGTCAGTGTTGGCGGGCCGCCGAGTTTAAATCACTCGGCGTGTAAAGGTTTTGCAGGTCTTCTGGCACTTGCGACTTGTCGACAGAGTTTTTCACGAACGCAGCCAGCTTCTCGTATTGACGAAACAGCTCGCACTGGCCGACTTCATTGACTTGTCTGCAGAATTTGCAGCGTCGCCGACAGTAGTGAGCCGAGTGCCCCGTTCTTCCACAAGCTGCACAAGGTCCACGCTGTGAGTTGTCGCGTGATCCATCTCCACGGTTCGACTGTTCTCGTTGGTTGTACGGTCGCGGAGGTCGGTTCGCTGAGTTTCCCCAACCTCGATTCGAGCCTTTCTGGTCTCCCGCCGAGTTCTCTCGGCGGTCCGGTGTATTTCCATTATCATTGGAAACCCCGGCGTCTATGTAGTCGTCGTCTTCCGCTGAGTCGTATCCTCCGGACCGGTCCTCATCATCCCATTCGTCTTCGGAGTTGCACGGACTCGGCGGGTTCTGGTCGAGGGGTTCTTCCCCGTCAGAGTCAGCGTCAACGACAGTGACTCGGCGGTCACGGTTCTCTTCCTTGCGACTGCGCTTCTCATCTCGACGTCCATCTCGGCGGCTCTGATCCTTCCGCTTGTCATCTCGGCCTCGTGCGATCACGAGTCGGTCGCGTTGCTTCTTGCGCTTTTCACCGAGGATCTGACGATTGATTATCTGTTCCACCTTACTGATGTCTTCCAACTGCAAGGGGTACATCAAATCCATCACATCGTCATCACCACAATGCAGCAAGAAATGTTTGACATGGTCAGCCACGTCGGCGCCACCCTTCTCGTACTGGATCTTGGCTATCCGAGCATACCCGTTGAGTCGGATCAGGAAGTCGCAGATCGGTTCGTTGACTTTACGTCTCGCCGAGTAGTAACGAGTGCGGGCGGATTGGTCGAACTGTGAGCAATAATAATCCAGGACGCCTCGCTGAGTAGTTTCCAACGTCGCTGAGTCTTCTTCGGCAGCTGCCTATACCAACTCTACACCGCGCGTCCCACGCATAGCGAGAAAGGTTCGCACCAGGCACTTTGGGGCATCCTGGTGCTCTTCATCTCGTAGATGAAACGCTTGAGCCACTGGAGCGACGCGTCAGAACGGTAGCGCTTCCCTTCGAACTCGGCGATTTTGTCAAGTGAGGCGTGGGTTCGGACTTCTAGGTACTGCGTCGAGTCTTCTTCAGCCGCGTCAAAGCTCAAGTTTCGGATGTAGTCCTTCACGGTTTCTTCATGGTTTCCTCTCACGTCGAAGGCGTCGTCGTCTTCTTCATCCTCCTCGTAAGCCTCAGCCTCGTCTGCAGCGTCATACAATTCACGGTAGCGACCAACATTCCGCTGTCCACGACTCGGCGCTCGCTGAGTCGGGTTTAGCTTCATTGGAATCAGCATGTGGGAGTCTTCGAAGTACGGAGTCCCTTGCGTAGCGCGGAACACTTCACGTCTCTTCGTCTCCGGGGTCTTCGGCAAAGGAATTTTGCTTGGGTCTTCGCTGAGTGGTTTAAACTCGGCTACTCGGCTGTACACCTTCTTCGTTCCACCAGGGGCCTTCTCCAATCCAAGCGCCACTCTCAACTTTTTCTTCCATTGCCAGAGCTCAGCTCCGCCACGGGTCAGACTCCAGTCGGACAGAATGAGGCTGTTTGGTCGGCTGTTGCACCGATAGCCCATCGCCTTCAACAGCAACACAGTTTCTTCCACCAACTGATTTATGTTGGCTGCACGCACCGGTTGAGTTAACTCGGGACCCAACATCGGCCGCTTCGCCTGCGCCATCGCCACAGGCGCGAACATCATCATCCATTCCGATCTCGTTCTCATCTCCTCGCCGAGTCGAGCCAACACTTTATTGGCGCTCGGCGTATCGGCGTTCCTCGTCGCTTTCGGGATAGGGGGCGGACGGTCCCCTTGAGCAACGCCATGTTCTTCTTCATCTTCCTCATCGTCCGCTCCTTCGTCGAGCTCGGCGGATAAGTCGCGCTCGACAGGACGTGGGGCTCCCATGCGTCCCACCTGCAGCGTCAACTCTTCCACCTCGCCAAGTAGCTCGGCGGTAGTCTTCGTTTCTCCGAGCTCAGCGGTCTCGGCCTTCTCTTCATACTCTCCTTCACTTGCATCTCCGTTCTCGCTCACCTGGTCTTTGCCATCCTCGTCGAACTGGACGGTTCGTCCCACCTCCGTCGTCATGGCGATGAGTCGTTGATCCGCCGGGTCCGACCCCGCGAGAGGCGATCCTCCAGCCGTCGCTGGGCTTCCGTCGCTCGGAGTTGCCGATCCCTTGACCATCTTCACTCTTCTCTTTCTCTTCTCTTCCTCTTAACTTGGTTAGCTGGCACCTATAAAAACAAGCACACACTCCTGTTCCCGGGTCGCGGCACCAGTTGTGGTGTAGTAGAACACACAAATACCGTCAGATGTGGATTCCTTACACAAACCACAACGAATCGCCGAGTTAGGTCGGCGGTTGTATGGCCTGCGCAGAGGGTGGTCCCCTCGCGGCCCGGCCCTTCCGGGACAGACGAGTGGCTCGCTTCCACTCGGTTCCGACTAGCCAAGTCAGATCACTTCCGAGGCTCCGCCGAGTTTGGTTCGGCTGAGCTCGTTCACAACCCTGTGTCCTCCACCAAAGGATGGACGACGGCGCGCGAGCGCTTTTACAGGTCACCGAGCGCAGAGGCTGCTCAGCTAGAAGTGTTACGGCACCCGGGCTATCCGACGTACCGGCCCGCTGAGTATGCGGGGCTTTCTTTCGCGCGTAGCGAGACTTTGTCCTACCCGGACCGACCTAATCTCTTGGCGCTACCAGTCAATACCCTACAAGCTATGCCTCTCGAGTATTGACGGCAGGCATAATCCAGCCCTATGCAGGGACTTACCGGAAAAGTGTACACGTGTCTTGGACTAGGAAAATTCTGCTCTGTTATCTTCTGGGAGCCCTTTCGGCCCCCCCTATTTAATCCTATGCTTCTCATACAAATATCTAGTGAAATGTAGTCGTTTCGGATCTCTACCGACCCTTCAGCTGAGTTCGGGCGACCGTTGAGCTCAGCGGCTATCCGGATAGCATATCCGGACAGATCGCCGAGTACTTACCGTGATTATTTGTTCCTAAGCTCTGGGTTATCAGACCGAGCCGATTCTTGATCTAAAGTAGGTCGGCGTATGGTCGAATCTGGAAATCCCTACACCACAGAGTATTCAGCAGCGCTAGCAAAGTTTCCTTCCTGCATGCGATCACCCCTAGTGATTGTTGAATCGCGAGCCTTGAGTCACCAACGATGACTAAATCCTCGGCACCGTTTATTATACCTGTATACTTTGCCTCATTCACCGTGGTGGCCGAGAGGTAAGCGTTTGCAGCAATCACTATCTTCCACTCAGGAAAACTCCACAGCACCCATGAACAGCTCCCGTAGCCACTGTACTTCTCTGTCTTCGCTGATCCGTCAAAAGACATGACGAATCCGCTGTAATTACGGGGAAGCCTGGCGTACAGCAACGCGGGGTCCATTCGAATAGTCGGGGAACCCTTGTTTGGAGGTGCCACCGGCGCGAGCGAGTCTTCCAGGTCGACGAAGCTCGTGATGCTTGACTGCAGTAGCTGCGCAAAGGCGACATCCTTCTCCTTCACGCGCTGCACCTTCAGGTGCCACTGCGATAGCAGCACTGCGAGCTGGACTGCACGTCCGAAAAGAGACTTCGATTTATGTACCCACTCTAACGCCGAGAATCGTGTATAGACATGTAGCGTCTTTCCTGCCAGCTGGACGTAACAGATCTTCAACAGCAGAAGTAACGCCAAAACTTCCTTCTCAGCAGGATGGTAGTTCATCTCGGCCTCCTTGAGCACCCGACCGAGGAACCGTACGGGGTGTAACTTGCCTTCATGTTCTTGCATTAGCGTAGTGCTCAATGCCCATTCATTCGCAAAGAGCATGACGTGAACTTATTTTAACCGATCGAAGTGCCCGAGGATGGGTGAATGTGAAACACTCGTCTTCAATTTTTCGAAGGAACGGCGTGCCACAGAAAGGCCACCTTCAACGACAAAATCCTCATCCTTGAGCTGGTACAGCGCCGCACCGTAGACCGCGAAGTCTTGAATGAAGCGGCTGTAGTAATTAACAGCTCCAAGAAACGACTGCATGCCCTTCTTACTCGTTGGAAACGAAAGCTCGGTGATAGCCGCAAGCTTCTTGGGGTCAGCCCTGATACCTTCTGGCGAAATTTTATGCGACAGAAAGTCCACCTTGGGTTGGCAGAAGATGCTCTTGGTGAAGCTAATGCTGATCCGACACTGTGCAAATCTTGCCAGCAATCGGTCCAGCGTCGCCAGGCAGCTGTCAAAATCCTCGCCACCAAAGCAAATGTCATCCACAAACGACCGCCGACCAAATACAGGTACCAGCGATGATTCGTCTGGTTCCCCGTTCGTAAACATGTCAGCGACTGGGCTGTTGACGAGTTGTAGTACAGGGTCGGCCTCCACCGGTGCTTCGCGGTCTACCGCGAACTTCGTTTGAACTGAACCCTCGGTGCTTGGCCCACGACGCTCCTTGGCCTGTTCTTCAGCTAAACGCATCCTCTCCGAGTATTCAAACCAACCTCCTTTAGGCTGAACAAACCCCCAGAGTGCGTTGTCAATCATACGTTGGTAGATCATCGGCGCGTTCTTTAACCCGAAGGGTATGCGTAACATGTTCGAGTGCGCAGACAAACGCCGACACTTTATGTGCTCGCAAGGTCATCATGACCGCCCAGAAGCCGCTTGCTGCATCCAGCGAGCAGAACCATAGGTAGCGCTCGAGATCGGTTAACAGGTCGTCGACTAGCGGCATTGCATACTCCATGATCGCGGTGATTGCATTCACCATCTTGTAATCAATGCAGAGCCGGATGTCCAGCCCGTTCTTTGTCATCACAATCACGATCGGCGATGCCCATGGACTATCCGAAAAGACGATCAGTCCTGCTCGCAACAAAGCGCGCAGCAGCTCGTACAATTTGCCGAGAAATCGTAGCGGCACGCGCCGGGCACGCTGTTTAATTGGAGCGTGCCCCTGTGTGTCGATATCGCATACCGCGCCGTAGGCAGGCGGCGGCAGTGCGTTACCACTAGCAATCAGGATCTGCTCGTGGTTCTTCAACGTCGCGACCAGACGTACTCGGCGATCAGTCGACAACTGAGGATCAGCAACATTAGACGCAGTGTAGTCTATTGTCGTGTTGATCTCTTCGGTCAGGTCCGGCAGGAATGCCAGCTCCTTCGCGTAGTCTTCCAAGTCAATGTTATTAACTGGGTGTTCGTAGTAATCATTTCTCGTATCCTCCGTTGCCTCATTTCCTTCGGTCGTTAACACTCGAGCAACCGAGATGTACGTTCCGTCCAACGTCGCTACGGATTCTTCCCTTGTCTCAACATCGGCATCCGCTTTGATTTCAACAGTCGGTACTGGGTCCATCTCCTTCCCATCCTGGTTTCCCATCTCTGGGCCATCTGCCGAGTCGTCATTCGCAATATTGAATGCGCGGGCCACCGACACATTGGGTTGTTGACTTTTGCTCAGCTCCTCGGTCGGCTGCTGTCGTGACAGTTTGGCATTCGCACCAATCTTGCAATGAATTCTCGGTGCTGTACTCAACACCTTCAGCGCAATGCCTGCATCCTCTGGGTCACTACCGGTGTCTCGTTCGCAGATTTGGTTGCATACAAGGCCGGGACAGCTTCGTCAAAAATGTTTACTCCATCTAATTCAGTGCTGTTACTTGTCGCTTCCGTTGTCACCCCAGGCTTGAAACGAACACTCGTTGGCGTATGTACCACGTTTACCGGCCTCAGTAGTTCGTGTGTACGCGCTACCGGGGCTTCGATCGCATTATTGCCTCCGCCATGGGTTGTCGTGTAAGTATGCAAAGGTTCTTCGGAAGGCTGACCATCAGCCGAGCCCCGGGCTGTTACCCCAGACGCCAGACAGACTTCCACTCGTTCACGTTCCTCCATGATCAGTGCCCAGCGCTCTGCACACGTCAGACGATCACTAGTGTCCACTAGCGAGTCTTCAAAAGGCCTTGTAGCACCCCACGGGGCTCTTGGAAGTCTGATCGCTCGACTGCCGAAGGTTGAGTTGCAAACCATTGCTCGTAGATTTCACACTCACGCTGAAACAGCTCGCGGTCTCTGCAACCTTCGTAGGCCAACACTTGCCAATCTTGGTACTTCTTAGAATCCAAACGCGCATAGCCGTCACCTCGCGGCAAATCCCCATCTGGAATCCCCATCGCGATCGAGTCGTGTGCTGGTAGGTACACAGTTCGGTTGGACACGTTGGTCAATCGAATGCTCTGAGGCCGTCCACGCCGAAACCTCGTCACTGACGGGATTAACTTGTTCGTTCGACGAACCCACAGTACGTGTTCCTCCAGCCCGACTTGGCGCTTTGCTAATCGATATTCTCGCCACTCGTGCGCTTGAATGTCCAAACGCTCGGGCGGCCCGGCGTTAACACGGGAGCCGTATTCTTCGCTGTCGATCATATTCTTGGTCTTGATCAGTGGGATTTGAACTTCGTGCGGTAATTGCGCTGCGCCGCGAAACAGGTCCAACCGGATCCCAGCTGGGATCATAAAGTCGGTCCCGAGCACCACGTCGACGCCTGCACTATGCGCCTTACCCATATCTCGAACTCGTACACCATCTTCCATCCGAGCGTAATCTAGACGCACGCTCGTCGCGTCGTAGACACCTTGCCTTCGTTAATTCCTTGAATATCAATGCGGCGTCCGTGATCGGGTACATCTCGGAGTCGCAACTTCTTGACAAAGGCGTCAGTGATCACACTAACGTTCGCTCCTGTGTCAAAGAGGATCCTCGTTCGCTTGTCCTTCACCGCGCCTTGCACCAGAGCTCTCATTCTGATCCGTCGGTCGATTTTTTTTGGCCGACCACCACCCCTGTCGCTCGCCAGGGTTCATCTTCATCATCTTGGAGTGACCCTTGGGTTCGTCTCGCGCTGCACTCGAAACCACGCCGAACGAACCCTCGCTGGTGCCCTCATCAGCATGAGCACCCTCCACGCTCTCTCCAACACCTCCACCGAGGATTCTTCTCCTCTCCTTTTCATTTTCCGTCGCGTTCACACTTGTTACGTAATTATCAGGCCATTCACTCTGCCCCATGAAAGCAAAGATACACTCTGCTTCCATTGAAGGCTCGGTTAACTGTGGCAACCCGATAGGGACCAACCCTGTTGTAGTTGGCGGGCTGCCTAGTTTAAATGACGTTCTTGAACGACGGCCTTGAGCTCTGGTGGGAGTTCCTCCTTCGTGCCTTTAGTGCGCACGAATTTGGCAAGGTCTTGGAAGTTGCGGAAAAGTTCACATTGTCCAGCATCGTGGAGCTGTTTGCAGAACTTGCATCGCTTGCTACAGTAGTGGGCGGAGTGACTCATGCCACCGCACACCGCGCATGGTCCGTACTGTGGGCGTCGGTTGTCTCGGTTGAAGTCACGTCGACCGCGTTGGTCCTGATTGAACCCACCGTCACCACCTCGGCGATCTTGATTGAAGCCATTCTCGTGATCAGGCGTGTTTCCACGCAGTTGACGGTTGTCTGAACGTGCGTAGGTGCCTTCAGCAGCTGTACGGCGCTCATTTTCGTTAGCAGCGGCGAGGTATCGGTCATTTTCATCCAATGAGAAATCACCGTCCGTATTATCGGGCTGAAAGTCGTTGTACTCGTCTTGGACATCGTTGTAAGCGTTCGGAGCTTCGTTTGAATACTCGGTGCCCCCTTGAGCAGCTTCACGTCCTTCTAATTCAGCTAGTAGGTCGTCCACCGTGGCTTCAATGAGCGTCACTCTTGGTTTGTTTCGGTTGTCATCGCGGCGACGGTCATAACGCCGATAGTTGCGGGAGTACGCATCGGCGCGTCGCGTGTCACGACGCTTGGAATATCAATACTCACTGGCACGCTTGACCATTCTCTCCTTGCCCTTGAGAACATCTTCGATAATCTCTTCGAGCTCGTGAATGTCGGTGACTCGAGTGTGGTAGAGACTCTCTGCCAACTTGTCATCTTCACACGTTGCCAAGAACGGCTGTACGTGTTCTTTCGAGTTGCGACCACTCTTCACGAAGTGTAGACGGGCGTACCGAGCGTAGCCATTCAGCCTGTTTATGTAGTCGCACAGATGTTCGTTACGTTCCCGCTTTGCAGAGTAGTAACGTGACAGTGCCGTCTGCGTGAACTGCGAGCAGTAGTAGCGGATGAACGCATCGCTCAACAGCTTCCACTTGCGCTTCGTCTTCTTCGGAAGTTGACGGAACCAATGAATGGCTCCGTCCCGGAGACGAAGCTCAAATGGAATGCACCATGTGTCGGCATCTGTGTGGGTTCCAGTCATTTCATAGACGAACCCACGGAGCCACTGCATACAGTACTCGCTCTTGTTGCGAGAGCCTAAGAACGGCGTGATGCGATCCAATGGTCGGTGCGACGCCATTTCAATCCTCGGTGTCGGGTCCACGTCGTTCAGCGTCGCCAGCTCATTCATCTGACGCATCAACTCGACTTGAGGATCTTCCTCGTCGAATGTACGCACCAAAATGTCATCGTCACTGGACGAACCATCGCTGTCGACTTGACGACGCCCGGCACCACCTTTGGGAGCTCGCGCACCGCCTCGGCGACCGAACGAACCCTCGTTACTTGCGTAAATGCGTTGCATACGGCTCTCCGAACGTGGTGTAACCCTGTGCGAGTCTTGAAAGTACGGTGAAGCTTCGGTAGTGCCAAAGGCACCACACTCAGCTCCACGCTTGGTCGGAGGAGTACGAACGAGTCGTTGGGGCGTCGGCGGCAGTGGAATCTTGGACGGATCTTCATCTTGAATCATCGGTCGACTCACAGGCTGCTTTCCGGCATTGATGCCAACAGCGCCAAACGCCTTCCGAAGCTTCTTCTTCCATTTCTGGAGAGCAGCTCCAGCTTCATGTGGACTCCAATCCTGGAGCGACATCGTCGATGGGTACGTCTCGTTCTCGAACCCCAGCGACAACAGTAGCGAAACTGAATCCTCGGCAACTTGGCTAGTCGAAACCGAGTTGACTGGGTATTGAAGTTCCTGCGCAAGCGCAGGCCAGTCGGCTTTTTTCTTGGGGATGGGCTTGAACAGCTGCATCCACTCATCATTCTGCATCAGCGCTTGTACGCGGTCGAAACCGCGCTTGGTGGCTGGTGTATCACCGTTGATAGGTGGGCGAGGTGCTTTCAGCAATGCTGAATGCTTTGCACTCGCCACCGAAGGTTTAGAACCCTCGGTCCCATCGTCATAATCATCATAGGCCGGTTCCGGTCCCGCAACATCATCAAGCTCGTCGGCGAGGTTCCTCGAAAGGGACCTGGTCGCCCCGCTCAGCCCTGATGATAGCGTGGCCGTCTCCGGCGTCGCTGCGCCTGGCTCTGGAGCCGGCGTCTTGTCTTCGTAATCTTCATAATCGTGGGCGTCAGGACCGATGTCTGCCTCGTCGTCAAAGCTCACCGAAAGCTCGGTGGTGGCTGCAAAGCGCGCAGCCGGGCTTGAACTCTCGTTGCGAGCCCCGCCAGACTTGGCAGGCGTAACTGGTACCGTTGGTTGTCCTTTCGCCATGTTTCTTGTGTTTTTCTTGTTCTTCTTCTCTTGGTAGCTCGTAAACTGGAAGGCCATACAAACAGTTCACAATGGTCACAATCTGTTCCCGGGTCGCGGCACCAGTTGTGGTGTTGGAATTCCCACGTGAACTCTAGCTACAGATGTAGTTAGGACGTTCCCACAACAATACGTCTACTAGGATAGTAAACGATCGTTCGGGCGGACCTGAAGACCCCTGTTCTGCCCTTGCACCGGGACAAACTGGACCTTGTAAACTACTTATATAGGCCAACCAGTAAAAATAAGAACACGCTACTAGCACGAGCAAAGCTAGTATGTGTTTTGAATCCTCGTGGTCCCAACAGCGGAAGGGTACCAGGCACGGATAAGCCTTTTACGAGATCACCGAGTGTTCAACACTCGGTTGGAAGAATAAAAGGGAGACAATTCAAGCACTCCCAGTCGTGCAAATAGGCAACAATAAGCCGTCACGTAAAACCTCCCGATAATAATCGGCCAATGCACAAAGTCTCTTGGCCTTGCCGGATGAACCCTCGCTACAGAGCTTCGAGTTCACCGACAGGCATAACACACTCAAACAAGCTTGACCTGACGCTTACCTTGAAGCCGGACGTCGCTCTGTGTGCTTGAGTGGAAATTCTGTTCTGTATTTAAGCTTACCCTTTCGGGTCTATTCCTAATAAGAAGTCCTAATCAAGTGTACAAATATCAAGTGAACAATGATCCGTTATAGATCTTCTTGCATACCAAGCGTCGTCTGCACCGTCGCATGAGTATCTTTAACGGTCCGCGCCCTGTCCCAGACGGTGAACGTGCCTTCCAAAGGTCGCTGAGTCTTTCGCAAACTCATCCCAACCGCCACTGAGGGTTCGTACCGTAGATCGCCCGCTGAATGCGAATCCGGCCAGTCCATTATTAATAATAAGGACAGCCTGGATTCAGTGACATATGACCGTATCCAATACTCGTTGAAAGTTCGGAAGTGACGCCGTCGAGTCCCTTGCACCTTGGTGTCTCCGTACATCACCTGACCGAGGGTTCGTCGCTTGAACATCTTGGGCGGTGTCACGTCTTTGTCGACGAGTGATAATTCGCAACTACGGAGAAATCACTACATCACAACTACTCGGTGGCCTTCGTGACAGGCGATCCCCGCGGGCATCGCACGTCGGTCGTCCTGCGAATCGACGAGGACGTCGATGCTGAATACCCAATATCAGTCGACACCGGAGAGGTGATTCCACGCTATCTAATGCTAAGCTGTCCATTGACCGATTTTGGGAACCGGTTTAAGCCAGCCTATGCAATTTGACGAAAGCTGCGCTCATACACGTTAATTCCAGGGCAAAAGACCGTAGTTCGTGTGAGGAAACCGACGAGCCGTCATTTTCCGTGGAGCCAGACGACCCGGAGCCAACCGTGGGGGCAACCGTGGGGGGCGAGATCACGTCCAGCACCGTCCAAACTGGAGATCAAGCGCGTGGTGTTATCCAGGACCAAGAACCAGCTGCCAAGGAGCATGTTGCGTGCTAGGAAAACGTACCATCTGCTAAGGACGTCAAGCCAACCGACCAGGTGGTGCTCAGGGCAGAGGAGTACTCGCTTTAGATCCCGACTCGGCTCGCCAAAGCCAAGATCCGACATGAGGCGAAAACGCTTACAGGTTCGTGGCACGTGCCCCGCTCTCGCAAGCGCCGTCACCAGTCGAAGTTCGCTGTAGCGCGGAGTGGAACGCAGATCCACCACGCAATCTCCATTACAGCTATGAAGCTAAAGGATCTTCTAAAGCTACCTGGCATAAAGCGTCGCCTAGCAAACTTGCATGCTCGACGACCCATGTACAAGGAGCCCGTCGAACAGGGGCTTGCGTTGCTACACGAGCTGACCTGGCCGGAGGGCATCGAGTCTATAGACGAGTGCACTACGAATGGGATCCGCTTCCCCGACCTCGGCTCTTTCCATAAGTGCCGCTGTGTCGGGGACTGCTTCCGGGACAGCTGCGACAACGTAGAAGCTGCCGTTTACTGTACACGTAGCTGCTGCAAGCTGAACGGGCGTTGCAGTAACGCTCCGATTGTGCGTGATACGCTGAAACCGTTCGACATGGACCGAGTTGGTCTGGGTGTGTGCACCACCACCTTTTTCGACATCGGCGACATTGTAGGCGAGTACACTGGAGAGCTCAGCGAGTGGCCAGCGAAGGTGTCAGGCCAACCCGACCAAGCCCTCAAACAGAATAGCGGAAACACATTTATCTACAATACGAAGTCGGTGACAAAGAAATTCGTGTACATAGAGGCCGTCAATAAAGGGTCCATCACTAGGTTCATAAGCCATGCGTGGGATCCAAACGCTGTCTTCGTCAAGATGCAGAACAGGCACAACGTGAAGGTCTTCTTGCGGATGATTAAGGATGTGAATACAGGCGCTGAGATTACGGTTAACTATGGTAACGAGAGGTGGTTTAAATGCGCATGCGACGGATGCTGGGAAGGTAATAGTGAAAACTAGGGGAATAAGAAGGAATCACGATGGTCTCGCACACGTATAAAGCCAACCAAGTTTTCCATTATGCGCTCTCTGATTTGAGAAGTGATTGTTCTTATTTTTAGAGACGCTGGCTGCTTAAACATCATTCAAGTCTCATTTTGCATTTTTCTTGCCCCAGCACCAAGTTGACGACGAGTGTTCAAACTTGAGCGGCCGCATCATGTATCCTACCAAATAATATGACGATTTCGTGTGCGGAAAATTTAGAAGTGTAAGTTCACCTTTTTTAATACATACTGAGAACAAGTTGTAGAAGAACATGCTGGATATTTTAAAAAAAAACATGCAAAAGGAGAGATGTGGCGTTGCGGCGCATCATACCCTCGCGTGCTCGTTAACGAACCACATCTATTAAGGAGAACTACCCAAACTCTGAACTGTTGCCGGCTAAATCGAAAGTGCTGGGTTAGACATAGCTCAGAGCCGGACCGACCTCCTCCGTCGGGTGCTTGTAATGTGGTGCGTCTTCTTTTCTTCCTGATGACGAGAATGCTGCGACCGCAACTGTCCACGTATTCAGTAATACGCAGTGCGTATAGCAGGTGTACACAAGCACCAAATACGAACCCGTAGCTACAGCCGCACGTCTGTTTCTCAATGTCGACGAGCCATACACCTGCAGGCTGGCCCTGTACCTCCATTCGTGCATAATTAGTACCCATCTGAGCTGAAGCAGCAATACCTTACTCACTTCGCTTGTTTGGGGCTACGGAAACACGAGGAGCGAGGGATGTCTTGACTTGGATGATATCTGGCCGCCCAGCATGCTCATTATCAGGAGTATCGTCCTCTACCGTCGTCAGTAAGTTTACTCGCACCAGCTCCGTAATCCTGCGTGTGAGCGTGTCGGAAGGTATGACCCTGAATGCGAATGTTCGCGTTCTAGAAGACTGATCTTGGCAACACGCGCTAAACTCGCGCAACAGTGTTCTCAGTTTTAGGCCACGACGTAACGTGTAATCCCTTTTGAGTACGGCGTTGAAGGTTTCTACGGGGTTGTTAGTGGTGGCGAAACCAGTTGGAGTAGCGTACGCCTGCCACGTACTAAAAATCCCTTGCAGCCATTGCGCATCCATGTACTTTGAAAATAGAAACAGTCTCAGATCACTTTCCCATTTCCGCAAAATTGCGTCCCGCAGCATCAAAAACGCTTGTTCGGTTCTGGCAATGTGTACATCGTATATATCTCGCAACACTTTCGCCGCTAGCAGCGAGGGAAATGTCTTTATTGCACTCTGAACCTTCTCCATCACATGAAAAAACACATGAGAAAACGAAAGCGGGGATAACCTCCAAAACCTGAATGCAGCGCATTGCATTGAGCTTTATCTCCATCCTCCATCGCGTACTGTACAACGAGATCTTTGCCTGAAATCCAACAATAGAGCCGACGAAGAGACATCAGGGCAGCTTCGTAGATGTACTGTGTCTCCTGAGAGACGACAAATAGTGCAACTAGGTGGAAACACCGAGAGCGGTCGGATATCCCGACCACGATGACCGGATAACCCACTTGGTTGGTTTTATACGTAGCATCGATATGCAGCACAACACTGTCGGGTGGCAGCAGCATCCGAAGCATCAGAGCTTTAGCTGTAAGGTCGATAATAAACGGCTTCTCGTCTGAGCCGTTTCCAGCAACTAGTTTTCTATCGTAGTCGTAATTCCACCCAAACGTAAAAAGCTGCGTCATTTGCTCAGATCCGTGGAAGGCGTGGGACTGAATCCACGCCGTCAACTCCTTCAAGCGGTCGTGATTTTCCAAATAGGTCCTTGAATAATGATTAACAAAATTTTGAATGGACGTAAGTGACGGCAGGTCCTCAAGCGAGGTTTCAAACTTTTGCGAGAGTGCAAGCCGAATGCGCATAGGTCGTAGTTGCTGGTCTGTCATCTCACGACAGAAATGCTTTTGCGTCAAGGTCAGCTTCTTAGATTTAGGAGGCTCAGTCGTAGTTAGATGATCGCCAAAATCGTAAATTTACGCAACCTTCCCCCTCCAAGAGAACTTCGCCGTGATGGCCTCGCCGGCCTCAGCACACGCGTCGCAGCTGCATTCTAGCAGCCTGTAACGCATTTTGTGATCGGAGTCTGCGCATATACTGCAGGCTATAGTGCTGCTCTTGCTGATGTCAAAGGCCTTCAGGCCATCGAGCAGCGCGTCCGCGTCGGCCTCATTGACGTGTGGTGCAAGTTCTCGCCAAAGTATGCGCCTCGGCATTTTTACTCGCGTCGGTTTGAGAGCAATGGGCGCCGTCTCGCAAGCCACAAATCTGAGCGTGTGACAAGTGCCTTGAGCGAGTGCTGGTTGGCTAAAACTAAAGTGGTTTTGGTACCATGTAGCGACTGCTGGTTGGTTAAAATTGATTTTGTGAGTCGCGCATGAGGTTGTGGTGTAGCGGGGTCAGCAAAATCTGCGAGATTGCTGGATCCAGCTTACCAACAGCACCCAGACACCGACTAACGGTGTAATGGGCCCCTCCATTACATAAGTAGGTAGATTTCTTTACATAAGTAGGTGTATCAGCACACGACCAGCGTGTGCTGAAATGCTGTCATGCCATTGGCTGATATATGGGGAGCCAGACCCATTATTAGCCAATTGAACTATGACGTGTATTTGAGTGGCCAGGGCTGTGGCCTTGGTCCTAAAATAAAGTCAGAGTTGATTTTTCCTTAAACCTAAGACTCAGTCGTCCTATTGCGAGCTTCCTCAACACTATAGTGTAAGCAAGTAACGGAGTAAATACCTGGTCCGTTACAAACAGAGTGGTCCCCCGATGACCCGTGATCTACTGAACTTTCCTCACCTTGTGTACCCGTCGGTAGGGCGGGATCTTGCTCTCTCGGTAACTTTCGAAGAGTTCAAGTGGTGAAGCTTGAGTGTCTTGGCGAGACGTGGGGGTGGGGTGGAGCAGCGGTGGAAAAATCTTCACTCTGCGTCCGTGGTTGGTTCTGGATCCCAAGCGAATATTCGAGCTTGGTGGATCCAGGGCCTAGATCGTGGATCTGGTCGTAGGGCTGCCTTGCGGGTGTGTTTCCTTGCCTTTGCGTCGTACTTGCCGCCTCCTGCGACGGGATCTTGAGAGTTGAGAGCTTCTAGGGTGTAGTAGGCCAAGTAGTAAATTCGGTTAACCCGTCGGATCTGCACGTGTAAAGGAAAGCTCACTAGGTTGTAGGATCTGGCCAATGTATTATCCAGTTATCACTATCAACACTAGTTTCGCAATTCCTAACCTTCACCGAGCTCGTACGGCCAATGTAGATCCGATTCTTGAGGGCAGGAAGGCACTTGCGTGATACTGTGCAAATTAAGGTCTGTATTGATACTTGAGCCTATACCTGCCTGGATTTCTACCTTCTATGTCTTTTACTTGTTAAATCCCTCACCAGACTCGGCTGCATGTCCTTTTTCTCCTGGACCCAGCATCCCAGCTGTATTATCATCAGATCCACCGGATCCATGGCGTAATCATTGTGGTCGCCACATTATGGGTGCACTTGTCCGGATCCAGGTCACCTCGATCCACCTTACTACGAGTGTACGCTCATTATGGATCTGAGCTCACCAGTCTTCTAACATTGTCTTACGATTGTCTGTGATATCCATCGCTCCACGAAGGTACGAGATCCGTTGCATCCACCATCCCATATCCTGGATCCAGGTCACTCCGTGTGGGATCCTCATCTCCTTGGATCCGAACTCGGAAGTATGGGATCTGGGACACATCGCGGTGGATCTTGCCTTCTCGCTAGTCGTTGATGCCAGATCCACCTTCAGATGGCACCTACCATCCTCCCTTCATAGGATCCCCACTCGATCCACCTGTACATGGTATATCCCATATCCCCTAAGTGAACTCAGGTGAGGGTGGATCCGAGTCTTCCCTTGGTGGATCCTGCCTTCCCATACGCTATCCATACCAGATCCATCGCCGGCTCATACGGGATGCCACTTATTTGGGCCGATCCACTCCGAGAAACGTGGATCCATGCCAGGCGATCCAAATCCTCCCTAACCACTTGGTGTTGTCACTAATTCAGGATAGTGACCCCTTGCTAGATCCATTCTCTTATTTCTGAGAAAGCACTTCACCACAATCGCCTCCTGTACGTGGCCGGCGCTGCACAACAGCGTTAACGGCGTACACTCCCAACGTCACTGCTTCTCCCACAGCTTCCTTCTCTACGTGACACATGTCTCCCACCAAGCGCACTAGCACATCGCCGGGCAAGGCCCCATCCACCACTCCGCCGGTCGGCCCCTCTATGTCGCCTACGGATTTACGGGCCTTAGCCCAAGCTCTTTCCGATCAGGTACGAACCTTGATGGCGGAGCTCCAGACAGCCCAAGATGCTCGGGACCGAGCTCAACGCGCAGAGGTGGCGGCTCAGCAAGCATACAAGTCGCTATCCACGTCTTCGTATGCCACCCGGCTCCAAACTTTGCAAGCTCAGGTCCACGATCAGGCCATGGCGATACAAGGATGGGAGCACCGCGCAGCTTCTCGCTCACAGGACCTGCGACCCCTGCTGGCCGACCAAGCAGTGGAGATCTGAGACCTGACCGGACGACTGGATCGTGCCTCCCGTCAACTGGATGGCCTGCGAGATGATAACGACCATCTCCTTCGGGAGATGGCGCTCGCCGGATCCGAGATCCACCAGCTCCGATCGCGGATCCACGGTCTCGAGCGGGATCTTGAAGATGATCAAGCTGCTAGCGCGGCTGCTGACGAGAGCTTGGATCGGCTCCGCGACTAGTTGCGCCTGAATCAGGAGGAGGTGGTGACCAATGATTATGTGGGATCCGCCCATGGCGCCCATGGCGGATCCACATTAGGGTCAGCGCGCGGAGGGTTCCCCGTACCGAATCCACCTCCCTCGTCGCCAAACGTGGCTCTGGCTCGTCTCTCCATGGAGCTGAAAGATGCCAAAGAGTCGATCGAGAAGTTATCGGCTGGGTGAGATTACGCGCTCGAGGTGTTCGTGAGCACGATTCAAGCCCGCCAGGATAAGCTGACGGAAACCGAGCTTCAGCGTGACAAGGCGGCCACCGAGTGGGCGGATGCCAAGCGGACGCAAACGGAGCTGGAATCCAAGATTCGCCGTATGGATACGTGGATCCTCTCTTGTTTCCCTCTTGTAATCCCATATTCATTCCTTATGTTGATTCAGGTGGCAAATTGAAAGATGTCAAGGCAACTTCGACACAGCTACGGGATCAGCTCGCTACTGCTCGTACTCCGCACCAGCAGCTGAATCTGGAGCGTGATCGCAGGTTATCTGAGCGTGACATGGTGCGTCGACGACTAACTTTGGTGGCCGCTGCAATCTCGGATTCACTTTCTCCTCCCCCTGGATCCTCGGATCCACTCTTTCCCCTTGCTGGATCGCCCCCGGCCGCTAGTGACTCAGCTGCTCAGCAGACTCCAAGTGGGGCGAGTCCGTCGGCGGCGAAACGGCCACGTAGCGCATCTCCTGCTTCTGGTACTGGACCTCCCCGGCCTCACAAGAAGACCCGAGCTTCTTCCCCGGCTAGAGCCCCTTCCAAGACCAAGTCCAAAGTCGGCTCTGCCTCTAAAGCAGTCCCCAAAACCGGATCCACATCCACGTCCAAGCCCTCGGTTTCGTCTTCGAAGTCCGGTACCGGATCCAAGACTGGATCCGTCGCTGCATCCAAGTCGGGATCTTGATCCCAGACGGGATCCGCTGCGGTGGCGTCAAAGACTAGTTCAGCGGCTAAGACCGGATCCGTCGATGCAGTGTCAAGCACTGGTTCCAGCTCCAATGCTGGATCCACTATCGCGACGTCGTCCCAGGCAGTGGCTTCGACTGGATCCACGGCAATTAGCCCTTCTACGACGGGGTTAGCCACATCCACAGCTAAGTCCAGTTCGTCTCAGTCGGGACCACTGCCGGCCCTTCCGTGACGGCGCCTACCGTTCCCCGACCGGCTTCTACCGGTTCTCCGACTGTCGGAACTGGATCCGGTAAGGGGAAAGCCAAACGTGTCATCCCCACCGGTTGTGGACTTGGCAGCTCGGAGGACGACGAGGAAGAGGGATCGGATTGTTCCGACAGCTCGGGGCATCCGATCCGATCGTCCTCGAAGCGTACACTGTCCACCGGCCATTATCCCTTCACTCTGGACGATGACGACGATGACGACGACGATGACGATGAAAGTCCGGAGGATTCGGAGGAAGCCCGAGTCGCCGCTGATGTCTTGGAAGAAGACACGCGGCGGGCTTTGTCCCAATCTAGATCCGAAGCCCGGCGGAGATCTCTCTCGACACCGACCCAGCAAGTCGCTGGCACGTCCGGATCCGGGGCCGGCACTGCTGGATCCGCGATCCAGGTCGACAGTGACGATGGATCGGGCAGCGATGGTGGAGGGGGATCACCTCATGGTGGCGGATCCCCTGGATCTGTCTTGATCCCCGCTCCCCCTAACTCTTTTTTGCCAGGTATGCTCCCGTGGCTCCGTTTGGTCCGGATGCTGCCTTCATTCCTGGTCGGCGCGCCCCTGTGGCTTTCGCTACAAGAGTCATTGAGCCTTGGTCCGCCAAGAAACTGAACGGAGCGCCATCGTCACGATGAAGATCACTGTCCTGTTCCCTGATCTGCTGTTCCGTGCTGAGTGGATATTCCCTCGTGAAGATGATGTCATTACGACGTCCGGCTATGTGGATTCGCTCGTCACCAGATCTCACGTGGAAGAACTACAGAATGCCGCACCATGGGATACGTTGACGACCACGCTGGTGGATCCTGTTAGCTTCCGAAGTGACGTTGGTGGACGTCTCGGGTTGTTCGTTCGTGCCTTTCGAAATTTCGTTTCCAAGCACTGGATTGCCATATGGGAAGGCTCCCATCGGTTCCCTGTCTCTCGTACCCAATTGCGGGGTTCGACCTGGTTGTTTAACTTCAACAAGCAGCGCGGCAACAGACGCAGTCACGCCGGTCGGGCTTTGAAGAAAGTTCTCGTGATCCTTGTGTTGGCAATGCAAGACGGTTGGTGTGACGTGGATATCTTGTTGGATCCGTTCTTCTTACATCTTCCCAGACGTGGAGATAAGGTGACGTGATTCCCGGGATCCGTATCCCGTCAAGCCAACTTGGCGGATTCCAACCTTCACCGCCCAGAACCCACGAACCTACTGGAGGCCCTGCAAAAGATCGATGAAGCCGAGCCTTGGCGTATCCAATTTCGGGGGGACCCGAGCCAACACCCAGGACACCAGATCCAGCGTCTGGTGGGCAAGTTCTTCAATGTTTAGCCCCGGCCCACCTGATCCCTATCGCTCTTTCACGCTACGCCCCCAGTTCCAGTCTTCGTGGATCCACTTCGTGGTAGTAATTAGCGGCTGGAAGCTGGGTCAAGTTAGCCTTTTCGCATAAGCTATCCTAATCCACGCTTCGTTACTTTGCAAATATGTCTTCTCTTAACATTCTCTTGTTGATTGAGGAGCTATGTCAGCGCCATCCGACGTACACCTGGATCTGGGCTGGATTCACCCTTTCAGCGTACACCTGGATCTGGGCCGGATCCACCCTTTTAGCGTACACCTGGATCCGTACCAATTTCCGGATCCGGGTTGGATCCGCGCTTGGATTTGAGTCGGATCTACCTCTTACGGCCGAGTCTCAATTATACCAGTATGGCCTGAGCCCTTGACAAACTCGCGTTTGGTTCGGGACTCTTTGCACGTGAAAACGTCACTCTTCATGCATAAAACATTCACCTTTTCTACCCACTTCGCACCCTTCCTGTGGATTCTCCTTCTCTTTCTTCCCAATATGACCAGCACACATCAGTGATCCTCCTCCTCCTGACCCACACCCTTCCTGTGGGTCCTTTTTCATCCTCCCATCGATATGACCGACTCACACCCATGGATCCTCTCCCTACTCTTCTTCATGAGACTGCATCACGCCGAATCTGTTCCGATTCGTACGATCCCGCAAGAAATCATAGCGTAATGCTCCACAGTTCAGATCTGCCTCGTCTACCCAACTGGGCTCGTCATATCACGCCAATACACCAGAAATTCGCTGTAAATTCGTCCAAATATAGTTCGCATCCCTGACCTCATGTCGGCGATCTTCCCGACTTCGAACTCGTCGGCTTCGAGATCCACATTCCAACTATCTTCCGGTAGGAGGACTTCGTCGAAATCCAGCCGGTCGGGCTCATCCACCAAAAGACGGATTTGCGGTCGGTCCAGATATACTTTGACCAGCTTCAGCTTGGATACATGTACCACGGGGTACAAGCGATATTCGGTACCTGCCGTTTCCAACTTCACAGCGTGCTCCCCTATCTTTTCGCTTACCCGGAACGGTCCGTGCCATAGATGGGCCAATTTGCGGGCGTACTCTTCCTTCACCCGATCTAAATAAAGCCACACCTGTGGATCCACTTGGATTTGACGTGTACGGGCGTCTTCGTTGTGTAGATCCGCTCGATCTTGTATCGCACTCCGCAGCCGTTCGTTCATTTGGGATCTGGCTTGCCGGTTGTATTTCTGGACTTGGTATCGCCATCGTCTTGGATCTCGGTTTCTCTTCTTGGTGCTACATACCGGAATGGCCGTTTCTAGGGTGGATTTAGGATCCCACCCATGTACCAAGTAAAATGGGGTGTCACCCCGGATCCTGTCTTGGGCGGTGTTCATCGCGAAGGGGAGTCGTTCTGCGTACTCATCCCAATCCCTCTGATCCAAATCCTGGACATACATCTTGAGTGCCCTCGTGATCGTCTGCACCATGCGCTAGGCCGATCCGTTAGCTTGGGGACGATATGCCATGGTTGCCCGCTGTCTCTGCCCCAGGATTCAGTTGAAAGCTCGAAAGAAATCAGACATAAAGCCTGGCTCCCGATCATGTCTAATCATCTCACTAGCCCCAAATCTTCGGAAAACGCACTCCTCGTACGATTCGGCAATGGTTTGTGCAGTTCTAGACGCACTAGCTTTGGCTATCACGTATCCGGTAAACAGATCCACCCAGATCAACAATTCCGTGTTTCCTTTGAACGACTTGGGTAGCGAGGGGATGTGATCCATGGCTATGATTTGGAACGGGTAAGTCACCTGGACATTCCCTGGAGACCCCCCTTTGATTGTGGGTCTGCCCTTGCCTGTCTCACAATCCACAATTTCACCGACATATCGTTGCCCACTCTTGAATAGTTCCCTCCAGTGGAAGCATTCTCGGATCCGTTGGTAGGTCCGACCGATTCCCTGATGTCCACCTTCTAAACTAGCATGATAGTGATGTAGCACATGCTGTTGCGAGGTTTCCGGCATCACCAATCTCATCAATCCGTCTCGATCCTCGCTGACTCGTTTCGTAGGGGGACAATAGAAGAGCAAGTCATTCAGATCCACTGCATAATCTGTAGCGATGTACTGTAGGAGTTGATGTCCTCCCGACTCAGGTCTCGCACATCCCCCATCAGATACCTCTTTAGCCCCCAGAATCCACACTTCTTCGTTCTGTGCTTTGAGGATCCGCTGAATACGGACTTTCTTCACAAATGCTTCATCGAGATAATAGGGGCTGGATCCAATCCTTCCTCTGAATCTAGTGACAGCCGTTACCTGGACCGTCCTTTTCACGGATCCAACCACCACCACTTCGTCTAGTCGGTTTAACGTGACGAGATCCTGACGCTTGGCCTCTCTCTCCACCTCAACACCACATTGATTTCGTAAAACGGCACTTGCCAAGCTGCCCGCACTGGCATGCCAACCTCGCTTGACATGTACCAGCTCGTGATTCATCCAACCCCGTAAGTGGACCATCACGTTCTGCCGTAGCAGCGTTAGGGCCGGGGTCTTGCGGTCAATTTCACCTCACACCTGTCTGATCACTAAGTTCGAATCTCCACATATCACCAGCCTTTTCGGATCATCTTCCTTTAGTAGATCCAACCCCAACAGGAGTCCGTTGTATCGCTTCATTGACGGTGAGGCCTTCCGCGTAAGTGGACCTGACCATTACCACCTCCCATCCGGGCAGTTCCCACAGAATTGCGCTGTATGCTCCTCCTCCGCGTCGCACGCGAGCAGATCCATCGAAACGCAGGACGTACAGATCTTCATCCACTTCTACCGTCGGGATTGGGATCTGGATCCGGCGTTTGGGCTCTTTCTTAGGAGCGATCCTAGTCAGTGCTTCGTCCATCTTGGCTCTGGGTGTGATGCTCGCGGCCAAATCTCCCACGATATCGTCTTCTCCTTTCGAACATTTTACGATCTCCAGTGTTCATGGTGAAAGTAGAGCTGCCCATTGTCCCAACCGTCCTTGCAGACCGGCCGACTTGAACAACCAGGCGAGTGTAGAATGTCGAGTCAAGATCCGGATGGATCTCCCCACCGGCATGTTATAGTTGAGATCCAACACCCGCAGGAGTGCGAATATCTCCTTCTCCACCGCTCCGTAATTCAACTCATTCGGCTTTAGCGTTCGGCTGACGAAGGTGACCGGATGGCAGATCCCCTCGTGTTCTTGTACCAAAGCCGCTGAGACCGCCCAATCACTAGCATAGACGCTCACCGTAGGTTGACGTTCCGGATCGAAATGGCAGAGGATGGGCGTCATCGCGATCCTATTCCTTAGCTCCACGAACGCGTGGTGAGCTCGAATCCACCGAGGCTCCACCTTGTCCGAGCTCTCTTCCGTCAACTCCGTCCAGATTAAATCCTCTCCCAATTGGTCCCGAAGTGGATCCAGTTCCTGTTTCAGGTCGCCTCCCGACATTGTGCTATGTGGGCCCCCTCGTGGATCTGAGATCTCTATGGCCAGAGCTTGTTGGATCTTGGTCCGGACAGCCGAAGTGGCCATCGCAGCAAAATCCACCTCCCTCAATTCATAGAGTACTGCGGCAAAACGTGCGTAATCCTCGATGGACAGACTGTAGTAGTTCAAACTACCCAAGAAGGATTGCATCGCCCGTAGCGACTGTGGGAAGGACAAGTCTGCCAACAAAGAAACGTCCTTAGGATTCGCCTCCAATCCCTCCTTGGAGACTCGATGACCTAAGCAATCCACCTTGCGCATCCCCCAATAACTCTTCACCACGCTGATAGAGAGATTCCACTTAGTACACGCCTCCAGTAGGGTTGTCACTCTCTCGCACAGCTGATCCCACGAATCCGCCGGGATTAGAATGTCGTCGATATAGGATCTGCACCCTAACACGGATGGGGTTCCCAGATCACCTGGCTCTCCTGCTTCGAATGAATCCACTTCCGCATGACCTTCCCCGGATCTATCCCCTTCGAGTTCCGGTATTCAGGTAAATCCGTAGAGGGCATTATCGATCAGGCGTTGATAGATCTTCGTGCATTCTTCAATCCAAACGGCATCCGGCTCCATTCGAACAATCAAAATGGTGTGATGAATGCGAATATTGCGCGAGCTCGATCCGTCATAGTCATCACCCAAAACCCACTTGCCATATCTAGAGAGCAGTACCAGAGTACTTTATCCAAATCTTCCAATATCTCATGATTAGAGGCATCGGATTCAGTATCAGTCTGGTCAGGCCGCTAGCCATCCGGTAATCAATACACAGACGTATATCCACTCCGTTCTTCTTAACGATGATTACCACAGGAGATGTCCACGGGGTCGTTGAGAAACTGATGATTTGGCTTGCAGCAGACCCTTAATCAGATCCGATAGCTTTTCTCGGAACTGAGGCGCCACCTTCCGCACCCTTTGAGCGATCGGCTTCGCGTCACCGACATCGATGTCACATTTGACTCCGCGTGCAGCTGGTGGTAATGCATTCCCTTTGCCAATTTGCAGATGTCGGCTTTCCCAGATCTTCTGACGTAGCCGATCCACTTCCGCGGGTTCGTTCGCCCCCGGATCCACTTGGATATCATCTATCGTGACCTCTTCTGTGGTCAGTGGTATCTCCGGGATCATGCCATACCTTCTTCGAGATCCTCGGCGCGTAGATCCCCGCCATCATGGTAGCAGACTTGTTCATCTTCAGTTTTTGTCGGATCCACTACTGGAGCCAAGCACCGCGACTCTCCTTCTCCCGTCATTCCTTCTGTCTTCATGGGGCGGGTATCCTGGTGCCGGGGGAACTACCTTTTGGATCGACTTGATCCTCTGGTGAGTTTACACACGACGGTTCCTGTTTAGCCAGTGCTGCCACTCTCGACAAGGATCCAGGCACTTTGTCCGATGGAAAGCTTGGATCGACTTGTGAGTCAGCAGAATCCGGCGACCCGGTTTCAGTCCTCTGCGATCCCCCATTCACCGACCCTGGGTTATCTAGGGGCCGGGTCTGGGTATCATCCCCGGTCTTGGATCCAATCTCTACCACTTGGATCCCAATCCGACGATCTCTCTGTAGGACCTTTCGCGGAGTTGGGTATGAAGGCCGATCCACCAAGGGGCCAGTTGGCTCCGTCGGGAGATCCGCCGCTCCGAGAGACTCAGTCTCGGTAATCGCTTCATACGCCATATTCTGCCATTCTTTATAACGACGGGACCCCACTGACACATATCCAGGTCGCCTAGGGATACCATCCTTCGCCAACCATCGCCCAACCTCCTCATAATGGTCCAGTAATAGTCTCTTGTCGCTGACGTTCGTGACCTGGAGGTATTGTGATCGACCTGGTCCTTATATTACGGTAGGCACCCACTTCTCACCACGAGTGACTCACTGTTTCTCATGTTCCACCCACTTCAACCGATCTGGCAGTTCCCAGGTTTCTCCGGACTCGATCCAGGTTGTCTTATCTGCCCTTATGATCCTCATCTTCGCCCCGTACAACGGTCACCGTCCGCTGAGCTGGATCCGCATCTCGTCCGGGAAACAAAGTGTCCCATCCGCCAGATCCAACCTCGCTCCGGCTGGTACCATGAAATCCATCCCGAGGGTGGCGTCTTGACCAGCGAGGTCTCCAACCCAAATATCGAACCAGTATACCAAACAACCTGCCAGCGTGATCTTGATCCGCGTTCTCCCATTCGTACGGTATACGCCTTCACCAATCCCAACACAATCTTGGATCCGACTCCCATCCACTTGGCACCCCACCTTACGACCAAAGGCGGTGTCTAGTATAGACACCTCGGCACCACTATCTAGGAGTAGGATTGCTCTTTCATTGTTGACTTTGCCTCCTACCTTGGCTTGTCTGAACCATTTTTCTGGGGCATGGTACTTCCAGTATCCACGGGACTCCCCTGTCAGCAGATCCATGGATTCGACCTCTTCAGATCCACGGGATCCAGTGACCTGACAAACCTTAGGTGGATCTGCAATGACCTCACCCTTGGTAGGCTCAAACCATTGGCCATGTTGTCGTTTCTCCCAATAACCACGCGCCTCTCCCCTTTGTAGATCCAGGGTTGAAGAGACTTCGGATCTGGCAAACTCATCCACTTTGCGCAAACTAGTAATCTTGGCAACTGACACTTCAAGTAGATCACGTGTATTATCGACTGGATCTAGGGTCCTGCTACCTGGATCTAGCGATGTCTTGTTCACAAATTCATTAAATGCAATACCTAGAACGCTCGGCTCGTACCGGATTCAAACCCGGCGAGCGCCCTAGTTTAACATCTTCTCTGCCACTTCTGGCAACATCCCTCTGTGCTTGGCTGGATCAAACCATTGGCGGATCTGGTTGTAGAATTCTTCCATCGGACACTTGCCGACGTCGTGAATCTCGCCACAACCGCGACACACGTAGAAGCAATGATCTCCGGGATGACCTTTCTTGCCACACTTCTCACAGACCAGATGTTTCCAGCATCCAGCTTCTGTGTGCTTCCGGGATCCGCACTGCGAACACCTGACTTGTGCTGCCCCGTCCATGAGATCTTGGGATCTGTACATCCCACAGTCCCCGGGTACGTTATCCCCCGGTCGAGAGTTATCTCCGGTCTTCGCCGTTCGATCGTTGGACGCAGTGACACAGACTCGACGGTAATCCTCAGGGTCGGAGTCCGAACCGTCGGATCCTGATTCAGTTCCTGAGTCGAGCGCCGTGACTTGGTGGACACGTCGAGCTGGAGCCGTAGGCGTCGGAGCCTTTTGGCGATACTTGCCGGATCCGACCGCCGCCTTCTTCTGGCGGTGTTTCGCGCGATCCACAGCCCGCAGCACTTCTTCAAGCTCATCTGCGTCGGGAAGACGTAACAGGGTCAGTCTGTCGGCCAGATCCACGTCTCCCAACGTATGATCCACATGTCGTCGCAGTACCTTGGATCCCCCATCCTTGATCTTCAACTTGGCCCGTAGACCGGCCACATTTAGTCGATGCAGGTATTCTAGCGGGGATTCATCCGATCTGCGGCGAGCATGGTAGTATTGTCGTGCCACCGACACTCCCAATCCACAGTACTGGGTCTGGAAGCTTCGCAGCAAATCTGGCCACTTGTTCCTGGTGGATCTGCCCAGCTGCCGGTACCAATTCCTGGCTGGCCCCGCTAGCAAATCCGCAAAGGTCAGACACTTCTCAGCATCCGACGCTTGATCTCTTATGAGGGCCGACTTGACTTTGCTGATCCATGTTCTCGCCCGGTCCTCGTCTTGATCCTTGCCCGTGAACTCCTTCAGATCCGATATGGCTGAGATCCGTACCCTCTGGATCATGGACGATCCACCCGCCCCGGCTGCGGCTGTTGCTACCACCGCTGACGAAGTGGATGGGCCATCCAGATCATCTGGGTCGAACTCATCATGGGAGTTGTCTCCCTCCACTGACTCCATCTCCACGTCTCGTGCTCCATGTTCGTGGAGCACTTGCGGTTGTGGCACGGGCGCTCTCATGCGTTGTTCGGCCAGGAAACGACTCATCGCAACTTCGAAATGTCGTTGCAGGGTGCCTGAGGAAATGTCGGAAGAGCCTGTAGTCGCCGGGCTACTGGCGAGACAGGATCCGGGAGGCGATTACCTTGAGCCCGATCTGACGATAACCCCACTGGTGTGGCGTAGCGGGATCAGCAAAATCTGCGAGATCGCTGGATCCAACTTACCAACTGCGCCCAGACACCGACTAACGGAGTGGTCCCCCGATGATCCGTGATCTGCTGAAAATTCCTCACCTTGTGTACCCGTCGGTAGGGCCGGATCTTGCTCTCTCGGTAACTTCCGAAGCGTTTAAGTGGTGAAGCTTGAGTGTCTTGGCGAGACGTGGAGATGGGGTGGAGCAGTAGTGGTAAGATCTTCACTCTGCGTTCGTAGTTTCTTCTGGATCCTAAGCGAATATTCGAGCTTGGTGGATCCAGGGCCTACATCTGGGATCTGGTCGTAGGGTTGCCTTGCGATTGTGTTTCCTTGCCTTTGCGTTGCCTTTGCGTCGTACTTGCCGCCTCCTGTGACGGGATCTTGAGAGTTGAGAGCCTCTAGGGTGTAACCGACCAAGTAGTAAATTCGGTTAACCTGTCAGATCTGCACGTGTATAGGAAAGCTTACTAGGTTGTAGGATCTGGCCAATGTATTATCAAGTTATCACTACCAACACTAGATTCGCAATTCCCAACCTTCTTCTAGCTCGCACGGCCAACGAAGTTCCGATTCTTGAGAGGAGGAAGGCACTTGCGCGTTACTGTGCAAATTAAGGTCTGTATTGATACTTGAGCCTATACCTGCCTGGATTTCTACCTTCTATGTCTTTTACTTGTTAAATCCCTCACCAGGCCCGGCTGCATGTCCTTTCTTTCCTTGACCCATCATCCCAGCTGTATTATCTTCAGATCCCCCGGATCCATGGCGTAATCAATATGGTCACCCTATTATTGGTACACTCATCTGGATACAGGTTGCTTGGACCCACTTCACTGAAGTGTACACTTGTCATGGATCTGAGCTCTCCAATCATCCAACATCTTCTTGCAACCGTCTGTGATCTCCATTGTCCCACGAAAGTTCGAGATCCACTGTATCCATCATCCCAGCATCCTGGATCGAGGTCATTCTATGCGGGATCCTCCCTCCTTGGATCCGAACTCGGAAGTATGGGATCCGGGCCACCTCGCGGTGGATCTTGACTTCTCACTAGCCGTGTCTGCTAGATCCACCTTCAGATGGCACCTACCATCATTCCTTCATAGGATCCACACTCGATCCACCCGTATAATATACGGGTGGATCGAGTGTGGATACTATATTATAGTATATCCCATATCCAACTAAGTAAGGGTGGATCCGAGATAGGTCTTGGTGGATCTTGCCTTCCCGTACATCACTCATACCAGATCCATAGTCATTTCATACGGGGTGTTGCTCGTCATGGCTAATCCACCACAGGCAACCCAAATCCTCTCTAATCACTTGAAATTGTCACTGATTCGAAATAGTGACCCCTTGCTGGGTCCATTCTCTTATTTCTGAGAAAGCACTTCACCACAATCGCCTCCTATACGTGGTCGGCGCTGCACAACAGCGTTCACGACGAGCACTACCAACATCCACAACCGCTTCCTCCTCTACGTGACACATGTCTCCCACCAAGCGTACCAGCAAATCGCCGGGCAAGGCCCCATCCACCACTCCTCCGGTCAGCCCTTCTTTAATGTCACCCACCGATCTGCGCACTCTAGCCCAGGCTCTTTCCGATCGGGTGCAAACCTTGACGGCGGAGCTCCAGACGGCCCAAGATGCTAGCGACCAAGCTGCGTCTTTGCACGCCACCCAACTCCAAACCTTGCGAGCCCAGGTCCATGACCAGGCTAAGGAGATCCAGGGGTGGGAGCACCGTGCGGCCTCTCGTTCGCAGGACCTACGACTCTTGGTGGCTGATCAAGCGGTCGAGATCCGCGACTTGACCGGACGGCTGGATCGCGCCTCCCGTCAGCGAGATGGTATGCGAGATGACAATGACCACCTCCTTAGGGAGATGGCGCTCGCCGGATCTGAGATCCACCAGCTCCAATCCCGGATCCACGACCTCGAGCGGGATCTGGAGGATTCCCAGACTGCTAGTGCGGCCGCGGACGAGAGCTTGGATCGACTCCGTGACGAGTTGCGCCTGACCCAAGAAGAGGTGGTAGCTAACGACTATGTGGGATCCGGATCCGCATTAAGGTCAGCGCGTGGAGGGTCCTCCGCGCCAAATCCACCTCCCTCATCGCCGGATGTAGCCCTGGCCCAACTCTCTGAGGAGTTGAAAGATACCAAGGAGTCACTCGAGAAAGCGTCTGCTGGACGAGATTACGCGCTAGAAGAATTCGTACGTATAACTCAATTGCGCGACGAGATCCAAGCGAAGTTGGCGGACACCGAACTCCAGCGGGACAAGGCAGCCACCGAGTGGGCGGATGCCCAGCGAACGCAAACGGAGCTGGAATCCAAGCTCCGCCGCACGAGTACGTGGATCCTCTTTTGGCCCCCGCTAGTAACCCCATATTCACCTGTTATGTCGATCCAGGTGACAAACTGAAGGATGCTGATGCAACCGCAACGAAACTCCGGAATCAACTCGCTGCAGCTCATGCTCAGCAGCAACAGCTAGTTCTGGAGCGCGATCGTGGCTTATCGGAGCGGGATTTGTCACGCCGACGACTGGCGCTGGTGACAGCTGCTGTCTCGGATCCCCTTCCTCCCCTGTCTGGGCCTTCTCCTGCTGCCAGCGTTTCTGCTCCTCTACCGTCTGTAAGTGGAGCGGATCCGTCGGCTGCAAAACGACCGCGTAGTGCGTCTCCCGCTCCTAGCACTGGACCCCCCCCCCCCGTCCTCACAAGCATGCCCGAGCTTCCCCAAAGGCCAAGCCCAAAACCAGTTCGGCCTCTAAGGCGGCCTCTCAGGCGGGATCCACATCCACGTCCAAGACTTCCGCCTCCCCTTCAAAGTCTGGGGCCGGATCCAAGTCTGGATCCACCACTACATCCAAGTCGGCATCAGTGTCTAAGACTGGATCTGTAGCTACGTCCAAAGCGGGAGTGGGATCCAAGGCTGGATCTACTGCTGCTGCATCAAAATCTGGATCTGGACCCAAGCCTGGATCCACGGCGTCCAAGACTGGATCCGTAGCTACATCCGAAGCAGGAGTTGGATCCAAGCCTGGACCCGTTGCGGCATCCAAGTCCGGATCGACTGCCAAGGCGGGATCCACGGTATCTAAGTCCGGATCGCCTACCAAGGCTGGTTCCGTCGCTGTATCAAAGTCGGGGTCGGCGTCCAAGACCGGATCCACGGTCGCGCCGTCGTCCCAGGCAGTGGTATCAACTGGATCCACGGCAATTGCTGCTCCTACGACGGGGTTGACCACATCCACAGCTAAGCCCAGTTCGTCTCAGTCAGGATCCACTGCTGGCCCTTCGGTGACGACGCCTGCCGTCCCCCAGCCAGCTTCCACCGGCCCTCCGCCGGCCAGCACTGGATCCGGGAAAGGGAAAGCCAAATGTGTCATTCCCACTGGTTGTGGACTTGGCAGCTCGGAAGATGACGAGGATGAGGGATTAGACTGGTCCGACAGCTCGGGGCCTCCTATCCGATCGTCGTCGAAGAGTACGCCGTCCTCCGGCCCTTATCCCTTCACTCTGGACGATGAGGACGATGACGACGACGATGACGATGAAAGTCCGGAGAATTCGGAGGAGGCTCGAGCCGCTGACGATGCCTTGGAGGAAGACACGCGACGGGCCTTGTCCCAATCCAGATCCGAAGCTTGGCGAAGATCCCTCTCGACACCGCCTCCGCAAGTCACTGGTACAGCCGGATCCGGAGCCGGCACTGCGGAATCCGTGATCCAAGTCGACAGGGACGGTGGGTCGGATAGGGATGGTGGAGGGGGATCGCATCATGGTGGTGGATCCCCAGGATCGCCTCATGGTGGCGGATCCCCCGGATCAGTCTTGATCCCTGCTCCCCCTAACTCGTCATTTCCAGGGATGCTCCCCGTGGCCCCGTTCGGTCCGGATGCTGCCTTCATTCCTGGTCGGCGTGCTCCTGTGGCCTTCGCCACCAGAGACATCGAGCCTTGGTCCGCCAAGAAATTGAACCGGGTCGCCATTATTTCGATGAAGATCACTGTCCTGTTTCCTGAGCTGCCATTTCGAGCTGAATGGATATTCCCTCGGGAAGCGGATGTCATCCCGACGGCCGGATATGTGGATTCACTCATCACCAGACCTCACGTGGAAGAATTGCAAAATGCTGCCCCGTGGGATGCGCTGGCAACCACACTGGTGGATCCGGTTAGCTTCCGGGGTGACGTGCGCGGGCGTCTCGGGTTTTTCGTTCGTGCGTTCCGGGATTTCGTGTCCAAGCACCGGGTTGCCATATGGGAAGGCACTCACCGATTTCCTATCTCTCGCAATCAACTGCGGGGTTCGACCTGGTTGTCCAACTTCAACAAGCAGCGTGGAAACCGACGTAGTCATGCCGGTCGAGCTTGGAAGAAAGTTCTCGTGATCCTCGTGTTGGCGATCCAGGACGGTTGGTGTGACGTGGATGTTTTGTTGGATCCATCCTTCTTGCACCTTCCCCGACGCGGGGATAAGGTAGCTTGGTTTCCGGGATCCGTATCCCGTCAAGCCAACTTGGAGGATCCCAACCTCCATCGCCCAGAACCCACGAACCAGCTGGAGGTCTTGCAAGAGATTGATGAAGCTGAGCCTTGGCGCATCCAGTTTCGTGAGGACCCGAGCCAACACCCAGGACACCAGATCCAGCGCCTGGTGGGCAAGTTCTTCAATGTTCAGCCCAAAACCACCTGATCCTTATCATTCTTTGACGCCACGCTCCCAGTTTCAGTCTTCGTGGATTCGCTTCGTAGTAGTAACTAGCGACTGGAAACTGGGTCGAGCTAGCCTTTTTGCATAAGCTATTCTAATCCACGCTTCTTTACTTGAATATGTCTGTAACATTCTCGTGTTGGTAGAGGAATCCAGTCAGACCCCTCCAGTGTACACCTGGATCCGGGCTGGATCCACCCTTTCAGCGTACACCTGGATCTAGGCTGGATCTACCCTTTCAGTGTACACCTGGATCTGGGCTGGATCCACCCTTTCAGTGTACACCTGGTTCTGGGCTGGATCCACCCTTTCAGCGTACACCTGGATCTGGGCTGGATTCTGAATCCGGGTTGGATCCATGCTTGGATTTCATCCGGATCCAGCGCCTACGACCCAGTCTCCATTGGGTCCTTATAGGTCGGGCTCTCGAAAGCTCGCGCTTGAAATCAAGCAGGACCCTTCGCACATAAAACGTCACTCTTTATGCATAAACATTCACTCCTTCCTCCTAATCCACAATTCTCCTGTGGATTCGTCTTCTCTTTCTTTCCGATGTGACCAACTCACATCAGCGATCCTCCTTTTCCCGACCCACATCCTTCCTGTGGGTCCTTCTTCATCCTCCCATCGACATGACCAACTCACATCCATGGATCCCCTTCCTACTCTTCTTCATGAGACTGCATCACGCCGAATCTGTTCCGATTCGTACGATCCCGCAAGAAATCATAGAGTAATGCTCCACAGATCAGATCTGCCTCGTCTACCCAACTGGGCTCGTCGTATCCACGCCAATACACCAGAAATTCACGGTAAATCCGTCCGTACCTAGTTCGCTTCCCCGACCTCATATCGGTGATCTTCTCGACTTCGAACTCGTCGGCTTCGAGATCCACATTCCAACTATCTTCCGGTAGGAGGACTTCGTCGAAGTCGACGCGATCGGATCCATCCACCGAAAGACGGGTTTGCGGCCGGTCCGGATATTCCTTGACCAACTTCAGCTTGGATATGTGTACTACAGGGAACAAGCGATATTCGGTACCTGCCGTTTCCAACTTCACCGCATGTTCCCCTATCTTTTCACTTACCCGGAACGGTCCGTGCCATAGATGGGCCAATTTGCGGGCGTACCCTTCCTTCACCCGATCTAAATAATCCCACCCGCGATCCCACTTGGATTTGATGTGGACGGGCGTCTTTGTTGTGTCGATCCGCTCGATCTTGTATCGCACTCCGCAGCCGTTCGTTCACTTGGGATCTGGCTTGCCGGTAGTATTTCTGGACTTGGTATCGCCATCGTCTTGGATCTCGGTTTCTCTTCTTGGTGCTACATACCGGAATTGCCGCTTCTAGGGTGGATTTAGGATCCCACCCACGTACCAAGTAAAATGGGGTGTCACCCCGGATCCTGTCTTGAACGGTGTTCATCGCGAAGGGGAGTCGTTCTGCGTACTCATCCCAATCCCTCTGATCCAAATCCGGGACATACATCTTGAGTGCCCTCGTGATCGTCTGCACCATGCGCTCGGCCGATCCGTTAGCTTGGGGACGATACGCCATGGTTGCCCGCTGTCTCTGCCCCAGGATCCGGTTGAAAGTTCGAAAGAAATCAGACATAAAGCCTGGCTCCCGATCATGCCTAATCATCTCACTAGCCCCAAATCTTCGGAAAACGCACTCCTCGTACGATTCGGCAATGTTTTGTGCAGTTCTTGACGCACTAGCTTTGGCTATCACGTATCCGGTAAACAGATCCACCCAGATCAACAATTCCGTGTTTCCTTTGAATGACTTGGGCAACGAGGGGATGTGATCCATGGCTATGATTTGGAACGGGTAAGTCGCTTGGGCATTCCCAGGTGACTCCCCTTCAATTGTGGGCCTGCCCTTGCCTGTCTCACAATCCACACATTCACCGACATATCGTTGTACGCTCTTATATAGTCCCATCCAGTAAAAACATTCCCGGATCCGTTGGTAGGTCCGACCAATACCCTGATGTCCACCTTCTAAACTAGCGTGATAGTGATGTAGGACATCCTGTTGTAAGGCTTCCGGCATCACCAGTCTCATCAATCCATCCCGATCCTCGTTGACTCGTTTCGTAGGGGGACAATAGAAGAGCAAGTCATTCAGATCCACTGCATAATCTGTAGCGATGTACTGTAGGATTTGATGTCCTCCCGACTCAGGTCTCGTGCATCCCCCATCAGATACTTCTTTAGTCCCAAGATCCACGCTTCCTCGTTCTGTGCTTTGAGGATCCGCTGAATGCGGACTCCCTTCACAAATGTTTCATCGAGGATCTGGAGGCTGGATCCAATCCTTCCTCTGGACCTAGTGACAGCCATTACCTGGACTGTCCTTTTCCCGGATCCAACCACCACCACCTCATCTAGTCGGTTCAACGTAACGAGATCCTGATGCTTGGCCTCTCTCTCCACTTCGACACCACATTGATTCCGTAAAGCGACACTGGCCAAACTATCTGCACTGGCATTCCAATCTCGCTTGACATGCACCAGCTCGTGATTCATCCAACCACGCAGGTGGATCATCACTTTCTGCCGTAACAGTGTTAGGGCCGGGGCCTTGCAGTCAATTTCACCCCGCACCTGTCTGATCACCAAGTTTGAATGCCCACAAATCACCAGCCTTTTCGGATCCTGTCCCTTTAGTAGATCCAAACCCAGCAGGAGCCCGTTATACTCTGCTTCATTGACGGTGAGGCCCTCCGCATAAGTGGATCTGGCCCGTACAACTTCCCATCCGGGCAGTCTCCACAGTATTGCGCTGTATGCTCCTCCACCGCGTCGCACGCGAGCAGATCCATCGAAACTCAGGACGTACAAATCCTCATCCACTTGTACCGTCGGAATCGGGATCTGAGTCTGGCGTTTGGGCTCTTTCTTAGGAGCGATCCTAGTCAGTGCTTCGTCCATCTTGGCTCTGGGTGTGATGCTCGCGGCCAAATCTCCCACGATCTCGTCTTCTCCTTTCGAACATTTTACGATCTCCAGTGCTCATGGTGAAAGTAGAGCTGCCCATTGTCCCAACCGTCCTTGCAGACCGCCGACTTGAACAACCAGGCGAGTGTAGAATGTCGAGTCAAGATCCGGATGGATCTCCCTACCAGCATGTTATAATTGAGGTCCAACACCCGTAGGAGTGCGAGTATCTCCTTCTCCACCGCTCCGTAGTTCAGTTCATTTGGCTTTAGCGTCCGGCTGACAAAGGTGACTGGATGACAGATCCCTTCATGTTCTTGTACCAAGGCTGCTGAGACCGCCCAGTCACTGGCATAAACTATCACCGTAGGTTGACGTTCCGGATCGAAATGACGGAGGATGGGCGTGGTCGCGATCCTGTACCTTAGTTCCACGAACGCGTGGTGAGCTCGAATCCACCAAGGCTCCACCTTGTCCGAGCTCCCTTCCGTCAACTCCGTCCAGATTGGATCCTCTCCCAATTGGTCGCGAAGTGGATCCAGTTCCTGTTTCAGGTCGCCTCCCGACATCGTGTTATGTGGATCCCCTCGTGGATCTGGGATCTCTAGGGCCAGAGCTTGTTGGATCTTGATCCGGACAGCCGAAGTGGCCATCGCAGCAAACTCCACCTCCCTCAATTCATAGAGGACTGCAGCAAAACGTGCGTAATCCTCGATGAGCCGACTGAAGTAGTTCAAACTACCCAAGAAGGATTGCATCGCCCGTAGCGACTGTGGGAAGGACAGGTCTGCCAACGAAGAAACGTCCTTAGGATTCGCCTCCAATCCCTCCTTGGAGACTCGATGACCTAAGCAATCCACCTTGCGCATCCCCCAATAGCTCTTCACCACGCTGATGGAGAGATTCCACTTAGTACACGCCTCCAGTAGGGTTGTCACTCTCTCGCACAACTGATCCCACGAATCCGCCGGGATTAGAATGTCGTCGATATAGGATCTGCGCCCTAACACGGATGGGGTTCCCAGATCACCTGGCTCTCCTGCTTCGAATGGATCCACTTCCGCATGACCTTCCCCGGATCTATCCCCTTCGAGTTCCGGTATTCAGGTAAATCCGTAGAGGGCATTATCGATCAGGCGTTGATAGATCTTCGTGCATTCTTCAATCCAAACGGCATCCGGCTCCATTCGAACAGTCAAAATGGTGTGATGAATGCGAATATTGCGCGAGCTCGATCCGTCATAGTCACCACCCAAAACCCACTTGCCATATCTAGAGAGCAGTACCAGAGTACTTTATCCAAATCTTCCAATATCTCATGATTAGAGGCATCGGATTCAGTATCAGTCTGGTCAGGCCGCTAGCCATCCGGTAATCAATACACAGACGTATATCCACTCCGTTCTTCTTAACGATGATTACCACAGGAGATGTCCACGGGGTCGTTGAGAAACTGATGATTTGGCTTGCAGTAGACCCTTAATCAGATCCGATAGCTTTTCTCGGAGCTGAGGCGCCACCTTCCGCACCCTTTGAGCGATCGGCTTCGCGTCACCGTCATCGATGTCACATTTGACTCCGCGTGCAGCTGGTGGTAATGCATTCCCTTTGCCAATTTGCAGATGTCGGCTTTCCCAGATCTTCTGACGTAGCCGATCCACTTCCGCGGGTTCGTTCGCCCCCAATTCCACTTGGATATCATCTATCGTGACCTCCTCTGTGGTCAGTGGTACCTCCGGGATCACCGCCATACCTTCTCCAAGATCTTCGGCGTGTAGATCCCCGCCTTCATGGTAGCAGACTTGTTCATCTTCAGTCTTTGTCGGATCCACTACTGGATCCAAGCACCGCGACTCCCCTTCTCCCGTCATTCCTTCTGTCTTCATTGGGTCGGATATCCTGATACTGGGGACGCTACCTTTTGGATCGACTTGATCCTCTGGTGAGTTTACACACGACGGTTCCTGTTTAGACGAGGATTCAGGCACTCTGTCCAATGGAAAGCTTGGATCCACTTGTGGGTCAGCAGGATCCGGCGACCCGGCTTCAGTGCTCTGCAATCCCCCATCCACCGACCCTGGTTATCTAGGGACCGGCTCTGGGTATCACCAGCGGTTTTGGATCCAATCTCTACCACTTGGATCCCAATCTGACGATTCCTCTGCAGGATCTTTCGCGGAGTTGGGTATGAAGGCCGATCCACCAAGGGGCCAGTTGGCCCCGCCGGGAGCTCCACCTCTCCGAGAGATTCGATCTCGGTAGTCGCCTCGTACGCCAGATTCTGCCATTCTCTGTAACGACGGGATCCCACTGACACATATCCAGGTCGCCTAGGGATACCGTCCTTCGCCAACCATCGTCCGATCTCCTCATAATGGTCCAGTAATAGTCTCTTGTCGCTGACGTTCGTGACCTGGAGGTATTGTGATCGACCTGGTCCCTGGATTACGGTAGGCACCCATTTCTCGCCCCGCGTGACCCACTGTTTCTCATGTTCCACCCACTTCAACCGATCTGGCAGTTCCCAGGTTTCTCCGGACTCGATCCAGGTTGTCTTATCTGCCCTTATGATCCTCATCTTCGCCCCGTACAACGGTCACCGTCCGCTGAGCTGGATCCGCATCTCGTCCGGGAAACAAAGTGTCCCATCCGCCAGATCCAACCTCGCTCCGGCTGGTACCATGAAATCCATCCCGAGGGTGGCGTCTTGACCAGCGAGGTCTCCAACCCAAATATCGAACCAGTATACCAAACAACCTGCCAGTGTGATCTTGATCCGCGTTCTCCCATTCGTACGGTACACGCCTTCACCAATCCCAACATAATCTTGGCTCCGACTTCCATCCACTTGGCACCCAACCTTACAAGCAAAGGCGGTGTCTAGTATAGACACCTCGGCACCACTATCTAGGAGTAGGATTGCTCTTTCATTGTTGACTTTGCCTCCTACCTTGGCTTGTCTGAACCATTTTTCTGGGGCATGGTACTTCCAGTATCCACGGGACTCCCCTGTCAGCAGATCCATGGATTCGACCTCTTCAGATCCACGGGATCCAGTGACCTGACAAACCTTAGGTGGATCTGCAATGACCTCACCCTTGGTAGGCTCAAACCATTGGCCATGTTGTCGTTTCTCCCAATAACCACGCGCCTCTCCCCTTTGTAGATCCAGGGTTGAAGAGACTTCGGATCTGGCAAACTCATCCACTTTGCGCAAACTAGTAATCTTGGCAACTGACACTTCAAGTAGATCACGTGTATTATCGACTGGATCTAGGGTCCTGCTACCTGGATCTAGCGATGTCTTGTTCACAAATTCATTAAATGCAATACCTAGAACGCTCGGCTCGTACCGGATTCAAACCCGGCGAGCGCCCTAGTTTAACATCTTCTCTGCCACTTCTGGCAACATCCCTCTGTGCTTGGCTGGATCAAACCATTGGCGGATCTGGTTGTAGAATTCTTCCATCGGACACTTGCCGACGTCGTGAATCTCGCCACAACCGCGACACACGTAGAAACAATGATCCCCGGGATGACCCTTCTTGCCACACTTCTCACAAACCAGATGTTTTCAACATCCAGCTTCTGTGTGCTTTCCGGGTCCACACTGCGAACACCTGACTTGTGCTGCCCCGTCCATGAGATCTTGGGATCTGTACATCCCACAGTCCCCGGGTACGTTATCCCCCGGTCGAGAGTTATCTCCGGTCTTCGCCGTTCGATCGTTGGACGCAGTGACACAGACTCGACGGTAATCCTCAGGGTCGGAGTCCGAACCGTCGGATCCTGATTCAGTTCCTGAGTCGAGCGCCGTGACTTGGTGGACACGTCGAGCTGGAGCCGTAGGCGTCGGAGCCTTTTGGCGATACTTGCCGGATCCGACCGCCGCCTTCTTCTGGCGGTGTTTCGCGCGATCCACAGCCCGCAGCACTTCTTCAAGCTCATCTGCGTCGGGAAGACGTAACAGGGTCAGTCTGTCGGCCAGATCCACGTCTCCCAACGTATGATCCACATGTCGTCGCAGTACCTTGGATCCCCCATCCTTGATCTTCAACTTGGCCCGTAGACCGGCCACATTTAGTCGATGCAGGTATTCTAGCGGGGATTCATCCGATCTGCGGCGAGCATGGTAGTATTGTCGTGCCACCGACACTCCCAATCCACAGTACTGGGTCTGGAAGCTTCGCAGCAAATCTGGCCACTTGTTCCTGGTGGATCTGCCCAGCTGCCGGTACCAATTCCTGGCTGGCCCCGCTAGCAAATCCGCAAAGGTCAGACACTTCTCAGCATCCGACGCTTGATCTCTTATGAGGGCCGACTTGACTTTGCTGATCCATGTTCTCGCCCGGTCCTCGTCTTGATCCTTGCCCGTGAACTCCTTCAGATCCGATATGGCTGAGATCCGTACCCTCTGGATCATGGACGATCCACCCGCCCCGGCTGCGGCTGTGGTGTAGCGGGATCAGCAAAATCTGCGAGATTGCTGGATCCAACTTACCAACTTCGCCCAGACACCGACTAACGGAGGGGGTCCCCCGATGATCCGTGTTCTGCTGAACTTTCCTCACCTTGTGTACCCGTCGGTAGGGCGGGATCTTGCTCTCTCGGTAACTTCCGAAGAGCTCAAGTGGTGAAGCTTGAGTGTCTTGGCGAGACGTGGGGATGGGTGGAGCAGCAGTGGAAAATCTTCACTCTGCGTCCGTAGTTTCTTCTGGATCCTAAGCGAATATTCGAGCTTGGTGGATCCAGGGCCTACATCTGGGATCTGGTCGTAGGGTTGCCTTGCGATTGTGTTCCCTTGCCTTTGTTTTCCTTTTCGTCGTGCTTGCCGCCTCCTGTGACGGGATCTTGAGAGTTGAGAGCCTCTAGGGTATAACCGACCAAGTAGTAAATTCGGTTAACCCGTCGGATCTGCACGTGTATGGGAAAGCTCACTAAGTTGTAGGATCTGGCCAATGTATTATCCAGTTATCACTACCAACACTAGATTCGCAATTCCTAACCTTCTCCGAGCTCGTACGGCCAATGTAGCTCAGATTCTTGAGGGCAGGAAGGCACTTGCGTGATTCTGTGCAAATTGAAGTCTGTATTGATACTTAAGCCTATACCTGCCTGGATTTCTACCTTCTATGTCTTTTACTTGTTAAATCCCTCACCAGGCCCGGCTGCATGTCCTTTCTTTCCTTGACCCATCATCCCAGCTGTATTATCATCAGATCCACCGGATCGATGACGTAATCATTACGATCACCCTATTATGGGTACACTCATCCAGATCCAGGTCGCTTGGATCCACTTAACTGTAAGTGTAAATTCGCTGTGAATCTGACCTCTCCAATCATCCAACATCATCTTGCAACCGTCTGTGATCTCCATTGTCCCACGAAACTTCGAGATCCACAGCATCCATCATCTCTGTACACTGGATCCAGATCCCTCTCTGCGGGATCTCCCTCCTTGGATCCGAACTCGGAAGTATGGGATCCGGGGCACCTCGCGGTGGATCCTGACTTCTTGTTAACCGTGGCTACTAGATCCACCTTCAGAGGGCACCTACCATCGTTCCTTCATAGGATCCACTCGATCCACTCTTATATAGTATATCCCACATCCATCTAAGTGAATCCAGGTAAGGGTGGATCCGAGATAAGTCTTGGTGGATCTTGCCTTCTCGTGCATCGCTCATACCAGATTCATCGTCATTCCATACGGGGTGTTGTTCGTCATGGCTAATCCACCCCAGGCAACTTGCACCCGTGCCAGACAACCCAAATCCTCTCTAATCACTTGAAATTGTCACTGATTCGGGATAGTGACCCCGCGTCAGGCCCATTCTCTTATTTCTGAGAAAGCACTTCACCACACGGCTGTTGCTACCACCGCTGACGAAGGGGGTGGGCCATCCAGATCATCTGGGTCGAACTCATCATGGGAGTTGTCTCCCTCCACTGACTCCATCTCCACGTCTCGTGCTCCATGTTCGTGTAGCACTTGCGGTTGTGGCACGGGCGCTCTCATACACTGTTCGGCCAAAAACCGACTCATCGCAGCTTCGAAGTGTCGCTGTAGGGTGCTCGAGGAAGTGTCGGAAGAACCTGTGGCCGTCTGGTCCACGGGCGAGTCAGGATCCGTGCGGCGATTTCCTTGAGCTGACGATAACCCCACTGGCTTCTTGCCGGATCTGGCTCGATCCTGGCTGGATTGTATCAGATCACGGGTAGGGCATACTGGATCCCGAGTCTTCGCGTTCAAAAGGACTTCCTGTCCCCGGATCCTCGCCCGCACTTCCAGCATGAATGCCCCGGAGGGTCCTAAAGTCATGCGTCGGGGATCAGACGACGTGTCCGACCCATCCTCAGCCGCGGATTCGTAGTTCGAGGACACAGCTTGGCTGATCCTCGGTGACGACACTGGATCCATAGTGCGCGACCTTTCTCCGGTGATGAACTTGACTCTGGCAAAGCGGTCCCGCGTCGCGGATACTATGCGATCCAGGTCTAGCTCGAAGATATCCTCTGCGTCGAACACACCAGCTACGATGCCTGACTCCGTAACCAAACGTAATAGATCTTTGACTGCCACCAACTTGTTCGCCGTTTTCGTTGGTGCTCTCACCGGTTCCCTTGGATCTTTGATCTGTCGTGGATTCAGGATCCACATGACAGGATCTTGATGCAGAAAGTCGCATAAAGCTTGGTGGTGATACACAAACTCGAGATCCTTGTCGGACCAGCTTGACCTGGATCCAGCTTGGTCTTCTTCCGACTCTGGAGCTTGCATCTTCTTCCGCGTAGTCTTACTCGTTTTCGTATTCTTTCTCGTTTCTTCGACTAGCGGGGTTGAGTTTAGGTACGGTGTTGGCTTAACCGGTGAATCTGCAAATGCATACCGTTTCGCCTTCACTTTCCCTTGTTTTGTTAGCGGATCTTGACTTGCGTCAAGATCCGCAGGGGTCCCCGAGGGGACCTGGGGAGGATAGAGAGGTTTATCTTCTAGATCCGGATCCACCTCTCTTGCGTCGACAGCGTTCCTCTCAGGACTCCACCGCTCCGCGGATCTTGTTTCATTCAGCGGCGTCTTCGACGATCCGACCTCCGACGACGCCTCTTCCCCTGGCTCAATCTTCACTTGAGCATCTTCTTGGGACTCACGGTGAAATCTCGAGTCACCAAAGGATCCGGGCACGCGCACCATTGTGGTGTAGCGGGATCAGCAAAATCTGCGAGATTGCTGGATCCAACTTACCAACTGCGCCCAGACACCGACTAACGGAGGGGGTCCCCCGATGATCCGTGATCTGCTGAAATTTCCTCACCTTGTGTACCCGTCGGTAGGGCGGGATCTTGCTCTCTCGGTAACTTCCGAAGAGTTTAAGTGGTGAAGCTTGAGTGTCTTGGCGAGACGTGGGTATGGGGTGGAGCAGCAGTGGTAAGATCTTCACTCTGCGTCCGTAGTTGTTTCTGGATCCTAAGCGAATATTCGAGCTTGGTGGATCCAGGGCCTACATCTGGGATCTGGTCGTAGGGTTGCCTTGCGATTGTGTTCCCTTGCCTTTGTTTTCCTTTTCGTCGTGCTTGTCGCCTCCTGTGACGGGATCTTGAGAGCCGAGAGCTTCTAGGGTGTTGCTGGCCAAGTAGTAATCCGGTTGACCCTTCGATTCTGCGCGTGTAAAGGAAAGCTCACTAAGTTGTAGGATCTGGCCAATGTATTATCCAGTTATCGCTACCAACACTAGATTCGCAATTCCTAACCTTCTCCGAGCTCGTACGGCCAATGTAGTTCCGATTCTTGAGGGCAGGAAGGCACTTGCGTGATACTGTGCAAATTGAAGTCTGTATTGATACTTAAGCCAATTCCTGCCTGGATTTCTACCTTCTATGCATTTTACCTGCTAAATCCCCTACCAGGCTCGGCTGCATGTCCTTTTTCTCCTGGACCCATCATCCCAGCTGTATTATCATCAGATCCACCGGATCCATGGCGTAATCATTGTGGTCTCCACATTATGGGTGCACTTGTCCGGATCCAGGTCACCTCGATCCACCTTACTACGAGTGTACGCTCATTATGGATCTGAGCTCACCAGTCTTCCAACATTGTCTTACGATTGTCTGTGATATCCATCGCTCCACGAAAGTTCGAGATCCGTTGCATCAACCATCCCCATATCCTGGATCCAGTCACTCCGTGTGGGGTCCTCATCTCCTTGGATCCGAACTCGGAAGTATGGGATCTGGGACACATCGTGGTGGATCTTGCCTTCTCGCTAGTCGTTGATGCCAGATCCACCTTCAGATGGCACCTACCATCCTTCCTTCATAGGATCCCCACTCGATCCACCTGTACATGGTATATCCCATATCCCCTAAGTGAACTCAGGTGAGGGTGGATCCGAGTCTTCCCTTGGTGGATCCTGCCTTCCCATACGCTATCCATACCAGATCCATCGCCGGCTCATACGGGATGCCACTTATTTGGGCCGATCCACTCCGAGAAACGTGGATCCATGCCAGGCGATCCAAATCCTCCCTAACCACTTGGTGTTGTCACTAATTCAGGATAGTGACCCCTTGCTAGATCCCTTCTCTTATTTCTGAGAAAGCACTTCACCACAAGGTCGTCCCATAAACTAGGTTTGATTGGTTGAAATAGTTGACGGGATCCCCGTTTGTGTAGATCGACAGAAACTAAGCAAATGATCAAATTCAACGATTTGTTGTGTGGTGCCGCAGCACTTTGGGGTGCTGACCATGGTTTGATGTGCTGCCCCATGTTTTGTGTGCCGACACAGCACTGCTGGGTGGCGCTCACGCGTTCTCCATTTTTACGCGTGGTTTTATGCTCCGAGCATGCTCGATCTAGGCTATAAAACGGATGGACATTCCATCTGCAAAGCACAATACATGTACTGTACATGTACGTCGAAATCTCTCTATTAGAGACATTTCGGAGCAAATCCCTACCCTTATATTACGTTAGGAGAGTGACTATTGACACAAGGGGGGTTACTTGGGATTTGTAAGCCGACGATTTTTCCCATAAAGTACAAAATAGGGAGTAGAAGGTGAAAGCCGACTCGCTCGGCAGCACGAATCCATGCCTGCGGCTTGAGATCCGTGTGCGAAGCACGCGGGCTTAAACCCAGGATCAAGCATATTGGTGACGTAGGGTTCGTCACGGGAGGATTGCTGTCCATGTGTCGATCGCTTCTAAGAGTAGATGCCATTTAAAAGTACACTTAAGGATCAACTTTAGGAAAGTAATCAAGGAAATGTATAAGCACGTAAGTGCCGGACAAAAGGCCGCGACAGGACCGCGGTGTCTGGTGAGGCTGCTCTCGCTGCGCTCTCGAGTGATCGGCAGGCGTCAAAACGCAAAGTGGTGAGCAGCCTCCGCCAGAACACTGCTGTATCGCAAAAGGTAGATTAGTGTACAAATAGCAAATAAGTAAATACTAAAGTCTAGATAAATGCACTCTCGTTGAGCACACCATCTTAATGGCGCACAGCCAACGATGTCCTTGTGCATACAGTCCGTGGTATGGTCCTTCGTCATTACACGCATGTGTACTCAGTGTAGCCGGTTGTAGTGCAGTCGCAAGCTGCACTGCCAGTCGCATGAGTGTCCTTGGGATGTGTCTAGCAGACACTGGCAGTGGACGGTGGCTCGTAGACAGGGGCGCTGGACACTGGCAGACCGCATTGCACTGGCGCTCGACACGCAGGTAAGTTCACAAGCTCACACTCACACTTGATCTTTGCGACGCACTCGGAAGTCGACGCGATCACACGCGCATCCTCGTTGCCACCATAGTCTTAACAGCAGTGTAGTAAAAACAAAAACAGGCAATAGCAGTCCACACAGTAACGGCACTCCCACTCGATCGCCCTCGTCTTCATCAATGTCGCTCAGGTACAGCCTTCGCATCAACAGCAGTAGTCAACGCAGTAGAAGTAGTCGTAGCTGAAGCCATGTCATTGGATGCGTTCCGGTTCGAAACCATACGTGCGGCTATCTACTACGTTGTACAAAGAGGTTGGAAGGTACTGCAATTTGATGTGAAGACGACATTTCTGAATGGAACCTTGGACGAGACCATCTTCATGGAGCAGCCTCCTGGCTTCCAGGTGGATGGACCTGGATTCACTTGCAGATTGTTGAAGAGCTTGTACGGACTGAAGCAAGCACCGAACGTTTGGCTTCGCACGCTTCATGCGAAGCTTGTTGCGATGGGCTTTACAAGGACGGACTCTGACTATGGCCTATACACATTGAGGAAAGATGGTGAAGTCAAGTTGCTACTGGCTATTTATGTGGACGACCTACTATTGATGGGATCACGTGACCTGTGTGCCACGATCGCTGCCTTACTGCAAGAGCCATTCGAGTTAACGACGATGGGCACTGTTAAATATCTTTTAGGCGGCGAGATCCCGATTGACCGGCTGCGCCGGCAGATTGTGTACTGCTAGAAGCAGTACGTACTGGAGGTGTTGAAGCGTTTTCATATGGAGAACTGTAATGGCTGCGCTACACCCGAAGCTACAATGCCCTCGAAGACAGACGTGCCTGCTTTGAAGGAGTTTCTTCCCTACAGAGAATTGGTGTGCGCTCTCTAGTACCTCGTTAGTGTGTCGAGACCTGATATAGCTCATGTTATCCGACACGTGCAGCTATATTGCAAGCTACGATCATACGCACTATGCACAAGCCAAAAGGGTGCTGTGTTACCTGAAGGCTAAGTGTGACTTTGGACTAGTGATGAATGTGAAGGTTCAGACCGATGTGCAAGTTAGTGGCTACTCCGATGCTGATTATGCGAACGACCCTGTGGATCGACGGAGTATCAGTGGCTACATCACTATACTTGACGACAATGTCATCTCCTACGCATCTCGTAAGCAGGAGGTCAACGCGTTTAGTACCTGTGAAGCGGAGTACTTTGCGATGACAGAGGCGATCAAGGACTTCTTGTGGCTTGCTGGCCAATGCAAGGCGTTGGGCTGGAAGAATCCAGTACCCAAACTACTTGGAGACAACCAAGGAGCCATTGCCTTAGCTGCGAAACCTGTCAAACATTCGAAATCGAAACATATCGACAACAAGTACCACATGATCTGACGCCACGTGGAGTTGAAGCAACTTACAATCCAGCACATCGGAACTAATGATATGGTGGCCGATATCATGACGATGGCGCTTGCAGTGGTAAAATTCGCACACTTTCGCAAGGCTATGAAGGTCTTACCTATTGTGTCAAGCGACGACAACATATCCAAAGAAATAACTACAGCTACGGCTACGACTGTTGCGTTGACTACAGCTGTTGATACGGAGGTTGTATCTGAACGACCTTGATAAAGATGATCGCGATTCCTACGAGTGCGTTGCTTGTTCTGCCAGTAAGGCGAAAAGAATGTCTTATAAACGGATTCCATCTCGGAAGTCCGAACCTTTGGAGACTCTGATGATGGACATTTACTCTGTGAACGAACGGTCTGTGGGTAAGGCTACTATTTTTCCCTTCATTATAGACGAGTCTACAAGGTACAAGTGGCCGTTCCTACTCAAGAAGAAGAGTGAAGCAACGTTCCACATCAACGTCCTATTGAACAGGCTGCGAACTCGCTTTCCTGGGAAGAAGGTGCGCAGACTACACTCTGACCAAGGAGGCGAATTTGCAAGCAATGGGCTAAGTGACTACTGCGTTAACCAAGGGATTGAGCAGCGGTTTACGAACGCCTACTCTCCTCAAGAGAATGTCATTGTGGAACGTGCTAATAGCGTGGTTCTACCAACGATCAGAGCGATGCTGACGGCCACACACATGCCCAACTCCTAGTGGGTAGAAGCCTTTCTGCATGTGGTGACGACGTTGAACTGGTTGCCCACCAATACCTTAGGTTTGTGTCCCCGCACCAGAAGCGGTACGAATCAGAGCCTATGCTGGATGACTTGCAAACTTGGGGCTGTCTAGCAAACGTGCGTGTTCCTCCTGAGTCAAGACAGACGAAAGAAAAGCAGGAAGCAAGGGCAAGACTGTGTTTATTACTGGGTTACAGTGAGGCAACGGTAGGCTACAAGCTCATTGACCTGGTGACAGCTCAAGTGGTGACAGCTCGTAGTGGCCATGTGATGTTCCATGAGACGTTCACAACTGATAGCATCTACATGAAGCATCTGTTAGAGAACGCATTATTTGATGGTGACCATACACTAACCCGTGGCGTGCATCAAGACCAACATGGAGACGTACCTCCAGGCCGGAGTGACGGCATCTCTAGTGCGAAGAAGCCACTTGAGCCGGTACCACTTGCTGACGAACCTGCAGAGAATGAGTTAAGTTCGATTGGGAGTTCGTCAATTGTTGACGCACCTGTGAGCAAGGACAGTGCGGAGAATACTGATGTTGCAATACCAACCGTGCTGCAGGATCCTGCTAAAGAAGCCAAGGAAGTTTCGAAAGCGAGGAAGCGCAAGAGACGAAGAACAAAGAAGAAGCCTGCAACGGTAGAGAAGGAGACAAGTGGCTTTGGGATTCAGTCTTCACCCATAGAGCCCTGCCTAAAGCGACCAAGAAGGAAGCAGAAGACGAACGTTCGATTGTATGATTACGTGGTAGGCCTAGTGCAGGCTATGACTACGGATGTGCAAATCCCGACGACGTACAAACAAGCACGTGCAAGCAAGTACTGGCAGCAGTGGAGAGCTGCAATGTTGGTGGAAATTCAATCGTTAAAGGGTCACAAGACCTGGAAACTTGTACCCCGCAAAGATGCCAAGAAAGTGAAGATGATTATGTGTAGGTGGGTCTTTGATGTGAAGCGAGACGAGCGCGGACGGATCAAACGATTCAAAGCGCGGCTAGTGATCCACGGATTCAAGCAACAACTTGGAATTAACTACTCTGAGAGCTATGCATCTGTGATCCGGTTCGAAACCATACGTGCGGCTATCTACTACGTTGTACAAAGAGGTTGGAAGGTACTGCAATTTGATGTGAAGACGACATTTCTGAATGGAACCTTGGACGAGACCATCTTCATGGAGCAGCCTCCTGGCTTCCAGGTGGATGGACCTGGATTCACTTGCAGATTGTTGAAGAGCTTGTACGGACTGAAGCAAGCACCGAACGTTTGGCTTCGCACGCTTCATGCGAAGCTTGTTGCGATGGGCTTTACAAGGACGGACTCTGACTATGGCCTATACACATTGAGGAAAGATGGTGAAGTCAAGTTGCTACTGGCTATTTATGTGGACGACCTACTATTGATGGGATCACGTGACCTGTGTGCCACGATCGCTGCCTTACTGCAAGAGCCATTCGAGTTAACGACGATGGGCACTGTTAAATATCTTTTAGGCGGCGAGATCCCGATTGACCGGCTGCGCCGGCAGATTGTGTACTGCTAGAAGCAGTACGTACTGGAGGTGTTGAAGCGTTTTCATATGGAGAACTGTAATGGCTGCGCTACACCCGAAGCTACAATGCCCTCGAAGACAGACGTGTCTGCTTTGAAGGAGTTTCTTCCCTACAGAGAATTGGTGTGCGCTCTCTAGTACCTCGTTAGTGTGTCGAGACCTGATATAGCTCATGTTATCCGACACGTGCAGCTATATTGCAAGCTACGATCATACGCACTATGCACAAGCCAAGTGACGTGGAGATGGAGTCAGTGGATGGAGACAACTCCCATGATGAGTTCGACCCAGATGATATGGACGTCCCATCCCTCTCGCCAGCGGCGGTAGCAACAGCTGCAGCCGGGACGGATGGATCGTCTATGATCCAGAGGGTACGGATCTCAGCCATATCGGATCTGAAGGAGTTCACGGGCAAGGATCAAGACGAAGACCGAGCGCGAGCATGGATCAGCAAAGGCAAGTCGGCCCTAATGAGAGATCAAGCATCGGATGCTGAAAAGTGTCTGACATTTGCGGATCTGCTAGCGGGGCCAGCCAGAAACTGGTATCGACAGCTGGGCAGATCCACCAGGAACAAGTGGCTGGATCTGCTGCGCAGTTTCCAAACACAGTACTGTGGATTGGGGGTGTCGGTGGCATGACAATACTACCACGCTCGCCGCAGATCGGACGAATCCCCGCTGGAATATCTTCATCGGCTGAATGTGGCCGGTTTACGGGCCAAGTTGAAGATCAAGGATGGGGGATCCAAGGTACTACGGGAACACGTGGATCATTTCATCGAAACGTTGGGAGATGTGGATCTGGCCGACAGGCTGACCCTGTTACGTCTTCCCGACGCAGATGAGCTTGAAGAAGTGCTGCGGGCTGTGGATCGTGCGAAACACCGCCAGAAGAAGGCGGCTGTCGGATCCGGCAAGTATCGCCAAAAAGCTCCGACGCCCACGGCCCCAGCTCGACGTGTCCACCAAGTCATGGCGCCTGACTCAGGAACTGAATTGGGATCCAACGGTTCAGACTCCGATCCAGAGAATTACTGCAGAGTCTGTCTCACCGCTCCCAACGATCGTACGGCGAAGACCGGAGACAACTCTCGATCGGGGGATACCGTATCCGGTGACCGTGGGATGTACAGATCCCGAGATCTCATGGACGGGACAAGACAAATCAGGTGCTCGCAGTGTGGACCCGGAAAGCACACAGAAGCTGGATGTTGGAAACATCTGGTTTGTGAGAAGTGTGGCAAGAAGGGTCATCCCGGGGATCATTGTTTCTACGTGTGTCGCGGTTGTGGCGAGATCTACGACGCCGGCAAGTGCCCGATGGAGGAGTTCTACAACCAGATCCGCCAATGGTTTGATCCAGCCAAGCACAGAGGGATGTTGCCAGAAGTGGCAGAGAAGATGTTAAACTAGGGCGCTCGCCGGGTTTGAATCCGGTACGAGCCGAGCGTTCTAGGTATTGCATTTAATGAATTTGTGAACAAGACATCGCTAGATCCAGGTAGCAGGACCCTAGATCCAGTCGATAATACACGTGATCTACTTGAAGTGTCAGTTGCCAAGATTACTAGTTTGCGCAAAGTGGATGAGTTTGCCAGATCCGAAGTCTCTTCAACCCTGGATCTACAAAGGGGAGAGGCGCGTGGTTATTGGGAGAAACGACAACATGGCCAATGGTTTGAGCCTACCAAGGGTGAGGTCATTGCAGATCCACCTAAGGTTTGTCAGGTCACTGGATCCCGTGGATCTGAAGAGGTCGAATCCATGGATCTGCTGACAGGGGAGTCCCGTGGATACTGGAAGTACCATGCCCCAGAAAAATGGTTCAGACAAGCCAAGGTAGGAGGCAAAGTCAACAATGAAAGAGCAATCCTACTCCTAGATAGTGGTGCCGAGGTGTCTATACTAGACACCGCCTTTGCTTGTAAGGTTGGGTGCCAAGTGGATGGAAGTCGGAGCCAAGATTATGTTGGGATTGGTGAAGGCGTGTACCGTACGAATGGGAGAACGCGGATCAAGATCACACTGGCAGGTTGTTTGGTATACTGGTTCGATATTTGGGTTGGAGACCTCGCTGGTCAAGACGCCACCCTCGGGATGGATTTCATGGTACCAGCCGGAGCGAGGTTGGATCTGGCGGATGGGACACTTTGTTTCCCGGACGAGATGCGGATCCAGCTCAGCGGACGGTGACCGTTGTACGGGGCGAAGATGAGGATCATAAGGGCAGATAAGACAACCTGGATCGAGTCCGGAGAAACCTGGGAACTGCCAGATCGGTTGAAGTGGGTGGAACATGAGAAACTGTGGGTCACGCGGGGCGAGAAATGGGTGCCTACCGTAATCCAGGGACCAGGTCGATCACAATACCTCCAGGTCACGAACGTCAGCGACAAGAGACTATTACTGGACCATTATGAGGAGATCGGACGATGGTTGGCGAAGGACGGTATCCCTAGGCGACCTGGATATGTGTCAGTGGGATCCCGTCGTTACAGAGAATGGCAGAATCTGGCGTACGAGGCGACTACCGAGATCGAATCTCTCGGAGAGGTGGAGCTCCCGGCGGGGCCAACTGGCCCCTTGGTGGATCGGCCTTCATACCCAACTCCGCGAAAGATCCTACAGAGGGATCGTCAGATTGGGATCCAAGTGGTAGAGATTGGATCCAAAACCGCTTGCGATACTCAGAGCCGGTCCCTCGATAGCTCAGGGTCGGTGGATGGGGGATCGCAGAGAATTGAAGCCGGCTCGCCGGATCCTGCTGACCTACAGTTGGATCCAAGCTTTCCATTGGACAGAGTGCCTGAATCCTCGTCTAAACAGGAACCGTCGTGTGTAAACTCACCAGAGGATCAAGTCGATCCAAAAGGTAGCGTCCCCAGTATCAGGATATCCGACCCAATGAAGACAGAAGGAATGACGGGAGAAGGGGAGTCGCGGTGCTTGGATCCAGTAGTGGATCCGACAAAGACTGAAGATGAACAAGTCTGCTACCATGAAGGCGGGGATCTACACGCCGAAGATCTTGGAGAAGGTATGGCGGTGATCCCGGAGGTACCACTGACCACAGAGGAGGTCACGATAGATGATATCCAAGTGGAATTGGGGGCGAACGAACCCGCGGAAGTGGATCGGCTACGTCAGAAGATCTGGGAAAGCCGACATCTGCAAATTGGCAAAGGGAATGCATTACCACCAGCTGCACGCGGAGTCAAATGTGACATCGATGTCGGTGACGCGAAGCCGATCGCTCAAAGGGTGCGGAAGGTGGCGCCTCAGTTCCGAGAAAAGCTATCGGATCTGATTAAGGGTCTACTGCAAGCCAAATCATCAGTTTCTCAACGACCCCGTGGACATCTCCTGTGGCAATCATCGTTAAGAAGAACGGAGTGGATATACGTCTGTGTATTGATTACCGGATGGCTAGCGGCCTGACCAGACTGATACTGAATCCGATGCCTCTAATCATGAGATATTGGAAGATTTGGATAAAGTACTCTGGTACTGCTCTCTAGATATGGCAAGTGGGTTTTGGGTGGTGACTATGACGGATCGAGCTCGCGCAATATTCGCATTCATCACACCATTTTGACTGTTCGAATGGAGCCGGATGCCGTTTGGATTGAAGAATGCACGAAGATCTATCAACGCCTGATCGATAATGCCCTCTACGGATTTACCTGAATACCGGAACTCGAAGGGGATAGATCCGGGGAAGGTCATGCGGAAGTGGATCCATTCGAAGCAGGAGAGCCAGGTGATCTGGGAACCCCATCCGTGTTAGGGCGCAGATCCTATATCGACGACATTCTAATCCCGGCGGATTCGTGGGATCAGCTGTGCGAGAGAGTGACAACCCTACTGGAGGCGTGTACTAAGTGGAATCTCTCTATCAGCGTGGTGAAGAGTTATTGGGGGATGCGCAAGGTGGATTGCTTAGGTCATCGAGTCTCCAAGGAGGGATTGGAGGCGAATCCTAAGGACGTTTCTTCGTTGGCAGACCTGTCCTTCCCACAGTCGCTACGGGCGATGCAATCCTTCTTGGGTAGTTTGAACTACTTCAGTCGGCTCATCGAGGATTACGCACGTTTTGCTGCAGTCCTCTATGAATTGAGGGAGGTGGAGTTTGCTGCGATGGCCACTTCGGCTGTCCGGATCAAGATCCAACAAGATCTGGCCCTAGAGATCCCAGATCCACGAGGGGATCCACATAACACGATGTCGGGAGGCGACCTGAAACAGGAACTGGATCCACTTCGCGACCAATTGGGAGAGGATCCAATCTGGACGGAGTTGACGGAAGGGAGCTCGGACAAGGTGGAGCCTTGGTGGATTCGAGCTCACCACGCGTTCGTGGAACTAAGGTACAGGATCGCGACCACGCCCATCCTCCGTCATTTCGATCCGGAACGTCAACCTACGGTGATAGTTTATGCCAGTGACTGGGCGGTCTCAGCAGCCTTGGTACAAGAACATGAAGGGATCTGTCATCCAGTCACCTTTGTCAGCCGGACGCTAAAGCCAAATGAACTGAACTACGGAGCGGTGGAGAAGGAGATACTCGCACTCCTACGGGTGTTGGACCTCAATTATAACATGCTGGTGGGGAGATCCATCCGGATCTTGACTCGACATTCTACACTCGCCTGGTTGTTTAAGTCGCCGGTCTGCAAGGACGGTTGGGACAATGGGCAGCTCTACTTTCACCATGAGCACTGGAGATCGTAAAATGTTCGAAAGGAGAAGACGAGATCGTGGGAGATTTGGCCGCGAGCATCACACCCAGAGCCAAGATGGACGAAGCACTGACTAGGATCGCTCCTAAGAAAGAGCCCAAACGCCAGACTCAGATCCCGATTCCGACGGTACAAGTGGATGAGGATTTGTACGTCCTGAGTTTCGATGGATCTGCTCGCGTGCGACGCGGTGGAGGAGCATACAGCGCAATACTGTGGAGACTGCCCGGATGGGAAGTTGTACGGGCCAGATCCACTTATGCGGAGGGCCTCACCGTTAATGAAGCGGAGTACAACGGACTCCTGTTGGGGTTGGATCTACTAAAGGAAGAGGATCCGAAAAGGCTGGTGATATGTGGAGATTAAAATTTTGTGATCAGACTGGTGCGAGGTGAAATTGACTGCAAGGCCCCGGCATTAACGCTGTTACGGCAGAAGGTGATGACTCACCTGCGTGGTTGGATGAAGCACGAGCTGGTACATGTCAAGCGAGATTGGAATGCCAGTCCGGACAGTTTGGCCAGTGCCGCTTTACGAAATCAATGTGGTGTTGAGGTGGAGAGAGAGGCCGAGCGTCAGGATCTCGTCACGTTAAACCGACTAGACGAAGTGGTGGTGGTTGGATCCGTGAAAAGGACAGTCCAGGTAACGGCTGTCACTAGATCCACAGGGAGGATTGGATCCAGCCCCCAGATTCTTGATGAAACATTTGTGAAGGGAGTCCGCATTGAGCGGATCCTCAAAGCACAAAACGAAGAAGCGTGGATCTTAAAACTAAAGAAGTATCGGATGGGGGATGTACGAGACCTGAGTCGGGAGAATGCCAAATCCTACAGTATTATCGCTACGGATTATGCAGTGGATCTGAATGATTTGCTCTTCTATTGTCCCTTACGAAAAGGGTCAGCGAGGATCGGGACGGATTGATGAGATTGGTGATGCCGGAAGCCTTGCAACAGGATGTCCTACATCACTATCACGCTAGTTTAGAAGGTGGACATCAGGGAATTGCTCGGACCTACCAACGGATCCGGGAATGTTTCCACTGGAGGGGACTATTCAAGAGCGTGCAACGATATGTCGGTGAATGTGTGGATTGTGAGACAGACAAGGGCAGACCACAATCGAAGGGGGGTCTCCAGGGAATGTCCAGGTGACTTACCCGTTCCAAATCATAGCCATGGATCACATCCCCTCGCTACCCAAGTCGTTCAAAGGAAACACGGAATTGTTGATCTGGGTGGATCTGTTTACCGGATACGTGATAGCCAAGGCTAGCGCGTCCAGAACTGCACAGACCATCGCCGAATCGTACGAGTAGTGTGTCTTTCGTAGATTTGGGGCTAGTGAGATGATTCGGCATGATCGGGAGCCAGGCTTCATGTCTGATTTTTTCCGAGCTTTCAACCGGATCGTGGGACATAGACAGCGGGCAACTATGGCATATCGTCCCCAAGCCAATGGATCTGCCGAACACATGGTACAGACGATCACGAGGGCGCTCAAGAGGTATGTTCAGGATTTGGATCAGCGGAATTGGGATGAGTACGCAGAGCGACTCACCTTCGCGATGAATACCGCATAGGACAGGATCCGGGGCGATACCCCATTTTACTTGGTATATGGGTGGGATCCTAAATCCATTCTAGAAGCGGCCATCCCGGTATGCCAAGAAGAGGAGCCGAGATCCAAGACGATGGCGATACCAAGTCAAGAAATACAACCGGCAAGCCAGATCCCAAGTGAGCGAACGGTTGCGAAGTGCGATACAGGATCGAGCGGATCGACACAACGAAGACGCTCGTCCACATCAAATCCAAGTTGGATCGCAGGTGTGGCTGTACCTAGATCGAGTGAAAGAAGGATACGCCCGTAAGCTGGCCCATATCTGGCACGGACCGTTCCGAGTAAGTGAAAAGATAGAGGAACATCCCGTGAAGCTGGAAACAGCAGGTACCGAATATCGCTTGTTCCCTATAGTACACGTGTCCAAGCTAAAACTGGTCAGAAAATATCCGGACCAGCCTGAGATCCAGCTTTCAGTGGATGAGTCCAACCGAGTTGATTTCGACAAGGTCCTCCTACCAGAAGATAGTTGGAACGTGGATCTGGAAGCGGATGAGTTCGAAGTCGAGAAGATCGCCGACATGAGATCAGGGAAACGGGCGAGATACGGACGAATTTACCGCGAATTTCTGGTGTATTGGCGTGGATACGACGATCCCAGTTGGGTAGACGAGGTGGATCTGAACTGTGAAGCATTACTCTATGATTTCTTGCGGGATCGTACGAATCGGAATCGATTTGGCGTGATGCAGTCTCATGAAGAGGAGTAGGGGGAGGATCCATGGGTGTGAGCTGGTCATATCGATGGGAGAATGAAGAAGGACCCACATGAAGGGTGTGGGCCAGGAGGATGAGGATCACTGATGTGAGCTGGTCATATTGGAGAAAAAGAGAAGAAGAATCCACAGGAAGGGTGTGGATCGGGAGGAAGAGGTGAATGTTTTATGCATAAAGAGTGACGTTTTCACGTGCAAAGAGTCCCGGACCAAATGTGGGGTTTCGAGTACTCGGACCATACTGGTCTAATTATGACTCGGCCGTAAGAGGTGGATCCGGCTCAAATCCAAGTGCGGATCCAGTTCGGATCCAGAAGTTGGTACGGATCCAGATACGGATTTGGCTTGGAGCCCAAAGTGGATCTAGCAGCCCAGATCCAGGTGTACACCAAGGATCTGACATGGCCCCTCAATCGAACGAGCAAATGTTAGAGAAGACACAATCAAGTAACGAAAAGGGGATTAGGAGAGCTTATGCAAAAAGACTAAATCGATCCAGTTTCCAGCCGCTAATTACTACTACGAGGCTCCACGAAAACTGGAACTGGAGGCGCAGCAGGAAAGAGTGGTATGGATCAGGTGGTATTGGGTTGAGCGTTAAAGAACTTGCCCGCCAGACGCTGGATCCGGTGTCCTGGATGTTGGCTGGGGTCCCCCCGAAATTGGTTGCGCCAAGGCTCAGCTTCGTCGATCTCTCGCAGAGCCTCCAGTAAGTTCGCAGGTTCCGGGCGGTGAAGGTTGGGATTCCCAGGTTAGCTTGACGGGATACGGATCCCGGGAATCACGTCACCTTATCTCCACGTCTGGGAAGGTGTAAGAAGAACGGATCCAACAAGATATCCACGTCACACCAACCGTCTTGCATTGCCAACACAAGGATCACGAGAACTTTCTTCCAGGCTCGACCGGCGTGACTGCGTCTGTCGCCGCGTTGCTTGTTGAAGTTCAACAACCATGTCAAATCCCGCAGTTGGGCACGAGAAACGGGGATCCTATGGGAGCCTTCCCATATTGCAATCCGATGTTTGTAAGCGAAATCTCGGAAGGCACCAACGAACAACCCGAGGCGTTCACCGTCGTCACCTCGAAAGCTAACGGGATCCACCAGAGTAGCCATCAAAATGTCCCATGGTGCAGCATTGTGCAACTGTTCCACGTGGGGTCTGGTGACTAGCGAATCCACATACCCGGATGCCGGCATGTCATCCTCTTCGCGAGGGAATATTCACTCAGTACGGAGCAGCAGCTCAGGGAAAAGGACGGTAATTTTCATGGTAGCGATGGCGACCCAGTTCAACTTCTTTGCGGACCAAGGCTCGATGGCGTTTGCGGCGTAGGCCACAGGCGCGAGCCGACTAGGGATGAAGGTAGCATCCGGGCTAAACGGGGCCACGGGAAGCATGCCTGGTAAGGAAGAGTTAGGAGAAGCGGTGACCAAGGCAGATCCAGTGGATCCACCACCGTGGGGTGCCCCCCCCCCCCCCCCCACACACACACTCCATCTTCGCTGCCCGATCCATCATCACTGTCGACCGGAATTACGGATCCCGCAGTGCCGTCCCCAGATCCGAGCGCGCCATCAACTTGCTTGGTCGGCGTCGAGTGGGATCTCCGCCGAGCTTCAGAGCTGGATTGGGACAAAGCCCGCCGCATGTCTTCCTCCAAAGCATCGTCGGCGATTCGGGCCTCCTCAGAATCCTCAGGATCTTCATCATCCTCGTCGTCTTCTGAGCTGCCGCGTCCACAACCGGTGGAAATGGTACGCTTGGCTTTCGCCTTACTGGATCCAGATCCCACCGGTCGAGATCCTGTGGAGGCTGGTCGGGGGACGGTAGACACCGCCACGGATGGACCAGCAGTGGATCCCGACGGAGCCGAACCGGACATGGTCGTAGATGCTGCTGGCTCCGTCATAGAAGAAGCCATTGCCGAAGATCCAGTTGACGAAACCGCCTTGGACGACGTCGTGATAGTGGATCCAGCCTTGGAGCTAGATCCAGTCTTTGACACCGCAACAGCGGACCCAGTCTTCGATACAGAGCCAGTCTTCGACGCCATAGCAGCGGATCCAGTCTTCGATACAGAACCAGTCTTCGACGCCACAGCAGCAGATCCAGTCTTGGATCCAGAACCAGTCTTTGATATCACAACAGCGGATCCAGTCTAGGATCCAGATCCAGACTCTGGCGCAGCAGTGGATCCAGTCTTGGATGCAGAACCGGTCTTCGACGCCGCAACTGCAGGCTTAGCAGTGGGTCCGGATTTGGATCCAGATCCAGACTTTGAAGACGGAACCGAGAGCTTGGATGCAGATCCGGACTTGGATCCAGATTTCGTGGGTACGGCCGCGACAGATACCCGCTTGGATGTCGGCATACTGGATCCGGCCTTGGGGACTGCTTTAGCGGCAGAGCCTACTTTGGGCTTGGCCTTGGCAGGAGCTCTGGTCGGGGAAGAGACCCGGGCTTTCTTGTGAGGCCGGGGGGACCCAACCCCGGAAGCAGGAGATGCGCTGCGTGGTCGTTTTGCAACCGACGGATCCGCCCCACCTAGAGACTGCTGAGAGGCTGAGGCGTTAGTGGCCGGGGGCGATCCAGTAAGAGGGGAGAGTGGATCCGTGATGGCAACGGCCACCAAAGTTAAACGCCGACGCGCCATGTCACGCTCGGACAAACTTCGGTCACGCTCCAGAACCAGTTGCTGGTGCTGAGTACGGACGGTAGCAAGCTGATTCTGTAGCTGCGTCGAAGTTGTCTCGACATCTTTCAATTTGTCACCTGGATCAACAGAACAGGTGAATATGAGATTACAAGAAGAGAACAAGAGAGGATTCACTTACTCATACGGCGGATTTTGGATTCCAGTTCCGTTTGCGCCCGCTTGGCATCTGCCCACTCGGTGGCTGCCTTGTCGCGCTGAAGCTCGGTATCCGTCAACTTGTCCTGGATCTCGTCGCGGGCTTGAGTCATGCGCACGAACTCCTCAAGCGCGTAGTCTCGCCCAGCTGACAACTTCTTAATCGACTCTTTGGCATCCTTCAGCTCCTCGGAGAGACGAGCCAGGGCAACGTTTGGCGACGAGGAAGGTGAACTCGGCGCGGAAGACCCTCCACGCGCTGACTCTAATGCAGATCCGCCATGGGCGGATCCCACATAATCGTTGGTCACCACCTCTTCCGGAGTCAGGCGCAACTCGTCGCGGAGCCGATCCAAGCTCTCGTCAGCAGCCACGCTAGCAGCTTGAGCATCTTCAAGATCCCGCTCGAGACCGTGGATCCGCGATTGGAGCTGGTGGATCTCGGATCCGGCGAGCGCCATCTCCCGAAGGAGATGATCGTTATCATCTCGCAAGCCATCCCGTTGACGGGAAACGCGATCCAGTCGTCCAGTCAGGTCGTGGATCTCCACCTCTTGGTCGGCCAGCAGGAGTCGCAGATCCTGCGAGCGAGAAGCTGCGCGGTGTTTCCATCCTTGTATCTTCATGGCCTGATCGTGAGCCTGATCTTGCAAAGTTTGGAGACGGGTGGTGTAAAAAGACGTGGATAACGCCTTGTATGTCTGTTGAGCCACCGCCTCTGCGTGTTGAGCTCGGTCCCGAGCATCTTGGGCCGTCGGGAGCTCCGCCGTCAAGGTTCGCACTTGATCTGAAGGAGCTTGGGCCAAAGCCCGCAAATCCGTAGGCGACATGGAGGGACTGACCGGAGGAGTAGTGGATGGGGCCTTGCCCGGCGATTTGCTCGTGCGCTTTGCGGGAGACATGAGTCAGGTGAAGGAGGAAGCTGTTGGAGAAGCAGTGACGTTGGGAGTGTACGTCGTGAACGCTGTTGTGCAGCGCCGACCACGTACGCGATTGTATTGAAGTGCTTTCTCAGAAATAAGAGAGTGGATCTGACAAGGGGTCACTATCTTGAATTAGTGACAACACCAAGTGGTTAGGGAGGATTTGGATCGCCTGGCATGGATCCACGTTTCTCGGAGTGGATCGGCCCAGATAAGTGGCATCCCGTATGAGCCGGCGATGGATCTGGTATGGATAGCGTATGGGGAGGCAGGATCCACCAAGAGAAGACTCGGATCCACCCTCACCTGAGTTCACTTAGGGGATATGGGATATACCATGTACAGGTGGATCGAGTGGGGATCCTATGAAGGAAGGATGGTAGGTGTCATCTGAAGGTGGCTCTGGCATCAACGACTAACGAGAAGGCAAGATCCACCACGATGTGTCCCAGATCCCATACTTCCGAGTTCGGATCCAAGGAGATGAGGATCCCACACGGAGTGACCTGGATCCAGGATATGGGGATGGTGGATGCAACGGATCTCGAGCTTTTGTGGAACGATGGAGATCACAGACAGTCGTAAGACAATGTTGGAAGACTGGTGAGCTCAGACCCGTGATGAGCGTACACTTGTAGTGAGGTGGATCAAGGTGACCTGGATCCGGACAAGTGCACTCATAATGTGGCGAACACAATGATTACGCCATGGATCCGGTGGATCTTATAATAATACAGCTAGGATGATAGGTCAAGGAGAAAAAGGACATACAGCCGAGCCTGGTAGGGGATTTAGCAGGTAAGAGACATAGAAGGTAGAAATTCAGGCAGGAATTGGCTTAATTATCAATACAGACTTCAATTTGCACAGTATCACGCAAGTGCCTTCCTGCCCTCAAGAATCTGAGCTACATTTGGCCGTACGAGCTCGGTGAAGGTTGGGAATTGCGAATCTAGTGTTAGTAGTGATAACTGGATAATGCATTGGCCAGATCCTACAACCTAGTGAGCTTTCCTTTACACGTGCAGATCCGAAGGGTAAACCGGATTACTACTTGGCCGGGTATACCTAAGAAGCTCTCAAATCTCAAGATCCCGTCACAGGAGGCGGCAAGTACGACGAAAAGGAAAACAAATGCAACGGAACACACCCGCAAGGCAACCCTACGGCCAGATCCCAGATGTAGGCCCTGGATCCACCAAGCTCGAATATTCGCTTAGGATCCAGAAACAACTACGGACGCAGAGTGAAGATCTTACCACTACTGCTCCACCCCATCCCCACGTCTCGCCAAGACACTCAAGCTTCACCACTTAAACTCTTCGGAAGTGACCGAGAGAGCAAGATCCCGCCCTACCGACGGGTACACAAGGTGAGGAAATTTCAGCAGATCACGGATCATCGGGGGACCCCTCCGTTAGTCGGTGTCTGGGCGCTGTTGGTAAGTTGGATCCAGCAATCTCGCAGATTTTGCTGATCCCGCTACACCACACTACTAACTTCTGATTGCAACATCAGCAGTCTCCGCACTGCCCTTGCTCACAGGTGCGTCAACAATTGACGAACTCCCAATCGAACTTAACTCATTCTCTGCAGGTTTGTCAGCAAGTGGTACCGCCTCAAGTGGCTTCTTCCCACTAGAGATGCCGTCACTCCAGCCTGGAAGGTACGTCTCCATGTTGGTCTTGATGCGCGCCACGGGTACAGTCTCAAGAAGTGTATGGTCACCATCAAAGAATGCGCTCTCTAACAGATGCTATCAGTCGTGAACTCCTCATGGAACTTCACATTGCCACTACGAGCTGTTACCACTTGCGCTGTCACCAGGTCAATGAACTTGTAGCCTAGGGCTGCCTCACTGTAACCCAGTAATAAACACAGTCTTACATTTGCTTTCAGCTTTTCTTTCGCCTGTCTTGACTCAGGAGGAACACGCACGTGTGCTAGACAGCCCCAAGTTTGCAAGTCATCCAGCATAGGCTCTGATTCGTACCGTTTCTGGTGCGGAGACACCAAACCCAAGGTATTGGTGGGCAACCAGTTCAGCGTCGTCACCACATGCAGAAAGGCTTCTCCCCACAAGGGCATGGCGGCCGGCGAGCACAAGTGCTGAATGGTAGGTTCTCTGATGACAACAGTTCTATTTGGCGCGATCTGATTGGATAAAATTTCATGTCGGAATTTACTTGCTGTCGGAATCAACAAGTGCGATACGGTACTTTGAAGCAGGTGTTGCACACAATATTAGGTTCGTTTACACCATGTTCTAGTCCCCCTTTAGCACAGAGGTCAGTATGAAAAATAGTGGTGCTGGGTGAATTGCAAGATCGAGCGAGGATGGACAACGGCCGCAAAGGCTTGACGCTCATCGGCGAGCGCGTGCTGCATCACTGGACGGACAATGGACGTTCCGATGTGTACGTAGAGCCTGCAGACGTGGCATTGGGCTCAGAATGGTCTTTAAATTGATGTCTCTGTTCCGTGCAGACTGGCGCGTGTGACGCGAGGCTTGGACGATTTTTCAGCCCCTGATGCGGACTCTGGTGCGTGTTGCAACTGAGTTCACACAGCTAATCATGGATAGGCTAAACGCTGCTGCTGTAGAGCTACCACGTTTGTTGTACGAGCTCGTATGGAACGTTTTAAACGCCAAGTTGACCAAGCAGGAGATGCTGGGACTGCTGAAAGAGGCCGAACTGGTACAGACACGTCCTGAAGCAACTCTTTTCACTACTATCTTAATGGTTTTACACTGTAATACTCTGTAGATGAAGCATCCGAAGGCGTGTGACCTCTTGACGGACCTGCTGTGGGTCATCAGCAACGAAGTGGAGGCCAGTGAACGTGGCCATGATCGTCACACATCGAGAGAGTGGCGCAATCTTTGTGCACTGGTAAAGTTCGTAGCAGACGAGAAGCTTGTGCCCCTATTGAACCTCAAGGGTTTACTCGAGTTCGACCTACTGCACGACGCCGAGCTGGCGCCCGAGCCGCAGCTGCTTGCTAAGAAAATGGTGCGTATCAACACGAAGACTCTATATACACAGACCAAGTACAACCTGCTGCGTGAGGAGACGGAAGGCTTCTCCAAGGTGCTGTGCCTACTGCACACAGGCGTGGCCAAGAGCCAACTTGAGGCAACCCGAACGGACTTGATGGCGCTCATTGGCTACTTTGATTTAGACGCAAATCGGGTTTTGGATTTGGTGCTGGACGCCTACGAGATGCGCCCGAGGAACGACTGCTTCGCCCAGCTTCTGGACATTTTCAAGCGCGAGAGTTTACCACATATTATGGGCTTTAAGTTCCAGTTCTACAAGCGCGATCCCCCCGCTGCGGAAGGAGTTACGACACCACGCTCGCTTTACCGTCTCGCTGCTACGTTACTGAACAAGGGGCTGCTGGATTTGGAGGCGCTTTTGCCACACTTGGCGCCGTCTCGAGATACCATTTTGAAGATGTCATTGGAGCATGAGAAGGAGATGATTAAGAAAGCGGGGTCGTTTGGCCAAATCAGTCTTGCTGCTAAGAAAGACACTGACAAACCGGGAGGCGACGATGAAGCAGCAGCGGCTGCGGAGAAACGCAAGAAGGACACAGAGCACAACCAGGTGTACGGATTGATTATTGGGCTCTTGGAGATTGGCGCACGAGAACGAGCCTTTGAGATGATTTGGTGGTTTCAGAAGAGAGGAGTAAACCCTCTTACGTTTACACCGCTCACTACAGAGCTCTGTGCTGTTGTGAATGTGATGATTGAGGAGGTGTACGCTGCTCTGTCCTATCGCAGTCTGGAGCTTGTCAGTGACAAGAGCGGTGCATCAGCGACTTTCTCAAAAAAGGCAAAGGCGCATACGAGCACGAGCAATCACTACATTCGTCGTGTGGCTACATTAGAAGACTGCGTGTCTGAGGTTTTCCCGATTGTGGATATGATTGGCCCGCAATTGTTCCACGACCAGTTTCTTTTCGTCAAGCTGTTGCGAATCGTTGGCAAATCAGTTGAAGAGCACGCCAAGACGACTAGCGCTTCAGGTGACAAGGACGAGAACGGTACTGCTCTCCTGGACAAGGTAAAGTCGCTGCTAGTGAATACGTTCCTTCCTGCGATATCTCTACAGGAATGCAACCCGAGCACGGCGTTCTTAGTGTGGGAATTGGTCAAGGGCTTGCCGTGTGATGAACGCTACCGCCTGTACCTCCATTGGTTCGAGGCGTACGACAAGTTTCCAGAACTGCGTCTGAAAGAGGCAGAAGTAGTGCAGAGTACACGTGGAGTCATGCGACGACTTACAGCAGACCGAGCGAAGCTGTCGGCTCGCAGTCTGACTCATGTGGCGCACTCGAACCCTTTGATCGTGTTTCGCACGATGCTGCGTCAGATTCAGTCGTACGATAACTTGATCCAGCCCGTGGTGGATTCCTTCAAGTTCGTGACGCCACTGGGGATGGATGTGCTCTCTTTTGTTCTCGTAAGTGAGCTATCAAGGCCGCAGAAATCTATGAAGTCGGACGGCACTCATGTCTCGCTCTGGCTGACGTCACTGGCCAGTTTCTCGGGAAGTTTCTACCGCAAGTATCCGAACGTGGAGCTGGCAGGCCTTCTGCAATATCTCATCCAGCGTCTTCAGAATTGGGCGTCTGTGGATCTCATTGTGCTCAGCGAACTGTTGACGAAGATGGGCTCGTGTTTGAGCTTGGAGGATATCTCGGCGAGTCAGCTGGAAGCGCAGGCTGGGGGGCCACACTTGTGGTACGAACCGACAGATCCAAAGTTCCAGAACCGTCGAGCCATCCCAAGACTACGTGATGCTCTGATTAAGCGAGATTTAGCACTGCCGCTGTGTGTTTTGATTTGCCAGATGCGCAGTCGTATCGAGTACCATGAAGACCGAGAGCTGCCGCACCTGAAGTTGCTCGGTCGTGTGTTTGACACTTGTCAGCTCACTCTCAGTCAGCTGCTGCAGTTCTTGGCTGGAGTGGTAGACCCTTTGGTGTACAGGAAAATGCTCCCGTCGATGACGACACTAGTTCAGGACTTTAATGTGCAACCGGAGCTGGCGATGTCTCTGTGTCGTCCAGCAATGCGCAGTGATGATCCAGTACTGCAAACTGCCCCGCGGGGTGTGCACGCTATCGGCGGCTCGAACACAGCTAGCAATGGAGCGGCTGCCAACGGATCAGCAGCCAATGGTACTTCCAGTGGAGCCAAATGTTGGTACATGTACAATGACGATTTCCTAGACGACATCCGACAAGCTCTGTGTACGAGCGACGGCCTCGACCGCAAGCTTAAAGACCCGTTCACAGGACTAACACCAGAAGTGTATGCGACGTTCTGGGGTCTGAAGTTGTACGATATCCATATCCCGTTCCAGCAGTACGAGTCGGAAATCCTTCGTCTGCGTAACTCTGTCACGTCTGGAGCCAACGCATCACTTAGTGCAAGTGAACGGAAGAAGCTGAAGGAGAAGACGACGCAGATGATTGACGTGTTGACCACGGAACAGAAAGACCAGGTGGCCCACCGGAAACGCGTGTACGAGCGACTGGAAAAGATGAAGAGCAAGTTTTTTAAAGACGAACCTAACGACCACCAGACTGCCATCGATGAGTTACTGCAGAAGTGTGTGATCCCTCGCTCTCTCATGTCGCCTGAAGACGCGTTGTTTGCTGCCAAGTTTATGGAGCGTTTGCACACTTTTTCCACGCCTCAGATGAGTACCTTGCAGTACATTCACAAGGTCAACATGAAGGTGTCGGCGATCGTGCTGTGTGCTACAGAGCGCGAGGCGAGCAACTTTGGTATTTTCATGAAGGAGACGCTGGGACTCATTCTGCGATGGTACCAGAACGGTGCGACGTACGATGACGAAGCGATCCACGGGAAGATGGGCTTAAGTCTGGATCTGCACGATGACAAGAAGCGTCTCGCTCATCGTCAGTTCAAGTCGGCGTATGCGCGTTGGCACAAGCAGCTGGAGCTCGTGTACACGACGGCTCTTTCGAGTGGCGAGTACATGCCCATTCGTAACTCGCTGGTGGTGCTTACGAAGCTCATTGATGTGTTCCCAGCGGGTCGTGGAACAGCAGACGTGATTTTGGTGATTGTGGAGAAGCTGACAAGTGAAGACCGTGAAGATATCAAGATTATGGCCAAGCGGTACTTTGCGCTCTTGACGAAGCGGAAGAATTCACTAGTCGACGACAGACTCCTACGTACTCGCAGTGCGCCAGCTAAATCTCCGACTACTGCGACGTCCAGCAATGACAAGAAGAATACAGCAGACGTTGAGGAGGAGGACAAGAAGAACGACAAGGATGACGATAAGGACAGCGACATCAAGCGTGAGAACTCTACAAAGCCAGTGCTAAACCGTGCTGAAAGTCAGGAGCTGGAAAGCGGGGAGATAGTGATGGGAAAAAATACTAGTAGCAACAACTTACTGTCTGTAAGGACCGAGCAGCGCGACTCGGAGCGTGGACGTGGTGCTAATCGCAATCGCAATAGCCGTGGTGGACGTGGTGGCTCAGCTGAGCCACCTCATGACCGTCGCAGTCGTGTAGAACGTGAAGAGTCTGAAGACCGTCGAGACAGCTCAGCTGAAGCGCCTCGTGCGCGCCGTCTAAGTGAAGAACGACGCGGTCATCGAGACCATCGTGAGTCATCGCCCGCGGCTGGCAGCAACTCGATGAACGCGATCGAGACGCGTGAACGCAGTGGCTCAGCGTCCCGCAAACATGAGAGATCGCCAGCTCCGCGTCGGAGTCGGTCAGGGGATCGAACGGAAGACCGTGGGAACACCAGTGAAAACCGCCGCCCTTCTCGCGAACGTGGACGTGAGCGAGGCCAAGCGAACCGTGGAGGTGGAAGAGGTGAAGGAGGCCGTAGAGGACGTGGAGATCGCGACACGAACGTGCAGCTCAGCAGTCGCAGTCGCAGCCATGATCGTCATGAACGGAATTCGAGAAATCGTGGCCCAATACACGGACGCGAAGACAGCGATACGAACTCGGTAAGGAAACACTTGGTATCTTCGAAGGCCGCCAGTACCGGTAGTCCAGCGCGAAACGAGGAGCCAGTCAAGTCGACGTCGTCGCCAAATCCAGAACGTGATGCTGAGTCTACCAAGTCGAACCGAGGAGCGAGACAAGAGCGTGAGTCGGAGCAATTTGCTCCTGACGTTGGTCGTAAGAGATCACGCCCAGCAGAGCAATCTGAGGCTGCGTTGCGTCGTCAGTTGACGGCTGAGAAGGAGGCCAAGGCGAAGGAGGTGCAGCAATCTGTTGAGCGCACGAGACCAGCGGCACGTGATCGCACGCGGCCTCCAGTTCCGTCCACGGCGACGGCGTCACCGGCTGGGATGGCCCCACCAACTGGAACCCCAACTGGAGGCGCTCGGAAGATCGTGTCGCTCGTGTCGTCGTCTCGCAAACGTGAGCGTGAACCAGCGAGTGAAGGCGAGACACCCACAGGCAACCCGCCAGAAGGAAAGCGACGTCGTGATAACAATGGCAACGGCAACAATGGAGGCGAGCAGAAAGGTGGGCCTGATGATAAACGCAAACGAAAGAACAAGGGTGGAGGTGAAGGCAATAAGGGGAACAACCACCAGCAGCAGCAGCAGCAGCGTGATCAAATGTAAGTGGCTGATACTTTGACGCAGAGGAAGAGGCCTTAAGTGCTAACATGCTTCTTTTGGTTGATGTTGTACCTACAGGCGTGGACGTCAAGACCGTGGTGGCCGCAATGGTGGAAATAACGACAGACGCAGTGGTCAAGAAGATCGTGGCGGCAATGGAGGCAACGGAGGAGGCCGTCGGCGCGATCGCAATGACAACCGTGGAGGACGCCGGTAGACTTGGGACTGTAGATATCCGACACGACGAGGACTACCCACGAGCGACTGCGGAAGTGACCAGCGTATATTCATGCTCATGAGCAATTAGCAGAGTGTGTGCTTGACTTAGATAAGAGAAACAACATGTAATGGCTCCAGAGGCGTCTCTCATATGATCCGTCTCGTGCACCTCTTAAGTATCATCATCAAAATTGAACAGAGATCTTCAGTAGTGATGGCGCTGCGTCGTCTTGCGCTTGTGTTCCCTGGTCAGGGCAGCCAACGTGTGGGTATGGGCAAAGATCTGCTGGCAGACTGGCCGCGCATCGTAGGCGACGTACTAGAGGAGGCCAGCGAGGCTACGGGGCTTAGTTTACGGCGAAGGATGATGGAAGGTCCGGCCGACGAGCTCACACTCACGCATGTGGCTCAGCCGGCGCTGCTGTCGATGTCTGTGGCGGTGCTGCGTGTTTTACAGCATGAGACGGAGCTGCCACCTGTGCATTTCGCTCTGGGTCATTCACTGGGTGAATACTCAGCGCTGGTGGCGGCTGGAGCCATCGAGTTCGCGGATGCTGCTCGTCTCGTGCACCTCCGCGGATTGGCCATGCAGCGAGCTGTTGCGCCTGGTGTAGGCGCCATGGCGGCTCTGGTGCCCGTACGCCCTGAAGACGCCGAGTCGCTGTGTCAAGAGGCTACAGTTAGCACGGGAAAAGTCTGTCAAGTGGCCAACTACAACTCGAACAAGCAGACGGTCATCAGTGGCGACGCACAGGCTGTCGCCGCTGTTATTGCTCAAGCAAAGGCCACCAAAAAGGCACGGCGTGCTATGCTACTGGACGTTAGTGCTCCTTTCCACTGTGAACTGATGGAACCCGCAAAGTTGGAGCTGCACGAGCACCTACAACAGTTATTGCGTGACGATAAGCTGAAAGAGCCAAACATTCCTGTAGTGTGGAATGTCGAAGCGGAGGCGACGCCCAAGACACCCGAGGAGATCGCTGAGGTCATGGAGAAGCAGGTCGTGCATACCGTTCGTTGGAGTGACAGCGTCGACTATTGTGTGGCCAAGGAAGTGGACCATTTTCTTGAGTTGGGGGTCGGGTGTGTGCTGAGTGGCCTCATCCGACAGCAAATCGGCACGAGCGACGTGTTGACCACGAGCTGCGGTTCAGCAGACGAGGTGAAGGCGTTCCTCAAGCAGTCGAACTAAGTCACGAGATTCGTCCAGTCAGAGCCACTTTGTGCCCTGCTTATTTGTTTGTTTCTCTCTTACTCCAGTCGCTTTCCGTCCAGACTCCACATCGTCAGTAGGCAATTCTTTTGTATCTTTGTGTGTGCGGCTGCTCTATCGTTAGGAGAACAGCGTAAGTCTCTACTCCTCCTCCTCCTCCTCCAGAGCCGGCGGCTCGCCGATCTCACTGGACTTGAAGGAGTAGCGCTTGCTTTCAGGGCCACTGGGACGCCGCACGAGGAACTCCGTACCAGCGCGTTTGGCCAGCGCCTCCTCTCTACAGTTGCAATTTAGAACCAGGTCAGCACCAGCAGCTACAATACCTTGAATGGTCAGTAATTTCTACCTGACGAAGACCTCCGAGTCCGTCTCTGGGACGTTCGTGAGGCCCAAATACAGCACGATGGGACCGCCCAGCATCCCCATGTAGGCCGAGTACTCCCAGCCTTTGCGCTCGAATCGGTGCGTACCCTTTAAATCGACAATAATAGTTAGAGTGGGCGCAAATTCGACGACGAGAAGCGAACACGACGCACATTGTTGCTGATCATGGCGGTCTCTGGCATGTGCACGTGCGGCTTGGCATGACTGGCGAAGCCGCGGGCGCCCAGCAGGCGCACACAGCGGGTGAAGGGCTGCATGGTCGCTCAAGTGTCAAGGTGTGTCTGCGCCGCACGATCCCCAGAACAAAATGGGCAATTTAATCATTTTTTTGATTGGATAAAATCTGCGTTGTCCTTTGAAAGAGGCACTTAGCCTGACATGACTACAGTTATCTTGAAGTTGTCTCGCTTCCGATGCGATTCTCACTGTTGTCGCCGGCCGTAGGTGCTTGCAGCCATATTCTCAGCGAAGTGCATCTCCTGCAAGGACACGGTGAGCCTCGGAACGAACCTAAATGATGCGCGCCCTTACCTTGAAAGGAGCAATTGTGATTGGGTGGACAGCAGCGACGTCAACGAGTGAGTCTCGGTGGCTACTGAGCGGTTGATCCAAAGTACCTCGGGAGTATTCTCCGCAGTAAGAGATCACACCCATTACGTCCGATGTGGCTGGATTGATAGGTCGACGACGACGCGCCGACTCAGCGAGTAGCAAGACGAGCGGTTTGGCTACACCAGGAAGGAGCGGCACTAATTGCTGAAGATGTTCGTTAGCACGGGAGTGGATGAAGATCTGGGAGTTTACACGGAAACGTGGTGAGTAATGCCTTGGGCCCGACTTAATCAACTCACCTGTGAAGCTACGACGGTGAGCAATTCATTCTTGAGAGCCGAATCGCGTCGTGCTTCGATAGCGCTCATATCTGCGTCGACACTTTCTGCCGCGGCGGAAAGGGAAGCAGTCGCAGCTTGCAGCTTCTGCTGTGCCTTCTCAAAGTCCGGTGGGCTCTTTTTCTGCGCCTCAGCGTTGCGCTGAGCCGAGTCGAAGTCGCTGAGCTGCAGTGTACATGATAGTTAGAATGGCCGCAGGCCTCACAGACCCTCATACTTTAACCTTTTGCTTAAGATTTCGGAGCTGCTGACTCAAAGCGGCATTGCTGCCGCGCATCTCTTGCAGCGGTTGCACCACCGTTCGATACTGAAGAGATTGAGCCACATCGAGCACATTTGCCTGCAGTGACTGCTGAATCTCCTCCACTCGGAGGGAGCTTTGGGCTAGATCTTTAACCCCTGGAGACTGACATCCAGACTCGCCTGTTATCATAGTAGAGCCAGGTGAGCTGTATCGTAGCAGACAAAAACATTTTGTCTTTACAAATATAAATATACCTTCTTGTGCATCCTGCATTTGAGATTCAAAGAACGCTGAAAATGCGTGCATCAACTGGGCTGTGGCTTGAGCGTACGTGTGCGTTGCATTGGTGTAGTGCGTCATAGCCCTGGAGAGCTCCTCCAGTCGGTCATTGTAGCGGTTGAATCTGCAGAGATCGTGTTAGGCTAAAGCACTCGAGTCGAAAGTTCCTTTTCCCCCTCACACCTCTGGGTTCGGTACTCAAGAACGGGGTCGACACCACCTTCATATCCAGCTCCAATCGACCGTGCGATCTCGTCTTTCAACCTACAAAAGTACAACCATCAGTGCGTACTTGATGTCTGCAAGAGAATACGGCCAGTGCTCTCACCGCCGTGATCCGTCCTTCACGCCCTTCATGAGGGAGCCATCCTTCACGTTCTTCATCAACTGCATACCCATTCTCGCATTAGTCAGAGAGTATCAGATCGTGTGCGATCCATCTTCGGCCTACCCAAGATGCCATGATTGCTTGTTGTCTCTCGAGACCAACTATTAAACGACCCGTCGCACCCACAAGATAGCTAAAACGGCCATAGATAGTCTTAGCCCGGATTGATAGGCCTCGAAATTTACATGGCGGCATCGATGAAGATAATGTGCATATGAGGAGCTTGTGGGATTTATGTCGCATCACTGGTTCATTCTTCATTTTCCTATTTCCTGACAGCTTCTACCTTCACCACTACTCTGACCTTTTCAATATCATGAAGTTTGTTTTGGGATTCTGCGCGCTGTCCACATTGCCCCTACAAAGCGATGCTCGTCCTTCGTTCGTAGCTCTAATTCCAAACGGCAAAGGGGTGACTGGTGTTGCTGCATTGGGCCACATGAATGCTGCCGGAGGAGGGAGAACGAATCAGTTCGGCGAGGCTTTTGGAGCCGCCGGCCGCGAGTGGACGAAGGAGCTGTGTGAAGCGGACTCGGATGGAGACGGAGCTTCGAATGGTGAAGAGCTCGGCGATCCATGCTGCACCTGGTCGCCTTCAACTGGTTTTAATGCCTTCTCCCCTTCAGCTGTGCCGACTCATCCTGGTGTCGCCAACAGCTTCTCGACTGAACAACTTAATGCCATGACATGCGGCGGCGAGGCGGATCTCAACGTGGTTGCTTCCAATGGAGACGCTTCGTCGACTGCTTCTCTATCTGCTTCTGGATCGCAGGGCTTAATGTCGTCAAACTTTGGCGACACTAGCAGCACCAGCGGCTCCTTTGACGACGTGGTTGCCCCAACGATCCAACCTCGCTTCTCTTCCGGCCCAAAACTCGACCAGACCTCCCCAGCTCCCGTTACTTCAGTTGCCCAGAGCCTGAAAACTTCGGTAGTTGCTCTCTACTGCTTCAGCATTATCGCGTTAGCTCTAGCGATGTAACTACAGGGTACAGTATTCGCAGTTCGTTTTATCTCACATTTTGTCAAAGTCGGTAGAAATATCGGTTTCCAGCGGTTTTGGTTAGTGAAGTTAAGATAAAGCCATTAACATCAAGTATAGCAAAAAAAATTTACCATTATTTCGTAGTAAAATCTACAGTCACACCTCCATAAATGACGCCCGATTGGTTCGGGAAAAAATGTCTTTTCATTTATAGAATTGGTCACATAGAGAAGTGGCTACTTGTAGCCATCTTGCTGAAAGTAACTATCGAGTGTCCGCTGTCGCCTACGCTTCACCACTTGCGTTCGCACTAGCTTTGTCAAAGATTGCATCATGCTCTGCTGGTCTTTAGTGTCCCCCTCGCACTGAAACAGAAATGTTGAAAGCTCCACGCAATAAGCGAGGGATGTCGATGCAGGTACAGGTGGGTCATCTTCTTGGTTGTACTGTAACTACACAGATTCGTATAGCTCACCCTGATCCAAAGGCTGGACAGACGACGTTAGATTAGGAGGAAGAAAGCGTACCTCGATGTTTGAGTATGACCGGGTAATCTTGTGACTCGAGGCATTGTCAATCAACAGCAGGACCTTGCGATTTTAAACAGCCATCTTTAAGTTGAAACTTTGTACCCACTCGGAGAATATTCGGGCTGTCATCCATGCTTTTTTGCTATTGTAGTATTGAACAGCCTTGCCTTTTAGCGCACGAGCACCCCCGCCAATAAACAACGTGGGTTTTCTACTGTGCCAATCACGACCGGGTCTAACTTGTGCGTACCCGTTGCATTACAACAGAATGCTATTGTGATACGAGCTTTATCGCGTTTCTTTCCTTTTCTGCTCATAGTTGCCAATGCCTGCTGAGTGTGGCGGTGTCATGGTGCGAGCGGAAATTATAAAAGGAATATTGACGGGATTCAGCTGGAATTTAAAAGTGAGAAGGATTCTATGGTGGACGGTCACCTGTCCAGATAGAGAGTTTTACCTCCGGAATTGACTGTCATTTAGCGAATAGAGAGGGTTTTAGTCAATTAGAGGGACTGGTATAATGAACCTCATATAGTCTCGTTTGCTTTGAGATACTACATTCAAGTTAAGAGCTAGTGGTCAGTTATAGAGGTTCAAATAAGGAGGTGTGACTGTACTAAGCAGGATGGGCGGGTAAAATTAAGGCCGTGTTCGGTTTGCAGGGGCAAATCCAGCTTGTTTGAAAATAAGCTAGAGCTGTAGAACAGTCGTTTTGTTAAGTAAAATAAAGATAAAAATAAGTGATCGTGTTTCATCAGAAAAAGGCTGGATTTGAAGGCGTCTGCGACCGCCAACCATTATACTCAGGTAGACAAAGAAAAAAAGACCAATCACCAGGGAAAAATGGTAGACAGCGACGACGACGATGACCTGTGGCTCCTCCAAGCGCTTGCTAAAATGCAGGAGGCGGCAACTCAAAAGCAAATAGCACTCAAGGAACCTATACCACGGCTATTGAGCACAGCGACCCCCAGCCATGTTTTTTCCAGTCAATCTACACCAGTCCTAATCCATTTCTGTTCCGCGATCACTTCAGAATGGATAAAAGCTCCTACGACAGTTTTCGTCAGTGAGTGTAGGAGCATTGATCTTGCTGTCCCAGCCAGCACCACTTAAGTCACATAAATCCCTTGAATACATCGTATTCGTACATCAGTCTTGAGTATTTAGTTTTGCATTGGTCTGCCAAATACAATAATACGGTCAGTACAATAGTGTCGGACAACTGAAACCACTAACCTTTGTCAGCAGGGATTCCCTCTTTCGCTAGGCGCGTTACGATAAGCGCCCAGCCCTTTGACTTGACACCTTTGTCGCTTTTTAAGGAAGCACCGCTGCGCGCTGCAAGGTAGCACTTAAGCAGTGCCTTTTCATCCACACGCCTCCAGGTCGCCCTTTGTTTCTTTGTCTGCTGCTCCATCCGTTGGTTTTAGAACTACTGTCACTGTTTTAAGGGCAAAGGAGGACGAATCAAAATTCAACCCAGAGCTGAATTTTGAAACCAGTCGTTTGAAGCTATCCTGCTGGATGTCATTTTTTGTGTTTCTTAGGCTGGTTGAGACATTCCAGCTCTTTAATAACAATTACAGCTGGTTTTAGATTAGATCGAACACGGCCTAATTTAAAGAACATAAAACCTTTAACAGTAAACGAGCAACTGATTGGTCCAAATCACTGTTTAGATTACGGTGATTTCGACGTTTGAAGCACAGTGCAAAGCTCGTGGTGAAAATTTGAAATTTGAAAATCTTTCGCCAGGATGTCAATTTTCCACAAAATGTTATAGAAACCTGTAGAGATGTAGCACGCGCGATTCTCTATTGAAGGGTGCCACGTAGAATGCTTAGGGTCTGGTTTGCAGCGGCCGAAAACAACAACAGCATTAGTATGGGCGTACTTTGGCGAAATACGACAGTACTATCAAATGACTTGAATTTGTAAACACACCGCTTGACACGTATTAAACAGATGCCCCGCTTATATTTTCGGACTGAGGAAGTACGTGTAGTTACCACGTCAACTGGTTGCTACTTTTCCTCAAAACTCTCCAAGTGGTGACGGGGTCACACAGCACTTTTCCCTAGAGGAAGTTGGCTTCCGAAAGCTTACAAACTCACAATGAACAGGTCCCTTTTGTCAAAGGGAGCGAATTGACCAATTTAAGGTAGGTTGTAAACTGAATGTATTTACACGTAGGCTAAGCTTAAGTTAAATATACAAACTATAAGTCACCTTTAGTAAAGCTATGTCATCAGCCAATGGTTGGCCTCTGACGACTCTGGTACCATGTACCATATATCCCAAAGTATGACGTGTCACACTTCATGTAGAAAGGGGTACGTTTGGGGTTACGTACCCCGTTACATCCTCCCCACTTAGGTTCGGCTTACCGACCAATCAGAATGAGGAAGTGTACGTCACAAACTCTCTTCACAAAGTCGAAATACATCGACTTGGCTGCACGGACGCTGCGGAGGCTCCCTTTTACAGTTAGCGCCTAGAGCAGCACTTGAGCGATTTCTTCTCGGTCTACACTTCGACCTTCGGCATGCCCCGTGGCACTGCGAAAAGCGGTGCAAACGCACGGTCCAAGGCTGGGCGCAAGACAAGAGCACTAAGCCTCGCGGCAAATGCTCTGCACTCCAGGAGGCTTCTAAGGTGGCCTCGGAGGTGATCGGTTGGCCCGGTGACGCGGCTGCGAGCAAGCGCGCAAGTAAGCGCCGCAAGCAGTCACCTATGGTCTCTCCAGACAACCGGTCGAATCTGTGGTTCGCTGAACGTGAGTTCAATTCGAGCAGTGAGGACGAGGCTGAGTCCGGGAGCACTCACGATGCTCCTGTGCGCTCCGTGGAAGGGCACACTCCAGTGCCCAGCGAGCACGACGACGACAGCGTGCAGTCGCTCGCTAGTGATCACGGTGATCACAGTCCCAGGACGTCGGTGCATTCTGAGAGCCCGGCCGTCAAGGCTAAGAGCACTCCCAAAGCTAGTGGCGACGAGGAAGAGAGACCTCGCAAACGTCTCTCGCTTGCCGAGGGTCTTGCGCGTACCAAGGCCGCCAAAGCTGAAGACGCCAACCCCTATAAGAAGCGCACGGCTTCGAAGTCTCCACTCCGCAAGGAGATAGAGATTGGGTACACCTATCGAAGCCTATTCAGCTCCTCGGATGAAGAGGAAGACGAGGAGGAGGGTGTTTTCCATGAGCCCCGGGAGATCACGAACGACCTCGACCAGCAGCAGGAGGACTTCCAAGCTGCCAAGCGCATGCGTGGGGGTCCGGTGGCAACACCCGTCAACCAAAGAGCTGCCATCAGCTCAATCGGTTATTGGCCTCCCGAGGCGACTCTGGGGCTGACCTCTTTCTGGAGATTCTCGTCGTTCCTCATGGGCTTGTCGGTGGGCACACTTTTATGGGCGTTTACGAACGTGCCATGGTCCAGAAGGAGTAGTTGTTCGCCGACGACTTGGAGGCGGCCCGGTGTGTGCTTCTAGCGCCGCACCGAATCCCTCTTAAGGACTTCACGACTTGTCGTAAGAATACCGAGAACCAGGGTGGTCTCTACCCTCTCTGGGGCTACCCCTGGGTTCTTCCCGAGAACTGTCCCAACTGGAGTTTTTGTGAGGACATGTTCTGGGCTTGGGTGGGGTCTCTCAAGTACTCACCCTCGGAGTTACGGGAACTCCATGAAGATCAGCTGCTGTCCCGCATCGTGGACCAGCGTGATCTTCGTGCTCGGTTTGCCCACATGGTCAGCAAGCGCATGCTGCCAACGGACATTCTGAAGCGCGCGGCTTCTAGCGCTCACGATGAGCGCGGGTACGGAGTGTCGTCGACGTCCGTACCCCGTTCGGGCTAGAAGCCCCGGCCTACTTATAAAGATGCCGCCGCTTCTGTTCCCAGATTGCGACGGCCTTCGGGCAGTCAATCAGGAGCCGGTCAATCGAGTTCCCATGAGTTCTCGGAGTAGGCATAACCCCTCCACTTCACGAGGAGCTGTCGCTTACCGCGACGCCGTTGCTCCTGGAGGATCTTCTCCACGTGGTCGTGGACGTCTCCATTCCGGCCAAGCAGGGGCGGAGGTGCCCTCGTACGAGTACGAGTACTCGGCGCCTCCCGAATGCCACTCTCGTCCATGTGCTTCTTCTGCGGGTCCGACACAGGGCCCTGAGGTTGACCGCCTTCGTCAACGCGTCCTCGTGCTTGAGATTGCACTTGGTCATGGGACTGGCGGTGATGTTGCCGCCCAGACCGGGAATGAGGGCGAGCTCGCTCGTCATGCGGGCTGCCTGGACCTGTTGGAGTGTGAGATCGCGAGCCTGCATCCGGCGGGCCTCTTCGTCCGATCGGGACGAGGCCTTCCGCATGATCCGACGAATCAAGGCTCTGCTGCCACGTCCGGAGCCGCCTTCAGCGCACTCCCAGACGTACGCGTATGGTGCGTACCCGGCGTATGGCTCCGGGGTCCGCTCGTACGGAGCCCCTCCTGCGTACGGGCTTGACCGCAGCTTTGCCGTTCAGACCGAGGCTTGGGTGCCTGCTCCGACGCCTTCGTCGACGTCTGTGGCCGGCCCTCTCTTCGAGGAGCTGGACCAAGGTGGGTCTGCGAGTCAGCAACCCCCTGCGGATCAAAGTACCGCTTAAGACGTCCAACATAGAACGCCGGGTGCGTCGTCATTGACTTAGACAGGTCGACGCACCATGCCTGGCCAGGACTGCAAATGGTCCGATGAAGCGGTGCTTCAGCTTGTTGCTGCCGACAGAGCTGACAGTGTCAAGAGGTAGGTTCCTCGTGTCTAGCAACACTAAGTCCCCCACCTTAAATATACTTAAGTTTCCTCTTCCATGTTTGTCTGTGTACTCCTTTTGTTTATCTTGGGCCGCTGCCATGGCATCGCGGACCCTGCTGACAACGCTCAGCTTGGTATCCACAAAGGATTCCACTTGTTTCCGCAGCGAAACTGGTCTCACGCCCGAGACCTGGGAGGAAAGAGCTTTCCGAGCCTCTCCCCCACTTAGAATAGAGAAGTCAGTGTCTCCTCGAAAAGTGAGAGGCACTCTGGGGTGACGGAAGCCGTTCAAGTAGAACGGCGTAAACCCCGTGGACACGTGCGCTGCGTTGTTGAGCGCAAACTCAGCAACTGGAAGCTGCGTCGACCGCGTACGTGGTGCTTCCGCGCACACACTGCGCAGAGTGTCCTCGAGCACTCGATTGACGCGCTCTGTCTGGCCGTCTGTCTGTGGATGGTCCGCAGTGAACATCATCTGCAGACGATCTCCTAGTAAAGGGAACAGCGTTTTCCAAAGCGCAGCCGTGAACCGCGGGTCTCGGTCCGAGACAATCGTCTCCGGAAGACCGTGATAGCGGAACACGCCATCGACGAACAGCCTTGCGGTTTGTTCGCCCGTAACAGTAACGGGAACAGGAGCAAGATGGTACATCTTGCTCAGCCGACATACGAACACCAAAATTTCGGTGTTGCTGTGTCCGTCGGCAGGAAGCCCAAAGATGAGGCCAATACTCATCGACTTCCAACAGTCAGCCGGTACGGGCAGGCTCTGTAGTGGAGCCGAAGAGTGCCCTGCGGGTTTGACCCGCTAACATGTTTCACATGTCTTCACGTATCGGGCGACCCACTTGTACATGTGGGTCCACCGGAAGGCCTGAGATACCGACAGAAAGGTATTCTCGCAACCCAAGTGGCCACTGTAGGGCGCGTCGTGCGCCTTCGCGAAGATGTCGAACTTCAGATTCTCGGCGTTGGGAACGAACACCCGTGGAGGTTCACTAGGCTCTACCCGGTAATAAAGGAGGCCATCCTTCAACTCATATCGGTGGAGCCGGGAACACGGTCGCGACGAAAGCCAGTCGGACTTTGCGTCCGCTCCTGCTGCTAGAACCTTGACGATAGGCGCGACAGCCTCATCGTCCCGATACGCCACGCGTATCCGATCATGTAGATCCGTTGTCAGTCGTGTGATGTGGGCCGACTCGAGGTCTGGACGCCGAGAGAGGGCGTCCGCAAGCACGTTGAGCTTGCCCAGCTTGTACTCAACGCGGAAGCTGTACTCCGCGAAGAAGGCCAGCCACTTCGCCATCCGTTGGGAGCGATGAGGCGAATTCGTGCTGTCTTTTAGGATGCGTGGTGTGTGTAGACTACAAAGGGCCTTGAGCCCAGATGATGAACCCAAAACCTCACAAGGTCATACTTCAATGCCAGGATCTTCTTGACGTGGACAGGGTAGTTCCGCTCGGCGGCTTTGATCTGCCTGGACTTGAACGAGATGACCCGCTCGACCAACAGCAATGTACAACCAATTGCATTGTCGGAGGCGTCGCAGACGACGCTGAACGGCTTCGTCTCGTCCGGCAGGGCCTGGAGCCGCTTGGACACTGGCCTTGACGCTGTCAAAGGCATCCTGGTGCTCTCGCTCCCAGCGCCAGTCGGCGTCCTTCTGAAGGAGGCCCGACAAGAGCTTAGAGAGACCCACGTACCCTGCGCCCTACTTGTGAAGGTATTTGGCCAAGCCCAACCACTTTCGAAGATCCCTCTGGGATCGGGGCGTCGGCCATGCTGCAATGGCCTGGGCCTTGTCTGGGTCAGCCCGAACGCCCACGTTGCTGACGAAGCAACCGAGAACTTTGATCTCTGGCGACTCGAAGACGCACCTGTCGATGTTGGCATAGAGCTTGTTCGCTCGCATCACGTCCAACACTCGACGGAGGTGTCCTAGATGCACCTCCATGGCCGTCTTGCCTCCCTCGGCACGGCTATGGACGAAGATGTCGTCGAAGTACGTTTGTACGAAGGCGCGCAATGGCCTGAATAGCTGCGTCACCAGGCGATTGAATGTCACCGGGGCGTTAGACAAGCCCTCTGGCATGACGAGCCACTCCCAAAGCATGCTGTTTGGAGTGCTCACCGCGGTGAGTGGGATGTCACCCTCGTGCATCAGGTTCTGGTAGTATCCGTCTACCAAATCCAGCGCACTGTACATTACGCTTCCGGTCATGTTGTTCAACAACACATCCTTTCGTGGGATTGGTGTTTGGGCCGGCACCGTCGCGTTGTTCAGCTTGTTACAAGCATGAACTAGACGCCACTTTCCGATTGACTTCCGAACGCTGAAAGTTCGCGTCGAGTGCGGGGACTTCGACTCCCGCATCACGCCTGCCTTCGCTTTCGCCGCGAAGAAGGTATCGATGACCTCGCACTGTTCGCGTGGAACAGGTCATTGTCGCGTGACACAGTACTTTGTGCCAGGCACGAGATCGATCTCATGTCGTACGCCTCGATTTGGTGGGAGTTGGGTCGGTGGGTGCTTGTTCACCACGTCCGCATACTCTGTCACCAAAGGATACACTGGATCCTTGGGGTTCTTAAGGATCTCGGAACCCAAGCGCGTCTGACGCTGTTTGTTCAGGTCTTCCAGGACGTCCTCGTCCAAGACAGAGGAGGAGTTCAGCTCCTCCCGAGTGGTCTCAGGTCTCATGAGTACCATCTCAGCAATCGATCCAGCCTTGAGGTTGGCCAGGAAAGACTCAGCCGTCATTTCCTCGAGGTTCAGTATCTCTGCAGCCTCTGGCAACGGTTCCAAGTGGACACCAGATGCCTTGACGAAAAAAAACGGTCTCGCCATCGAAGATGTGATAACACTCTTCCACCGGCCTTGTCGGAGGAGCCCGGGCCCTGGACTCCGAGTCGCTTGAAGCGACGTCGATCGGAACGAAGTTCGGATCCGACTTGAGGCGGCGGCGGCGTCGTTGGCGACGGCGACCGTGACGTGGAACTTCGTTATCCACGTCTGGGGATGTCGTGGTGTCAATATCCGGGCACTCGAGGCCTCGTGTGGTACGGTGTTACCCACACAGAAAGTGCATCCCGCGTCTTGCTTTTCGGTTATGGTCTGGGCGACCTCGTGTGGTACTATGTTACCCACACAGGAAGCGTATCCGACGTCTTCCTCTTCAGTTAGGGTCTGGGCGACCATAGGTGGAGCTCTGTTACCTATCTTGAACACGCTAATACCAGCGTTCGTGACAGCTGCAGTTGTCTGCGGAACTCTGTTACCCACTTGTGGACCTAAGTTGCTCATTTAGCCAGCGCCTCCTAGCGCCGCCACCATTAAAGCATCCTCGGAGTCGTCATATACGTCGACGACTCCCAAGCATCTGCCGGATGCTTTGGTACCCTGGCAGCCATTGCGGGCGCCCCGGGTCCTGACAGAGGGGCTCTGTTGGACTTCGCAGGGCGGCTGGCACCAATTGCCTTGCCTCGCCAGTCGATCCAGGGTTCGTGCTCCTCGAGCCAGGGCATGCCCAGGATCATATCGTATGGTTCCATGTCGAGAACAGCGAACTGTTCGAGGCTGTCAAAGTCTTCAAACTTGACGGCCAGATCTACTTGGACGTTGGGGACAGTGACGACCTTCCCGTCGTCCAGTCGCACTGACACTGTCCCGTTGCCCTAGCTTTCTCTCATAGCCTCGGACAACTTGTTGCTATTACGAGCAACCGTCTGGCGGCGCGTAAAATTCTTCGAAGCCCCAGAATTGATCAAGATTCTAAAGGGGTGATCGTATCCCCGTACACTTCCGTGTACTACGAGCAACCCGCCGCTGCTCTTCGCCGATTCGAGAGTGCGGAGACTCTCAGGGGCTAAGTCCCCGTGGTACGCGCCACCCGCGCACCCTTCACGAAGACTTATGTGGTGTAGCGGGATTAGCAAAATCTGCGAGATTGCTGGATCCAACTTACCAACTGCGCCCAGACACCGACTAACGGAGGGGGCCCCCCGATGATCCATGTTCTGCTGAACTTTCCTCACCTTGTGTACCCGTCGGTAGGGCGGGGTCTTGCTCTCTCGGTAACTTCCGAAGAGATCAAGTGGTGAAGCTTGAGTGTTTTGGCGAGACGTGGGGATGGGGTGGAGCAGCAGTGGAAAATCTTCACTCTGCGTCCGTGGATGGTTCCGAATCCTAAGCGAATATCCGAGCTTATGGATCCAGGGCCTAGATCGTGGATCTGGCCGTAGGGTTGCCTTGCGGGTATGTCCCTTTCCTTTGCGTTTTCTTTACGTCGTACTTGCCGCCTCCTGTGACGAGATCTTGAAAGTTGAGAGCCTCTAGGGTGTAACCAACCAAGTAGTAAATTCGGTTAACCTGTCGGATCTGCACGTGTATAGAATGGCTTACTAGGTTGTAGGATCTGGCCAATGTATTATCCAGTTATCACTGCCAACACTAGATTCGCAATTCCCAACCTTCTTCTAGCTCGTACAGCCAATGGAGCTCCGATTCCTGAGGGGAGGAAGGCACTTGCGCGTTACTGTGCAAACTGAGGTCTGTATTGATACTTAAGCCTATACCTGCCTGGATTTCTACCTTCTATGTCTTTTACTTGTTAAATCCCTTACCAGGCCCGGCTGCATGTCCTTTCTTTCCTTGACCCATCCTCCCAGCTGTATTATCTTCAGATCCACCGGATCCATGGCGTAATCAATATGGTCACCCTATTATGGGTACACTCATCCGAATCCAGGTCGCTTGAATCCACTTCACTGTAGGGGTACACCCGTCATGGATCTGAGCTCTCCAATCATCCAACATCATCTTGCGACCGTCTGTGATCCCCATTGTCCCACGAAAGTTCGAGATCCACTGCATCCATCATTCCTGGATCCTGGATCCAGGTCACTCTATGCGGGATCCTCCCCCTTCGAATCGGAACTCGGAAGTATGGAATCCGGGCCACCTCGCGGTGGATCTGGACTTTTCACTAGCCGTGGCTGCAAGATCCACCTTCAGGTGACACCTACCACCATTCCTTCATAGGATCCACACTCGATACACTCGTACATAGCGTATCCCATATCCACCGAAGTGGATCCAGGTAAGGGTGGATCCGAGATAAGTCTTGGCGGATCTTGCGTTCCCGTGCATCACTCATACCAGATTTATTGTCGTTTCATACGGGGTGCTGCTCGTCACGGCTAATCCACCACAGGCAACTTGCATCCGTGCCGGACAATCCAAATCCTCTCTAATCACTTGAAATTGTCACTGATTCGGGATAGTGACCCCGCGTTAGGTCCATTCTCTTATTTCTGAGAAAGCACTTCACCACACTTAGTTCTTCTCCAGTAGGACACCCCACCCCTACTGGTTTCCGGCGTTCCCCTGTCCCCGGGATCCTGGCTTCTACCAGCAACCCTTGAGGACGGGCTTGGGGAAAGCCCGTCTGCGGAGTCTTTCCGCGGGGCAGTCGCGCATGAAGTAGCCCATCTTCACGCTGCCGAAGCAGCGGATATCGCGCTGCTCGGCGGACCTGAGTTCCATGGGAACTGGTCCGTTGGGGCTCGCTCGACCGGGAGTCAACAAGGAACTCCCAGGCCATGTTGAGGCCGGCGTACGCGCCTGGCGATGGCTGTATTCTTCCTGAAGAGCCACTTGAATCGACTCTTCAAGGGTGCTTGACTGCACCCGGAACAGCTGAGTGCGCGCTGGGCCCACTCGAAGGCCGTCCATGAACACAGTCATCTTGATGTGGGTGTCCCACCAGGGACGCCGTGAGCGCCCGTATCTCTTGGACGTACTCGTGCAGCTCACGCCTCCCTTGTTTGCACGAGAGGAAGCGCGAGCGCTGGCGGTACTCGTAATTCGCTGGGAGGAACGCGGCTCGGAGCTGTTCGCACAGCTGAGCGCAGGATGTGAAACATCCAGGGGATGTTGCCTCCCGCGCGTACACCCAACTCTTAGCACGACCGCTAAGGTTGGAGAGTGCAAAAGCAACACGAAGTTGCTCCGTCGAAATCAGATCCGCGTCCATCGCGAGCTCTACCTCTCGGACCCAGAAGTGAAGGTTCCCACCTTCCTTCCTTTAGCCTTCAGCCGTATTGGCTTCGGGTGTGGCGGACGTGCTTCCGCCATCGGAGCCTGCAGGTTTCCCCGTACATGTGCAATGATCCCTCACTCGTAAGCGTCAAACGCATTGACACGCTCAAGCTGCTCGGTCGGTGTTGATGCCACCAGGCTCTGCAGGGCCTCCTTCCCGAAGATGCCTGCCATCTTCCGAACCGACTCGAACTGAGAGTCGTTCATATGGGAGAAGTCGTTCCTATCCATGGCAACGAACTTCGGAGAGGTTCAGGTAGTCAACCCGCGGTGGCGTGGATTGACTACTAGTGCTACCAAGTGTGACGGGGTCACACAGCACCTTGCGCTAGAGGAAGTTAGCTTCCGAGAGTATACAAACGCTCAGTGAACGGCAGTTCACAGGCCCCCTCTTTATTCAAAAAAGAGCGAAGTGACCTAATTAAGGTAGAATGTAAACTGAGTATATTTATAGGTAGATTAATCTTGAGCTAAATACAAACTATAAGTCACCAATAGAAAAGAAATGTCATCAGCCAATGGTTGGCTTTGGACGACCTTGGTACCTTCTACCAAATTTCCCGAAGTATGACGTGTCACACTTCATGTAGCTAGGGGTAGACTTAGGGCTATGTACCCCGTTACACAACATGTACATGTACTGGGCGTGAGCTCCGTACGGCAAGCCGTATTCGAGCTCTGCCTCCTCGGCCGACAGCTACGACCCCCATGGTCTTTCTCCATGGTCCTCGCCACCCTACTGGCCCTTCCGCCCTCGACTTTGTTGCACTACCCTGCCTCACCTTCTTTTGCCCTTAAGAACTGTTAAAACTCGCAGAACGTCGACGACGACGGCAGGTGCGGAGAATGTGCGGATGCAGTAAGAGGCATCAGTTAGGAAACTACTACACAAAGAGTCGTACTCTAAAGCAGTTAGGAAACCAACATTGCATATCCAGAAGCATCCAAAGTGTAGCTTTAACTTACACTAAATACGTCAGTCCTTAATTTCCATCCTCGTGAGCAAGCTACTATTTCAAAAGGTTATGAGCTCAAGCGTACCCGACAAAACTTCGCAGCAGCAAAGTCCAGCCCGTGGAATCCAAGATACCGACGTGCACGGACTTAACGTGTCTCCGGACCCGTTCAAGCTGTTCGAAGGGCCGCACTCAGTCTCGAGTGCGTCCGATGCTCACGCCAGGGGCAGTCGGAATTCCGATGCGAGCACCGAGCGACTGGATCGCCTCGAAGGACTCCTCGCAGGACTGGCAAAGCAACAATCAGATTTTATGGCCAATCAGATGAGACTTGAGATTCAACTGAAGGGTCGCGCCGAAGAGACGCGCACGCCACCCTCCGAGAACTCGTACGACGGGTCCAGCGCTTTCACGGACTTCATCAGAGCACGCGATCGTCGGATGAGAATAGGCTCACTGGACACACCGATGCCAACGACGGCACCTGCACCTCCGCGCACGCCCCCGCAGCACCAGCCGCCGCAACACCTGCGCATGCCGCCGCCTCCGCAGCCGCCGCAACAAGAAGTGCCGTCGCCGTACGTGGCGCAGCCTGCCGTACCACCGGTGAACTTTGGAGTGAAGGTCCCGAAACCGAGAGACCTGGAGTGGTCCGGGTTCTCGAAGTTCTCGGGGAAGGAGACATATGCTGGCGTCGGTGCCGACTTTAAGGCGTGGGGGCTGCGGTTCCTTCAGCGACTAGGTGCTGCACAGCAAATGAGCGGAGGAGACTGGCCGTAAGAGTTCAAGATACTCGCACTTAATGGCAAACTCGAGGGCACAGCGCTAATGTACTTCGAGAAGATGCTGCCTGGTTGGACGGCAGTCTCCAACTCTCTTGAATACGTCATGAACAGCATGTTGGTGCTGTACATGACACCGATCCCGTCGGCCAAGGGCATTGAGCTGATGGCGAAGGAGAAGGAATCGTCCAGGTCATGGCCCGAACACTACCAGTACCTAGTGTACGTGGCTGAGCGGTCCGGTAACTCCGAGCAATGCGTCTTGCAGTGCTTATGCAAGTCCGCACCTGTATACCTTCAGAGGGCGATGTTGACGCGTCTCAACTCGCAGCGCATGGATCATCTGCAGCAAGCCGCGGAGCTGGTTTCGTTCGCGATCGAATACGAGGCCAACACAGCAAAGCTAGGCAACGGCAACGGGTGTAGCAAGAGCAATCGAGGTGGCCATGGACGAGATGGTCGCGTCCATGGAAGTGGCGACGGTGACCAAAACGGACGCGGTGGCGTATTTGTAGCTCGAGTTGGCAGCGGAGAAACACGCACTTGTCATGAATGTGGAGAAGTCGGGCATTTAAAAGTTAATTGCCCGCAGAAGAATAAGGGAGGGGCTGTGGTATCGACCAGAGTCGCGCTGGCTGTGACAACTGAGGCGGCTTCAAGCTCAGACTCGTGGATCATGGACAGCGGATCCAGCGTACACCTTGTGAAGGACCCGAACATCTTGTGCAATCCGGTCGCATGTGACAAGGTGTGCAGAGCTGCAAATGGCGGTGAGGTGTACGTCACGAAGGTCGGTACAGTTAAGTTACGCACAATTGTTGACGGTAAGGAAGTTGATATCGACATGTCCGAGGTGTACTACGCGGACAACTTGATGGATAACATCATAAGTTACGGAAGACTTGAAGACAGCGATGTGTATCTTGAACGACACGACGGCAAGAGCTACGCCGTACGGGAAGAAGATCGCGTACGTGTGTTCGAGATACACAGACGCAATGGCGTTCTCATGGTAGACGTTATGGGTGAGAAGACCACGGAGGCACGCGTTCACGTGGTGAGTGCTGCAGTTCGCGAAGCCGGTGAATCACTCGGTGACGCGGTGACTGAAACAACGCTGCTAGCGTTGCATAAGAGGTTGGAGCACATTGCGTACGACTCAGCGGAACGCATGGCTGATACCGCAGGGTCTGGTATCCTGCTGACGGACAGGACCCGTCCGAACTGCTTGACCTGTGCGCAGGGAAAGCAGAGCAAGAATAACCAGCCCAAGAAGGACACGGGCTCCAATGCACCAATTGATAAAATTGGTGGAGTCATTGGCAGCGACATCAAAGGGCCGATGACTCCTAACGACCGTCGTGGCAACCGATATCTGATAAACTTTGTCGACTACTCGACCAACTATGTGCGCGTGTTCTTGGCCAAGAACAAGATCGAAGCGACGAAGAAGTTTGAACACTTCCTAGTGTATTTCGAAAAAAGATTCAACTGCAGGATCCACGTGCTCCGTACCGATGGTGGTAAGGAGTACGTTAACGTTGACCCATTCTGTAAGGCCACGGGCGTGAGACGCCAGACCAGTGAGGCTAAGAACCAAGCTTCCAATGGCAAGGCTGAGAGGATGCACAGAACTGTGTTAAACATGACAAGATGCATGCTGTTTGCGACTGGACTTCCGCTGTACTTTTGGGGCGATGCGGTGGAGTACGCGACGTACGTGTTGAACCGCAGCTCCTGCAGTGCAAATACTAAGCGAAAGTCTCCGTTGGAGATGTTGACCGGTACTGTGCCGAACTTGTCGGACGTGGTGACCTTTGGTAGTCCGTGCACGGCGTACCGTGACCCAGGAAAGAAGGCATGGAAACCACGCGCGCAGGTCGGAATGATTGTCGGTAAGAATGACGAGACCAAGGGGTACAAAGTATACTTACCCAAGGATAGGATCGTCATCACTACACAGCACATCAAGAACGTCGAGACGTTGGATAATAAGCAGAACGCACAGCTACAAGCGCAGCTGGAGCGCGAGGACCCGGATCTGCGTTGCGCTGTGGAGGAGCGCGAGAAGGCTTCGAACCGGAAGGGAATGGCACCACAAGTCGATGTACCAGTACCCGCGAAGTCGGCAAAGAGCACGAAGTCGAATGGTAAGTCGGAAAGAAGGTCGGCCAGGAAGGCCAAGACCAGACAGAAGAAGAAGGCACCGGTCGAAGATGCTGCAGCGTCGAAAGGAGTTGGGGGAAAACATTTTCCGACCAACACGGACAACACGGCTCCACGCACAAGATATAGGGGTGCCAAGCACGTGCCCGTTGCAAGAGTGCATGTTGTGGTCGTCAAGGACCCGAAGAGCTATTATGGTGCGATGAAGGATCCGCGCGCTGAGCAGTGGAAGCAAGCGATCCGGGAGGAGATTGAGGCGCTCGAGCAGAACGATACGTGGGAGATCATCAAGAAGCCAAGGAACGCAAAACTGCTGCAGACCAAGTGGGTTTTCAAGCTGAAGACGCATGCGGATGGCACTATTGAGCGCTACAAGGCGCGTTTGGTGGCACGTGGCGACCAACAGGACTACGGAGTCGACTACATGTTCACATTCTCTGCCGTACTTGAAATGACGTCCGGAAAGTTGATCTTGGTTGCCGCACGGATCTGGAACGTTCCGGCCAGACACGGGGACGTACCGAGTGCATACGTGAAGGCTGACAAGGAGGCCAACATTGATATCCTACTGCACATTCGGTTAGGTATGGAGGTCGCGGAGAACTTGCTAAAGTTACTGGACGTGAGGACCAACAGGGAGCTCGCGCTTCGCCTCAAGAAAGGTCTGTACGGCCTACGGCAATCCGGTCGACTCTGGAATCTATTGTTGCATAGCATTTTGGTGTCACTGGGCTTTTGCCAGTGCTACACGGACAGTTGCATGTATGTAAAGGTCGAGCTGGACGGCACGACGCTCGTGGGCGTGTATTTGGATGATCTGCTCGTAACGGGCACCAGCGAGGAGAAGATGAACAAGTTCTTCAAGGACATGAAGATCGTCGAGCTGAAAGACTTGGGAGTCGTGTCAAAGTTCTTGGGCATATCGTTTCAGTACGACGACGTGAATGGAAGGTCACTCGACCAGGAGCAGATGATCAAGGGGATGTTGGAGAAGTTCCAACTGGATAAGGCTGCGCCTGCGCGCGTGCCGATCGGAGGTGAGCACGACGGTGAAGACGCTGGTGACCTGCTACCGAATAGTGGAACGGGAACGCCAGGACGACCGACAGTGCAGACGTTCCAGTCGCTGGTAGGAAGCTTACTGTGGATTGCTCGATGCACCAGACCGGACATCGCGTTTGCGGTGCACCGAGCAGCCAGACACTCGCATGCCCCGCGCGAAGGAGACTGGCGTCTGGCAAAAAGATCGCCAAATATCTGAAGGGTACCATGCACTGCAAGTTCGCGATGAACGGCGACGAGACCGCGATGGATAAGGATGGCGTGCTCGTGGAGGCATATAGCGACGCGGATTACGCTGCGGACAAGACCGACAGGAAGTCGGTAATGTGGTGTAGTGATTTCTCCGTAGTTGCGGATTATCACCCGTCGACAAAGACGCGACACCGCCCAAGTTGTTCAAGCGACGAACCCTCGGTCAGGTGATGTACGGAGACGCCAAGGTGCAAGGGACTCGACGGCGTCACCTCCGAACATTCAACGAGCATTGGATACGGGCATATGTCACTGAATCCAGGCTGTCCTTATTATTAATAATGGACTGGCCGGATTCGCATTCAGCGGACCATCTACGGTACGAACCCTCAGTGGCGGTTGGGATGAGTTCGCGGAAGACTCAGCGACCCTTGGAAGGCACGTTCACCGTCTGGGACAAGGCGCGGACCGTTAAAGATGCTCATGCGACGGTGCAGACGACGCTTGGCATGCAAGAAGATCCATAACGGATCATTGTTCACTTGATATTTGTATACTTGATTAGGACTTCTTATTAGGAATAGACCCGAAAGGGTAAGCTTAAATACAGAACAGAATTTCCACTCAAGCACACAGAGCGACGTCCGGCTTCAAGGTAAGCGTCAGGTCAAGCTTGTTTGAGTGTGTTATGCCTGTCGGTGAACTCGAAGCTCTGTAGCGAGGGTTCATCCGGCAAGGCCAAGAGACTTTGTGCATTGGCCGATTATTATCGGGAGGTTTTACGTGACGGCTTATTGTTGCCTATTTGCACGACTGGGAGTGCTTTAATTGCCTCCCTTTTATTTCTTCCAGCCGAGTGTTGAACACTCGGTGATCTCGTAAAAGGCTTACCTGTGCCTGGTACCCTTCCGCTGTTGGGACCACGAAATTTCATAACTCCTATTAGCTTTGCTCGTGCTAGTAGCGTGTTCTAATTTTACTGGTTGGCCTATACAAGTAGTTTACAAGGTCCAGTCTGTCCCGGCGCAAGGGCAGAACTGGGGTCTTCAGGTCCGCCCGAACGATCGTTTACTATCCTAGTAGACGTATTGTTGTGGGAACATCCTAACTACATTTGTAGCTAGAGTTCACGTGGGATTTCCAACACCACAACTGGTGCCGCGACCCGGGAACAGATTGTGACCATTGTTAACTGTTTGTATGGCCTTCCAGTTTACGAGCTACCAAGAGAAGAAGAACAAGAAAAAGACAAGAAACATGGCGAAAGGACAACCGACGGTACCAGTTACGCCTGCCAAGTCTGGCGGGGCTCGCAACGAGAGTTCAAGCCCGGCTGCGCGCTTTGCAGCCGCCACCGAGCTTTCAGTGAGCTTCGACGACGAAGCGGACATCGTTCCTGACGCCCACGATTATGAAGATTACGAAGACAAGACGCCGGCTCCAGAGCCAGGCGCAGCGACGCCAGAGACGGCCACGCTATCATCGGGGCTGAGCGGGGCGACCAGGTCCCTTTCGAGGAACCTCGCCGACGAGCTCGATGATGTTGCGGGACCGGAACCGGCCTATGATCATTATGACGATGGGACCGAGGGTTCTAAACCTTCGGTGGCGAGTGCAAAGCATTCAGCACTGCTGAAGGCACCTCGCCCACCTATCAACGGTGATACACCAGCCGCTAAGCGCGTTTTCGACCGCGTACAAGCGCTGATGCAGAATGATGAGTGGATGCAGCTGTTCAAGCCCATTCCCAAGAAAAAACCGACTGGCCTGCGCTTGCGCAGGAACTTCAATACCCAGTCAACTCGGTTTCGACTAGCCAAGTTGCCGAGGATTCAGTTTCGCTACTGTTGTCGCTGGGGTTCGAGAACGAGACGTACCCATCGACGATGTCGCTCCAAGATTGGAGTCCCCATGAAGCCGGAGCTGCTCTCCAGAAATGGAAGAAGAAGCTTCGGAAGGCGTTCGGCGCTGTTGGCATTAACGCCGGAAAACAGCCTGTGAGTCGACCGATGATTCAAGAAGAAGATCCGTCCACGATTCCACTACCGCCGACACCCCAACGACTCGTTCGTACTCCTCCGACCAAGCGTGGAGCTGAGCGTGGTGCCTTTGGCACTACTGAAGCTTCACCGTACTTTCAAGAATCGCACATGGTTACGCCACGTTCGGAGAGCCGTATGCAACGTATTTACGCAAGTAACGAGGGTTCGTTCGGTCGCCGAGGCGGTGCGCGAGCTCCCAAAGGTGGTGTCGGACGTCGTCAAGTCGACAGCGATGGTTCGTCCAGTGACGATGACATTTTGGTGCGTACATTCGACGAGGAAGATCCTCAACTCGAGTTGATGCGTCAGATGAATGAGCTAGCGACGCTGAACGACGTGGACCCAACACCGAGGATTGAAATGGCTTCGCACCGACCACTGGATCGCATCACGCCGTTTTCAGGCTCTCGCAACAAGAGCGAGAACTGTATGCAGTGGCTCCGTGGGTTCGTCTATGAAATGACTGGAACCCACACAGATGCCGACAAATGGTGCATTCCATTTGAGCTAAGTCTCCGGGACGGAGCCATTCATTGGTTCCGTCAACTTCCGAAGAAGACGAAGCGCAAGTGGAAGCTGTTGAGCGATGCGTTCATCCGCTACTACTGCTCGCAGTTCACTCAAACGGCACTGTCGCGTTACTACTCCGCCAAGCGGGAACGAAATGAACATCTGTGCGACTACATAAACAGGCTGAATGGCTACGCTCGGACCGCCCGTCTACACTTTGAGAAGAGTGGTCGCGACGCGAAAGAACACGTACAGCAGTTCCTGGCAACATGCGACGATGACAAGCTAGCGGAGAGTCTCTACCACGCTCGAGTCGCCGACATTCACGAGCTCGAAGAGATCATCGAAGATGTTCTCAAGGGCAAGGAGAGAATGGCCAAGCGTGACAGTGAGTACCGATACTCCGGGAGTCGTGATACGCGACGCGACGATGGATACGCCCGCAACAACCGGCGTGATGACCGTCGCCGCGATGACAACCGAAACAAACCAAGAGTGACGCTCATTGAAGCCACGGTGGATGACCTACTAGCTGAATTAGAAGGTCGTGAAGCTGCTCAGGGAGGCACCGAGTATTCAAACGAAGATTCGAACGTTTACAACGATGTCCAAGACGAGTACAACGACTTTCAGCCCGATAATACGGATGGTGATTTCTCATTGGATGAAAACGACCGATACCTCGCCGCTGCTAACGAAAATGAGCGCCGTGCAGCTGCTGAAGGCACCTACGCACGTTCAGACAACCGTCAACCGCGTGGAAACACGCCCGATCGCGAGAATGGCTTCAATCAAGATCGCCGAAGTGGTGACCGTGGGTTCAATCAGGACCAACGCGGTCGACGTGACTTCAACCGCGACAACCGACGCCCACAGTACGGACCATGCGCGGTGTGCGGTGGCATGAGTCACTCCGCCCACTACTGTAGCAAGCGATGCAAGTTCTGCAAACAGCTCCACGATGCTGGACAATGTGAACTTTTCCGCAACTTCCAAGACCTTGCCAAATTCGTGCGCACTAAAGGCACGAAGGAGGAACTCCCACCAGAGCTCAAGGCCGTCGTTCAAGAACGTCATTTAAACTAGGCAGCCCGCCAACTACAACTGGGTTGGTCCCTATCGGGCTGCCACAGTTAACCGAGCCTTCAATGGAAGCAGAGTGTATCTTTGCTTTCATGGGGCAGAGTGAATGGCCTGATAAATACGTAACAAGTGTGAACGCGACGGAAAATGAAAAGGAGAGGAGTAGAATCCTCGGTGGAGGTGTTGGAGAGAGAGTGGAGTGTGATGATGCTGATGAAGGCACCAGCGAGGGTTCGTTCGGCTTGGTTTCGAGTGCAGCGCGAGACGAGGCCAAGGGTCACTCCAAGAGGATGAAGTTGAACCCTGGCGAGAGACAGGGGTGGTGGTCGGCCAAGAAATTCGACCGACGGATCAGAATGAGAGCTCTGGTGCAAGGCGCTGTGAACGACCAGCGAACGTTAGTGTGATCACTGACGCCTTTGCCAAGAAGCTGCGACTCCGAGATGTACCCGATCACGGACGCCGCATTGACATTCAAGGAATCAACGAAGGCAAGGTGTCTACGACGCGACGAGCGTGTGTCAAGATTACACTCGGATGGGAGATGGTGTACGAGTTTGAGATGTGGGTAATGGCGCATAGTGCAGGCGTCGACGTGGTACTCGGGACCGACTTTATGATCCCAGCTGGGATCCGGTTGGACCTGTTTCACGGCGCGGCGCAATTACCGCACGAAGTTCAAATCCCGCTGATCAAGACCAAGAACATGATCGACAGCGAAGAATACGGCTCCCATGTTAACGCCGGGCCACCCGAGCGTTTGGACATTCAAGCGCACGAGTGGCGGGAATATCGATTAGCAAAGCGCCAAGTCGGGCTGGAGGAACACGTACTGTGGGTTCGTCGAACGAACAAGTTAATCCCGTCAGTGACGAGGTTTCGGCGTGGACGGCCTCAGAGCATTCGATTGACCAACGTGTCCAACCGAACTGTGTACCTACCAGCACACGACTCGATCGCGATGGGGATTCCAGATGGGGATTTGCCGCGAGGTGACGGCTATGCGCGTTTGGATTCTAAGAAGTACCAAGATTGGCAAGTGTTGGCCTACGAAGGTTGCAGAGACCGCGAGCTGTTTCAGCGTGAGTGTGAAATCTACGAGCAATGGTTTGCAACTCAACCTTCGGCAGTCGAGCGATCAGACTTCCAAGAGCCCCGTGGGGTGCTACAAGGCCTTTTGAAGACTCGCTAGTGGACACTAGTGATCGTCTGACGTGTGCAGAGCGCTGGGCACTGATCATGGAGGAACGTGAACGAGTGGAAGTCTGTCTGGCGTCTGGGGTAACAGCCCGGGGCTCGGCTGATGGTCAGCCTTCCGAAGAACCTTTGCATACTTACACGACAACCCATGGCGGAGGCAATAATGCGATCGAAGCCCCGGTAGCGCGTACACACGAACTACTGAGGCCGGTAAACGTGGTACATACGCCAACGAGTGTTCGTTTCAAGCCTGGGGTGACAACGGAAGCGACAAGTAACAGCACTGAATTAGATGGAGTAAACATTTTTGACGAAGCTGTCCCGGCCTTGTATGCAACCAAATCTGCGAACGAGACACCGGTGGTGACCCAGAGGATGCAGGCATTGCGCTGAAGGTGTTGAGTACAGCACCGAGAATTCATTGCAAGATTGGTGCGAATGCCGAACTGTCAAGACAGCGGCCGACCGAGGAGCTGAACAAAAGTCAACAACCCAATATGTCGGTGGCCCGCGCATTCAATATTGCGAACGACGACTCGGCAGATGGCCCAGAGATGGGAAACCAGGATGGAAAGGAGATGGACCCAGCACCGCCTGTTGAAATCAAAGCGGATGCCGATGTTGAATCAAGGGAAGAATCCGTAGCGACGTTGGACGGAACGTACATCTCGGTTGCTCGAGTGTTAACGACCGAAGGAAATGAAGCAACGGAGGATAGGAGAAATGATTTCTACGAACACCCAGTTAACAACATTGGTTTGGAAGACTACGCGAAGGAGCTGGCATTCCTGCCGGACCTGACCGAAGAGATAAACACGACAATTGACTACACTGCGCCTAATGTTGCTGATCCTCAGTTGTCGACTGGTCGCCGAGAACGTCTGGTCGCGACGCTGAAGAACCACGAGCAGATCCTGATTGCTAGTGGCAACGCACTGCCGCCGCCAGCCTACGGCGCGGTATGCGATATCGACACACAGGGGCACGCCCCAATTAAACAGCGTGCCCGACGCGTGCCGTTACGATTCCTCGACAAGCTGTACGAGCTGCTGCGCGCTCTGCTGCGAGCAGGACTGATCGTCTTTTCAGACAGTCCATGGGCATCGCCGATCGTGATTGTGATGAAAAAGAACGGGCTGGACATCCGGCTCTGCATTGATTACAAGATGGTGAATGCAATCACCGCGATCATGGAGTATGCAATGCCGCTAGTCGACGACCTGTTAACCGATCTCGAGCGCTACCTATGGTTCTGCTCGCTGGATGCAGCAAGCGGCTTCTGGGCGGTCATGATGACCTTGCGAGCACATAAAGTGTCGGCGTTTGTCTGCGCACTCGAACATGTTACGCATACCCTTCGGGTTAAAGAACGCGCCGATGATCTACCAACGTATGATTGACAACGCACTCTGGGGGTTTGTTCAGCCTAAAGGAGGTTGGTTTGAATACTCGGAGAGGATGCGTTTAGCTGAAGAACAGGCCAAGGAGCGTCGTGGGCCAAGCACCGAGGGTTCAGTTCAAACGAAGTTCGCGGTAGACCGCGAAGCACCGGTGGAGGCCGACCCTGTACTACAACTCGTCAACAGCCCAGTCGCTGACATGTTTACGAACGGGGAACCAGACGAATCATCGCTGGTACCTGTATTTGGTCGGCGGTCGTTTGTGGATGACATTTGCTTTGGTGGCGAGGATTTTGACAGCTGCCTGGCGACGCTGGACCGATTGCTGGCAAGATTTGCACAGTGTCGGATCAGCATTAGCTTCACCAAGAGCATCTTCTGCCAACCCAAGGTGGACTTTCTGTCGCATAAAATTTCGCCAGAAGGTATCAGGGCTGACCCCAAGAAGCTTGCGGCTATCACCGAGCTTTCGTTTCCAACGAGTAAGAAGGGCATGCAGTCGTTTCTTGGAGCTGTTAATTACTACAGCCGCTTCATTCAAGACTTCGCGGTCTACGGTGCGGCGCTGTACCAGCTCAAGGATGAGGATTTTGTCGTTGAAGGTGGCCTTTCTGTGGCACGCCGTTCCTTCGAAAAATTGAAGACGAGTGTTTCACATTCACCCATCCTCAGGCACTTCGATCGGTTAAAAGAAGTTCACGTCATGCTCTTTGCGAATAAATGGGCATTGAGCACTACGCTAATGCAAGAACATGAAGGCAAGTTACACCCCGTACGGTTCCTCGGTCGGGTGCTCAAGGAGGCCGAGATGAACTACCATCCTGCTGAGAAGGAAGTTTTGGCGTTACTTCTGCTGTTGAAGATCTGTTACGTCCAGCTGGCAGGAAAGACGCTACATGTCTATACACGATTCTCGACGTTAGAGTGGGTGCATAAGTCGAAGTCTCTCTTCGGACGCGCGGTCCAGTTCGCAGTGCTGCTATCGCAGTGGCACCTTAAGGTACAGCGCGTGAAGGAGAAGGATGTCGCCTTTGCGCAGCTACTGCAGTCAAGCATCACGAGCTTCGTCGACCTGGAAGACTCGCTCGCGCCGGTGGCACCTCCAAACAAGGGTTCCCCGACTATTCGAATGGACCCCGCGTTGCTGTACGCCAGGCTTTCCCGTAATTACAGCGGATTCGTCATGTTTTTTGACGGATCAGCGAAGACAGAGAAGTACGGTGGCTACGGGAGTTGTTCATGGGTACTGTGGAGCCTTCCTGAGTGGAAGGTAGTGATTGCTGCAAACGCTTACCTCTCGGCTACCACGGTGAATGAGGCAGAGTACACAGGAATGATAAACGGTGTCAAGGCTGCTATTGCGCACGGTGCCGAGGATTTAGTCATCGTTGGTGACTCAAGGCTCGCGATTCAACAATCACTAGGGGTGATCGCATGTAGGAAGGAAACTTTGCTAGCGCTGCTGAATACTCACAAGGAACTCACGGCCAAGCTTCAATCAGTTAAATATCTTCACGTTGTACGAGAATACAACGCTGCCGCGGATTCGTTAGCCACTGAAGCGCTGGAATCAAAAGTCAGTCGGGTCATCTTGGCTGAAACTCGCAAGTCGGAATTGGCATCGCTGAACCGCATCCAGGAAATGATCTACGAGCCGGATGAAGACTCGGTAGATGTTTCGTCACGAGGAGCAGAGCGTCAAGTACATGTACTGCCAGGCAGCGAGTCTTCAAAGTGGAAAAATTTCGAAAATTTCGTGGTTGATTACAGATCACCAAAGTGCGATTATGGTAATATAGCAGTGATGACTCGGCGACAGACGAAAGCCAAGAAACGCGTCAGGTTTGCAGATGAACACTCGGAGGAGGTCTCAAAAGCTCAAGAACAGAATGAAGAACGACGAGAGACGTCCACCGAAGATTCATTCGGCGAAGATTTGCCAGACCATCCTCACAACACTGTACCAGCGGCATTTCCCGATGCGGAAGATGTTGACCCGGTAGCGATACAGCGGGAACGACGCAGACGGATACAGGTGGCACAAGACGAGGAGCAGAAGTGGTTTAACATCAAGAAAGTGCTTCAGGGCCAAGCAGAAGGCTGAGTTACAAAGAAGCTCGAGATGCCTGGAAGTATGCTGACCGGTTCGTATTGTCTGAAGACGGCGTGCTTCACTATCTTGGATTGAATCGTCGGTACGACCACGGTTGGCAAGAGGAGACCAAGCTGCGGCTTGTGGTACCAACAACGATGATTCAAGAGGTCTTGCAGAACTGTCACGACTCGCTGGAAGGAGGACATCAAGGTGTGGTGAGAACGTTCCATCGCGTTAAGTCCGATTATTATTGGATCGGCTTGTACGCTGACGTGGAGAAGCATGTGAAGTCATGTCCAGATTGCAGCTCGAGTAAAAGCCGTCCACAACTTCGTGGATACTCACCTGGCAACGTACTAGCGGAACGACCTTTCCAGATCGTCTCGATGGATTTTGTGATCCCACTACCGAAATCTCGTAGGGGCAACACGGCGTTGCTCCTATTTCAGTGCTCGTTCACGGGATTCGTTATTGCCAAGGCTATGTCAGATACGACTGTACTGAGTGTTGCCCAAGTGTTCGAAGAATGTGTGTACCGACGGTTCGGAGCCCCATCATTAATAAGGCATGACCGCGACCCACGCTTCATGAGCGAGGTGTTCCAAGCGTTCGCAGAAATGATGCAGTCAAGATCAAGAGCGACTTTGAGCTATCGGCCACAGGCTAATGGACAGCAGGAACGCTCGGTGAAGTCAGTGATGGGGTCCGTACGAGTGTACGCGGAAGATCTTCTACAGCAAGATTGGGACGAAATCGCAGAGAAGCTGGTGTTCGCTATAAATACTTCTCAGGACACTACGAGGAAGGAAACACCGTTCTACCTCGTCCACGGTTGGGATGCGCAGTCGACGTTGAGGGCGATAGCGTCATCACTCAAACGAGGACTCGGCAAGCAGTCTGACGCACTGGCGTGGCGGCGAGAGATCAATCGACAACATGAGGTCGCCCTCACTATGGCCAAAGATTATCAGGCTGTAGAAAAGGAGCGAAGGGCTAAAATGCATAATGATGCCCTGAGTCGACTGGAAAAAGCTGCTGTACCTCAACCCAGTGGAAACGAACACTCGGTGGACCCTCCAGAAACTTCGGAAGATATAGAAGATCCTGCAAGAGCCCCACCGAGATCTCTTTTTTGAGATTGGGAGCCGGGCGTGGCTGTACATGTAACGCGTCAAACCGGTCTTGACGAAGAAATTAGCTCATCGGTGGCATGGACCTTTTCGGATCAAGCGCAAGGTGGAAGTGTTTTCGTACGAGCTGGAACTGCCAGACCGAAGTGGGTATCGCTTCTACCCAGTAGTGCATGTGTCGAGACTCAAGGCTGTCAACGAGTTCAGCAGTCGACCGAACACTCGGTTGGTACTAGACGCGACTAATGAAGCAAGACTCGACTTCGATGAGGAGCTGTTGCCTGAGGACAGCTGGGAACCAGACCAAGTTGCCGGTGAATATGAAGTCGAGGCCATCCTCGACGACAGAACACCACTAACGACGAGCACGGAGCGTGCTGTACGCGAGTTCAAAGTCAAGTGGGTGGGCTATGAAGATCCAACTTGGGAACCATCATCCAACTTGTCATGTGGAGGTCTGCTGTACGACTATTTGCGAGCCAAGAAGAGCGAGAATCGGCTGCAGATGGCGCAAGTTGCGGACGAAGGCTAGCGTGACTGGATCACGTGTGAACTGTCCACAGGGCGATGCAGCCTGTGGTAACAGACAAAAAACGTTACTGCAACAACAAATTGTATATGCATTTGAAGAACAACATGAACATAATTACGCTGTGGAAGTGGATTAAGAATAAGAAAACATGAATGCCGACCGGAGAGCGACCACTGAAAACGAAGTCACGCGGGACACCTCAACAGTTAGCTGAGATGCTGGAGAATGTCGTGGAACGTGCAGCGAGGATTCAAATCGATTCCAAGTGCATGGCCGCGGTGGCCAAGAGTGTCAACGAAGTCGAGTCACCACTCTCCTTCTCCTCTTCATCAGGAACCTGAGCCTCGGCAGCTGGAGCTGCAGCCGGACCCGGCGAATCCTCGGTACCAGCTTCAACAGGAGCAGCAGCCAGAGCGGGACGTGGAGTACCCGGTGGCGAGTCAAACAACGAACGCCAGGTTGGAATAAGTTCGGTTGAATCGAGAGACGGGTCAACGACCACGCTTCGGTACACATTCACGAACGCGTACCACGAGGATTGAAGAGCTCCGGATTACGCTGGCACGGAAAGTACGTAGTGTTGTACGGGTGCTGATGCGGCGCATTCATCCATCCAGTACGCCATGGCTGACGAGCGTCGAGAGCCGGAACTTCGGCAAGCCAGTCAGAGGTCCGAGGTGCGAACGACAAGTTTTCAATGGGGTACCACGGCTTCGACGGCTCCAAGAGCAACTCGGGACGAATGAACGGCGCGCCAGAAGTACCAGAGGAAACCGAGTCACGACTCCACGCCATGTACTGCTCACGGTACTTGTTACGAAGACGATCGGCACGACGGTCGCGCTCACTGAAGAGCTTCTTCAACACAGCTCTCAGTTCCTTTAAGCGTTCCTTGTCGTGGCCAACCTTTTTAGCTTCTTCAGCGAGACCTCGTTCAATACCAGCTAACGGAAGCCAGTGGAGACGCTCCCACAATGCGAACCCGAGGTCACCTTGCTTACCGCCGTCACCCCGAAGGTTCGCCCAGATCATCTTGAGACGGGTCTCAATCGGAGCACGCTTGGAGATGAGGACGCTTGGGTTGAAGTCAACAGTGTCGAAGAGACAAGCTTGAAGAGGATAGAGCTGCCGAAGTTGCTGGTACGGGTGATCAGGATGCGAGTAATCAAAGAACGCTTGGAGACCCTCCAACGTTGTATGCACGGTCACCTCACCAGCTGGTTCGGGAAGCGTTAAGCTCAAGAGTCGCTCGAACCACTTCTTGGCGCCTGCATCGGTAAACTCCATGTCCACATACGGAAGAACCCACGGTGGCAGGGTGGACGAAGCCGGGACCGTAGGGCGAGTACCAGACAACACTCGGTGAGGCAACGGCTCAACCGACGGTGCACCACCACGACGTGGCACCGAAGTGTAGGTTGCCGTAATCATGCGTTCAGGTCCAGCATCGAGAGTCCAAATAGGCGGACGAGGAGACACTGGAACAGGAGGAGAAGATGCTGGTGCCGGGGGACTTGCTGGTGGCGAAGGAGGCGGACCGGCAACGATGATTGGGGAAGTCATCATCGGCGAAGGATTTGGCCGAGGTGGGGTCGGAGGACGAGCTGGACCAAGATTGCTCCAATTTCTCTCGGAATCTTCAATATCTTCGTCATCGAGTGCGCTTGAATGATCGGTAGGTGGCGGAACATCATCGCCACCACTGGGAGCATCAGGAGAATCATCCACCGAAAGTTCGTTGTCATCCACGTCATCTCCACGATCGTCATCAGCATGTCCATCGTCATCAATCTCCATCGAAACGTCGGGCGAAGACACGCTTGGTACATCAGCCGTGGGAACAGTCGGAGCCGACTTCGAAGACACGGAAGCTAGTGGAGCAGCTTCAACAGGGGCAGACCCTGCTGTAGAAACCACTCCCGAGACTTCAACTGCCTTGGACGTCGCGGCAGACCCTGCTGTAGAAACCACTCCCGAGACTTCAACTGCCTTGGACGTCGCGGCAGACGCCGAAGCAGACTTGCCTTGTGGGACAGTTTGGTCCGACTCTTCACCTTCGTCACTTGAGCCAAACATGAGCCGCATTTGCTCAGCCTCGCGCAGAGCTTCTTCAGCAGCACGTATGTCGGCTGGAGAAGGCGAAATCGTTGAAGCTGGTGGCTTGGCCACATCGGGTGGACCCTGAGGCGGCGGCAAAGGCGCGTCAGGAGAATCGGGAACATCGTCGTGATCCCCAGGGGTCACATCTTTACCCGAAGGCTCTGTAGCAGTTTCTTGAACCGAAGGGACGCTACTTGGATCAGCAGTCCCCATGTCCACGTCACTCTGGTCGCCACTGAGGTCGACCACGGTGGGAGTCGAGGAAGACGCTGGTGTAGGAAGTGGCGACCATGAACTTGGAGAAGACGGTACAGACTTGGACCGAGTCTTCATACGACGTCGGGGCGACTTAGCAGGAGAACGAGGACGAGATTTCTTGCGCTTCTTCTGGGCCGCCTTCTTCCACGCCTTCGGACCGAACAGCGATCTACGAGCCGACTTGGGAGTTGAAGTATCGGCAGGTGGCGCATCACCGAGACCGGCAGCTGCCATCGAAGTACTGGCCTTGTCCGTTGGGATTGGAGCCTTGTCTTCGTCAGAGTCGTCCGGCTCGTCGTCTGAATCCTCGTCACCTGGTCTAAGACGCTTATGGGACTTCCCATGGGCCACTTGGTGAGCGGCCTTGGCCAAAGCTGCAGGAAGGGCTTGAGGATCGTCCGAAGACGCGGTGGCAGACTGAATGCGCCGCAAAGCGACTAACGTCTCCTGATCCAAGTCCCGCGCGTCCAGGTCCAGCTCACCCGCAGTCAAACCTATCACGAAGGATTGTGAACGAACGTTAGTTGCTGAATACACGGTGGAAGGAGCGACATTAAGAGCGTACCTTCAACAGCCAGACGAAGTACCTCGGGATCCATCCCTGCCAGACTCACGTGTGCACGGAGGGTACGATTCGCTTGGAGGAGGCGAGTGCTACGGTCTTGCTGGTTCTCGAGGACCTTGAGCGTGTCGTTATCAACGTACTTGCCCTGGGCAAGCTTTACCAGAAGGAGGTGGAGCTTCCGAGTCTGCTCGGTATTCGCTCCAATAGAAGACTTGTACACCTCGCGTTCACGAGCCAGCTTCTTTTGCAAAGTGCTGATGAAAACGTCCCGAGCTTGGACCTCGCAGTGAAGACGATTCAAATCATCTGCGTGTCGCTCCATAGTGGCTTGAACACTTGCGAGCATGGCGTCATTCTTGGCGTTCGACTCGCGGAGAATCTTGATGTTGTGGTGTAAGGCTTCAATCTCAGCGTTGGCAGCGTTGAGGAATGTCTCCGCGTTCTCACGAGCCATGATGTGGGGTGCCACCGAACGTACGGCGGCAGCAGCCTCGGACTGAGCAAACCGCAACTGACGCTCCAAGTCGGCAACTCGTTCTGGTAATGCCGACAGCGCGTCAGGAACAGGTTGTATCGCAGCGAGGACATCATCGAAACCAACGGCAGTCTCGAGGCGACGCTGAGTGTGTATATCGCCGTGGAGAGGAGGCGCAACGCTGAGCTGCACTTGGTGACGAGCCATTGCAGTCAAGTACGGGATTATCGAGGTCATCATGTGATCGACCGATGCCTCCGTATTCTCAGCCAGCATGGCGCGCAGCGAATCTTCGGTGAGTGGTGGGGGACCACCAGCTGGGGCAGGAGGAGCAGCAGGAGCCATCTCCGCGGGTTCAGCGACGACGGGGAGTGCTGCAGGAGCTACCGCAGGGAGTGAAGAGTCCGGGGCAGCGGGCGCCGGAGGGTCGGTTGATGACGCTGCTGTCGGAGGAAGTACAGCAGACTGAGGGGCGTTCGAACCCTCGGTCTTGCCCTCCTGAGAACCAAGTCGAGTAATACGAAGTGATGAGCAAAGTACCGATGATTCAGGAGAAGGATGGGCTTACGTACCTCCAGCTGCTCACGTTCGCGACGTCTACGAGGATTGAGACGCTGAAAAGCGTCGGACACGGCTCGATTCAGACGCTTGGACATACGGTGGCGAGATGGTGAATTGAAGAATGAAGAAATGTCACAACGGGCACCAGTACCGTGGCTTCCATTGCGACAGGGGCAGTTGTGGTGTAGTGATTTCTTCGTAGTTGCGGATTATCACCCGTCGACAAAGACGTGACACCGCCCAAGTTGTTCAAGCGACGAACCCTCGATCAGGTGATGTACGGAGACGCCAAGGTGCAAGGGACTCGACGGCGTCACCTCCGAACATTCTACGAGCATTGGATACGGGCATATGTCACTGAATCCAGGCTGTCCTTATTATTAATAATGGACTGGCCGGATTCGCATTCAGCGGACCATCTACGGTACGAACCCTCAGTGGCGGTTGGGATGAGTTCGCGGAAGACTCAGCGACCCTTGGAAGGCACGTTCACCGTCTGGGACAAGGCGCGGACCGTTAAAGATGCTCATGCGACGGTGCAGACGACGCTTGGCATGCAAGAAGATCCATAACGGATCATTGTTCACTTGATATTTGTATACTTGATTAGGACTTCTTATTAGGAATAGACCCGAAAGGGTAAGCTTAAATACAGAACAGAATTTCCACTCAAGCACACAGAGCGACGTCCGGCTTCAAGGTAAGCGTCAGGTCAAGCTTGTTTGAGTGTGTTATGCCTGTCGGTGAACTCGAAGCTCTGTAGCGAGGGTTCATCCGGCAAGGCCAAGAGACTTTGTGCATTGGCCGATTATTATCGGGAGGTTTTACGTGACGGCTTATTGTTGCCTATTTGCACGACTGGGAGTGCTTTAATTGCCTCCCTTTTATTTCTTCCAGCCGAGTGTTGAACACTCGGTGATCTCGTAAAAGGCTTACCTGTGCCTGGTACCCTTCCGCTGTTGGGACCACGAAATTTCATAACTCCTATTAGCTTTGCTCGTGCTAGTAGCGTGTTCTAATTTTACTGGTTGGCCTATATAAGTAGTTTACAAGGTCCAGTCTGTCCCGGCGCAAGGGCAGAACTGGGGTCTTCAGGTCCGCCCGAACGATCGTTTACTATCCTAGTAGACGTATTGTTGTGGGAACATCCTAACTACATTTGTAGCTAGCGTTCACGTGGGATTTCCAACACCACAGTAACTGGTGGTGTGCTCATGGTGGGGGGCATAATTGTCGGGTGGATCTGCAAGAAGCAGAACTGCGTGGCCCTGTCTACGATGGAGGCCGAGTTCGTGGCCGCATCACAGACAACGGCTGAGATGCTAGGCATTATCGAGTTGTTACATGAAATCGGGCTGAAGACACGTACACTGTCGGTACTACACGTCGACAACCAAGCTGCGATCGCGCAGATCGAGGGCGAGGACACATCAGGCCGTGCGAAGCACATCGACGTGAAGCTCAAGTTCGTTAAGGATTTTGTTAAGAAGACGGTGATGCGGATTTCGTACTGCGAGTCCAAAGCAATGCGAGCTGACATCCTGACCAAGACCCTACGGGCGCCACGCCTCGATGAGCTGCGTGAGCTTGTTATACTCGTGGATAAGCATGCTCAGCCCGGGAAGGAGTGTTAAAACTCGCAGAACGTCGACGACGACGGCAGGTGCGGAGAATGTGCGGAAGCAGTAAGAGGCATCAGTTAGGAAACTACTACACAAAGAGTCGTACTCTAAAGCAGTTAGGAAACCAACATTGCATATCCAGAAGCATCCAAAGTGTAGCTTTAACTTACACTAAATACATCAGTCCTTAATTTCCATCCTCGTGAGCAAGCTACTATTTCAACAAGAACACATGATTCGCCGCCACTCTCCTTTATTAGTCTTACTTTCTCACCAATCGGGAACAATCTCAACTGAGGGTCGAGCGGCCAGCCGCACGCTCGGGATCCTCCCTACAAAGCCCACCGTCGCCTACCTACTTTTACTGAGAGGGCCCTCTGCTGCCCTACTGATGTCACCTCACCTCCTTGCCTTCTGTCCTCGCTCGCTTGTCGCGCACGTCCGCCCTCCTTGCGATCTTCGAATGTCCATCAACTTCAACTGCTGCCTCCTTGTCCTCGGTGGCGCCAGCCTGCTGGCTCGCTCCCGCCACCGCACTGCTTCCACAACACTCACACGTCACCGAACTCGCCGGTGTCGTCCACGCCATCCTCGGCCGTCAGGTCGATCACCTCGACCGACTGCCCGCTCGAGTCCGTCAAGTCCCTGTCGTATTTCACCCTACTACAGATGTGTCACACTTCATGTAACAAGGGGATACACTTGGAGTTACGTACCCCGTTTCATATGCGGCTAGCAACAGGCTAACCGGAAGACAATTTGATCAGTAGGCTGAATTTTAACTGGGCCCCGGAGGAGGCTGAAGTTTACCGGTATTGTACTGAAATGTCAGTGTAACCCTTTCAACTTGAGTACTTGTTGCAGCAATGGATGGGACAGGAGACCAGCGCGCTGCCCTCTTCTCGCGCGCCCTTCGCGGCGTTGAGCACACTAATATCAACGACTTGCCAAGTAGCAGCAGTAGTTCTGCCATTGGTGGCTTTCTCGTATGTCTAGACGTGCCGGCGGCCACGGAATTTGGTGTGGACTACGAGGTTTTCCGCACAGGCCCAAAGTTCCAGGGTGTCAAGTTCCTCCCACTAGGAATCCACTTCGTCCTCTACCGCTCTCGAGATCAAAAGCACGGCATTCGTCAAGGATTTTTCGTCAACGTAGAGCGTAATGCGCAAGTGATTGTGCGCGAGTGGAGCCTGGAGAAGGAGGAACTGGGGCTGCCTCGATTAGGACTCAACGTAGAGAACCTTGAGCGTACGTGCGGCCGCTGACTGGAGCAATGCTGCGCTAAATAGCTGAAGCACTGCTGACAATGCTTATCGCAGGCGCTGTGCTGTCGTTCCAGCTGGACAGCGGACTGGGGTCGTACCCGAAGCAGCATTTAAAGACCTGGCATCGCCTTTCCAGCTACATTTCTGCCTCGGTGCTGCAGGTTGAAGCGTTGTTGGTGGTAACAGATATGGTGGCGTTGATACTTATATGACGGTGATATTGTGCAGCGTTGCGGCGTGGAGTTTGGAGCCATTCTTCTCCCAGGCGACGCTGTTGACGATGCAGCAACCTCGTTTAAGACGCAGGACGGCGTCATCCCATACTTTCCTGACCTACCTCGAACAGTTGGATTTACTGCACTGCAGAAGACACGGACAGATTTGTTGGCGGAGGCAAGGACAGGTTACCATTTCGATCGAAGGTGGGTCCTGCAGTTCTAACTTGTAGCACGGTGAAGCTTATCCGATGTATGTTGTGGATCCAGTGAGAGACTGGTCGAGTTGATTGAGACAGAGTTTGGAGGCGACTGGAAGGAGCTCATGGGCGAGCTGCAGCTGTCGTTTCTGGTTTTCCTGCAGCTGTCGTCTCTTGCAGCACTAGAACAATGGAAGCAGGTAAAAGCCTTGACAAACGTTGGTACAGCAGAAGCGAATGAATGTCTAACTACGACGAGCTGTAGTTTATCGCACTGATGTGTTCGTGTGAGCGAGCACTCTCTTCGCATGTGCCACTTTTTATGGCCTTCATCAAGCTCTTCAGAGCACAATTGGAGCAGGTTCGTTGCGTCTTTGTATTGACCACGCGCACTCCTTTCCTTTCACTAACATGGTCTTGTCATCATCAAACAGATCCCAAAAGACTTTTTCCAAGACGAAACAACCAGCGAGAACTTCCTGAGGCCATGTTTATTGTCGCTACTGGAGTTGATCGAGGACGATGACTCTCCACCACAGGTGCTACTTAGTATGCGTCAAATGGACCCTTTTCCGAACGGATGCTGACAGCATAATAACTCACTGTTACTTTTTCACGATCGGACAGCTTCGACGCCAGGCGTTCCACTTACAACAGCTTCTCGTCAGTCGCTTCCATTGGGACACGAACGCTGCATTGGAAGTGGATGAGTTTGCACCCGTTATAGTGCTGGAAAAGGAGGTAAGGCGCTGGTCCCTGCGATATTCGATATCGTATCTTTGAAAGATACCATGCCACGTTTCATGGTGAGAGTGATGGTCAGTGGTTTCTGAGACGTTTGCTGCTGTTTCTCGTAGCTGTCCGATGCTACGACCGCCACTAGGATACAAGATGAGGCTGGTACTATCTCTGCATCGCCACCACTACCACCCGCTGCTTCTGCAGAGCTGCGCCGCCAACAAGAAGAGGATCGAAAGAACGCGGCAATTGCCGCCGCATTTCTGGGCAACTAATTTGGCGGGAGAGCTTGTGCAGAGATCGGGTCTCGATCTTACAAAATGCAAGTCTTTTTGTGCCACACCATCGTTACATCAACCCGTTGGTTGGCTGGCCCGTTTGGCTCACCATTTTTTTCAGTCCCCCTTCGCCCGCGATAAGGGGAGAGCTTTAGAGAGGAGAGAGAACTTGATGGAAGCATGAAGCCGCAGCACACCAGTTCCAACCCCGGCGGCCGTGGCGGCTACGGCCCTAACAGCGGCGCACCGCATCCTCGCAGCAACCCTCACCACCTTGGTATGGTCCCATTACCCCCCCCCCCCCCCTCCGGTTTAAACAGACTCTTTAGAACTTATCGACTGACAAAAGTTGCAACTGCCTTGTGTAACTTCCTCTAGAGTACAGACCGAAAAGCGCCAACCAGCAACATGATGCGCCTTCACAACCACATATGACTCCACCTGGATCCGATGGCATGGACGTCAATGAGCCAGTCTTTAAGCAGGGCGGAGGCTTCAACCTACAGCATGTACGTCTGTCTACACTTGCCCCCCCCCCGATCTTTTTTGTTACTGTACTCACTTGTGTATTGCTACTACAGACGGCAAGACCTTTCCATGGCCCAATGGGCTACGGACCAGCTCCGCCCATGGGCGGACAGCCAGGGCCTGGGATGCGAGGCCCCCCTGGATCTCACCACCACCACCAGCAACGTATGCGTCCTCCACGAGGCGCCATGCACCAGCACCAGCAATATATTCCTAGAGGATCAATGAATCCAGCAGCACAGGGATATTATCCGCCTCAGATGCAAATACCACCTCCGTATATGATGGGTCCAGGCCAGTACATGGGAGGCCCACCAATGTACGGTATGCCACCAATGCAGGATATGGGGATGGGAGGGATGCCCATGCCCATGCCAGTTCCGCAGCCACAACATCAGCCACCGCCCAAGCGTGAGCGTAAGAGACTGGAGATCGTTGACCCCAAGACAGGGAAACCTATCGTTCTAGGTCGTAGCTCGTCCTCAGGTTCGGCTGCAGAAGACGCCAAGGCGGCAGTGTCCAGCACGAGCACCACAGCGCAGAGTACTTCACAGAAGAAAGAGGAAGTTCTTCCACTAGCGTCGGAGACTGATTCGAAGCAGAATGGATCAGCGCAATCCGCCACGAAATCGCCCAAGAAGTCTTCCAAAAAGAAGATTGGCAATGAAAATCCTGCAGAATCTGTCAAAGAAGCGGCTGAACAGAACGGTGCAAAGGAAGAGAAAACGGTGGCGCCGAAGGAGACGAAGAAAGCAGCCGACAGGACTGTCGAGAAGTCGGTAGGAAAGAAGTCGGAAATGAACAAGATTGGGGCAACGACCACCACGACAACCACAACAACGACCACTACTGCGACCACAAGCTCTGGAGTCTCGTCCCCGAAAGCAAAGAAGGAAACCACCGCCAAGGAGACAACTGACGAATCTGCCTTTGCTAAGCAGCAGAAGTCCAGCTCTCCCAAGAAGGAGGCCTTTGAGCAAAATGCTGCCCCGACTGCGCTGCTTCAGGTTGTGGAGAAGGAGGACAAGGGGAAGCCCAACACCACAGCGACAGCGACAGCGAACGCAGTCGATAAATCGACAGACGTGAGTGTTACGCTGCAGAAAAAGGCTGGTGGCAAGGTGACGTACACGCTGGAGCTTCTCATGAGGTATGGAATTATCATATACATTGCACTTTGGTTATTTTGACATGCTCACAGTGCTTATTCGCCGCATTTGTAGCTACCGAGAGCAATTCAAGGACCTCCCTGGCGCGGCAACTGCTCCCGATTCGAAGTGGCCTTCCATGGATATCACTAGTGAGGTTGCTGTCTCGCGTGGTGGATCGAGAGGAGGACGCAGTGGCCCTGGATGGGAACGTGGTGAGAGGCAATCCAGCGGGTCTGGACGCGGATCACGCGGTGGATCAGGCGGTGGCCAGTGGGCACGATCTCAAGATCTCCCGAAGCGAAGCGGTAGGGGAGAGCGAGGTGGCCGTGGCGGTCGTGGCGGTCGTGGTGGCCCTCCAGACCCGCCTCTTCTGGATGGCCCTGTTAAGCCTTTGACTCGGTCAGCCAACCGCTGGATCCCTACGAAGAACGCGTCGACCCTGGAAGTGACGAAAAAGAACGTGAACGGCATCATGAATAAGATGACGCGCGAGAAATTCGACCGTCTGGCTGGGCAATTGACTAGTATCAACATGGAAAGCCTGGAGATGCTGCAAGCAGTCATCAAGATCATTTTCGACAAGGCTGTAAGTGAGCCCAACTTCTGCGATATGTATGCAGATCTGTGCGTGCACCTGGAATCCAACTGGAAAGTCTGGTCCTTCTTGAAGATCGTCCAGAACGACGACGACAAGATGTTTTACTGGACTGCGATGTCTGATGCGGACTCGGAAGTTGTTGGGCCGTTCGACGATGTGATCGGAGCCTTAGAATCAGCCAGTGGAGATGAGTTTGAACCAGTCCCCGCTCCTTCCAGCATGAAACTGAATGAGGTACGCGTGCAAGGCCACAAGTTTATTAAGGTGTGGGTAGAGGAGGATCCGAAGGAGCCTCGATACTACTGGTCAGGCCAAGACCTGGATGACCTGGGAGACGATCAGGTGCTGAATGGTCCTTATGAAAGCCACGAGATCGCTAGTCGTTTTGCTATTAAGACGTGCTCTTTCAAGCGCATCTTGCTGAATGCTTGCCAAGAGGAATTCGAGAAGGATAACATATACGAAGAGCTGGAGAATACCTTCAAGAAGGACAAGGAAGAAGGCAAAATCACACCACAGATGGAAGCTGACTACGAGGAGAAGCGCCTGATCATGAAGTTACGAATGCTGGGAAATATCCGCTTTATTGGAGAGCTGTACCGAAAGGGAATGCTGCAAGAGCGTATCATGCACGAGTGCATTATGAAGTTGATGGACGTTCGTCTCAACAACGACGGGATGATGGTGTGTGTGCACCCGAACAATCCTCCTGACGAGGAGAGCATTGAGTCTCTGGCGAAGCTGCTGACTACTATGGGTAAAGACTTGGACAAGCACGGAGCGCAGGGCTTCATGCCGTCGTACTTCCACTATTTGGAGAACAAGCTGGTGAAAGACAAACGCCTGTCTTCTCGTATTACCTTCATGATTAAGGATGTCATCGAATTGCGCCAGCACAGATGGGAGCCGCGTCGAAAGGAATTGAAGCAGAAGACGTTGAACGAGATTCGGAAGGAGGCAGAGCGGGAGGCTCGTGCGCCGCCCAGTAGCGCACCCAGTGGAGGCGGTCGAGACCGTGACCATTTCCGATCAGATCGTCGCTCCAACTCGTCTCGTGACGGCTTTAATAGTGGTCGGTCGACTATGGCGCCAGTGTATCAGCATTCGCAATCAATGAGCAGTCGAAGCAGTAGCAACAAGCAGATGACGCTCCCACGGGGCATCGGCGCGCGTGATGATTCAGTGAAGACCGGGCCTTCGGGCAGACCTGCGGCCTTTGGGGTTAGCGCTCGACAAGGCGGACGTGGCCCAAGTGGATCGCCTGCGAGCTTCCCTAGTCGTCGTGGTCCGGCTGTTGGTTCCAAAAAGCCTCAATCTCCTGCCCCTCGTACCAAGGTAATCCCTTCACTTGATGATGAAGCTCACGAGAAGATTGGCAAGAAGGCCAAGTCCATTGCTGAGGAATACGTATCGATTGATGACTTGAAGGAAGCTGAAGCGTGCCTTGTCGAGGTCCAGAAGGAGTTTAAAAACCACGAAGACGTCAACCGTATGTTTGCCTTTGAGGTATTGAAGGAAGCTATCGACGCCAAGGCGGAAGTTCGTGAGAAGATGGTGGATATGCTCGAAAAGTTGAGTCTGGAGACCAAGACTCTTACATTTGTAGGAATTCGCTACGCCATTGAGAAGACGATTGAGCTGTGTGGTGATCTGTGGTGCGATGTGCCCAAGCTGCACGAGCACATGTCTGAATTTGTAGTGCGATTCATGAAGGATTCTTCTCTTACGGGCGTTTCGGTGGATTGGATGCTGGGTGAATGTCTGCAGTCTGTAGACAATGACGCGGTGGAGGAACTAGTTGACGGCGGTTTCCTCGTGGCGGTTCTCGGTGAAATTCTAAAGCTACTGCAGGCTGTAGATGTGGAGAAAGCCAGGAAGGAAGTCAGCGCTACGAATGTGACGATCCTCAGTGTGTTCCCGTCGTACAAGCGGTCGCCCAAGGACATGCAAGAGTGGATTAAGAAGTACGGGATCGAGGACGTGTTACCGTTGGGACCTGCGTTTGGACTTGTGGAGCGTGTCAGCAAAAATTCGTCGTATGACGAAGTTGTATCGTTCATCACAAAGAACATCCCGGAGGCAATGCGCAACGACCCGCTCTTTGCGACATACACGTGTCTGTTTATCCTGAACCTGTCGAAGGAGGGAGAGCTGCCATCTGCAGAGCGGTGCATGCTTCTCATGGGGTTCTGTGGCAATACTGACACTCAAGTTCGACTAGTTTCGGCGATTATGCAGACGAAAAGTGACAGCGGTAAGGGAAAGTCTAAAGCGGTGTGATGGTGCGACGATAACTAACCGTTGGTATTGTTTTTTTTTGTATTGGCAGACGAAGTGAAGAAGCTCCTCAAGCATTTAGTGAAGGAAGGCGCAGTGCTGGCCCCGGCCTTCAGCAAATGGCTCGAGCTCAAGAACGATAATAGTGTGAGTAGGAAGCGTGCGCAGGAGGAGCTGGGTGAGTTTGTAGAGGAATTGGCCCGCACGAAGTGATCATCCGACCTCGAGTCTGGCCTCGGATGAGTTAATCGTAGAAGTCAAGAAAGAGGAACGGACATCTTATAGTGAGCTTAGTGCGCTCAGGTGGCTGCTCTTCTTCAAGCTGTGCGGCGATGAACATTGCGGACTACTACGCGTAGTAGTCAGCTTAAAGCAACAAAATGAAAGTAAAAAAAAAGACCATACAGTTGTGCACCTCCAATTCGGCAGGGCGGACCATATCAACAGTGCCAGGGCATAAGTGCACAACGTAAAGCAAAAAACAAACGCAAATCCAGTGCACTGATATTTGGTTTTGTTAATTCAGTACAAAATTTACTCTTAGTTTTTAAAACGATGTCTGGCACCAACTGTTTCTAATAGTCTTTGCAGATATGTTGTTCCAGCCTTCAGACAACAACTTCATGGCGGAGTAAACGTCGACCGGCGTGTAAGGAGCACCCTTGTAGAACAGGTCCAGCTCCGCGGCTTGCTTCTTGTTCTGGTACTCATTCTTCAGGCACTTAATGATGCTTGCGAAAACCACAGCCCTGTGCGCTGCTGGAAGCGGTACAGCCACCCTCGACTAGGTGCATTGCCTCCGGGTAGCTGTACTCCTTCACGCTGAGCAATCATTAGTACCCTAGAGCCCTGAATAGTTGCGTTTCCGTGCCAAATCTTGAACTCGTCAATCTTCTGCATAATATTGGCGTCAGACGCGCGAATCGCGGGCGCGCAACAGCGCTTCCGGTCGCGATAGGCATCCGGCAAGGCGGCAACGTCCGCCGACCGCTTAAGAATACTCTGGACGGTAGTGCGCTTTACCGCTTGGGGGGTCTTAAAGCGCTCCGTTGCCCAACGAGCAAGTTCGGAGTGAGAGCATGCAGGATCTGACTTGTGCTTCTCGCACAAAGACTGCTTTTGTGCTAGAGTTAGGGACATGTAGGAGGAAGGGCGATGTCCCATTGTCTTTGGCGGTAAAAATCAAAGTGTGTGTTTGTATGAAGATGTCCGATCCAAAATTTAAAATCAGATCGATGCGGCGTGTCATCTCTCCGCGAGGAGGGGAAAACCGTTGAGGTTAATTGCTAGGGTGGTGATGGGCAAAGGTAATTGCGCATCCGATTCGCGTAATCATCAAATCTGGCAGGGTATCGACTGATACCGGTGCCGAATTGGAGGTGCACGACTGTACTGCGATAGTAGAAATATAAAGTTGCAAGGTCAAGAGCTACAATTTGACCTCTCGCTGGGATTGTCGATGTTGCAAGGCCTGCTCCTGTTCCTGCAACTACAAAGAGAAGGAATCCGCTTTAGATAGGTAGACGACCCTCATAAGAAGTTTACTGTACAGCAGAAACTCACTTCTCGAGATCGATTCTGCGTCTCCGAGACGACGTCTTCCGCGTGACTTTGAGCTGCGCCAGCTTGTTGATGAATCTTCTCCAAAAGTCGAGCATTCAATTGCACCTCGAGACGAGTTTGGTCGGCCTGAAGACTCCGCAGCTCTCGTTCGCGCATCTGCTCGAGTAAAACATTCTGCTGGGAGCGATTTCTCATCGCTCGTTGCTGTTTTGCGAGTTTTTCTCGACGATCTGCCTCGACGCGGTCTTGTTTCCATAGATCCGCCTGCTTGTTCAGATCTCGCTTCAAGGCCTTTTCACGCTCTTTTTTCTCCTTCATCTGTATGCGAAGATATTCCTGTTGCGCATGGCTTCGAGCTTCAGCATCTGCTCGTCGTTTGCGTTCGTCTTCAGTCTGCTTCTTGGCATATTCTTGCTGGTAACGCTGCACTCGTTCATCCTCCTCACGCGCCTTGGCATCTGTAGTGGCCTTGGCAGTATCATCGAATATCTTCATCTTCTTCTTGATGTTTTCCGCCATCGTCTCGATCTGCTTCCTGCGAGCTTCATCTTTCTTTTTCTCCATCGCAATGTATTCTTCTGCCAGTTTCAGCTCCAACTCACGCTCTTGTGCCTGGTATAGGCGCTTCTGCTGGAGTTGAGCCTCGTTTTCAAGGAAAACTTGCTCCACACGGCGCTTCTCCGCGTCCTTCCGAGCCTTCTCGCGAGCCAAATCGTCCTTCCTCTGCTTCTCCAGCATCTCGGCTGCCTGTTGCTCCTGATTTTTCTTAATCGCTCTCTCTCTCTCCATCTGAGCTTGTTTTGCTAGTCTCTGCTGCGTCTGGACTGAAATGAGTTGGTGCTCACGTTTAATCCGTTCTTGTTCCTTCTTACGTTCCTCGTCTTCAGCTTCGCGAAGCTTTTCTAGGGTCTGGCGATAGAACTCTGCACCCTGTTCGCGCTCTTGTTGACTGGCATGGCGCTTACGTGAGACCTGTGCCTCCAGCTTGCATGTATACTCTCGACGCTCTCGGAGCTTCCGTTCTTTGAGACGCTGGGCTTCTATCTGCTTTTCTACGGAGCTGAACTTGACGATCTCCTCCCAGATGCCATTGTCGCGCTCTTTCTTTGGAGATACACGAGGCGGTAGTGCGAACCCCACACTCTTTTGCTGTAGTTGGGCCTCAGTGAGGTATCTGTCATCATCTGCAAATGGTCGACTGGTATGGACGCCATTGCATTTGGCATGCCGAACCTTGTTGTTAGAGCGCTCCTTGATATTAGGCGATCGTCTTCCAGTGTTTCGCTCTCTCGAGAGACGCCCATTGGTTGGCGGAATCGATTGCTCTTGGTTGCGTGGTGACGTCTTTCTTGCTGTGTGTGCAGCCAGCGATATTTGTTTCTGTCTGCGCATTGTGAGTTCATTGACAATCTCTGTCAGGGCTGCGTCCGATACATCTGCAGCCGGAAGCCCTCGATGCTTTAGGATTCTCAATATCTCCGACGCCATTTCTTCAGCCACTTTGGGAGGTTTGCGTAGCTTCTGCTGCAGTCGTGCACACATTGCGAGACGCAAGCTCTCTTTCATCTGCATCTGGCGAGCCTTGTCCCGCAGACGCTCAAGATTCACCGTGCGCACTGTGTTCATCGATGTTACCGACTGCATATCTGAAGTCCTGGAGCTCGTGGCTCGTGGTAAAGGCTTCCCGATCATGGTGGCAACTTGGAGTGCAAGTAGTGAAACAACTCCTTCGGTAAATAAAAAATAGATCACCAGCGTCAAAAGTTTGACGCTTGTGATCTATTTTTTATTTACCGATGGAGTTGTTTTGCGAGAGTTTGAAAAAAAGTATAAAAATAGACTTCAGATCTTCAGCTTTAGGTTTTAATTTTTGGAATCTACGATATAATATCCAGCAAATCCAATAATATTATGACAACCATCGAGGAGGTGACAGCGCGCCTCGCGACAGCCCAGGAGCGTCTGGACGCGCTGGAAAAGTCGCTGGATGACCTGGAGGGGGTGGAGCGCGTGAAGGAGCATCTGAAGCGCGAAAATCTGACCAGCGCCGCGCTCAAAACGGCCCCGAGTGACTATTATGCTTGGACTCTGACCAAGAGGGCGTAATGACTCAGTTGCCTCTATGCCCGGCAGCTCGAACGCTCGATTATTTACAAGAATACTTGCTATTGCTGGCAGGAAACTACTTGGCTGCGAAATTCCGCACCTGTGCAAGAGTATCATCGTTGAGAATGTGGCGTGTGTCAACAGCGGGGTCGAGGATCCGCTAAATAGCCGGTGAGCTTCTCACATTCCTTAGCTGACTACATACAAAACAGTAGGTAGAGTGACTTTTGTGTTGCCACTGCAGTTACTATTGTGTAGCGCTGCAATACAACTCTAAGCTGGACGCGGAGCAGCTCCGTCGTTTTGTGCGTGACAATATCCCCGAGGCGGACCGGCCGTCCAAGAAGAAATTCAACTTCCAACACGCTCCCGGAGAGGTGTCAGAAGAGCTGACGGGCTTTGGTCACAACGGAGTGTCTGCGTTCGGCATGAAGACGCCCATCCCGGTTTGTAGACTATCAGCGTCTCGAAGCATCCTATACTTGTCAAGTAACACGGACATTCTTGGTGTTGTAGGTGATCGTGGCTGGGGCAATTGCCGAGTTAAGGCCTCCATTCCTCTGGCTCGGCGGCGGTGCTGAATCTGTTAAGCTCCGTATCAGCGTGCAAGACCTGGTGAAGGCGTTGGGTGCACGTGTGGCTGATGGTATCACATCCCTCCGCGTGGACTAAGACAACGAGTGAAATATGCAACTTGCTCCAGTCCTACCTACATAGAGAGATCAAAGGTTGGGATCAGGATACCGTGATGATCACAGCCAGCAACCACCTCGCAGTTTTGATTTGGAATGAGAGCAATTGTTCCGAATTTCCAAAGAAAGCGTAAAAAACTCTAGCAATAAGGTTTATAAGGCGATTGATCAACTAGTACCCAATTCGATGGCAGTACTATTCTTAAGGTCGTGTTTCCCTCACATCGGAAGAGTCCCAGCTCGGTGGGTCTGTGAATAGAGCTCAAGTGTCGAACACTCGTCGAGCGCTACCGTTACAAAACGGACAAACGGAAGGAGAACCATCGTGCGCTAGTACGGTCCGTTACATTAAGTCTTCCTGCGGGTCAAGTTTTCAGTTTCTAAGGAATCACCAACCTAAATTTCATTCGCACATTTGCACTCCACGCCTCACAACAGCCAGCTCCAGTCGTATACTCTCCCACCAACTCGCCCAGATGAAGTTCTTTGCCACGGTCCTCTTTGCTGCTACCATTTTCACTCGAGTTGTTGCCCAGACAGCCACAACTAATGCGCCGACAACGGCCCCTGTAGTCACAGATGCCCCCTCCACGGCTCCTACGGCTGTCACACCGGCGCCAATCGCTACTACAGGCCCCCAAGCGACGAATTTACCACCTGATACGGTGGTACCGGCTACGACGGCCCCAAGTGGACCAACCACAGGTGCAGCGCCTACTAGCGATGAGGGCTCAACCGAAATCAACGAGACCGCATCGGCCGGCTCCGATTCTAGTGGATCAAGTGGATCAAGTGATGGCTCACCCAATGTAGGCGACACGTCAGGCTCCTCAGCAGCCATTAGCGGACATTCGATATCGCTTTTGTCTGCGGCATCTGCTGCTGTTGCTGCCATGGTTACTGCTCTCTTCTAAATACACTTCGATAGGCTTATAAGCTTAACAAGGCATTAATGAAAATGCTTGCTTCAATACCCAAACTCACGTAGCACTCCAAGCGAGCATACAATTAAAAAAATCTGATTTACCTCGAAGTAATTAATACAAATACCGTGGGCCACACTTTATACACTTTTTGCTGTAGCTAAAAAAAAACTGGTATACAGTCCTAGCCAGCACACCCTATAATTCTCCGCTCGTCTCGAGTCGACAATTTGTCGAGATTCTCGACAAATTGAGCGAGTTTTCAAAGCGTTTTGCACGCTGAATCAGCCAGCCAAATTTGAGCGTAATCAGAGCAAATTCAAGAGACTTTCTACAGTACTGCACCCCGTTTTCGCGCCCTTGGACCTTTGATAAACTTCCGGATGTGATGATCCTAAGTCCAAATGAACTATTGTTTGTATGTTAAAATAGGATTTATTTGCAAATCCTATATGGTCCACCCCCGCGAAAACGGGGTGCAGTACTGTATTAGATTAATTATTCGTACCCCCTGATAACCATGACCATCGGACAGCCATGGCTGGCCGATTAGAGATCGGTTTACCGATTATTACGTGTAATTTATGTATGTGTAGTTATGACCCACTTGAGGACAAATCTTCTTTCTCGTCCAGGGCAGCTGACACCCTTAGACAGGATTGTGACAGCCTCAACACCTAGGTGGCGTGAAGCCCCCAGATAGTGCTCGGATGCAGTATGGAGAGTCTACCAGACAGCTACTGGCAGTTGGATGAGCCACCCAAACGTATAGGGACAGCAAGGAGGACACATTATCGGCGACCGGCACCCCCGGGAAGGGTCTGTGGGCTGTGTCCCGCAAAGTGAACCCGTATTTCATATAACATGTGCTGGGCGTGAGCTCCGTACGGCAAGCCGTATTCGAGCTCTGCCTCCTCGGCCGACAGCTACGACCCCCATGGTCTTTCTCCATGGTCCCTACTGGCCCTTCCGCCCTCGACTTTGCTGCACTTCCCTGCCTCACCTTCTTTTGCCCTTAAGAACACGTGCTTCGGTGCCACTCTCCTTTATTAGTCTTACTTGCTCGCTAATCGGAAACAATCTCAATTGAGGATCGAGCAGCCAGCCGCACGCTCGGGATCCTCCCTACGAAGCCCACCGTCGCCTACCTATTTCTACTGAGAGGACCCTTTGCTACCCTACTGATGTCGCCTCGCCTCCTTACCTTCTGTCCTCGCTCGCTTGTCGCGCATGTCCGCCCTCCTTGCGATCTTCGAACGTCGATCAGCTTCAACTGCTACTTCCTGTCGTCGGTGGCGCCAATCTGCTGGCTCGACCCCGCCACCGCAGTACATCTACAACACTCACACGTCACCGAACTCGCCGGTGTCGTCCACACCATCCTCGACCGTCAGGTCGATCACCTTGACCGACTGCCCGCTCGGGTTCGTCAAGTCCCTGTCGTAGGTCATTCTACTACACGCCATTCCCGGCTCCAAGAGCGTCCTCGATCTTGCCGGCGTCGTCCAGCCCCTCGAACCCTTCGTGCGAAAGCCATCTCTGCCCACTCGGCCGCCCCGGTGGCGTGACGTACTCAGCCTGGTGCTCGAGCGTGTAGCGCCCCGCCCGATTCCGTATTCTTCGTCTTGCTCGCGCAACAATGTAGCCAGCCGTCGCCACTTGCAGGAGTGCGTGCATCGGATCCGGTCGCCTCGACCGCTGGCTGCCTCGTAACATCCCGACCTCCGCGGCTGCTTCACTCGCGCCGGCACCCATCGTGGCGCAGACCTCGTCGTTGTCACTCGTGCCGCTTCTCTGTCGCTCTCCTCTTTCCGTGCCTTGGCCCTCGTCGTCGATGCGCCGTCTTCGCTGCTGCTCTTCTCTACCAGGGCTCCTTTCGCATACTGCGGCTTCGTTACCGTTGTGTAACCCACCAGCTACATCTGTATCCAGTGCCTCTCGGGATGCGGGCGTCGGCTCGTCACGCAGAGCCTGCCGCTTCGCTGCTCGTACTCCTTGCTCGTCATCGCCACTATGTCCCTGTTGCTGTGTTAGCCTGTTCGACTTAGTCACGTTTCTCCTTCTCCGTCGACCGCGTCTTACTGGGACCAGCCCCTGTGACGCTACCGTATCGCTGTTCTGATTGTCCGACTCACCGTCCTCCCCAGCGAGCTCGGCCACAATACGGTCCGCTACCGCGCCTAGCGAGTCGCTCGGGCATCGCCTCGACACTAAAAAGTTACAATGCACAATCATCCGTTCGCCGCTATCCTCGCGGACCCAATTGTCGAATCCGCGCTCTGCGCGATCTTGGCTGGTCCGACCCACCGATGTGCCAGCTTCGTGATACCTTGACCCACTAAATCGCCTACCTCGAGCACTGTGACCTGCCGACTGCGTCTGCTGTAGTATCGCTCACGCCGTAGTTGATCCTTTGCTATCGAATCCGAGCCGCTCTCGTCGCCTTCTCCATACTACTTACTAGTTGCCAGTGGTACCACACGAAAGGCCTCGTCTGCGTGACCCCACTGGTCTATATAACAGCTCATTCGGCGTCCTCAGACGACGCCCCATCATCAGTTCGGGCTGAATCCCGTACCTGTGTGCCGTGCCCCATTGTATACATACGCTTCACAAGGCAGCCACCAATCCCAGTCGTCTTGCTTCTCCTCAACGTAGATCGAAATCATATCCTTCCAGGTTCTGTGGAAACGCCCAACCAGTCCAAGTAAGGCCGGTCGGTACGATTCAGGTGTAAGCTGCCGCGCCTGCAGCATCTTCACCAGTTCCCCGACGATCCGTCCGTTCTGCTCGGGTGCTCCGTCCATCGCAATTTCCCGCATGGGCCCGTGCACGAACACTTACTTCTTCATGATAAACTTGGCCACGTCCTTGGCCGTATGATGAGGCACTGACACCACCACCGCGTACCGTGTTGCAGAGTCCACCACTGCTATCACGTATCTGTTGCCTTCCACCGTGACAGGTAACGGCCCTGCCACGTCAAGCGCCCATCGGTCGCCAGGACTCCCGACGCCTTGACTCCTTAGTGACGGTACACCTTCTCTCGCTTTAGCTTTTCTCGAGCCACCGTCCCGGCAGGACTGTAGCCACTTGCGCACGTGCGACCCCATGTCGGGTCACCAGAAAGTGGCCGCCATCCTCGCGTACGTTTGCGGTGTACGTAGATGACACGCAAACACCGAGTCGTGACTCTCCCGCAGGACCCTCGCCCACAGGGTCGTAGGAAGCACCACGCGGCTCCCTACACCTGCCAGTTCGATGTACACTATCCCGTCCTTCGTCACGATCTTCTGTTTGCCGTACCTGCCCTTGGCCTTTAGCTTCTTGACTGTCTTGTCACTCGCTTGCCCGCCTTAACCTCCTCGTCCGTCACATGTCCTTCGTTGCCGGTCGTCGGCTTCTCTGCACTGCCACGCCCTACTGTCGCCCGACCACTGCCACCGTGGTCAGCCACCGATGCCATGCCTACCGACGCCACCGTGTTCACCGTCGCCACTACGTTCACTGGTAGTGCCACATCCACTGGCGCTCTCGACAGCGCGTCAGCCACTACGTTGCTCGAACCCGGCCAATACACCACTTCGAAGTTGTACTCTTGAAGTTGTAACACCCAACGATGCAGCCTCCCTGTCAGATCCTTGCTTGTCATCAACCACTTCAACGCTGCGTGGTCCATCAACAGCTCAAAGCGTCGCCCGTACAGATACGGGCGAAACAGTTTCACCGCCCATATCCTTTCTGTGCATTCCAAGTCGGTAATGCTGTACTTGGCCACCGTCTCCGAGTTCACCTTGGATGCGTAGGCGACCGGCTGTTCCCCGTCACCTTGATCCTGCACCAATGCGGCTCCTAGACCTGTCTTTGACGCGTCCGTCACGAGTCGGAACGGCTTCGAAAAGCCCGGATACGCCAGTAGTGGTCGCTCCGTCAGCGCGCTCTTCAAACCCTCGAACGCGTGTTACTGGTCGTCGCCCCAGCACCACGTCACGCCCTTCCTTAGTAGGTGCTGCCCTGCTCGCGAATTCTGGTACAAACCTCTTGTAGTAGCCCGCCATGTGGACGAACCGCTTCACTTCCGTCGTGTCGTTCGGGACCGGGAAGTCCTTCACGCTACCCACGAGGTTCTCCATCGGCCTCACCCCGTCAGCGTCCAGCTCGTGACCCAGGTATTCCAGCCTCTCAGCTGCGAGCGTGCATTTCTTCGCCTTCAACGAGAGTCCTGCTTGTGACAGCCTCTCGAGCACCTTGGCTAGCTCCACTACGTGACTTGCGACATCGTCATTGGTAAACACAATCACATCGTCTGGATAGACAAGACACGACTGCCACGTGAGCCCGCGCAGCACCGCATCCATCATCCGTTGAAAAGTCCCGGGTGCATTGGCCTAGCCAACCGGCATGCGCACAAAGCGGAAGAGTCCTTTCCTAGTGACGAAGCCTGTCTTATCTCGGTCCTGCTCTTCTACGGCCACATGCCAGTACCCTGAGTGTAGGTCCAAGCTGGTGTACCGCCTAGCACCGTGTAAGTTGTCGAGTGTGTCGTCAATCCTCGGAAGGGGATGCACATCCTTCTACGTTATAGCGTTCAGTAGTCTGTAGTCGATATAGAACCGTACCGACCCGCGAGCACGACGGGGAAACCCCACGCACCGTGACCTTCCTCGACCACTCCATACCTAAGCATCGAGTCAACATTGTCGTCGATGACCTGATGCTCCTCGTGAGCGTGCCGCCGTGGTCGCACTTTGATCGGCGCCTCATTCCCTGTGTGGGTCTCGTGCTGCACTCCCAGCGTCGTCATCGGCGGGCAACCTTTTAGTGGTTCTAGTAGTGTCGGGTAGAGTCGTAACAGCGTCAATAACAATTCTTTGTCCGTATCCCCCAAGTTACCGACGTCCAACTCGTCTTCGTTACTCAGCGGCCCCTTGCTCATGCCAAGGTCTCACAACCATTGCTTCACACGATCGCGGGTCAAGGATCCTGTCATCTCGAGTACCTTCATGTCGCCTGTGGTTGTCGCCCACGTTCCAAACAACTCTCGGGCCGGCAGCTTCACTCTAGTACCTACCAGATTTATCACCGGGACTGTTACTCGGCCGTCCCGAATCGTCGTCAGAGTAGGAGCTAGCAACAGGTGTGACATTAACAAGCCCACCATGTCTTCTGGCGCTGACACTGCCAACTCCACTCATCTACACGTATTCGTCGTGACCTTCGCGGCTTTCACGATTCGAACTCTCACTGCGTCCCCGTCCTGTTGACCGTCATAGCTAAACGGCATGATCCGCTTCTCGTCGTTGCAGTACCTCTTCATCTCACACGCTGTGAAGTCGATCTTGACTCCGTTTCGCAACATCCAATCCTCCCCCAGTATAAACTCGGTGGCGGTGCCTTCCACCATCAGTGCGTCGACTTCTATCGCGTTCGAAGTAAAAAATACCACGCTCCAAGCGCCATCGCTACTCGACCGGTGAAGCCTTCTACATAATCCACCGGCGGCAGCACATTCAGTCGCTCACCCAACGTTCTCCACGCTTCCCCGGCAACACTGTACTGTGCGCCCGTATCCAGTTTAACGTGACGTCGCTCTTCTCGCACTTCGACTTGCGCCGTGGACAGTGAGTCAACTGTCGGTGCCTGTACGGCCCTGAGCTGCCCGCCTCTCCTGGGTCGCTGTCCATCGTCGAGTACCCCCCACACTCGGATACGCGTACACACTACCACTACGGTACTCGTACGTCTTCTACGCTCGTTTGCCCGCTCCCTTCCGCTTTAACTGCTCCTCGGTCGCACTCGGGAGGGCGTACCCAATAGCGTCCGCTTCTTCACGGCTTAGGAACCGCCTTGTGCCTGCCTCGCTCTTGTACAGCTCAACGAACGCAAAGTACGCCTGCTCGGGGTACTTTTCCTTCGCCAGCACGCCCCTCAGCTCACGCTTCTCTTTCGCAAGCGCCTTTCGTACTCGTTTTTCGTACCTCCGTCGCGTCCTGGAACGTTGCAGCCGCGTTTCTTGTTCCACCATCCACTCGCTTTCTTCAATGGCGTCAAGCCCAGCAGCAGCCAGCACCAGCTGCCGAGCTACACCCTCTCGAACTTCGCTTTCTCCGACCACGCCACCCGCGGCCAGTTCCTCTTGTCGTCGAGCTTCCGCTACTGCAAGGCTCGCATAACCGTCCTTCAATGCCTTCTCACCGGCCCTCAACTCGTTTAACGCCCGTGCTGCCACTGCGCTCCATCGCAAAATACGTCGGAGCTCGTCCGTTGGTCCGGGCATCGCCACATCGCACTCAGCCACAATACCGTGGTTCGTCTCGCGCTTGGGTACACGCGCCGACGTCACCACCTCTGCAACATCGCCTCCGGCCATCTCCGCCGCCAGCCTTTCACGTTCGGCTCGCCTCGCCAGGCGTGCCTTGGTGTGATTGACGCGTTTCTGTCGCTTCTGTTCCCATTGTGCGGCCTCATAAGCCCTTACACGCGCGTTCTCCTCGTCCTTCATCCTCACGAACAGCACTCGGGCCGGTTCTCTGTCGATCTTGCCCAGCTCCAACGACATGGCCTCTTCCAGGCACCGCGGAGCGCCATCGTCGCCGCCTCGTCTTCTTGCTCGCGGCACAGAATCGCCACTTTCGCCCTCGCCGTGCGTCTTCTGCCATTCTTCAAGTTGCCAGTTGACGGCCGCTATCACTTAATCCTTGCTCAGCACGCTGGTGCAGCCGCCCGCGTCAACCGTACTGTCACTCCGAAAGGACACCGCCTCAGCCGTCATGGCGTTGTCCTCATGCGAATACTCCTTCACCTCGTTCCCAGCCGCCACGCGTTGCTGATGCTCCGTCGCGCCATCCCCAGTCGCACACATACTGCCCTTCTCGACCGTGGCCACTGCGCCATCCCCAATTGCACACACCATCACGCGCCGACGCTGCACGCGGGTGCTCTCCGCCGACTCTCGTTTCCTCGCACGCTGTGCGTGCCGCGTCAAACCTTCCTGTCGTCTTCCTGGGCCAGACCTTGCAAGCAGTAAGTACCGGGGCCCTTACGCCCGCGGAGCGTTTCCCGCTCCCGGTCCTTCGTTCTCGTCTTGCCCTGCACTGAGCTGTCCAGTCGCCAGATCCGCCTGCTTCAATCGATAATCACGCACAAAATGTCCTTCTCGACCACAATAGAAGCACTCCGTCCCTGGGCGAGGCACGAACTGTGCACGTTGTGCCCGTGTCTGTCGCGCCTGGTATGCTGGAGCCGTGGCTCCCTTGTTGCATACGCCAAATTCGGAAGTGTGGATCTCCGCCGGGTTTCCGCCCACGCGTCCCTCTTTGGTCACTGCTGATCGAAATTTCGTACCGTCGCTCGTACCGCCTGCTTTACCGGTAGGTATCAGTTAAAACCCTGGCGGAATCGCTTTCCACCCGGTCCACTAGCTTCACCGGCCGATAATTGCCTATCCTTGGTATCGTACTGGGGACGCTTATGTGGTGCACCCCACATTGGTCCGTAGCCGGTTACCACACTCCGCGATTCGCCATCAAGTCCCAACTGGTCCTGCTCGCCGCTCCCAGCCGCCGCCGTCAAGGACCCGTGCCCATGCTGCGCCTCACGCTCGTCCCAGTGCGCCATCGCCGTCTCGAGACCCACGCCGTAGCCTTCGCCGTAGTCGCCCACTTGCGGGATCGCTAGACTCACTGCTTCGTCCAACCTCCGACGCCTGTGCCCTCGCACGTGCGTCGCACCCTCCGAGCTACTCATTCCCTTCAAGAACGCGCGGACGAGCCAGTCTTCGCCCACATCGCCGTTCTCTCCGATCTCGCGCAGCGCCTGCGCGTACTCGACAAGCCGGTCGCCCTTTATCTGGCTCCTGGCGCTGAGCCGGTCAACCACCTCGGGGCCCGTGCGTTGCGTTATGTACTTTGCGCGCAGCATCTCGAACAACATGTTGATGCTTTCTTCTACAGGTGATACTGATTCCATCCATGTCGCAAACCAGCGCTTCGCCTCGCCGTCCAAGTGCGATGCAACTTCGTGGTAGAGCTGGCCGTCTCTCCACTCCACGCCCATCGTCACCGCGTGCCGACGGACTTCGGTCCTCACCGTCTTGAGCCACATCGTGACCGACATCTTATCATCCAGCCCTTTGAACTCCGCGATCTTCAAGGCCTTCGATTTCTCGCGCACAATCACCTGTCGTGGATAGTCTCTCTCTCCCGGGGAGACTGCCCCTTGCCGTTAATGCCACTGGAGCGACTGGTGGAGCACGACCGGGACCACCACCGTCTCGGCCGCCGTCGTTCCCAGCTCCCGTCAGATCCACCGCGACATCTACATCCACGTCTTGGTTCTCGTCCGCGTTCGCGACCACTCCGTCTTCGCCATCTCGTGGAGCGTCATCTCCGCCCCGTCCTGCTTTCCGTGAGCCGCCACCAGTTCCTCTCCATCCCGCTCCTGGACTGCCGCCCGTACCGCTTACCACCGACGCACTTCTGCCCTCGCCGTCAAAGGTAAAGCCGCCCAAGCTCTGGTTCATCGGCGTGCGTCCCGTGTTCGGCCGGATCTCGTCCGTCTCCAGCGTCACCACAACACCGCCACCCGTGTCCACAGCCGTCGGTGCTCCTGGCTGCCGCTTTTCCTTGGCCGTTTCCCGCGCAGCGCTAGCATCTCTCTCCTGCGAAGCCGCACATCGCTGAGCGCGTTTGTTTCGTTCTGTACCCAAAGTCATTATCGGATCTCTGTAATTCAAAATACAATCACCTCGGTTAGCTCCTCTTTCCGTTCGTCCCCTGGCTCTCTTTGCCCGGTGCTGCTACCCATCCGCCACGGTTCCACGGCAACCACAGCTAGGTTCCGTTCCCCTCTCTGTCCCTCGGCACACATATACAACAGCTAGGTCCGTGCTGCTCTCTTCCAAATAGTCGTCCGATAACGCCAAACCCGCAGGGTTCTGCCCGGAAGGCGCCTGTTATGACCACCATGTGGTTATGTCCCACGTGAGGACTAATCTTCTTTCTCGCCCAGGGCGGCTGATACCCTTCCACAGGATTGTGACAGCCTCAACACCTAGGTGGCGTGAAGCCCCCAGATAGTGCTCGGAGGCAGTATGGAGAGTCTACCAGACAGCTACTGGCAGTTGGATGAGCCACCCAAACGTATAGGGACAGCAAGGAGGACACATTATCGGCGACCGGCACCCCCGGGAAGGGTCTGTGGGCTGTGTCCCGCAAAGTGAACCCGTATTTCATATAGCATGTGTTGGGCGTGAGCTCCGTACGGCAAGCCGTATTCGAGCTCTGCCTCCTCGGCCGACAGCTACGACCCCCATGGTCTTTCTCCATGGTCCCTACTGGCCCTTCCGCCCTCGACTTTGCTGCACTTCCCTGCCTCACCTTCTTTTGCCCTTAAGAACACGTGCTTCGGTGCCACTCTCCTTTATTAGTCTTACTTGCTCGCTAATCGGAAACAATCTCAATTGAGGATCGAGCAGCCAGCCGCACGCTCGGGATCCTCCCTACGAAGCCCACCGTCGCCTACCTATTTCTACTGAGAGGACCCTTTGCTACCCTACTGATGTCGCCTCGCCTCCTTACCTTCTGTCCTCGCTCGCTTGTCGCGCATGTCCGCCCTCCTTGCGATCTTCGAACGTCGATCAGCTTCAACTGCTACTTCCTGTCGTCGGTGGCGCCAATCTGCTGGCTCGACCCCGCCACCGCAGTACATCTACAACACTCACACGTCACCGAACTCGCCGGTGTCGTCCACACCATCCTCGACCGTCAGGTCGATCACCTTGACCGACTGCCCGCTCGGGTTCGTCAAGTCCCTGTCGTAGGTCATTCTACTACACGCCATTCCCGGCTCCAAGAGCGTCCTCGATCTTGCCGGCGTCGTCCAGCCCCTCGAACCCTTCGTGCGAAAGCCATCTCTGCCCACTCGGCCGCCCCGGTGGCGTGACGTACTCAGCCTGGTGCTCGAGCGTGTAGCGCCCCGCCCGATTCCGTATTCTTCGTCTTGCTCGCGCAACAATGTAGCCAGCCGTCGCCACTTGCAGGAGTGCGTGCATCGGATCCGGTCGCCTCGACCGCTGGCTGCCTCGTAACATCCCGACCTCCGCGGCTGCTTCACTCGCGCCGGCACCCATCGTGGCGCAGACCTCGTCGTTGTCACTCGTGCCGCTTCTCTGTCGCTCTCCTCTTTCCGTGCCTTGGCCCTCGTCGTCGATGCGCCGTCTTCGCTGCTGCTCTTCTCTACCAGGGCTCCTTTCGCATACTGCGGCTTCGTTACCGTTGTGTAACCCACCAGCTACATCTGTATCCAGTGCCTCTCGGGATGCGGGCGTCGGCTCGTCACGCAGAGCCTGCCGCTTCGCTGCTCGTACTCCTTGCTCGTCATCGCCACTATGTCCCTGTTGCTGTGTTAGCCTGTTCGACTTAGTCACGTTTCTCCTTCTCCGTCGACCGCGTCTTACTGGGACCAGCCCCTGTGACGCTACCGTATCGCTGTTCTGATTGTCCGACTCACCGTCCTCCCCAGCGAGCTCGGCCACAATACGGTCCGCTACCGCGCCTAGCGAGTCGCTCGGGCATCGCCTCGACACTAAAAAGTTACAATGCACAATCATCCGTTCGCCGCTATCCTCGCGGACCCAATTGTCGAATCCGCGCTCTGCGCGATCTTGGCTGGTCCGACCCACCGATGTGCCAGCTTCGTGATACCTTGACCCACTAAATCGCCTACCTCGAGCACTGTGACCTGCCGACTGCGTCTGCTGTAGTATCGCTCACGCCGTAGTTGATCCTTTGCTATCGAATCCGAGCCGCTCTCGTCGCCTTCTCCATACTACTTACTAGTTGCCAGTGGTACCACACGAAAGGCCTCGTCTGCGTGACCCCACTGGTCTATATAACAGCTCATTCGGCGTCCTCAGACGACGCCCCATCATCAGTTCGGGCTGAATCCCGTACCTGTGTGCCGTGCCCCATTGTATACATACGCTTCACAAGGCAGCCACCAATCCCAGTCGTCTTGCTTCTCCTCAACGTAGATCGAAATCATATCCTTCCAGGTTCTGTGGAAACGCCCAACCAGTCCAAGTAAGGCCGGTCGGTACGATTCAGGTGTAAGCTGCCGCGCCTGCAGCATCTTCACCAGTTCCCCGACGATCCGTCCGTTCTGCTCGGGTGCTCCGTCCATCGCAATTTCCCGCATGGGCCCGTGCACGAACACTTACTTCTTCATGATAAACTTGGCCACGTCCTTGGCCGTATGATGAGGCACTGACACCACCACCGCGTACCGTGTTGCAGAGTCCACCACTGCTATCACGTATCTGTTGCCTTCCACCGTGACAGGTAACGGCCCTGCCACGTCAAGCGCCCATCGGTCGCCAGGACTCCCGACGCCTTGACTCCTTAGTGACGGTACACCTTCTCTCGCTTTAGCTTTTCTCGAGCCACCGTCCCGGCAGGACTGTAGCCACTTGCGCACGTGCGACCCCATGTCGGGTCACCAGAAAGTGGCCGCCATCCTCGCGTACGTTTGCGGTGTACGTAGATGACACGCAAACACCGAGTCGTGACTCTCCCGCAGGACCCTCGCCCACAGGGTCGTAGGAAGCACCACGCGGCTCCCTACACCTGCCAGTTCGATGTACACTATCCCGTCCTTCGTCACGATCTTCTGTTTGCCGTACCTGCCCTTGGCCTTTAGCTTCTTGACTGTCTTGTCACTCGCTTGCCCGCCTTAACCTCCTCGTCCGTCACATGTCCTTCGTTGCCGGTCGTCGGCTTCTCTGCACTGCCACGCCCTACTGTCGCCCGACCACTGCCACCGTGGTCAGCCACCGATGCCATGCCTACCGACGCCACCGTGTTCACCGTCGCCACTACGTTCACTGGTAGTGCCACATCCACTGGCGCTCTCGACAGCGCGTCAGCCACTACGTTGCTCGAACCCGGCCAATACACCACTTCGAAGTTGTACTCTTGAAGTTGTAACACCCAACGATGCAGCCTCCCTGTCAGATCCTTGCTTGTCATCAACCACTTCAACGCTGCGTGGTCCATCAACAGCTCAAAGCGTCGCCCGTACAGATACGGGCGAAACAGTTTCACCGCCCATATCCTTTCTGTGCATTCCAAGTCGGTAATGCTGTACTTGGCCACCGTCTCCGAGTTCACCTTGGATGCGTAGGCGACCGGCTGTTCCCCGTCACCTTGATCCTGCACCAATGCGGCTCCTAGACCTGTCTTTGACGCGTCCGTCACGAGTCGGAACGGCTTCGAAAAGCCCGGATACGCCAGTAGTGGTCGCTCCGTCAGCGCGCTCTTCAAACCCTCGAACGCGTGTTACTGGTCGTCGCCCCAGCACCACGTCACGCCCTTCCTTAGTAGGTGCTGCCCTGCTCGCGAATTCTGGTACAAACCTCTTGTAGTAGCCCGCCATGTGGACGAACCGCTTCACTTCCGTCGTGTCGTTCGGGACCGGGAAGTCCTTCACGCTACCCACGAGGTTCTCCATCGGCCTCACCCCGTCAGCGTCCAGCTCGTGACCCAGGTATTCCAGCCTCTCAGCTGCGAGCGTGCATTTCTTCGCCTTCAACGAGAGTCCTGCTTGTGACAGCCTCTCGAGCACCTTGGCTAGCTCCACTACGTGACTTGCGACATCGTCATTGGTAAACACAATCACATCGTCTGGATAGACAAGACACGACTGCCACGTGAGCCCGCGCAGCACCGCATCCATCATCCGTTGAAAAGTCCCGGGTGCATTGGCCTAGCCAACCGGCATGCGCACAAAGCGGAAGAGTCCTTTCCTAGTGACGAAGCCTGTCTTATCTCGGTCCTGCTCTTCTACGGCCACATGCCAGTACCCTGAGTGTAGGTCCAAGCTGGTGTACCGCCTAGCACCGTGTAAGTTGTCGAGTGTGTCGTCAATCCTCGGAAGGGGATGCACATCCTTCTACGTTATAGCGTTCAGTAGTCTGTAGTCGATATAGAACCGTACCGACCCGCGAGCACGACGGGGAAACCCCACGCACCGTGACCTTCCTCGACCACTCCATACCTAAGCATCGAGTCAACATTGTCGTCGATGACCTGATGCTCCTCGTGAGCGTGCCGCCGTGGTCGCACTTTGATCGGCGCCTCATTCCCTGTGTGGGTCTCGTGCTGCACTCCCAGCGTCGTCATCGGCGGGCAACCTTTTAGTGGTTCTAGTAGTGTCGGGTAGAGTCGTAACAGCGTCAATAACAATTCTTTGTCCGTATCCCCCAAGTTACCGACGTCCAACTCGTCTTCGTTACTCAGCGGCCCCTTGCTCATGCCAAGGTCTCACAACCATTGCTTCACACGATCGCGGGTCAAGGATCCTGTCATCTCGAGTACCTTCATGTCGCCTGTGGTTGTCGCCCACGTTCCAAACAACTCTCGGGCCGGCAGCTTCACTCTAGTACCTACCAGATTTATCACCGGGACTGTTACTCGGCCGTCCCGAATCGTCGTCAGAGTAGGAGCTAGCAACAGGTGTGACATTAACAAGCCCACCATGTCTTCTGGCGCTGACACTGCCAACTCCACTCATCTACACGTATTCGTCGTGACCTTCGCGGCTTTCACGATTCGAACTCTCACTGCGTCCCCGTCCTGTTGACCGTCATAGCTAAACGGCATAATCCGCTTCTCGTCGTTGCAGTACCTCTTCATCTCACACGCTGTGAAGTCGATCTTGACTCCGTTTCGCAACATCCAATCCTCCCCCAGTATAAACTCGGTGGCGGTGCCTTCCACCATCAGTGCGTCGACTTCTATCGCGTTCGAAGTAAAAAATACCACGCTCCAAGCGCCATCGCTACTCGACCGGTGAAGCCTTCTACATAATCCACCGGCGGCAGCACATTCAGTCGCTCACCCAACGTTCTCCACGCTTCCCCGGCAACACTGTACTGTGCGCCCGTATCCAGTTTAACGTGACGTCGCTCTTCTCGCACTTCGACTTGCGCCGTGGACAGTGAGTCAACTGTCGGTGCCTGTACGGCCCTGAGCTGCCCGCCTCTCCTGGGTCGCTGTCCATCGTCGAGTACCCCCCACACTCGGATACGCGTACACACTACCACTACGGTACTCGTACGTCTTCTACGCTCGTTTGCCCGCTCCCTTCCGCTTTAACTGCTCCTCGGTCGCACTCGGGAGGGCGTACCCAATAGCGTCCGCTTCTTCACGGCTTAGGAACCGCCTTGTGCCTGCCTCGCTCTTGTACAGCTCAACGAACGCAAAGTACGCCTGCTCGGGGTACTTTTCCTTCGCCAGCACGCCCCTCAGCTCACGCTTCTCTTTCGCAAGCGCCTTTCGTACTCGTTTTTCGTACCTCCGTCGCGTCCTGGAACGTTGCAGCCGCGTTTCTTGTTCCACCATCCACTCGCTTTCTTCAATGGCGTCAAGCCCAGCAGCAGCCAGCACCAGCTGCCGAGCTACACCCTCTCGAACTTCGCTTTCTCCGACCACGCCACCCGCGGCCAGTTCCTCTTGTCGTCGAGCTTCCGCTACTGCAAGGCTCGCATAACCGTCCTTCAATGCCTTCTCACCGGCCCTCAACTCGTTTAACGCCCGTGCTGCCACTGCGCTCCATCGCAAAATACGTCGGAGCTCGTCCGTTGGTCCGGGCATCGCCACATCGCACTCAGCCACAATACCGTGGTTCGTCTCGCGCTTGGGTACACGCGCCGACGTCACCACCTCTGCAACATCGCCTCCGGCCATCTCCGCCGCCAGCCTTTCACGTTCGGCTCGCCTCGCCAGGCGTGCCTTGGTGTGATTGACGCGTTTCTGTCGCTTCTGTTCCCATTGTGCGGCCTCATAAGCCCTTACACGCGCGTTCTCCTCGTCCTTCATCCTCACGAACAGCACTCGGGCCGGTTCTCTGTCGATCTTGCCCAGCTCCAACGACATGGCCTCTTCCAGGCACCGCGGAGCGCCATCGTCGCCGCCTCGTCTTCTTGCTCGCGGCACAGAATCGCCACTTTCGCCCTCGCCGTGCGTCTTCTGCCATTCTTCAAGTTGCCAGTTGACGGCCGCTATCACTTAATCCTTGCTCAGCACGCTGGTGCAGCCGCCCGCGTCAACCGTACTGTCACTCCGAAAGGACACCGCCTCAGCCGTCATGGCGTTGTCCTCATGCGAATACTCCTTCACCTCGTTCCCAGCCGCCACGCGTTGCTGATGCTCCGTCGCGCCATCCCCAGTCGCACACATACTGCCCTTCTCGACCGTGGCCACTGCGCCATCCCCAATTGCACACACCATCACGCGCCGACGCTGCACGCGGGTGCTCTCCGCCGACTCTCGTTTCCTCGCACGCTGTGCGTGCCGCGTCAAACCTTCCTGTCGTCTTCCTGGGCCAGACCTTGCAAGCAGTAAGTACCGGGGCCCTTACGCCCGCGGAGCGTTTCCCGCTCCCGGTCCTTCGTTCTCGTCTTGCCCTGCACTGAGCTGTCCAGTCGCCAGATCCGCCTGCTTCAATCGATAATCACGCACAAAATGTCCTTCTCGACCACAATAGAAGCACTCCGTCCCTGGGCGAGGCACGAACTGTGCACGTTGTGCCCGTGTCTGTCGCGCCTGGTATGCTGGAGCCGTGGCTCCCTTGTTGCATACGCCAAATTCGGAAGTGTGGATCTCCGCCGGGTTTCCGCCCACGCGTCCCTCTTTGGTCACTGCTGATCGAAATTTCGTACCGTCGCTCGTACCGCCTGCTTTACCGGTAGGTATCAGTTAAAACCCTGGCGGAATCGCTTTCCACCCGGTCCACTAGCTTCACCGGCCGATAATTGCCTATCCTTGGTATCGTACTGGGGACGCTTATGTGGTGCACCCCACATTGGTCCGTAGCCGGTTACCACACTCCGCGATTCGCCATCAAGTCCCAACTGGTCCTGCTCGCCGCTCCCAGCCGCCGCCGTCAAGGACCCGTGCCCATGCTGCGCCTCACGCTCGTCCCAGTGCGCCATCGCCGTCTCGAGACCCACGCCGTAGCCTTCGCCGTAGTCGCCCACTTGCGGGATCGCTAGACTCACTGCTTCGTCCAACCTCCGACGCCTGTGCCCTCGCACGTGCGTCGCACCCTCCGAGCTACTCATTCCCTTCAAGAACGCGCGGACGAGCCAGTCTTCGCCCACATCGCCGTTCTCTCCGATCTCGCGCAGCGCCTGCGCGTACTCGACAAGCCGGTCGCCCTTTATCTGGCTCCTGGCGCTGAGCCGGTCAACCACCTCGGGGCCCGTGCGTTGCGTTATGTACTTTGCGCGCAGCATCTCGAACAACATGTTGATGCTTTCTTCTACAGGTGATACTGATTCCATCCATGTCGCAAACCAGCGCTTCGCCTCGCCGTCCAAGTGCGATGCAACTTCGTGGTAGAGCTGGCCGTCTCTCCACTCCACGCCCATCGTCACCGCGTGCCGACGGACTTCGGTCCTCACCGTCTTGAGCCACATCGTGACCGACATCTTATCATCCAGCCCTTTGAACTCCGCGATCTTCAAGGCCTTCGATTTCTCGCGCACAATCACCTGTCGTGGATAGTCTCTCTCTCCCGGGGAGACTGCCCCTTGCCGTTAATGCCACTGGAGCGACTGGTGGAGCACGACCGGGACCACCACCGTCTCGGCCGCCGTCGTTCCCAGCTCCCGTCAGATCCACCGCGACATCTACATCCACGTCTTGGTTCTCGTCCGCGTTCGCGACCACTCCGTCTTCGCCATCTCGTGGAGCGTCATCTCCGCCCCGTCCTGCTTTCCGTGAGCCGCCACCAGTTCCTCTCCATCCCGCTCCTGGACTGCCGCCCGTACCGCTTACCACCGACGCACTTCTGCCCTCGCCGTCAAAGGTAAAGCCGCCCAAGCTCTGGTTCATCGGCGTGCGTCCCGTGTTCGGCCGGATCTCGTCCGTCTCCAGCGTCACCACAACACCGCCACCCGTGTCCACAGCCGTCGGTGCTCCTGGCTGCCGCTTTTCCTTGGCCGTTTCCCGCGCAGCGCTAGCATCTCTCTCCTGCGAAGCCGCACATCGCTGAGCGCGTTTGTTTCGTTCTGTACCCAAAGTCATTATCGGATCTCTGTAATTCAAAATACAATCACCTCGGTTAGCTCCTCTTTCCGTTCGTCCCCTGGCTCTCTTTGCCCGGTGCTGCTACCCATCCGCCACGGTTCCACGGCAACCACAGCTAGGTTCCGTTCCCCTCTCTGTCCCTCGGCACACATATACAACAGCTAGGTCCGTGCTGCTCTCTTCCGAATAGTCGTCCGATAACGCCAAACCCGCAGGGTTCTGCCCGGAAGGCGCCTGTTATGACCACCATGTGGTTATGTCCCACGTGAGGACTAATCTTCTTTCTCGCCCAGGGCGGCTGATACCCTTCCACAGGATTGTGACAGCCTCAACACCTAGGTGGCGTGAAGCCCCCAGATAGTGCTCGGAGGCAGTATGGAGAGTCTACCAGACAGCTACTGGCAGTTGGATGAGCCACCCAAACGTATAGGGACAGCAAGGAGGACACATTATCGGCGACCGGCACCCCCGGGAAGGGTCTGTGGGCTGTGTCCCGCAAAGTGAACCCGTATTTCATATAGCATGTGTTGGGCGTGAGCTCCGTACGGCAAGCCGTATTCGAGCTCTGCCTCCTCGGCCGACAGCTACGACCCCCATGGTCTTTCTCCATGGTCCCTACTGGCCCTTCCGCCCTCGACTTTGCTGCACTTCCCTGCCTCACCTTCTTTTGCCCTTAAGAACACGTGCTTCGGTGCCACTCTCCTTTATTAGTCTTACTTGCTCGCTAATCGGAAACAATCTCAATTGAGGATCGAGCAGCCAGCCGCACGCTCGGGATCCTCCCTACGAAGCCCACCGTCGCCTACCTATTTCTACTGAGAGGACCCTTTGCTACCCTACTGATGTCGCCTCGCCTCCTTACCTTCTGTCCTCGCTCGCTTGTCGCGCATGTCCGCCCTCCTTGCGATCTTCGAACGTCGATCAGCTTCAACTGCTACTTCCTGTCGTCGGTGGCGCCAATCTGCTGGCTCGACCCCGCCACCGCAGTACATCTACAACACTCACACGTCACCGAACTCGCCGGTGTCGTCCACACCATCCTCGACCGTCAGGTCGATCACCTTGACCGACTGCCCGCTCATTTTAGGGTGAGGTGGACACCTTTGGTGTGATATTTAATAAATCATACACTACATATCGCCGACAGCGATCAAATACAAGTGGATGCTGAGCTGTTATTGTTAAACCGTTTGTTTGCTAGTGTGATAGATTTATATGTGTAAAGTGGCGACTTCGTCTGTTTCCTGTGCGAATAGGATCAACTTTCCTCGTAAATGGTGTTGTAAGTGCTACACATAGAAAAATGTCTACATAATTGGGAAATTGTGTTGTTTTGCCGCCATGGTATGTCGCATTTCCCCAAATAGAATGCGACTTTTCTGCGTAAGACACGAATGTTTCCTTTTGTATCTACAATCAACCAACGTAACCCAAAAGCGTACCCCCTTTATAGCTTACATCGTAACTCGGTTGAAGAACAACCAGCAGTGTCTTCATGGCTGGCCGCATGGACTTGGAGGCGCGTCTGCGAGCTTTGCGCGAGGGCAAGCGACCTTCTGCGCCCCCACCTGCCCCGCTTGCACATGTAGTGACTGCCGCCTCTTTATCATGGCCCGAAGTTCCTTCCATACCTATAAGAAGCGAAATACCCGTGCGGCAACCTGTCCGAGTCGCTGTGGGTGGCGAATATCAGCCTGTACGTCGCGCTTCCGCGAGTTTCTCGATTTCTCCACCCGTAACCATTATAAGTCGCTCGCCGTCGGATGATCCCGCTCCTTTTGCCAGTTTGCTGACACCCGCGGTCCCTCCGAAAGCCGCAGAACCGGTTCCTGAACAGGAAGAACTGCTGCGACTTACAGCGGCGCAATTACTGGGCTCTGAATACGAAGAGGCCGTCAAAGTGGCTCAGTACGCCATCTATAATGAGCGGAGACAGATGCCACACACAGCTATTGACGCCTATATTAGAGCAGGACAGATGCTCATCGAGATTGGCAGACGCCAGGCAGCGCCGCATCTCCAGGACATTGTCAAGGCCAAAGCTTTGGCTCTGCTGCAACGAGCTGAGGGTCTGTCTGAGTGGACTAATGAGGTGCTGGCAAAGGACTCGAGCCAGCAGGCGCTGGCTGCGGCGTATTATCAGTCGCAGCAGAACCGCTACAGGTCACTGACGGAGAAGCAGGAGCTGGTGTCCAAGATGCAGCAGGATAATCGCAATATGAAGGAGCGACTGAACCAATTGGCGCTACTGACGAAGATTCGAGGACGGATGATGAAGGTGGTGAAGAAAAGACGAGCGAGGAAAGCAGCAGAGGCGAGAGAGAGGGAGGAAACGGAGGCAAAGACGACAGCTCAAGCTACACGGGATATTCTGAGTGGTCGTGGAGGTTTCAATGATGTGACTGGGGAGATAGGTGACTACGGGGAGGAAAAAGGCTTTGACGGGCCAAATAACGTCACTGGATCAGGCGCTGGCGAAGACGAAGAGCCACGAAAGCATTATTACGAACATTATCACTCGCCTCTCTTTCCAGCAGCACGCGGCTCGCCACGAGAGGCTCAAAAAGTGGATCTTATCAATGAGCTGCATGATCGTATTGGGCTGCCTCCGATCGACCATCTCCGCGAGTTTGAGCCTCTGACAAGCGACCCCACGGCAGACAAGAGACAGGAGGAACTGCAGTCGGAATTGGAAGCAGCAAAGCAAGAAGCAGACAAGTTGCGAGCAGCAGTTCAGGATATGGAAAAGTGCTTACGACTTGCTGCTCAGCACTCGAAGCAGCGGTCGATTAAACTGGAAAAGCAGAAGGCCCAAGAATTCGCGGAAGTGCAGAGCGAGTTGGATCGTGTGCGAGAAGAGCTCGAGGTCGAGCGACGGCGGTCCGGTCTTTTACAGAGCGGTTCGTTCAGCTGGAAATCTTCAGTTCCCTCTGATCCGGGTGCAGATGAGTCCCAAGAGACTAGAGTTATGCAGCACCTTCGATCGTCTCTCCACAAGGTATTCCGTGGACGTGATGACCAGTCAGGTGGCTCTGATGACGGCGATCGTAGTCGCCGTGCTTCCATTCAGCGCACTTCGTATTCACATGACTCTCCACGACATACACCGAAGTCCAACGAACAGAAATCAATGGCACAGTACATTGACGTAGACGACGAGATGGAGGAAGAAGAGGATGGTGGATTTTGGCTGTAGAGGATGTTGTTTGAACCCGCAACAGCTATTCCTGTTTTTCTGTGGCCAGTGGGGCATTATATATAAGTCGGTCATGTATTTAATTAACGGAAGTCAAAGATGACTACTCCAGGTGAGCGTACATTATTGTGAGTGTGTGGTATACTGCTACTACTACACGAGTCGAACCACCTCACACAGTGGCCGCAAAGAATAGTTATGCTGTTAGGCGAAGGCTCATATGGGCGCATATTCTTAATGTGTATATCGTGATGGAATTTTGTTCCGGGTTAGATCCACAAACCTTTCTCGAGCAAATATCTTCCTCACTGATCCTTAGCAATTAAACTCACTTTTCAAGTTAGTAGCTTTCGATTCATGTACTTATTGTAGTCAATTATTGTAGTCAACTTTAAAGTTGGGATACCTTTTCTTTTATTGGCGACTCTACTGTGAAATTTTGCGGGGAATCCAAATATGTGATGGGGTCACTGCACAGAGGAGTGCTTAAGGGTATTTCCTACCCGAGCAGCCGTTAGTCCACGTGTTCCCGGCCTCAGTGGGAACGGTTTGCTACTTGAAATAGTAGATGTAAAACGGATGTACTTATAAGTAAGCTTAGCTTGGGTTCTACACAAACTAGAGGCTACCTATAGTGGAGCTGAGTAGCCATGCCCTGACTGGCTCCTAGAGCACCTGGTACCGTGTACCAGGTGTCCACAAGAGTGACAGGTCACTTTTTATGTTACCGGGGGTACACTGGATTGTACCCCGTTACATAATATGTCATCAACCCTGTCCAATTAGGCGTGAAAGAGGATTAAGTGGCGCTCTCACATTTGTGACTATTGTGTAAACGGTTCTAAAGGCATTTCTTGAGTGTTCCGCATCTACAGCTTGTGTGAGTGCATGCTCTTTGCTTTTGGTAGCGAAGGCGTCTGTCATGTTGCTGTCGTCTTCGCTTACTCCGTGCTGCTACCAGAGTGTGAGCTTGCGAAAAAATAGTGTGATTGGCTGTAAGTGTGACAAACACAAATCGGATTTTTTTTAATTTTCACTTAAATCCGAAGCGGCTGGACAAATCCTTAAACCTTCCTACAAAAATACACAAGTTGGCGCTAAGGATCATTTCGTTTTGAGCTGTATCATATATCTATCGAGAATCTGAGTGGATAGTATGGCATAGTAAGTCTAAATAGGATACAACATATCTAGGGCGGATGTGGAAGCTTCTGGGCTGTGGGGGTGGTAGTTTGTATTTTGCATGCCCTCCCCACGGTTCCTCTCGAAATAATGGTAGAACGTGTTCGTTCCAGCAACATGAACAAGCCTTCATGCCGACGAACGCCCAGATATAAGCCGAGATCGATCGGCTCAGCTAAGTGATGGCAGACCGCACGCGAGTGCCGACCAATCTGCCCACGTTCACCGGCAAGAGGGAAGAGAACGTACGCGAATGGCTGTTCCAGATCGAGAACGCTTGCCGCATCAACAACATCCCGAGCGAGGACGCGAACACGCGCCTCCCGCGAATTACTGGGCCAGCGGTGGAAAAACCGGCCTCGGGATGGTTCTTTCATTGGTCATCAAAGCGAGGAGCACACGTGGGGGATTTTCCATGAGAACGTGCTTAAACACTTTGAGGCATCAAGCTACCTAGTTGTACTACGTGAGAAGCTTCAACGGCTCAAACAGACAGCGGTATCGAGTCCTACAACGGCGAGTACTCGGCTCTTATTTTCTGCATTGAAGACACGAGCATGTTCGACCAGGTTCTTTGCTACGCTAATGGTCTCAAACATCGCACGCGCAGCTACATCAGCTGGAGAAGCCGGAATCACTGAGCGACGCCATGGATCTAGCGGTCAAGTACGAGGTCACCCACTTTGTGGACGATATGCACGAGCGTCAATACCACGAAGACAGGAAAACCACCAGCCGCCCGGTCAAGACAAGCGTCCCAGGGAGTAGTCATTTCGAGGAAGAGGTCGGCTCAAGCCGATGTCTGACGACAAACATACCGAGAAGCGTACCTGCCATTTCTGTAAAAAGCCTGGCCTCATCCAGGTCAACTGGTTTTCTGGGAGAAAGAGCAATGCACACAAGAAAACGAGCATCCGCGTCAGTGAAAAAGGGTCCTGACGTGGCCAAGCGCGTATTCAGAGAAACTAAGATTGGGACTATTAGCCTTGACACTCTGTGTGAAAACCCTCTAGTTTACAAGTCACGCCCGTTGTTCTCAGTAAAACAGGAGATATCTACGTGAGCGGTCGGAGTTTGTCCACTCAGCGTATGCTTTTGGACCGTGGAGCTACCACGATCTACGTGTCGAAACGTCGGTTCGAACAGCACCAACGCCAGACAACGAAGTTCGACGACAAGAACATCCGCGTCAAACTTGGAGATAACCAGATCGAGACGGAGCTGGAGGTCCTACCCCTTGACGTCACGGTGTCTGACATACAGGAAGCGTATAGTTGTGTCGTGTGGTGTAGTAATTTTTACAGAGTTGCAGATAATCGCCCGTCAACAAAGGTGCAGCACCGTCGAATATGCTCAAGCGACGAACACTCGGTCACATGATGTACGGTGACTACAAGGGGCAAGAGACTCGACGATGTCACTACCGAACACTCCGCGGATATTGGATACGGTCCAGATGTCAATCAATCCAGGATGTCCTTATGATTAATAATGGACTGGCCGGATTCGCATTCAGCGGCCAAGAATTGACCATCTACGGTGCGAACCCTCGGTGGCGGTTGGGATGATTTCGCGGAAAACTTCGTGACCATTTGAAGGCACGTTCACCGTCTGGGAAACGAGCTGTTAAAGATGCGCATGCGACAGTGCAGACGACGCTTGGCGTGCAAGAAGATCCATAACGGATTGTGGTGTAGCGGGATCAGCAAAATCTGCGAGATTGCCAGATCCAACTTACCAACTGCACCCAGACACCGACTAACGGAGGGGGTCCCCCGATGATCCGTGTTCTGCTGAACTTTCCTCACCTTGTGTACCCGTCGGTAGGGCGGGATCTTGCTCTCTCGGTAACTTCCGAAGAGTTCAAGTGGTGAAGCTTGAGTGTCTTGGCGAGACGTGGGGATGGGGTGGAGCAGCAGTGGAAAATCTTCACTCTGCGTCCGTGGATGGTTCCGTATCCTAAGCGAATATTCGAGCTTATGGATCCGGGGCCTAGATCGTGGATCTGGCCGTAGGGTTGCCTTGCGGGTGTGTTCCCTTGCCTTTGTAGTTCCTTTGCGTCGTACTTGCCGCCTCCTGTGACGGGATCTTGAGAGTTGAGAGCCTCTAGGGTATAACCGACCAAGTAGTAAATTCGGTTAGCCCGTCGGGTCTGCACGTGTATGGGAAAGCTTACTAGGTTGTAGGAACTGGCCAATGTATTATCCAGTTATCACTACCAACACTAGATTCGCAATTCCCAACCTTCTCCGAGCTCGTACGGCCAATGTAGTTCCGGTTCTTGAGGGCAGGAAGGCACTTGCGTGATACTGTGCAAATTGGGTTCTGTATTGATACTTAAGCCTATACCTGCCTGGATTTCTACCTTCTATGTCTTTTTCTTGCTAAATCCCTTACCAGGCCCGGCTGCATGTCCTTTCTTCCCTTGACCCATCATCCCAGCTGTATTATCTTCAGATCCACCGGATCCATGACGTAATCATTATGGTCACCCTATCATGAGTACACTCATCCGGATCCAGGTCGCTGGATCCACTTCACTGTAAGTGCGCACTCGTCGTGGATCTGAGCTCTCCAATCATCCAACATCATCTTGCAGCCGTCTGTGATCTCCATTTTCCCACGAGACTTCGAGATCCACAGCATCCATCATCTCTGTACCCTGGATCCAGGTCCCTCTCTGCGGGATCCTCCCTCCTTGGATCCGAACTCGGAAGTATGGGATCCGGGGCACCTCGCGGTGGATCCTGACTTCTTGTTAGCCGTGGCTACTAGATCCACCTTCAGAGGGCACCTACCATCATTCCTTCATAGGATCCACACTCGATCCACCCGTACATAGTATATCCCATATCCACCTAAGTAAGGGTGGATCCGAGATAAGTCTTGGTGGATCTTGCCTTCCCGTACATCACTCATACCAGATCCATCGTCATTTCGTACGGGGTGTTGCTCGTCATGGCTAATCCTTCACAGGCAACTTGCATACGTGCCAGACAACCCAAATCCTCTCTAATCACTTGGAATTGTCACTGATTCGGGATAGTGACCCCGCGTTAGGTCCATTTTCTTATTTCTGAGAAAGCACTTCACCACAATCGCCTCCTGTACGTTGTCGGCGCTGCACAACAGCGTTCACGACGCACACTAACAGCATCCACAACTGCCTTCTCTTCTTCGCGACACATGTCTCCCACCAAGCGTACCAGTCAATCGCCGGGCAAGGCTCCATCCACCACTCCTCCGGTCAGCCCCTCTTCGATGTCGCCCACCGATCTGCGTACCCTGGCCCAGACTCTTTCCGATCGGGTGCAAACCTTGACGGCAGAGCTCCAGGCGGCCCAAGATGTTAGCGACCGAGCTGCGTCTTTGCACGCCACCCAACTCCAAACCTTGCGAGCCCAGGTCCGTGACCAGGCTATGGAGATCCAGGGGTGGGAGCACCGTGCGGCCTCTCGTTCGCAGGACCTGCGACTCTTGTTGGCTGATCAAGCGGTCGAGATCCGCGACCTGACCGGACGGCTGGATCGCGCCTCCCGTCAACGAGATGGCATGCGAGATGACAACGACCATCTCCTTAGGGAGATGGCGCTTGCCGGGTCTGAGATCCACCAGCTCCAATCCCGGATCCACGACCTGGAGCGGGATCTGGAGGATTCTCAGGCTGCTAGGGCAGCCGCGGACGCGAGCTTGGATCGACTCCGTGACGAGTTGCGCCTGACTCAAGAGGAGGTGGTAACCAACGACTATGTGGGATCCACCCAGGGCGGATCCGCCTTAGGGTCGGCGCGTGGAAGGTCCCCCGCGCCAAATCCACCTCCCTCGTCGCCGGATGTAGCTCTGGCCCAACTTTCTGAGGAGCTGCAGGATACCAAGGAGTCGCTCGAGAAAGCGTCTGCCGGACGAGATTACGCGCTCGAAGCGTTCGTGCGTATAACTCAATTGCGCGACGAGATCCAAGCGAAGCTGGCGGACAGCGAGCTCCAGCAGGACAAGGCGGCTACCGAGTGGGCGGATGCCAAGCGGACGCAAACGGAACTGGAATCCAAGCTTCGCCGCACGAGTACGTGGATCCTCTTTCGGCCCTTGCTAGCAACGCCATATTCACTTGTTGTGTCAATCCAGGTGACAAATTGAAAGAAGCCGATGCAACCACCGCGAAACTCCAGGATCAACTCGCCGCAGCCCAAACTCAGCAGCAACAGCTGGTACTGGAGCGCGATCGTGGCTTATCGGAGCGGGATTTGGCACGTCGACGACTGGCGCTGATGACAGCTGCCGTGTCGGATCCCCTTCCTCCCTTGTCGGGACCCTCTCGTGCTGCCAGCGTCTCTGCTTCTCTTCCGTCTGTAAGTGGGGCGGATCCGTCGGCTGCGAAACGCCCGCGTAGTGCATCTCCCGCTCCTAGCACCGGATCCCCCCGTCCTCACAAGCATACCCGAGCCTCCCCAAAGCCAAATCCAAAACCAGTTCGGCCTCTAAGGCGGCTTCTCAGGTGGGAGCCACATCCGCTCCCAAGGCAGGATCCAAATCCACATCCAAAACGGGCTCCACATCCACGTCCAAAACTTCCGCCTCCCCCTCGAAGTCTGGAGCCAGATCCAAGACCGGATCCACCACTACATCCAAGTCGACTTCAGTGTCCACGACTGGATCTACGGCGTCCAAGACTGGATCTGGGCCCAAAACTGGATCTACGGCGTCCAAGACTGGATCTGGGCCCAAAACTGGATCTACGGCGTCCAAGACCGGATCCGGACCCAAGACTGGATCCGTTGCGGCATCCAAAGCGGGATCCTTGGCATCCAAATCCGGATCAACTGCCAAGGCCGGATCCGTTGCTGTATCCAATTCGGGATCGGCGCCCAAAACCGGATCCACGACCGCGCCGTCGTCTCAGGCAGTGGTGTCAACTGGATCCACAGCTATCGCTGCTCCTACGACGGGGTTAGACCCATCCACGGCTAAGTCCGGACAGTCTCAGTCGGGATCCACCGCCGGCTCTTTGGTGATGACGCCTGCCGTTCTCCGGCCAGCTTCCACCGGCCATCCGCCGTCCAGCACTGGATCTGGGAAAGGGAAAGCCAAACGTGTCATTCCCACTGGTTGTGGACTTGGCAGCTCGGAGGATGACGAGGATGAGGGATCCGACTGGTCCGACGGCTCAGGTCCTCCTATCCGATCGTCGTCGAAGCGTACGTCGTCCTCCGGCCCGTATCCCTTCACCCTGGGCGACGAGGACGATGACAACGACGACGACGATGAGGGTCCGGAGGATTCGGAGGAGGCTCGAGCCGCTGAGGATGCTTTGGAGGAAGACACGCGACGGGCTCTGTCCCAATCCCGATCCGAAGCCCAGCGGAGATCCCTCTCGACACCGCCTCCGCAAGTCGCTGGCACAGTCGGATCCGGAGGCGGCACTGCGGGATCCGCGATCCAAGTCGACAGTGATGGTGGATCGGGTAGCGATGGTGGGAGGGGGTCGCCTCGTGGTGGCAGACTCCTTGGATCTGGCGGAGGGGGGTCGCCTGGTGGCGGATCCCCCGGATCTGGTGGAGGGGGGTCACCTCATGGTGGCGGATCTTCAGGATCGCCTCATGGTGGCGGATCCCCGGGATCGTCTCATGGTGGCGGATCCCCTGGATCTGTCTTGATCCCCGCTCCCCCTAACTCGTCATTGCCAGGGATGCTCCTCGTGGCTCCGTTCGGTCCGGATGCCGCCTTCATTCCTGGTAGGCGTGCTCCTGTGGCCTTCGCTACCAGAGACATCGAGCCTTGGTCCGCCAAGAAGTTGAACCGGGTCGCGGTCATCTCAATGAAGATCACGGTCCTGTTCCCTGAGTTGCCTTTTCGAGCTGAATGGATATTCCCTCGGGAAGCGGATGTCATCGCGACGGCCGGATACGTGGATTCGCTCATCACCCGACCTCACGTGGAAGTATTGCTAAATGCTGCCCCGTAGGATACGCTGGCTACCACACAAGTGGATCCGGTTAGCTTCAGGGGTGATGTGCGCGGGCGTCTCGGGTTGTTCGTTCGCGCGTTCCGGGATTTCGTTTCCAAGCACCGGGTTGCCATATGGGAAGGCACTCACCGATTCCCTATCTCCCGTAATCAACTGCAGGGCTTGACCTGGTTGTCCAACTTCAACAAGCAGCGTGGTAATCGACGTAGCCATGCTGGTCGCGCGTGGAAAAAAGTTCTCGTGATCCTCGTGTTGGCGATCCAGGACGGTTGGTGTGACGTCGATGTTTTGTTGGATCCATCCTTCTTGCATCTTCCCCGACGCGGGGACAAGGTAGCTTGGTTTCCGGGATCCGTATCCCGTCAAGCCGACTTGGAGGATCCCAACCTCCATCGCCCAGAGCCCACGAACCTACTGGAAGCCTTGCGAGAGATCGACGAAGCCGAGCCTTGGCGCATCCAGTTTCGTGGGGACCCGAGCCAACACCCAGGACGCCAGATCCAGCGTCTGGTGGGCAAGTTCTTCAATGTTCAGCCCAAGACTACCTGATCGCTATCACTCTTTGACGCCACGCACCCAGTTTCAGTCTTCGTGGATTCGTTACGTAGTAGTAACTAGCGACTGGAAACTGGGTCGAGCTAGCCTTTTTTTTGCATAAGCTATTATAATCCACACTCCCTTACTTGAATATGTCTGTAACATCCCCTCGTCGGTTGAGGAATCCAGTCGGAGTCTACCGGCGTATACCTGGATCTGGGCTGGATCCACCCTTTCAGTGTACACCTGGATCTGGGCTGGATCCACCCTTTCAGCGTACACCTGGTTCTGGGCTAGATCCACCCTTTCAGTGTACACCTGGATCTGGGCTGGATTCCGGATCCGGTTGGATCCACGCCTGGATTTCATCAGGATCTAGCGCCAACGACCCAGTTTCAATTGAGTCAGTATGGTTCGGGCTCTTGAAAGCTCGCGCTTGAGATCAAACAGGACTCCTCGCACGTAAACGTCACTCTTATGCATAAACATTCACTTCTTCCTCGTAATCCACTCTTCTCCTGTAGATTCGTCTTCTCTTTCTTTCCGATGTGACCAACTCACATCAGCGATCCTCCTCCTCCTGGCCCACACCCTTCCTGTGGACCCTTCTTCATCCTCCCATCGACATGACCAACTCACATCCATGGATCCGCTTCCTACTCTTCTTCATGAGACTGCATCACGCCGAATCTGTTACGATTCGTACGATCCCGCAAGAAATCATAGAGTATTGCTCCACAGTTCAGATCTGCCTCGTCTACCCAACTGGGTTCGTCATATCCACGCCAATACACCAGAAATTCGCGGTAAATCCGCCCGTATCTAGTTCGCTTCCCTGACCTCATGTCGGTGATCTTCTCGACTTCGAACTCGTCGGTCTCGAGGTCCACATTCCAACTATCCTCCGGTAGAAGGACTTCGTCGAAGTCGACGCGGTCGGATCCATCCACCGAAAGACGGGTCTGCGGCCGATCTGGATATTCTTTGACCAACTTCAGCTTGGATACGTGTACTGCAGGGAACAGGCGATATTCGGTACCTGCCGTTTCCAGCTTCACCGCGTGTTCTCCTATCTTTTCGCTCACCCGGAACGGCCCATGCCATAGATGGGCCAATTTGCGGGCGTACCCTTCTTTCACTCGGTCCAAATAAAGCCACACCTGCGATCCCACTTGGATTTGATGCGGACGGGCATCTTCGTTGTGTCGATCCGCTCGATCCTGTATCGCACTCCGCAGCCGTTCGTTCACCTGGGATCTGGCTTGCCGGTAGTACTTCTGGACTTGGTATCGCCATCGCCTTGGATCTCGGTTTCTCTTCTTGGTGCTACATACTGGAATAGCCGCTTCTAGGGTGGATTTGGGATCCCACCCATGTACCAAGTAAAATGGGGTATCACCCGGATCCTGTCTTGGGCGGTATTCATCGCGAAGGGGAGTCGTTCTGCGTACTCATCCCAGTCCCTCTGATCCAGATCCTGGACATACATCTTGAGTGCCCTCGTGATCGTCTGCACCATACGCTCGGCCGACCCGTTAGCTTGGGGACGATATGCAATGGTTGTTCGCTGTCTCTGCCCCAGGATCCGGTTGAAAGCCCGAAAGAAATCAGACATAAAACCTGGCTCTCGGTCATGTCTAATCATCTCACTAGCCCCAAATCTTCGGAAAACGCACTCCTCGTACGATTCGGCAATGGTTTGCGCAGTTCTAGACGCACTAGCTTTGGCTATCACGTATCCGGTAAACAGATCCACCCAAATCAACAACTCTGTGTTTCCTTTGAACGACTTGGGCAACGAGAGGATATGATCCATGGCTATGATTTGGAAAGGGTAAGTCGCTTGGACATTCCCAGGTGACTCCCCTTCGATTGTGGGCCTGCCCTTGCCCGTCTCACAATCCACACATTCACCGACATATCGTTGCACGCTCTTGAATAGTCCCCTCCAGTGGAAACATTCCCGGATCCGTTGGTAGGTCCGACCAATACCCCGATGCCCACCTTCTAAACTAGCGTGGTAGTGGTGTAGGACATCCTGTTGTAAGGTCTCCGGCATCACCAATCTCATCAATCCATCCCGATCCTCGTTGACTCTCTTCGTAGGGGGGCAATAGAAGAGCAAGTCATTCAGATCCACTGCGTAATCCGTAGCGATAATACTGTAGGATTTGGCATCCCCTCGACTCAGGTCTCGTACACCCCCCATCAGATACTTCTTTAGTCCCAAGATCCACGCTTCCTCGTTCTGTGCTTTGAGGATCCGTTCCATGCGGACTCCCTTCACAAATGTTTTCTCGAGAATCTGGGGGCTGGATCCAATCCTTTTTCTGGACCTAGTGACAGCCATCACCTGGACTGTCCTTTTCCCGGATCCAACTACCACCACTTCGTCTAGTCGGTTTAGTGTGACAAGATCCTGACGCTCGGCCTCTCTCTCCACCTCAACCCCACATTGATTCCGTAAAGCGGCACTGGCCAAGCTATCTGCACTGGCATTCCAATTTCGCTTGACATGTACCAACTCGTGATTCATCCAACCACACAGGTGGATCATCACTTTCTGCCGTACAGTGTTAGGGCCGGGGCCTTGCTGTCAATCTCACCTCGCACCTGTCTGATCACCAAGTTTGAATCCCCACAAATCACCAGCCTTTTTGGATCTTGTCCCTTTTGTAGATCCAAAACCAGCAGGAGCCCGTTATACTCCGCTTCATTGACGGTGAGGCCTTCCGCGTAAGTGGATCTGGCCCGTACAACTTCCCATCCGGGCAGTCTCCACAGTATTGCGCTGTATGCTCCTCCTCCGCGTCGTGCGCGAGCGGATCCATCGAAACTCAGGTCGTAACGATCCTCATCCACCTGTACCGTCGGGATCGGGATCTGGATCCGGCGTTTGGGCTCTTTCTTAAGAGCGATCCTAGTCAGCGCCTCATCCATCTTAGCTCGAGGAGTGATGCTCGAGGCCAAGACTCCCAGGATCTCGTCTTCCCCTTTCGAACATTTTACAAGCTCCAGTGTCCAAGGCGAGAGTAAAGCTGCCCACTGCCCCAAACGTCCTTGCAACCCGGCCGACTTGAACAGCCAGGCTAGCGTAGAGTGTCGAGTCAGGATTTGGATGGATCTTCCCACCAGCAGGTTGTAATTGAGATCCAGTACGCGCAGAAGCGCGAGTATCTCTTTCTCCACCGCTCCGTAGTTCAATTCATTCGGCTTCAGAGTCCGGCTGACGAAGGTGACTGGATGACAGATCCCTTCATGTTCTTGTACCAGAGCTGCTGAGACGGCCCAGTCACTGGCATAAACTATAACCGTAGGTTGACGTTCCGGATCGAAATGACGGAGGATAGGTGTGGTCGCGATTCTGTTCCTTAGCTCCACGAATGCGTGTTGAGCTCGGATCCACCGAGGTTCCACCTTTTCCGAGTTCTGATCCGTCGTCTCTATCCAGATTGGATCCTCTTTCCGTTGGTCCCGGGGTGGATCCAGCTCCTGTTTTAGGTCCTCTTCTGGCGTCGTACTACTTGGATCCCTTCGTGAATCCGACATCTCCCGGGCCAGAGCTTGTTGGATTTTGATCCGGACAGCTGGAGTGGTCATCGCAGCAAAATCTACCTCTCTCAATTCATACAATACCGCGGCAAACAGGGCGTAATCCTCGATGAACCGACTGTAGTAGTTCAAACTGCCCAAGAAGGATTGCATCGCCCGTAACGACTGTGGGAAGGACAAATCGGCTAACGAAGACAGGTCCTTAGGATTCGCCTCCAATCCCTCCTTGGAAACTCGATGGCCTAAGTAATCCACCTTGCGCATCCCCCAATAGCTCTTTACCACACTGATAGAGAGATTCCACTTAGTACACGCCTCCAGTAGCGATGTCACTCTCTCGCACAACTGATCCCACGATTCTGCCGGGATTAGAATGTCGTCGATATAAGATCTGCGTCCTAACACAGACGGGGTCCCAGGATCCCCTGGCTCTCCTGCTTCGAATGGATCCACTTCCGTATGACCTTCCCCGGATCCACCCTTTTCGGGTTCCGGTATTCGGGTGAATCCGTAGAGGGCGTTATCGATCAGGCGCTGGTAGATCTGGGGTGCGTTCTTCAATCCAAACGGCATCCGGTTCCACTCGAACAGTCCAAACGGTGTGATGAATGCGGATATCGCGCGAGCTCGATCCGTCATAGTAACTACCCAAAACCCGCTGGCCATGTCAAGAGAGCAGTACCAGAGTACTTTATCCAAATCTTCCAACAGCTCATTGACTAGAGGCATCGGATACACCATCAATCGAGTCAGGCTGTTAACCAGCCGGTAATCAATGCACAGACGTATATCCACCCCGTTCTTCTTGATGATGATTACCACCGGAGATGCCCACGGGGACGTTGAGAAGCTGATGGTCTTGGCTTGCAGCAGGCCCTTAATCAGATCCGATAGTTTTTCTCGGAACTGAGGTGCCACCTTCCGCACCCTTTGAGCGATCGGTTTCGCGTCGCCGACATCGATGTCGCATTTGACTCCGCGGGCAGCGGGCGGTAACGCATTACCTTTACCAATCAGCAGATGTCGGCTTTCCCAGATCTTCTGACGTAGACGATCCACTTCAGCGGGTTCGTTCGCCCCTGGATCCACTTGGATATCATCAATCGTGACCTCCTCTGTGGTCAGTGGTATCTCCGGGATCACCGCCATGCCTTCTCCAAGATCCTCGGCGTGTAGATCCCCGCCTTCACGGTAGCAGACTTGTTCATCTTCAGTCTTTGTCGGATCCACCCTTGGATCCAAGCACCGCGACTCTCCTTCAACCGTCATCCCTTCTGTCTTCGTGGGGTCGGGTATCCTGGTACTGGGGAAGCCACCTTTTGGATCGACTTGATCCTCTGGTGGGTTTACCCACGATGGTTCCTGTTTAGCTAGTGCGGCCACTCTCGACAAGGATCCAGGCACTTTATCCAATGGAAAGCTTGGATCCACTTGTGGGTCAGCGGGATCTGGCGGTCCGGCTTCAGCCCTCTGCGATCCTTCATCCACCGATCCTGCGTTATCTAGGGGACGACTCTGGGGATCATCCCCCGTCGTGGATCCAACCTCCATCGCTGGGATCTCGATCCGACGATTCCTCTGCAGGATCTTTCGCGGAGATGGATATGAAGGCCGATCCACCAAGGGGCCAGTTGGCCCCGCCGGGAGCTCCACCTCTCCGAGAGATTCGATCTCGGTAGTCGCCTCGTACGCCAGATTCTGCCATTCTTTGTAGCGGCGGGATCCCACTGACACATATCCAGGTCGCCTAGGGATACCGTCCTTCGCCAACCATCGCCCGATCTCCTCATAATGGTCCAGCAATAGTCTCTTGTCGCTGACGTTCGTGACCTGGAGGTATTGTGATCGACCTGGTCCTTATATTACTGTAGGCACCCATTTCTCGCCCCGGGTGACCCACACTTTCTCATGTTCCACCCACTTTAACCGATCTGGCAGTTCCCAGGTTTCCCCGGGCTCGATCCAGGTTGTCTTATCCGCCCTTATGATCCTCATCTTCGCTCCATACAACGGCCGCCGTCCGCTGAGCTGGATCCGCATCTCGTCAGGGAAACAAAGTGTCCCATCCGCCAGATCCAACCTCACTCCGGCTGGTACCATGAAATCCATCCCGAGGATGGCGTCTTGACCAGCGAGATCTTCAATCCAAATATCAAACCAGTACACCAAACAACCTGCCAACGTGACCTTGATTCGCGTTCTCCCGTTTGTACGGTACACGCCTTCACCAATCCCAACACAATCTTGGATCCGACTCCCATCCACTTGGCACCCAACCTTACGAGCAAAGGCGGTATCTAGTATAGACACCTCGGCACCACTATCTAGGAGTAGGATTGCTTTTTCATTGTTGATTTTGCCCCCTACCTTGGCTTGTCTGAACCACTTTCCTGGGGCATGGTACTTCCAGTATCCACGGGACTCCCCGGTTAGCAGATCCATGGATCCCACATCCTCAGATCCACGGGATCCAGTGACCTGACAGACCTTAGGGGGATCCGCAGTGACCTCACCCTTGGTAGGCTCAAACCATCGACCATGTTGACGCTTCTCCCAGTAACCACGTGCCTCTCCCCTTTGTAGATCCAGGGTTGAAGAGACTTCGGTTCTGGAAAACTCATCCACTTGGCGCAAACTAGAGATCTTGGCAACTGATACTTCATGTAGATCACGTGTATTATCGACTGGATCTAGGGTCCTGCTACCTGGATCTAGCGATGTCTTGTTCACAAATGCATAAATGCAGTACCTAGAACGCTCGGCTCGTACCGGATTCAAACCCGGCGAGCGTCCTAGTTTAACATCTTCTCGGCCCCTTCTGGCAACATCCCTCTGTGCTTGGCTGGATCAAACCATTGGCGGATCTGGTTGTAGAATTCTTCCATCGGACACTTGCCGACGTCGTGAATCTCGCCACACCCGCGACACACGTAGAAGCAATGATCCCCGGGATTACCTTTCTTGCCACACTTCTCACAGACCATATGTTTCCAGCATCCAGATTCCGTGTGCTTCCGGGATCCGCACTGCGAACACCTGACTTGTGCTGTCCCGTCCATGAGATCTCGGGATCTGTACATCCCACGGTCCCCGGGTACGGTATCCCCCGGTCGAGAGTTGTCTCCGGTCTTCGTCGTTCGATCGTTGGACGCAGTGAGACAGACTCGGCGGTAATCTTCAGGGTCGGGGTCCGAACCGTCGGATCATGAATTAGTTCCTGAGTCAGGTGCCGTGACTTGGTGGACACGTCGAGCTGGGGCCGTAGGCGTCGGAGCTTTTTGGCGATACTTGCCGGATCCGACCGCCGCCTTCTTCTGGCGGTGCTTCGCGCGATCCACAGCCCGCAGCACTTCCTCCAGCTCGTCTGCGTCGGGAAGTCGCAACAGGGTCAGCCTGTCGGTCAGATCCACGTCTCCCAACGTCTCGATGAAATGATCCACATGTTCCCGCAGTACCTTGGATCCCCCATCCTTGATCTTCCACTTGGCCCGTAGACCGGCCACATTTAGTCGATGTAGGTATTCTAGCGGGGATTCATCCGATCTGCGGCGAGCATGGTAGTATTGTCGTGCCACCGACACTCCTAATCCACAGTACTGGGTCTGGAAACTTCGCAGCAAATCTGACCACTTGTTCCTGGTGGATCTACCCAACTGCCGATACCAGTTCCTGGCTGGCCCCGCTAGCAGATCCGCAAAGGTCAAACACTTCTCAGCATCCGACGCTTGGTCTCTCATGAGGGCCGACTTGACTTTGCTGATCCATGTTCTCGCTCAGTCCTCATCTTGATCCTTGCCCGTGAACTCCTTCAGATCCGATATGGCTGAGATCCGTACCCTCTGGATCATGGATGATCCACCTACCCCGGCTGTGGCTGTTGCTACCACCGCTGACGAAGTGGATGGGCCATCCAGATCATCTGGGTCGAACTCATCATGGGAGTTGTCTCCTTCACTGACTCCATCTCCACGTCTCGTGCTCCATGTTCGTGGAGCACTTGCGCTTGTGGTACGGGCGTTCTCATACCCTGTTCGGCCAAGAAACGACTCATCGCAGCTTCGAAGTGTCGCTGCAGGGTGCCCGAGGAGGTGTCGGAAGAGCCTGTGGCCGGCTGGTCCACTGGCGAGACAGCATCCGTGAGGCGATTACCTTGAGTCCGATCTGACGATAACCCCACTGGCTTCTTGCCGGATCTGGCTCGATCCTGACTGGATTGTATCAGATCACGGGTAGGGCGTACTGGATCCCGAGCCTTCACGTTCACGGGGACTTCCTGTCCCCGGATCCTCGCCCGCGCTTCCAGCATGGATGCCCCGGAGGGTCCTAAAGTCATGCGTCGTGGCTCGGACGACGTGTCTGACTCATCCTCAGCGGCGGATTCGTAGTTCGAGGACGCAGCTTGGCTGATCCTCGGCGACGACACTGGATCCATAGTGCGCGACCTTTCTCCGGTGATGGACTTAACTCTGGCAAAGAGGTCCCGCGTCGCGGATACTATGAGATCCAGGTCTAGCTCGAAGATATCCTCTGCGTCGAACACACCAGCTACGATGCCTGACTCCGTAAGCAAACGTAATAGATCTTTGACTGCCACCAACTTGTTCGCCGTTTTTGTTGGTGCTCTCACCGGTTCCCTTGGATCTTCGATCTATCGTGGATTCAGGATCTGCATGACAGGATCTTGATGCAGGAAGTCGTGTAAAGCTTGGTGGCGATACACAAACTCGAGATCCTTGTCGGACCAGCTTGACCTGGATCCAGCTTGGTCTTCTTCCGACTCTGGAGCTTGCATCTTCTTCCGCGTAGTCTTACTCGTTTTCGTTTTTTTTCTCGTTTCTTCGACTAGCGGGGTTGGGTTTTGGTACGGTGTTGGCTTAACCGGTGAATCTGCAAATGCATACCGTTTCGCCTTCACTTTCCCTTGTTTTGTTAGTGGATCTTGACTTGCGTCAAGATCCGCAGGGGCCCCCGAGGGGCCCTGGGGAGGATAGAGAGGTTTCTCTTCTAGATCCGGATCCGGATCCACCTCTCTTCCGTCGACAGAGTTCCTCCCAAAACTCCATCGATCCGCGGATCTTGTTTCATTCAGCAGCGTCTTCGTCGATCCGACCTCCGACGACGCCTCTTCCCCTGGCTCAATCTTCACTTGAGCATCTTCTTGGGACTCACGGTGAAATCCCGAGTCACCAAAAGATCCGGGCACGCGCACCATTGTGGTGTAGCGGGATCAGCAAAATCTGCGAGATTGCCAGATCCAACTTACCAACTGCGCCCAGACACCGACTAACGGAGGGGGTCCCCCGATGATCCGTGTTCTGCTGAACTTTCCTCACCTTGTGTACCCGTCGGTAGGGCGGGATCTTGCTCTCTCGGTAACTTCCGAAGAGTTCAAGTGGTGAAGCTTGAGTGTCTTGGCGAGACGTGGGGATGGGGTGGAGCAGCAGTGGAAAATCTTCACTCTGCGTCCGTGGATGGTTCCGTATCCTAAGCGAATATTCGAGCTTATGGATCCGGGGCCTAGATCGTGGATCTGGCCGTAGGGTTGCCTTGCGGGTGTGTTCCCTTGCCTTTGTAGTTCCATTGCGTCGTACTTGCCGCCTCCTGTGACGGGATCTTGAGAGTTGAGAGCCTCTAGGGTATAACCGACCAAGTAGTAAATTCGGTTAGCCCGTCGGGTCTGCACGTGTATGGGAAAGCTTACTAGGTTGTAGGAACTGGCCAATGTATTATCCAGTTATCACTACCAACACTAGATTCGCAATTCCCAACCTTCTCCGAGCTCGTACGGCCAATGTAGTTCCGGTTCTTGAGGGCAGGAAGGCACTTGCGTGATACTGTGCAAATTGGGTTCTGTATTGATACTTAAGCCTATACCTGCCTGTATTTCTACCTTCTATGTCTTTTTCTTGCTAAATCCCTTACCAGGCCCGGCTGCATGTCCTTTCTTCCCTTGACCCATCATCCCAGCTGTATTATCTTCAGATCCACCGGATCCATGACGTAATCATTATGGTCACCCTATCATGAGTACACTCATCCGGATCCAGGTCGCTGGATCCACTTCACTGTAAGTGCGCACTCGTCGTGGATCTGAGCTCTCCAATCATCCAACATCATCTTGCAACCGTCTGTGATCTCCATTTTCCCACGAGACTTCGAGATCCGCAGCATCCATCATCTCTGTACCCTGGATCCAGGTCCCTCTCTGCGGGATCCTCCCTCCTTGGATCCGAACTCGGAAGTATGGGATCCGGGGCACCTCGCGGTGGATCCTGACTTCTTGTTAGCCGTGGCTACTAGATCCACCTTCAGAGGGCACCTACCATCATTCCTTCATAGGATCCACACTCGATCCACCCGTACATAGTATATCCCATATCCACCTAAGTAAGGGTGGATCCGAGATAAGTCTTGGTGGATCTTGCCTTCCCGTACATCACTCATACCAGATCCATCGTCATTTTGTACGGGGTGTTGCTCGTCATGGCTAATCCTTCACAGGCAACTTGCATACGTGCCAGACAACCCAAATCCTCTCTAATCACTTGGAATTGTCACTGATTCGGGATAGTGACCCCGCGTTAGGTCCATTTTCTTATTTCTGAGAAAGCACTTCACCACAGGATCATAGGTCACTTGATATTTGTAAACATAGTTTGGACTTCTTTTTAGAAATAGGCTGGATAAGGGAAACATAAATATAGAACAGAATTTCCACTTAAATACACAGAGCAACGTCCGGCTTCAAGGTACGTCTGGTCAACTTTTTTGGGTGTGTTATGCCTGTCGGTGGACTCGAAGCTCTGTAGCGAGGGTTCATCCGGTAAGGCCAAGAGACTGTGTGTGTATTGGCCGATTACTATCGGGAGGTTTACGTGACGGCTTATAATTGCCTATTTGCACGACTGGGGGTGCTTGTATTGCATCCCTTTTATTCTCCAACCGAGTGTTGAACACTCGGTGCCCTCGTCAAAGGCTTACCCGTGCCTGATACCCTTCCGCTATTGGGACCACGAGGATTCATAATACCTATTAGCTTTGCTCGTGCTAGTAGCGTGTTCTTATTTTTACTGGTTGGCCTATATAAGTAGTTTACAAGGTCTAGTCTGTGTCGGTGCAAGGGCAGAAGTGGGGTCTTCAGGCCGTCCCGAACGAGCATTTGTTAACGTAGTAGACGTATTGATGTGGGAGCTTCCTAACTACATTTGTAGCTAGAGTTCATGTGGGGTTTCCAACACCACATTCGCTGTAGTGTATGCGATGCCCGACGAATTCGACTGCATCCTTGGTATCCAGTCCTTTGAGGTCATGTAGCCGCATATCAATAGGAGAAGGCGGCGATCCTTCGCTGGCAACGAACATGGGAGGCCTACGGGCCGATCCATGAAGGCGGACCGGTGATTGCCTCGAAGCTTCGGAGATTTGTCAAGGCGAAAGGCCTTTCAGCGAAAAGACCCGAACCCTGCCGAGGCGCCGCGCTAGAAACGAATGTGACGTCCGCGGCTGGCCCTGGTCATGACCAAGCACAGGAAGAATCCCCAGATGTTGTTCGCGAACAGCGAGAAGATGCGCCAGTCGGCAAAAATTCAGCAACAAAAGATGGCGAGAATCGATCGGGGTGTGAGGATACTAACCGAGAAACTGAGGCTAGCAAGGAAGAACAGCGTCGTGGAAAAGATGTTCACGATGGGTGTCGTAGACGAGGGTGGTGGGCAGACGAAGTACATCACCTGCATTAAACTTCGAAACTTGCTGAGAATCAAGACCAAGTCGGCAAAGGAACCAGACTTCATGCTGGTGCTGTGAACGAGACCATCAAGCAAGTAGCGCGCTCATTGAAAAGTCGCGACCAACCCGCCAGCGTCGGCCGTGCAAAAGCACAGCGATCTTGAGACAGACTGGGTAACGTTTCGGGACAACCCAGCTTTCAATCTCCTCTTGCGGTACGAGAACTACATGTTCCGTCCTGGGATCCCGGAGGGACTACTGGAGAAACGTGATATCGAGCACCGGATCGATGTGAAGAACGCAAACATCGCAATGTATCGACAGCAATGGCGCCTGTCGCTGCTGAGCTGAGGATATGGTAAAGAAAAAGCTGATTCGGCCTAGTGTCAGCCCACATGCTGCCCCGACACTCTGTGTGCGGAAACCGGTTGGTTGGCGAATCGTGCACGACTACCGGTATCTGAACTCGAACAAAATTCGCCATAGTAGCGATGACCCGAAAACAAGACATCTTCGATGCTACGTCGGGAGCGTACTGGTTCTCCACAATGGACCTGATGTCGGCATACTATCAAGTGCGGATGCGTGAGGAAGACATTAAGTTCACCGCGTTCCAGGCGCCTAACGAACTATGAAAATACCTTGTGTTACCCATGGGAGTCTGGAACGCGCCGGTGACGATGCATCGGTTGACGTCGAAGCTCTTCCGTCACTTAGAGAATACGAAGTCGCTTTATGATGATATCTACATTATTACGAAGTCGCCGAGCATTGAAGATCACCTGGAAACGTTGCTCAAGACCCTGGATATGTTTTGCAACAACAAGTAGCGCGTGAGACTGTCCAAGTGCGTCTTCTATGCGGAGGAGATTATGTGTCCTGGTAGCTTCGTCGGGTGCAATGGTGTATATATGGAGGGTTACGCAGCCGTCTTTGAACTCCTTAACGTTCTTCAACTGCTCATCATTGAAATGGATCTTCACGCTACGCTTACCCTTTTTCTTGCGGAGAGCGAGCATGGTAGCTGTCAGCGAAGCATACTCAGAACAGCAGCGCTGAACGTAGCCGATTAGACCAAGAAAGCTGTGAAGCACTTCTTGGGTCCGTGGTACCGGCCAGTCCTTGATCGTCTGCACTTTGTCGGACTCGGAGAGAAGAAGCTTCCAGCGCTTCACACGTAGGTTCGTCTCCGCCGGATAGATCAGGTTCTTATGGTCGCTGTGGACGACAACCTCGAAGACAAGTAGCATAGTTATGTACTCGCGAGGTAGTGACACGATTGAGAGCAGTTCTAGCCCCATCGTCGTGTAGTTGACCGGGTACTTGTTCAGTGAACGGGAGTAGCAGGTCAAAATGGATCTCTGCTGCATAATGATACCGCCATGCGGTTTACCACTGGCGTCAGCAAGCACGTGGAAGGGATGTTCGAAGTCCGGAAACGCCAGCAGCACAGCTTCTGCAAATGACTTCTTGACTGCCTCGAACGCGTCGGTGTCGCTCTGTAGCCAGGAAAACGGTTTTTTATTGCTCGTGAACCGGCTGGGTGGTGCACATAGTGCAACTTTGTTGGACACCATGTCGCGGTAATAATTGACCATATCGAGAAACTTTCGCAGTTCCTTTCGGTTCTTGGGTACGGCGATCTTTTGTATTGCATGGATCTTCTTCCCTTGAGGCTGGATGCTTTCGGCTGTCAGCAGAGGTAATCCACAGAGTCACGTAGGATATGGCACTTGTGGCCATTGAGAGTGACATGATATTTGTCTGTCGCTCATTGCATGAGAAACCAGTATGTCGTCCAGGTAGACTACGACGAGCTCGAGATCTCTGATAATTTTCTCCATGGACGCTTGGCACTCGTCCGGGGCGGTTGCAATACCCATGGGGGGGTCGCTTGTACTGGAACTTACCCACGGTAAGCAGAACGCCGTGTACGGGTGGCTCTCTTTGGCTTGTCGATGTGCATAGTAACCCATGTTTGCGTCGAATGATGAGGGGCACTTGGCTCCTGCGAGTCGCACGAGGATCTCGCGGCGCTTGCGCACGTAGTATGACCCGCGTCTCAGATACTTGTTCAGTAGTCGAAAGTCAATCAACAGCCGTAACGAGCCGCTTGGCCTGAGAATGAAGAAGGCCGGCGAGTTCATTTCCGAGTCGTAGATCTGCTCTAGAACATCTTCATTGCTGAGTGCTTGTATTATCTCCTTGGTTTCGGCATCAACGCTTCTCGGGCCCGCGTACGGTCTTGCATGTACTGGCTTGAAGTCAGGGGAGAGTAGTAGTACGTTGTCGTCGAACTTCATTCGACCGAGATTTCCGTCGTAAAGACGCTCGTACTGTTGCAGTAGCTTCCGATAGCGTGCCACTAGCTCACCAGACACCATGTCCGGCATGAGCTCGGAAGGTCGGACTGCACTGCCGTCCATTTCTTTGTATGCACCGGAAAACTCGGTTTGCGTGCATATCCAGAGCCAATGTTGCGCCACAGAGCCCGTGTTCAGTGCTGTGGCGCAGCCATCCCACTGAACGATCCTGGCTTTGAAGCTGAGTACTATGCCCAATGCTTACATAAGATCACGTCCGATGACCATGGGATCAGTGCTGTTCACAAGGATGTCGAGCCGTGGAGGATGCGCACTGACGGGTTGAGTCAAAATATTGTGGTGTAGTGCTCGCCTAAACGATGCAGAAACACTATCAGCGGACATAGGCACGCCATGTTCAAGTTGCACAAGCTACTAAAGCACGGTCATGTGACATGGAGTGAATTCGATGTGCAAGGGACTCAGAGAACTCACTACCGAGCCTTTGCTCGTGCTCCATTATGGCCACGATGTTGCTCGAGCCAGGCCGTCCTTATTGGTAATGATGGGACTGACCGGATTCACATTCAGTGATACTAAAATGGCGAGCCACGGTACGAACGCTCGGCGACGGCTGGAGTGACTCTTACGAAGACCAGGCGACGGTTCGAATTCTCGTTGGCCGCTTGGGATGGCGCGGCGACGGTTCAAGCGTCGGCTGACATGCGAAGCGATCCATAACGGATTGTAGTTCACTTGATATTAGATAACATGTTTAGTGTTTATAGTACACGTCTTGCAACGCAATATCCAAATGTTTTAATCATAACTGGCCGATTCAAGTATCTAATGACTAATTTTAAATCAGCACAATATGAACGGACTTCAATGCATTAAAACTGTTACAGTTCGACTATTTTTAGCTTTCATTGAGTTTGGATTGAGAAGTGATTAATCTTCAGTTAAATACAAGCGCTAACGGCCAGTCCACGCGGGTATTTAGTGCAAGCTGGACAGGCCATTACCAGCCTTTGCATTGATGCGAGCTAAGTTTCATAGCGGCTTAGAAACGCCCCATGATATCAAGCACGACGCTAAACGTAATATATTGTGTAGCCTTTGTAGACATGCTACTTGAAGTACAGGTGATTCTGACAGTGATAGTCAACTAAAATAAAGAGACTGTGTCAAGATTACTAGAATATTTGTATTTTTAAGCATGGTAAGTATGATGCTCGGGGCTCAGTCTTTTGCAAGAATAATTTCACGTCTTACTGGGAACTCATCATTTTGAAGCGACTGGTCTAAATTAAACCCAGTTTTTTAAACTAAAGAAGTCGATTTAGGCGCATGGGGGCTCAGAGGTTTTGATATAATTATCCCGCCGAAGCGAATCAGAGGCGGGAAGGCAAACAACTCGAATAAAAACTACCAGCAAATATAATTTCAGTTGCGTATTGGCAGGGTGTCGTCGAAGAAATTATCCCGGTTTTGTTTGTAGCGTTCGTCTACGAGTCGTAGTACATGTATGTACCATGTTCCGGTACTAAATCTGTTTAACAGCTGTTCGAAGGACATAATGGTAACCAAATATCATATGATATTTTTGATAGTAGTATGACAATTTACATATTAAATATTAATCGTAACTTAGTTTTTTTTAAAAGCTAACATACTTAAGTACAATCACACCTCCTTATTTGAACCTCTATAACTGACCACTAGCTCTTAACTTGAATGTAGTATCTCAAAGCAAACGAGACTATATGAGGTTCATTATACCAGTCCCTCTAATTGACTAAAACCCTCTCTTTTCGCTAAATGACAGTCAATTCCGGAGGTAAAACTCTCTATCTGGACAGGTGACCGTCCACCATAGAATCCTTCTCACTTTTAAATTCCAGCTGAATCCCGTCAATATTCCTTTTATAATCCCCGCTCGCACCATGACATCGCCACACTCAGCAGACATTGGCAACTATGAGCAGAAAAGGAAAGAAACGCGATAAAGCTCGTATCACAATAGCATTCTGTTGTAATGCAACGGGTACGCACAAGTTAGACCCGGTCGTGATTGGGACAGTAGAAAACCCACGTTGTTTATTGGCGGGGGTGCTCGTGCGCTAAAAGATAAGGCTGTTCAATACTGCAATAGCAAAAAAGCATGGATGACAGACCGAATATTCTCCGAGTGGGTACAAAGTTTCAACTTAAAGGTGGCTGTTCAAAATCGCAAGGTCCTGCTGTTGATTGACAATGCCTCGAGTCACAAGATTACCCGGTCATATTCAAACATCGAGGTACGCTTTCTTCCTCCTAATCTAACGTCGTCTGTCCAGCCTTTGGATCAGGGTGAGTTATATGAATCTGTGTAGTTACAGTACAACCAAGAAGATGACCCACCTGTACCTGCATCGACAGCCCTGGCTTATTGCGTGGAGCTTTCAACATTTCTGTTTCAGTGCGAGGGGGACACTAAAGACCAGCAGAGCATGCTGCAATCTTTGACAAAGCTAGTGCGAACGCAAGTGGTGAAGCGTAGGCGACAGCGGACACTCGATAGTTACTTTCAGCAAGATGACTACATGTAGCCACTTCTCTATGTGACCAATTCTATAAATGAAAAGATATTTTTTCCCGAACCAATCGGGCGTCATTTATGGAGGTGTGACTGTAATACGTTTCTAAATATTTTATCAGAGATTTTCAAAATATCAGATACACGGTTATATTTCCCCCCCACTTAAGTACGTTTCCTGCCTTTCGGTCAAAAGCTCTAAAAACGAGGCAGGCTTGAGTATTTGCTCAAGTATTTTACTGTGACACAGACAAAGCCGATCGAGATGGAAAACTGCAGTCGATAGACTCTACAGTATCATAGAGCGAAATCAAGAGATTTGTCTGCCGATAGCCTCGTCCACATCGTGCGTCTCATAAACCTGCAACCTGTGACGCTAGATTATTAATAATTCGCTATTAATAAGCGACTCTCGGTTCGCGTTCCGAGTTTATACCGTTCTGTGTGGGGTTCTCAGAACACCTTGTGGAGGTGTTCTGAAGTCGGAACAAGTTTGCTGTCTCGGCCACAGTATATTCCGCTCCAAGTGCCCACTCTGTGTTTTGCTTTCTTGGTTCACAAATTATCAGGCAGTAAGTCAGCTTGTCCAACCATGGAACACAAATCCAAGCTAGCTGTTCTCTGCGTTTTACAGTGCGTCTGTGCTGGAGAAGAGTTGAGCGGAAATGAGATAGCGTTCTGCTTTCATACACTGCATTGCATTACACCGGCTTCAAACACTGAGAACTCGTCCTTACCTGACACTTGTGTCGGAGCCAAATCCAGAATACACGTACTCTGACCTGAAAGTCGTTCTGATCCAACCCAATCCCTTCTGCTATTCTCGGAACAAGCTTACTTAGACCAGGGCCTAAAAAAGACAGCACACCAACCTTGCACAATACTCAGCTAGTCGAGCTTTAACCACGTATGATTGGTGGACTAAAACAAATTTTGAAAATTATAATATCTAATACTCAGAAGATATTTAATAATTTTCATTTTGTCTATATGATACAGTATGTCACATACATGTACTACTGTACATGTTCAGAATATACTGTAGCTCATCGGTGATGGTGTCCTCCTCTTCAGGACTTTCATACAGTATCCACAGCTGTGCTACATGTAGTCCTGAAGACCCGTGTGCTTCCAGGGATGGGTGTGAGTATGCATAGAGGCCATATAGGCTGGGCGCACGCTCAAGTTGTAAGCTGTCCACAGTACACTTGTGGCACGAAGGCTCAGAAGCCATAAAGGCTTTACGCCTTTATTAAAGGCGTTAGGTAATGGTACAGTGATTCCTTCGGATTGTGGAAAAATGCATTCCTGACTTTAAAACCTTTCCTGATCCTCATAAAATGGGGAGTCGTTACTGCAACCTATCTACGATTACACGACAAAGCGCTGAGAGCAACCTACGACTCTCTTGGGTTGCTGGGTAATTTATCATGGTTTATATTACGTAAAAAATCACAAGAGTCGAATTTTTATATGTTGTGATAGCTATGTTCGAGTAAGTACGAATTTCTTACTTTGTTCGAGTAAGTACGGATCCCACGGTCCCCCCGTTTTAAAGTAAAGAAAGCGGGAGTGGAGGCCGCAGCCCCGGCGAGGATGTCGGCAAAGGGAGCGCCAGCGCAAGGAGAAGACGGCTCTATAGATGGAGGTACGGGTTCAAGTCATCGTGGTACTCGTGCTGCTTCCGCCACCTGACGATATTTTGTTTGTTTATAGAACGTCGTGCTGGTTTGCGATACCACAAGCCAGTCGACTACGTCCGGGCTGCTCAAGGGTTCACCACGGACCCTGTGGACGATGATATGTATATCGATGACCCGTCAGCCACCCAAGCGGATGTGATGAATGAAGATGCTGACATGGAGGGTCTGGTGAACGAGGACGAGGTCTACGACGCAGGCGCAGACGCCGCAGACGGAGAAGCTGCAGACGGAGACGCCACAGACGGAGACGCCGCAGACAGAGACGCCGCAGACGGAGGCACCGCAGACGGAGAAGCCGCTATTGCCGACGCCACAGCAGACGCAGATGTAGCGACAGACGCCGCACACGGAGTTGCCGCAGACGGAGACACCGCAGACGGAGATGTCGCTAGCGCAGACGCCGCAGACGGAGACGCCGCAGACGGAGATGCCGCAGACGGAGACACCGTTAGCGCAGACGGCGTACACTCACGAACTACGGCACCTGTCGAAAAAAGACCTGCTAGTCAAGTCAGCCTCGGTATGTTGCTTGCTGTGTTGCTTTGTGTGTTGTTTTGGAATGTTGCTAACTTTTTGTGGCTGTTGATATTAAAGATGCGGTTCGCCAGTTTGTGACAATCACCCGACAGAACGCCGAAGCTGAAACTGCTACAATCAATTCCAGAACAAGTTGTCAGTCAACTGCGGGGTCGAAGTCAAAACCGCAAAAGAAAAAGTCTCGAACGGAGTACGAAGATTCGGATTGTGATAACGCAGTAACAACTGCGTTTCCACCCAAGCGTTCCAAGTTTAATTATGGGGGACAACCCCGCCATGCTACTTCCTCTCAGCCTGTGTCGGCGGGACGGCGCCTACCTCGACGAAAGACTAAAACGTGGGAAGAGCGAAAGAAGATGCTGAAAGCGCATAAGCCTGTGGATAACTTTGTGCCAGAGCTTCCAGTCAAAACATTCAACAACTGGACTGAGTTTCAGACAGCACTCGAAAGGTACGAGGCAGAATTTTTTCTGCATTACCGTATTCGAAGCTCTGAAACTCGGGAGAAACACAACAGGTAATCTTCAAGTGGGGTTGACGAGTGGTGTTTTGACAGGATATACTAACGCTTTTATTATTTTATTTTGATTGTTGTGTTGCTTTCGTGTTGCTTAGCCGCCCAGGAGCTCTACCCATTCCGCAGCGTCTATCGCACAGTTTTAAGCGGATGCGGTGTACGCACGGGGTAATGCAAGCACCACGTGGGGAAGGTCGACGAGACCATGGCTGGAGGTACACCGGGTGCGAGGCAAGCTTTACGATTCGATCAGCAAAAGTTGTAAAGAAAGGAGTTTCCAAATGGGAAGTCGCCGTTCAATTGGACTCGGAGGTAAGAATGTTTGACATTATGTGCTTCGTTTGTGAGCACCGACTTATCACATTATCGTTTTCTGTAGATATCGAAGCACAACCACAAAACCAGCAAGACTATTTACGATTCGTACCGCGGAGCTAAGTCGATGCCTCTGTCGTCCAAGGTTCGAGAAGATCTCGGACTATTGGCAGACATGAAGGCCAGCACTGCAGATATCAACCGATATCTCTCTGATAAGCTTGGTGGGTGCTTCTGGTGACCGTGACGAGGATGTGTCAGTCAAAGTTTGTTTTATCAATTTAAATTAACATTGTTGTTTTATTTTTGCTTTAACAGATATGGTTCTGACTTCACAACAGACTAGAAACATTTTGCAAGAAGTGTTGGGATCTACAACAGTGGAGCGGACCAGGGTGCTACTGGATACATTTGTGGATGAGGACAACAACGACGTTCTTCTTGTGCAAGATCAGATGGGGATTGCTTGTGTCATAGCTATGCAGACATCCAGCATTCTACTCCGCCCTGAAGGCCTGGAAAGCAATAGTTAACAAAGGTCTACACGACGTTGGATCAGCCGAAGAGCAAACATCAGACGCTACAACAGTGCCAGATGAAGACGGATCAGGAGAAGACTTGGATGCTATCGACACTACGTCTGACATAACACCAGCAGATCTTATTGAAACTATGAATTTCATTCGTGAAATGGAGAAAAGTGAGTTTGATCTGCAAAGAAATACTACAAGGGCCGAGTCGTCGCAGGAAAGTGAGCTTGGTAGTTCAACCTCACGGAATAAAGCAGCTCCATCCAGTGACATTGACATCGCCACCTCCACTTCGGTGAATCCGGGCGTGAAGCCCGGATTAACGAAGTATTACCCGACAAAAGCCGCGGTCACGGTAAAATCTACGGAAGAACCACCCAGTGTGAAGAATGATTACCCCCCAAAAGCTGCTGTAAAGGCAGAAGCGCCCAAGAAAATATCGAAAAACGTTGGAACACAAGGGGGCCGTCTGGAAGTGCTACGTATTCCAAAACCCAAACCACGAAGCAACCAACGAAAAAAACTAAAGCAAGCTCGGCTGGAGAAACCCGCAAAGCCTAATAAGCTAGCCGTTATTACGTTACCGGACAAACATGTGCCATCTGTGTCTCGCGTCATCGTGTGGGCAACAAATACTTCCGACCAGAATCATGTCAGCGAGATCTTGGCAGGTTACCCAACGATCTTGGACGACGATTTCATGAATGCGCGTGTTGCACACAGCTGTCGAGAGTCTGTGTCTCCCAAGGACTACGTCTACAACTTTGTAATTCCCAAACCGCTAGTAATTAAGCTGAAAGCGGTCATTGAAGCAGAACGGAAGAAGCGACCCAAGTCGAAGTATTTCAACCCCGTGGTTGAGCACCAGGACAGCAACACCGAAGCAATTATTGCATATTTTCCTGGTGGAACGCCACGATTTACAAGGTAAGCTTTTGTAGCGTTGCTCGGTGTGTTGCTCGGTGTGTTGCTTGGTGTGTTGCTGTGACTGACTTGCTTCTACAATGTTGTTGGCTGCTGTACGAATCTGTTACAACAGTGAAGCCGTCTTCAAAATGTCGGAGTTTTACAACGTGGTAAAAAAAATTAACGCATGGAGAGCTGACATGGAATGGCTGCAAACGACCAAGTGGAGCAATATCCTTGCAAACCCCGAGTTGTTTAAAGCAGAGACTGATTCGGACGACATATTCTTACTGTCGGCGGGGGAAAAACATCAGGAGCTGGCAAACGAAGTGGTGGTACAGCTCGAGGGTGCTTGTTTAAGTTCTACTTTCCGACTATCAAGTGGTGAAGGCGCCGTTAAGGTCGACACGCTCGTTGGAATGCTTGCGCGTGACAGAATGCTCTCTGATGTCATTATCAATTTCAGTGTTCGATGCATCTGCGATGCGCTGGGAGATTGTTACGCATTGGATTCATTTTCTCCAACTATGGGCTGTCCGAAACCACCACCGTCACGGATTTCAAGCTTCCACTACCTTGTGTTGCCTCTGCATTTAAGCAACATCCATTGGGGTGTCGTCATCGTCGCCATTGCTTACAAAAGAGAAGATCCGTGCTTTACACCCTACTACTACGAGTCAATGTGCGGATCTTCGTATAGCGATACGATGGAAGCGACTTACACGTCTACGGTTGTGCCATTTTTGAAAGAGTGGCATGATAAAACCATGTCGAATGAAGATTATCCAGTGGAGAACAGTAAAGTATGGTTAATGTCGCCAAAGCAGCCCGATGGAACTTCGTGTGGTGTGTTGACTATTGCCCAAGTTTATTCCGTGTTGAAGGACAGCTTCCAGCTTGCACAAGGTGCCGTTACAACAGACGATATCGCAATTATGCGGCTTCGTATCATGTGGATGATAGTTATGCAACCAGAAGTTAACACTGTAGCAAACCAAATTGCTAAGGAGATAGAGGCGACTGACTTGGAGCTACTTGCGACCATAACACATTAACACGAGCAGTTGCCTTCGCCAAATGGTATCGATTTTTTAAGTAGTTACGTCGTCTCGTCTTCTTCCTGTGAGTTTTGCATTAAGCTGATTTAAATGTGCTCTAATAGAGCTTCGCAGCACTGTTCGAGCGCCACTGAGAACGACATCACGTAGCCTGTTTCGTGCGTAGGTACTCCAGCAGCGGCGGCAAGGCGGATAGTCTGTTCCTTCTCGTGAGCTATCATCAGAGCCAACTCGTCTCGTTCATTCATAAGCTCTAGTGAAAACTGTGAGATTTTCTCCAGCTTTTCTTCTATCAGCTTGATATTCTGGAGGCGAGAGCGCAGCATTTGCTTGCAAACCATAGCCTTTCGAGTACGCGAGAGAGTGGTGCCTTCATTACTTCGTGGCTGTAGCGTTGGGGGGGACAGTGGCGGTGGCAGTTGATCGGAGCAAATGCCGTCGAAGTGTTTGCTGCTGCCTTGGTCCATTTTGTGTGTGCGCCAACAGCCGCTATTCCTCTTGGGCAACTGTGATATTTGTCTAATGGCTTATGGAACTTTCACAGTTCCGGTATTTTATTTCTCAAAAGAAGGAAGCCCTAAAATAAATTACGCCGTGTGTTACTTCTGGGGGTTGCTTCTTGTGTACGGGAGGCTGGTAGGTTGCTGCAAGACCTGTCGTTTTGTCGTAATTAGGTTGCAGTAACGGGACTCCATAAAATGTCTCCACTTCTTGTCAAGAAGTGGCAAAGATTTTTGCCAATACTGTACATGTATATTGCAAGTTTAGAGTACCGCTACTGTAGAGGAAGCACAATTCAGTCTATATTTCGGTACAGAGTGTTTAATGAAAGCGAGTGAACTGAAGAGGTGCTCCTGCTCACAAAACGGGAAGAGTCGCCTGTCAACGAAAGCTCCTCGAAAATCAGCATGTTTGAGTCATGCCGCTCGAATCGAGTTTTCGGGGTGGCCGCAGCATCGAGGCTCGATGCCCGAAAACTCCAACGCCAGCAGTCCCGACCGCAAGGGGACATGAGATTTGCTGTGAGGAAGACGGTGCGCTAATAAGGGCATCAACCCGGCTCCTTCTGTAGGAGTCCTCCTTTGACGGGAACAGTGGACTCGCCGCTCCGTGGATTCATCATTCTCGAGTCTTCCCGCTGCCGTGCACTACATTATAGCTTTCAGACCTTCATCATGTGGAAGCTCGCACTCACCGCTTCGCTAGCGCTACTGGCGTTCCTTACCCGAGCGCAAATCCGCGATGGTGACGAGATTTGCGTCATGAGCGATTCGAACTCATGCGCCGTAGACGACCTCACCACCTCATCACTTGACATCAGTACTGTCATTTACCCAGGCGGCACCACTCGCTGCGCCTTCGACGACTTCTACAATGCCAGCGTGGACTACACCACCAACTCGACGTACTTCTTCCAGGTCTTCCCAGCTCCGGATCAGCGCAAGACCAAACTTATGTTGTATTTCCAGGGAGGCGGTGCCTGCATCGACGACTCCACCTGTGCCTTCGGTCTGCAGTGCATGTTCGAGAGTTTTACAGCCAACGCCAGGCCACTGAGCACGGGCGTCCTCAACCGTTCCAACGACGAAAACCTCTTTAACGACTACAACATCGTACACCTGCCGTACTGCACCGGTGACCTGCACATCGGAAGCCGCATCGACCACATTGAGGATAACCCTCTGTACGCGCTGCTCAACATGCCAGAGTACCTGGGCCACAACATGACTCTACACCAGGTTGGCTTCAACAATACTAAGGCAGTACTCGACTGGGCGGTGGAGAACTATCCGAACCCCGAGGAGATTATTATCAGTGGCTACAGTGCTGGGGCACTTCGTGCTCAGGCTCTTAGCGCTCTCGTAGCTGAGACGTGGCTAGTAAAGGAGAAAAATATTCGGTACTCGGTGCTCAGTGACAGCTACGCGGGTGTGTTGCCCAGCGACTACACGGCTGGCAAACTCATTTCGTACTACGGGTCGTGTGATCTGGACCTCAAGGTGACGTCCGAGCTCTGGGACCGATGTGATGACAACGATCTGACTGTGACCGAGATGATGTCCTACATGATTGAAAACGTCCCTGCTGCTCAGTGGCTTTTCCTCAACAGCATGTACGATCAGACTCAACGGTACTTTTATGAGCTGGTGGACGAAGGAATTCTTGGCTACCCGTTCACAGATCTCATCAGTGGCGAGGACTTTTACTCGGTACGTTGGGGCATATGTGCCCCCCCCCCCCTTCTTGTAAACTAGTTCACTTACTTTACTCGTTTTTTGTTGTTGTTTAATACAGAACCTGACAGCTATCATCGACGTGTACAAGAACATCAGCGACGACGTCTCGACGTTCTACGTCAACAGGTCCCAGCACGTGTACCTCACGGTGAACGACTACTACCGCAACGCAACCCGTACTCCGGGCGATGAACTCCTTGGCGACTTCCTCAAGAACTGGTTAGTGACCAACTCGTCAATTGACGCTGCTGCCTCGGCCGGCTCACTGTCGGTTGCCGGCAGCGTTTCTGGATCGTCCTCAGAGGACTCAGCTGCCGTCAGTGTGAATGGAGCTCTGTCGCTTACTATGGTGGCTGTGGTCGCCTCGATGCTCTTCTAGTAGGACAGCATGAGCTCCTTATTATTACTAACAAGCACAGTAATATGTAGTACACTATGTACGCCTTCTTTTCCCCCTGGTTGTCACCTTCAAAGAAACGCGCAATATTTCGAGCAGGAGATCATGAAACATCTATTGCTCACGCATGGCACTGAAAATCACTCCAGTACGCTGCGCTAAAGTTGCCCAGCAGCTAAGGTGCATAATAATAGTGTGTCGAAATGTGCGCAAAGTTGATCTGTGCACCGAAGACCGCCTGCAGCATCAACGTGGATATGAAGAGCGCAAGGATTACGATAAGCGGCAGCAGTAATTGCTCCGTCCGGTGCAGGAAAGGAAGCGCTAATGATCAACAACATTATACAGCACCAGGTAAGTATCCAAGCAGTTTGGCACTAAAATAATAAAAGTCAACCGTACCCATATAACCGAGAAAAGTGATGTACGTGTAGAATCCCCAGCCCAGCGAGTACAGTAGATTCCCAACCAGCAACACCACAAAAGAGTTCGACGCGAGCAGCGGTGTCAGTAAAAACTACGGCAACAACCCAATACAGTAAAAATGAGAACACAAGCCCCAAAAAGGTATCATCACAACACTCCTAACTTCCGACGAGATAGGTAGAAGAAAGAAAGATAGATAGATAGATAGATACCTGCAGCACGTAGAGGAAGAGGAACAGGATGAAGAACGAGTTGCAGTGGATGTCAAAAGCGAATTGCCACTCCACTCGCTGCTCCACGTACAACGCATCTCCCATACCGTGACTGTTATATAAAGCAGCAGTAATACATGAGTTGAGCCCTAAAAGGTATCCAGGTCTGCTGCACGCACCTGTTCCTCTGACGGAGATGGTGGTTAGCGGTCCACCAGCAGAGCGTGGAGATGACGAGCCCAAAGCCAAGCCATTCAACCACCACTGCATGAAACAGCAACGACGCATACTTAGCCGCGCTACCAACACGGAAGGCAATAGCCCATGCCAGTGTGGCTACGAGTAGGAAGGCGAACTGGATGACTGCGAACGCAGGGTCGTCTCTCGCCCAGCGGTTCTTGGTCTGTTTACGGTAGTATGCACTCTTGTAAACTTTGGCAGGCTGTACACAGAGCGTGACCATTTGATAGAAGGTGGCATCTAAGTCCATCTGACGGTAGTCCAGCACACGAGCAAAATATTCTGGGAAGGCGGAGCAGGAGCGGAACACGTCGGCACCTGCACGATTGACTTTCTTTTTGTGGCGACTGCCTAGTGGGTCAGAAGACACCACGTACTTCATGTCGATGCTTGTGCTTGGCTGCAGAAGCTCCTCGGAGTGCGTCGTGGGCGACAGCATCACGACGGACGAAGAGGGAATTGCCTGGAATAATCGAAATGACCGTTTTATTGTGATTAAGTACGATTACATGTACGTGTTGCACAACTTGCTAAAAATGCTACCCGTGTAACCGGTTCATGAACCGAAGGCACTTCCGCGGGAGTTTGGAGGCCTCGATGGCTGCTCTCCAGGCAACCAGACCTAAGTCGATAAGGCTGGGTGTGATTGGCTGATCCTTAGCCAAGTGTGAGGGCGTCGGCAGCTGCGACGGATCCGGAGATCGGTACAGTGGTCGAGGCTACTGGTTGGTTGCCAGAGCACGAAGAGAACGGAGAGGTGATTACGGAGTCGTGGGACGAAGGCAAAATCTAATGTCACTCTCTCTCTCTCTTTTTGTATATAGCCTCGTGCACTTTAAGTGCTAGCAAGTCTGGTCGCTGACATATTTTCAACAGGTTATGAGCCCAATGAATAAAGTCACCGACGACGCCAGCACTCGTTGCGAACGGCGAAAGGATCGGCATGGCTGACGACGTCAAAGACGAGAGCACTGCTGTCGCTCGCGAAAGGAGCAACAGCAGCAACCCCAGGGTCACGAAGGGGGCAACGCATCCGAACTACTCGAAATCATGCAAGGAATATCAGGGAGGCCGAAGAAACTCGAGGAGTCACAGTCGAAGCTAGAGAAGAAGATTGGGGGCAACGGAGACGGCGCGAATGGCGCCAGTGTGCTCTCAACTCCATCCATGAAGTCGAGCCTGTTTGCTACAGGGCTCGGATGTGGAGCTCGGATACACATCAACTGTTTGGCAGGTTTGCCAGAGACGTCACAGATGGCGTCGCTGAGAAGACCAGCGGCACCGCCCCAGTACTTTGCACAGCAACAGCCTAAATACGGCATGCCGGTGTCGCATCTGCAGCGCCTGTATGCTGAGGCAGCGCAGTAGGGCCAGCAGACGGCGGCTGCGCTGCCACAGCAGGAAGTACACGCTCAGATAGGGAGCCGGGAGGTTTCCTGGAATTTACAAGTGCCTGCGACCCGCAATCCGGACGCACGGCAGAAGGAACTTGGGATCAGACCCTTCGACGGTAAGGAATTGTACGTAGGGATGGGGTCTGGCTTCCTGGAGTGGGGTCGTCGTCTTGATCGACAGGTCAACATCGCCCAGTCGGCGTGTGGCTTCACGTGGCCCGAGAATAGTAAAGTGGATCTACTTGGGCATTACTTGAAGGGTACAGCGGAGAGGTATTACCACAAGCGGGCCGAGGCCTGGTGGGGACAATTACCTACACTACAGTATGTGATGGAGAAGATGCTGGGAGCATTTAAAACAAATGTCACTCTGGCTCCAGAAATGAAGCTGCTCACGGCGCCCAATGACGCCGGGGTCACGTGGCCAAAACATTACATGTATCTGGTAGCCGTTTCTGGGGCGCGTGGAGGGAGTGCGGACTATCTGGTACTGAATAACACAGTACAGTACGCATCCGTCGACCTGCGCATTGTACTGATGGCCAAGGTCGACAGTACAAGAGAAGATTTCCTGCAGCAGGCTGAAGAGCTCGCCCACCCAGATTTGACGCTTGCCTTGCGGGACAAGCCGACTGAAGACAAGCACGGGTGGATACTCGACAGTGTCGAGCAGGCACCTGTTAAGCAACGCGTCTTGGCTTGACGACGTTGAGTCGGTAGTCGACGTATGTCTGCAACCCAGCGGTGATTCGCTAAACGTAACTAAGAAGGTCACTCTGACACTCCGTGTGTCGACGTGTGGTGCTGAGAAGATAATCAAGTTGAGCGATGTGTACTACGCGGCGGATGGCGTTCACAATTTGATCTCGTATGGAAAGTTGGATGAAAAGGGTTTTAGGTTGACCTACCGTAATGATCAAAGTGTGGTAGCTGCCAAGAACAGAGTCGTGGTCGCTTTTGACGTTGGGCTGCGGCGCAATGTGCTGGTAGTTCAAACAAGGTTGACAAGGCACAGGAGACTGTGTCGGATGTAATCATGGCGGCACTGGACCACGAGGCGGACGTGTCGGACGACACGTAGCGCAGAATGCATCTCTAGTCGAATTCCACAAGAGGCTAGAGCTTCTTAACTATGACGAAGTGAGTGTGGTGTTGGGAATCCCACGTGAACTCTAGCTACAAATGTAGTTAGGACGTTCCCACAACAATACGTCTACTAGGATAGTAAACGATCGTTCGGACGGACCTGAAGACCCCAGTTCTACCCTTGCACCGAGACAAACTGGACCTTGTAAACTACTTATATAGGCCAACCAGTAAATAAAAGGAACACGCTACTAGCACGAGCGAAGGTAGGAGGTGTTATGAATCCTCATGGTCCCAACAGCGGAAGGGTACCGTAAGCTTTTTACGGTTGGAAGAATAAAAGGGATGCAATTCAAGCACTCCCACTCGTGCAAATAGGCAACAATAAGCCGTCACGTAAAACCTCCCGATAGTAATCGGCCAATACACAAAGTTTCTTGGCCTTGCCGGATGAACCCTCGCTACAGAGCTTCGAGTTCACCGACAGGCATAACACACTCAAACAAGCTTGACCAGACGCTTACCTTGAAGCCGGACGTCGCTCTGTGTGCTTGAGTGGAAATTCTGTTCTGTATTTATGTTTACCATTTCGGGTCTATTCCTAATAAGAAGTCCTAATCAAGTATACAAATATCAAGTGAACAATGATTCGTTATGGATCTTCTTGCACGCCAAGCGTCGTTTACACCGACGCATGCGCCTCTTCAACAGCTCTTGCGCTTTCCCAAACGGTGACTGTGTCTTCAAAAAGTAGCGGTGTCTTCCGCGCACTCATCCCAATCGCCACCGAGGGTTCGTGCGTAGATGGTCAGTTATTGGCCGCTGAATGCAAATCCGGTCAGTCCATTATTACCGTAATCCTTATGTGATTGGCGACAGTCAAAGTTTAGGTGATCCTTGAGGTGGTCCAGTCTTTCTGCCAGCATAAAATATACCTGCATAGAAAATAATATATAATATGCTCAAAATTATATTGGTTGACAAGCACATAAAGCGCGACGACACGAAATTTAAATCAATTTGATTGGCTGCTGGATTTGTCGCTAATGACCGAGCGTCACCAATCACATAAGGAATACGGTAATAATAAAGACAGCCTGGATTCAGTGACATATGGACTGTATCCAATATCCGTTGAGAGCTCGGTACCGACGCTGTCGAGTCTCTTGCACCTTGGAGTCACGGTGCATCACGTGACCGAGTGTTCGTCGCTTGAACATCTTGGGCGGTGTCACGTCTTTGTCGGCGGGTGATTATCCGCAAGTATGGAGAACACGTAAGCCATTAGATTATGGAGAAATCACTACACCACAACTTCCCTTGTCGCAATGGAAGCCACGGTACTGGTACCCGTTGTGACATTTCTTCATTCTCTAATTCACTATCCAGTCACTGAATGTCCAAGCGTTTGAATCGAACCGTGACCAGAGCGCTTCAGCGTCTCAATCCTCGCCGACGTCGCAAACGTGAACAGCTGGAGGTACGTCAGCTCACCTTCTTCTTGAATCATCGGCGCCTTGCTCATCACCATGCATTACTCGTCTTGTCTCTTAGGAGGGCGACACCGAGGTTTCGAACGCCGCTCAGCCTGCTACACTTCCCCCGACAGCAGCGTCCTCAGCCGGACCTCCGGCGCTTCCTGCTCCGGACTCTTCACCCCATGTGGCACTTCCTGTCGTCGCTGAACCCACGGAGATGGCTCCTGCTGGTCCTCATGCGCATGCTGGTGGTCCATCACCACTCACCGAGGATTCGTTGCGCGCCATGCTGGCTGAAAGTACGGAGGCATCGGTCGATCACATGATGACCTCGATAATTCCGTACTTGACTGCGATGGCTCATCACCAAGTGCAGCTCAGCGCTGGGCCTCCTCTCCACGGCGATGTCCACGCTCAACGTAACCTCGAGACTGCCGTTGGTTTCGATGATGTCCTCGCCGCTGTACAGCCTCTTCCTGACGCTGTCGGCATTACCCGACCAAGTTGCCAGCTTGGATCGTCAGCTGCGGTTTGCTCAGACCGAGGCTGCTGCCGCCGTACGTTCGGTGGCACCCGAAACGTGACTCGAGAGAACGCGGAGGCGTTCCTCAAAGCTGCCAACGCTGAAATCGAAGCCCTTCACAAGAACGTCAAGGTGCTCCGCGAGTCGAACGCCAAGAACGACGCCATGCTTGCAAGTGTTCAGGCCACCATGGAGCGACATTCAGAAGACTTAAATCGTCTGCACTGCGAGGTTCAAGCTCGGGACGCATTTATCGCCACATTGAACAAACCGCTGGCCCGTGAGCGCGAGGTGTACAAGTCTTCGATTGGTGCGAACACCGAGCAGACTTGGAAGGTTCACCTCCTTTTGGTCAAGCTTGCCCAGGGCAAGTATGTTGACAACGACACCCTCAAGGCCCTCGAGAACCAGCAAGATCGTAACACTAGCCTCCTTTAAGTGAATCGCACCCTCCGTGCACACGTGAGACTGGCCGGGATGGATCCCGAGGTACTGCGTCTGGCTGTTGACGGTACGTTCCTAATATTGTTCTTTCCACCGTGTGTTCAGCAACTAACGTTCGTTCACAATCCTTCGTGATAGGTCTGACTGCGGGTGAGCTGGACCTGGACGCCCTGGACTTGGACCAAGAGACGTTGGTCGCTTTGCAGCACATACAGTCCGCTGCCGCGTCCTCGGACGATCCACAAGCTCTTCCTGCAGCTTTGGCTAAGGCTGCTCATCAAGTGGCTTGGAAGGTTCACCTCCTTTTGGTCAAGCTTGCCCAGGGCAAGTATGCTGACAACGACACCCTCAAGGCCCTCGAGAACCAGCAAGATCGTAACACTAGCCTCCTTTAAGTGAATCGCACCCTCCGTGCACACGTGAGACTGGCCGGGATGGATCCCGAGGTACTGCGTCTGGCTGTTGACGGTACGTTCCTAATATTGTTCTTTCCACCGTGTGTTCAGCAACTAACGTTCGTTCGCAATCCTTCGTGATAGGTCTGACTGCGGGTGAGCTGGACCTGGACGCCCTGGACTTGGACCAAGAGACGTTGGTCGCTTTGCAGCACATACAGTCCGCTGCCGCGTCCTCGGACGATCCACAAGCTCTTCCTGCAGCTTTGGCTAAGGCTGCTCATCAAGTGGCTTGGAAGGTTCACCTCCTTTTGGTCAAGCTTGCCCAGGGCAAGTATGCTGACAACGACACCCTCAAGGCCCTCGAGAACCAGCAAGATCGTAACACTAGCCTCCTTTAAGTGAATCGCACCCTCCGTGCACACGTGAGACTGGCCGGGATGGATCCCGAGGTACTGCGTCTGGCTGTTGACGGTACGTTCCTAATGTTGTTCTTTCCACCGTGTGTTCAGCAACTAACGTTCGTTCACAATCCTTCGTGATAGGTCTGACTGCGGGTGAGCTGGACCTGGACGCCCTGGACTTGGACCAAGAGACGTTGGTCGCTTTGCAGCACATACAGTCCGCTGCCGCGTCCTCGGACGATCCACAAGCTCTTCCTGCAGCTTTGGCTAAGGCTGCTCATCAAGTGGCTTGGAAGGTTCACCTCCTTTTGGTCAAGCTTGCCCAGGGCAAGTATGCTGACAACGACACCCTCAAGGCCCTCGAGAACCAGCAAGATCGTAACACTAGCCTCCTTTAAGTGAATCGCACCCTCCGTGCACACGTGAGACTGGCCGGGATGGATCCCGAGGTACTGCGTCTGGCTGTTGACGGTACGTTCCTAATATTGTTCTTTCCACCGTGTGTTCAGCAACTAACGTTCGTTCACAATCCTTCGTGATAGGTCTGACTGCGGGTGAGCTGGACCTGGACGCCCTGGACTTGGACCAAGAGACGTTGGTCGCTTTGCAGCACATACAGTCCGCTGCCGCGTCCTCGGACGATCCACAAGCTCTTCCTGCAGCTTTGGCTAAGGCTGCTCATCAAGTGGCTTGGAAGGTTCACCTCCTTTTGGTCAAGCTTGCCCAGGGCAAGTATGCTGACAACGACACCCTCAAGGCCCTCGAGAACCAGCAAGATCGTAACACTAGCCTCCTTTAAGTGAATCGCACCCTCCGTGCACACGTGAGACTGGCCGGGATGGATCCCGAGGTACTGCGTCTGGCTGTTGACGGTACGTTCCTAATATTGTTCTTTCCACCGTGTGTTCAGCAACTAACGTTCGTTCGCAATCCTTCGTGATAGGTCTGACTGCGGGTGAGCTGGACCTGGACGCCCTGGACTTGGACCAAGAGACGTTGGTCGCTTTGCAGCACATACAGTCCGCTGCCGCGTCCTCGGACGATCCACAAGCTCTTCCTGCAGCTTTGGCTAAGGCTGCTCATCAAGTGGCTTGGAAGGTTCACCTCCTTTTGGTCAAGCTTGCCCAGGGCAAGTATGCTGACAACGACACCCTCAAGGCCCTCGAGAACCAGCAAGATCGTAACACTAGCCTCCTTTAAGTGAATCGCACCCTCCGTGCACACGTGAGACTGGCCGGGATGGATCCCGAGGTACTGCGTCTGGCTGTTGACGGTACGTTCCTAATGTTGTTCTTTCCACCGTGTGTTCAGCAACTAACGTTCGTTCACAATCCTTCGTGATAGGTCTGACTGCGGGTGAGCTGGACCTGGACGCCCTGGACTTGGACCAAGAGACGTTGGTCGCTTTGCAGCACATACAGTCCGCTGCCGCGTCCTCGGACGATCCACAAGCTCTTCCTGCAGCTTTGGCTAAGGCTGCTCATCAAGTGGCTTGGAAGGTTCACCTCCTTTTGGTCAAGCTTGCCCAGGGCAAGTATGCTGACAACGACACCCTCAAGGCCCTCGAGAACCAGCAAGATCGTAACACTAGCCTCCTTTAAGTGAATCGCACCCTCCGTGCACACGTGAGACTGGCCGGGATGGATCCCGAGGTACTGCGTCTGGCTGTTGACGGTACGTTCCTAATATTGTTCTTTCCACCGTGTGTTCAGCAACTAACGTTCGTTCACAATCCTTCGTGATAGGTCTGACTGCGGGTGAGCTGGACCTGGACGCCCTGGACTTGGACCAAGAGACGTTGGTCGCTTTGCAGCACATACAGTCCGCTGCCGCGTCCTCGGACGATCCACAAGCTCTTCCTGCAGCTTTGGCTAAGGCTGCTCATCAAGTGGCTTGGAAGGTTCACCTCCTTTTGGTCAAGCTTGCCCAGGGCAAGTATGCTGACAACGACACCCTCAAGGCCCTCGAGAACCAGCAAGATCGTAACACTAGCCTCCTTTAAGTGAATCGCACCCTCCGTGCACACGTGAGACTGGCCGGGATGGATCCCGAGGTACTGCGTCTGGCTGTTGACGGTACGTTCCTAATATTGTTCTTTCCACCGTGTGTTCAGCAACTAACGTTCGTTCACAATCCTTCGTGATAGGTCTGACTGCGGGTGAGCTGGACCTGGACGCCCTGGACTTGGACCAAGAGACGTTGGTCGCTTTGCAGCACATACAGTCCGCTGCCGCGTCCTCGGACGATCCACAAGCTCTTCCTGCAGCTTTGGCTAAGGCTGCTCATCAAGTGGCTTGGAAGGTTCACCTCCTTTTGGTCAAGCTTGCCCAGGGCAAGTATGCTGACAACGACACCCTCAAGGCCCTCGAGAACCAGCAAGATCGTAACACTAGCCTCCTTTAAGTGAATCGCACCCTCCGTGCACACGTGAGACTGGCCGGGATGGATCCCGAGGTACTGCGTCTGGCTGTTGACGGTACGTTCCTAATATTGTTCTTTCCACCGTGTGTTCAGCAACTAACGTTCGTTCGCAATCCTTCGTGATAGGTCTGACTGCGGGTGAGCTGGACCTGGACGCCCTGGACTTGGACCAAGAGACGTTGGTCGCTTTGCAGCACATACAGTCCGCTGCCGCGTCCTCGGACGATCCACAAGCTCTTCCTGCAGCTTTGGCTAAGGCTGCTCATCAAGTGGCTTGGAAGGTTCACCTCCTTTTGGTCAAGCTTGCCCAGGGCAAGTATGCTGACAACGACACCCTCAAGGCCCTCGAGAACCAGCAAGATCGTAACACTAGCCTCCTTTAAGTGAATCGCACCCTCCGTGCACACGTGAGACTGGCCGGGATGGATCCCGAGGTACTGCGTCTGGCTGTTGACGGTACGTTCCTAATGTTGTTCTTTCCACCGTGTGTTCAGCAACTAACGTTCGTTCACAATCCTTCGTGATAGGTCTGACTGCGGGTGAGCTGGACCTGGACGCCCTGGACTTGGACCAAGAGACGTTGGTCGCTTTGCAGCACATACAGTCCGCTGCCGCGTCCTCGGACGATCCACAAGCTCTTCCTGCAGCTTTGGCTAAGGCTGCTCATCAAGTGGCTTGGAAGGTTCACCTCCTTTTGGTCAAGCTTGCCCAGGGCAAGTATGCTGACAACGACACCCTCAAGGCCCTCGAGAACCAGCAAGATCGTAACACTAGCCTCCTTTAAGTGAATCGCACCCTCCGTGCACACGTGAGACTGGCCGGGATGGATCCCGAGGTACTGCGTCTGGCTGTTGACGGTACGTTCCTAATATTGTTCTTTCCACCGTGTGTTCAGCAACTAACGTTCGTTCACAATCCTTCGTGATAGGTCTGACTGCGGGTGAGCTGGACCTGGACGCCCTGGACTTGGACCAAGAGACGTTGGTCGCTTTGCAGCACATACAGTCCGCTGCCGCGTCCTCGGACGATCCACAAGCTCTTCCTGCAGCTTTGGCTAAGGCTGCTCATCAAGTGGCTTGGAAGGTTCACCTCCTTTTGGTCAAGCTTGCCCAGGGCAAGTATGCTGACAACGACACCCTCAAGGCCCTCGAGAACCAGCAAGATCGTAACACTAGCCTCCTTTAAGTGAATCGCACCCTCCGTGCACACGTGAGACTGGCCGGGATGGATCCCGAGGTACTGCGTCTGGCTGTTGACGGTACGTTCCTAATATTGTTCTTTCCACCGTGTGTTCAGCAACTAACGTTCGTTCGCAATCCTTCGTGATAGGTCTGACTGCGGGTGAGCTGGACCTGGACGCCCTGGACTTGGACCAAGAGACGTTGGTCGCTTTGCAGCACATACAGTCCGCTGCCGCGTCCTCGGACGATCCACAAGCTCTTCCTGCAGCTTTGGCTAAGGCTGCTCATCAAGTGGCTTGGAAGGTTCACCTCCTTTTGGTCAAGCTTGCCCAGGGCAAGTATGCTGACAACGACACCCTCAAGGCCCTCGAGAACCAGCAAGATCGTAACACTAGCCTCCTTTAAGTGAATCGCACCCTCCGTGCACACGTGAGACTGGCCGGGATGGATCCCGAGGTACTGCGTCTGGCTGTTGACGGTACGTTCCTAATGTTGTTCTTTCCACCGTGTGTTCAGCAACTAACGTTCGTTCACAATCCTTCGTGATAGGTCTGACTGCGGGTGAGCTGGACCTGGACGCCCTGGACTTGGACCAAGAGACGTTGGTCGCTTTGCAGCACATACAGTCCGCTGCCGCGTCCTCGGACGATCCACAAGCTCTTCCTGCAGCTTTGGCTAAGGCTGCTCATCAAGTGGCTTGGAAGGTTCACCTCCTTTTGGTCAAGCTTGCCCAGGGCAAGTATGCTGACAACGACACCCTCAAGGCCCTCGAGAACCAGCAAGATCGTAACACTAGCCTCCTTTAAGTGAATCGCACCCTCCGTGCACACGTGAGACTGGCCGGGATGGATCCCGAGGTACTGCGTCTGGCTGTTGACGGTACGTTCCTAATATTGTTCTTTCCACCGTGTGTTCAGCAACTAACGTTCGTTCACAATCCTTCGTGATAGGTCTGACTGCGGGTGAGCTGGACCTGGACGCCCTGGACTTGGACCAAGAGACGTTGGTCGCTTTGCAGCACATACAGTCCGCTGCCGCGTCCTCGGACGATCCACAAGCTCTTCCTGCAGCTTTGGCTAAGGCTGCTCATCAAGTGGCTTGGAAGGTTCACCTCCTTTTGGTCAAGCTTGCCCAGGGCAAGTATGCTGACAACGACACCCTCAAGGCCCTCGAGAACCAGCAAGATCGTAACACTAGCCTCCTTTAAGTGAATCGCACCCTCCGTGCACACGTGAGACTGGCCGGGATGGATCCCGAGGTACTGCGTCTGGCTGTTGACGGTACGTTCCTAATATTGTTCTTTCCACCGTGTGTTCAGCAACTAACGTTCGTTCACAATCCTTCGTGATAGGTCTGACTGCGGGTGAGCTGGACCTGGACGCCCTGGACTTGGACCAAGAGACGTTGGTCGCTTTGCAGCACATACAGTCCGCTGCCGCGTCCTCGGACGATCCACAAGCTCTTCCTGCAGCTTTGGCTAAGGCTGCTCATCAAGTGGCTTGGAAGGTTCACCTCCTTTTGGTCAAGCTTGCCCAGGGCAAGTATGCTGACAACGACACCCTCAAGGCCCTCGAGAACCAGCAAGATCGTAACACTAGCCTCCTTTAAGTGAATCGCACCCTCCGTGCACACGTGAGACTGGCCGGGATGGATCCCGAGGTACTGCGTCTGGCTGTTGACGGTACGTTCCTAATATTGTTCTTTCCACCGTGTGTTCAGCAACTAACGTTCGTTCACAATCCTTCGTGATAGGTCTGACTGCGGGTGAGCTGGACCTGGACGCCCTGGACTTGGACCAAGAGACGTTGGTCGCTTTGCAGCACATACAGTCCGCTGCCGCGTCCTCGGACGATCCACAAGCTCTTCCTGCAGCTTTGGCTAAGGCTGCTCATCAAGTGGCTTGGAAGGTTCACCTCCTTTTGGTCAAGCTTGCCCAGGGCAAGTATGCTGACAACGACACCCTCAAGGCCCTCGAGAACCAGCAAGATCGTAACACTAGCCTCCTTTAAGTGAATCGCACCCTCCGTGCACACGTGAGACTGGCCGGGATGGATCCCGAGGTACTGCGTCTGGCTGTTGACGGTACGTTCCTAATATTGTTCTTTCCACCGTGTGTTCAGCAACTAACGTTCGTTCACAATCCTTCGTGATAGGTCTGACTGCGGGTGAGCTGGACCTGGACGCCCTGGACTTGGACCAAGAGACGTTGGTCGCTTTGCAGCACATACAGTCCGCTGCCGCGTCCTCGGACGATCCACAAGCTCTTCCTGCAGCTTTGGCTAAGGCTGCTCATCAAGTGGCTTGGAAGGTTCACCTCCTTTTGGTCAAGCTTGCCCAGGGCAAGTATGCTGACAACGACACCCTCAAGGCCCTCGAGAACCAGCAAGATCGTAACACTAGCCTCCTTTAAGTGAATCGCACCCTCCGTGCACACGTGAGACTGGCCGGGATGGATCCCGAGGTACTGCGTCTGGCTGTTGACGGTACGTTCCTAATATTGTTCTTTCCACCGTGTGTTCAGCAACTAACGTTCGTTCACAATCCTTCGTGATAGGTCTGACTGCGGGTGAGCTGGACCTGGACGCCCTGGACTTGGACCAAGAGACGTTGGTCGCTTTGCAGCACATACAGTCCGCTGCCGCGTCCTCGGACGATCCACAAGCTCTTCCTGCAGCTTTGGCTAAGGCTGCTCATCAAGTGGCTTGGAAGGTTCACCTCCTTTTGGTCAAGCTTGCCCAGGGCAAGTATGCTGACAACGACACCCTCAAGGCCCTCGAGAACCAGCAAGATCGTAACACTAGCCTCCTTTAAGTGAATCGCACCCTCCGTGCACACGTGAGACTGGCCGGGATGGATCCCGAGGTACTGCGTCTGGCTGTTGACGGTACGTTCCTAATATTGTTCTTTCCACCGTGTGTTCAGCAACTAACGTTCGTTCACAATCCTTCGTGATAGGTCTGACTGCGGGTGAGCTGGACCTGGACGCCCTGGACTTGGACCAAGAGACGTTGGTCGCTTTGCAGCACATACAGTCCGCTGCCGCGTCCTCGGACGATCCACAAGCTCTTCCTGCAGCTTTGGCTAAGGCTGCTCATCAAGTGGCTTGGAAGGTTCACCTCCTTTTGGTCAAGCTTGCCCAGGGCAAGTATGCTGACAACGACACCCTCAAGGCCCTCGAGAACCAGCAAGATCGTAACACTAGCCTCCTTTAAGTGAATCGCACCCTCCGTGCACACGTGAGACTGGCCGGGATGGATCCCGAGGTACTGCGTCTGGCTGTTGACGGTACGTTCCTAATATTGTTCTTTCCACCGTGTGTTCAGCAACTAACGTTCGTTCACAATCCTTCGTGATAGGTCTGACTGCGGGTGAGCTGGACCTGGACGCCCTGGACTTGGACCAAGAGACGTTGGTCGCTTTGCAGCACATACAGTCCGCTGCCGCGTCCTCGGACGATCCACAAGCTCTTCCTGCAGCTTTGGCTAAGGCTGCTCATCAAGTGGCTTGGAAGGTTCACCTCCTTTTGGTCAAGCTTGCCCAGGGCAAGTATGCTGACAACGACACCCTCAAGGCCCTCGAGAACCAGCAAGATCGTAACACTAGCCTCCTTTAAGTGAATCGCACCCTCCGTGCACACGTGAGACTGGCCGGGATGGATCCCGAGGTACTGCGTCTGGCTGTTGACGGTACGTTCCTAATATTGTTCTTTCCACCGTGTGTTCAGCAACTAACGTTCGTTCACAATCCTTCGTGATAGGTCTGACTGCGGGTGAGCTGGACCTGGACGCCCTGGACTTGGACCAAGAGACGTTGGTCGCTTTGCAGCACATACAGTCCGCTGCCGCGTCCTCGGACGATCCACAAGCTCTTCCTGCAGCTTTGGCTAAGGCTGCTCATCAAGTGGCTTGGAAGGTTCACCTCCTTTTGGTCAAGCTTGCCCAGGGCAAGTATGCTGACAACGACACCCTCAAGGCCCTCGAGAACCAGCAAGATCGTAACACTAGCCTCCTTTAAGTGAATCGCACCCTCCGTGCACACGTGAGACTGGCCGGGATGGATCCCGAGGTACTGCGTCTGGCTGTTGACGGTACGTTCCTAATATTGTTCTTTCCACCGTGTGTTCAGCAACTAACGTTCGTTCACAATCCTTCGTGATAGGTCTGACTGCGGGTGAGCTGGACCTGGACGCCCTGGACTTGGACCAAGAGACGTTGGTCGCTTTGCAGCACATACAGTCCGCTGCCGCGTCCTCGGACGATCCACAAGCTCTTCCTGCAGCTTTGGCTAAGGCTGCTCATCAAGTGGCTTGGAAGGTTCACCTCCTTTTGGTCAAGCTTGCCCAGGGCAAGTATGCTGACAACGACACCCTCAAGGCCCTCGAGAACCAGCAAGATCGTAACACTAGCCTCCTTTAAGTGAATCGCACCCTCCGTGCACACGTGAGACTGGCCGGGATGGATCCCGAGGTACTGCGTCTGGCTGTTGACGGTACGTTCCTAATATTGTTCTTTCCACCGTGTGTTCAGCAACTAACGTTCGTTCACAATCCTTCGTGATAGGTCTGACTGCGGGTGAGCTGGACCTGGACGCCCTGGACTTGGACCAAGAGACGTTGGTCGCTTTGCAGCACATACAGTCCGCTGCCGCGTCCTCGGACGATCCACAAGCTCTTCCTGCAGCTTTGGCTAAGGCTGCTCATCAAGTGGCTTGGAAGGTTCACCTCCTTTTGGTCAAGCTTGCCCAGGGCAAGTATGCTGACAACGACACCCTCAAGGCCCTCGAGAACCAGCAAGATCGTAACACTAGCCTCCTTTAAGTGAATCGCACCCTCCGTGCACACGTGAGACTGGCCGGGATGGATCCCGAGGTACTGCGTCTGGCTGTTGACGGTACGTTCCTAATATTGTTCTTTCCACCGTGTGTTCAGCAACTAACGTTCGTTCACAATCCTTCGTGATAGGTCTGACTGCGGGTGAGCTGGACCTGGACGCCCTGGACTTGGACCAAGAGACGTTGGTCGCTTTGCAGCACATACAGTCCGCTGCCGCGTCCTCGGACGATCCACAAGCTCTTCCTGCAGCTTTGGCTAAGGCTGCTCATCAAGTGGCTTGGAAGGTTCACCTCCTTTTGGTCAAGCTTGCCCAGGGCAAGTATGCTGACAACGACACCCTCAAGGCCCTCGAGAACCAGCAAGATCGTAACACTAGCCTCCTTTAAGTGAATCGCACCCTCCGTGCACACGTGAGACTGGCCGGGATGGATCCCGAGGTACTGCGTCTGGCTGTTGACGGTACGTTCCTAATATTGTTCTTTCCACCGTGTGTTCAGCAACTAACGTTCGTTCACAATCCTTCGTGATAGGTCTGACTGCGGGTGAGCTGGACCTGGACGCCCTGGACTTGGACCAAGAGACGTTGGTCGCTTTGCAGCACATACAGTCCGCTGCCGCGTCCTCGGACGATCCACAAGCTCTTCCTGCAGCTTTGGCTAAGGCTGCTCATCAAGTGGCTTGGAAGGTTCACCTCCTTTTGGTCAAGCTTGCCCAGGGCAAGTATGCTGACAACGACACCCTCAAGGCCCTCGAGAACCAGCAAGATCGTAACACTAGCCTCCTTTAAGTGAATCGCACCCTCCGTGCACACGTGAGACTGGCCGGGATGGATCCCGAGGTACTGCGTCTGGCTGTTGACGGTACGTTCCTAATATTGTTCTTTCCACCGTGTGTTCAGCAACTAACGTTCGTTCACAATCCTTCGTGATAGGTCTGACTGCGGGTGAGCTGGACCTGGACGCCCTGGACTTGGACCAAGAGACGTTGGTCGCTTTGCAGCACATACAGTCCGCTGCCGCGTCCTCGGACGATCCACAAGCTCTTCCTGCAGCTTTGGCTAAGGCTGCTCATCAAGTGGCTTGGAAGGTTCACCTCCTTTTGGTCAAGCTTGCCCAGGGCAAGTATGCTGACAACGACACCCTCAAGGCCCTCGAGAACCAGCAAGATCGTAACACTAGCCTCCTTTAAGTGAATCGCACCCTCCGTGCACACGTGAGACTGGCCGGGATGGATCCCGAGGTACTGCGTCTGGCTGTTGACGGTACGTTCCTAATATTGTTCTTTCCACCGTGTGTTCAGCAACTAACGTTCGTTCACAATCCTTCGTGATAGGTCTGACTGCGGGTGAGCTGGACCTGGACGCCCTGGACTTGGACCAAGAGACGTTGGTCGCTTTGCAGCACATACAGTCCGCTGCCGCGTCCTCGGACGATCCACAAGCTCTTCCTGCAGCTTTGGCTAAGGCTGCTCATCAAGTGGCTTGGAAGGTTCACCTCCTTTTGGTCAAGCTTGCCCAGGGCAAGTATGCTGACAACGACACCCTCAAGGCCCTCGAGAACCAGCAAGATCGTAACACTAGCCTCCTTTAAGTGAATCGCACCCTCCGTGCACACGTGAGACTGGCCGGGATGGATCCCGAGGTACTGCGTCTGGCTGTTGACGGTACGTTCCTAATGTTGTTCTTTCCACCGTGTGTTCAGCAACTAACGTTCGTTCACAATCCTTCGTGATAGGTCTGACTGCGGGTGAGCTGGACCTGGACGCCCTGGACTTGGACCAAGAGACGTTGGTCGCTTTGCAGCACATACAGTCCGCTGCCGCGTCCTCGGACGATCCACAAGCTCTTCCTGCAGCTTTGGCTAAGGCTGCTCATCAAGTGGCTTGGAAGGTTCACCTCCTTTTGGTCAAGCTTGCCCAGGGCAAGTATGCTGACAACGACACCCTCAAGGCCCTCGAGAACCAGCAAGATCGTAACACTAGCCTCCTTTAAGTGAATCGCACCCTCCGTGCACACGTGAGACTGGCCGGGATGGATCCCGAGGTACTGCGTCTGGCTGTTGACGGTACGTTCCTAATATTGTTCTTTCCACCGTGTGTTCAGCAACTAACGTTCGTTCACAATCCTTCGTGATAGGTCTGACTGCGGGTGAGCTGGACCTGGACGCCCTGGACTTGGACCAAGAGACGTTGGTCGCTTTGCAGCACATACAGTCCGCTGCCGCGTCCTCGGACGATCCACAAGCTCTTCCTGCAGCTTTGGCTAAGGCTGCTCATCAAGTGGCTTGGAAGGTTCACCTCCTTTTGGTCAAGCTTGCCCAGGGCAAGTATGCTGACAACGACACCCTCAAGGCCCTCGAGAACCAGCAAGATCGTAACACTAGCCTCCTTTAAGTGAATCGCACCCTCCGTGCACACGTGAGACTGGCCGGGATGGATCCCGAGGTACTGCGTCTGGCTGTTGACGGTACGTTCCTAATGTTGTTCTTTCCACCGTGTGTTCAGCAACTAACGTTCGTTCACAATCCTTCGTGATAGGTCTGACTGCGGGTGAGCTGGACCTGGACGCCCTGGACTTGGACCAAGAGACGTTGGTCGCTTTGCAGCACATACAGTCCGCTGCCGCGTCCTCGGACGATCCACAAGCTCTTCCTGCAGCTTTGGCTAAGGCTGCTCATCAAGTGGCTTGGAAGGTTCACCTCCTTTTGGTCAAGCTTGCCCAGGGCAAGTATGCTGACAACGACACCCTCAAGGCCCTCGAGAACCAGCAAGATCGTAACACTAGCCTCCTTTAAGTGAATCGCACCCTCCGTGCACACGTGAGACTGGCCGGGATGGATCCCGAGGTACTGCGTCTGGCTGTTGACGGTACGTTCCTAATGTTGTTCTTTCCACCGTGTGTTCAGCAACTAACGTTCGTTCACAATCCTTCGTGATAGGTCTGACTGCGGGTGAGCTGGACCTGGACGCCCTGGACTTGGACCAAGAGACGTTGGTCGCTTTGCAGCACATACAGTCCGCTGCCGCGTCCTCGGACGATCCACAAGCTCTTCCTGCAGCTTTGGCTAAGGCTGCTCATCAAGTGGCTTAGGAAGGTTCACCTCCTTTTGGTCAAGCTTACCCAGGGCAAGTATGCTGACAACGACACCCTCAAGGCCCTCGAGAACCAGCAAGATCGTAACACTAGCCTCCTTTAAGTGAATCGCACCCTCCGTGCACACGTGAGACTGGCCGGGATGGATCCCGAGGTACTGCGTCTGGCTGTTGACGGTACGTTCCTAATATTGTTCTTTCCACCGTGTGTTCAGCAACTAACGTTCGTTCACAATCCTTCGTGATAGGTCTGACTGCGGGTGAGCTGGACCTGGACGCCCTGGACTTGGACCAAGAGACGTTGGTCGCTTTGCAGCCCATACAGTCCGCTGCCGCGTCCTCGGACGATCCACAAGCTCTTCCTGCAGCTTTGGCTAAGGCTGCTCATCAAGTGGCTTAGAAGGTTCACCTCCTTTTGGTCAAGCTTGCCCAGGGCAAGTATGCTGACAACGACACCCTCAAGGCCCTCGAGAACCAGCAAGATCGTAACACTAGCCTCCTTTAAGTGAATCGCACCCTCCGTGCACACGTGAGACTGGCCGGGATGGATCCCGAGGTACTGCGTCTGGCTGTTGACGGTACGTTCCTAATGTTGTTCTTTCCACCGTGTGTTCAGCAACTAACGTTCGTTCACAATCCTTCGTGATAGGTCTGACTGCGGGTGAGCTGGACCTGGACGCCCTGGACTTGGACCAAGAGACGTTGGTCGCTTTGCAGCACATACAGTCCGCTGCCGCGTCCTCGGACGATCCACAAGCTCTTCCTGCAGCTTTGGCTAAGGCTGCTCATCAAGTGGCTTGGAAGGTTCACCTCCTTTTGGTCAAGCTTGCCCAGGGCAAGTATGCTGACAACGACACCCTCAAGGCCCTCGAGAACCAGCAAGATCGTAACACTAGCCTCCTTTAAGTGAATCGCACCCTCCGTGCACACGTGAGACTGGCCGGGATGGATCCCGAGGTACTGCGTCTGGCTGTTGACGGTACGTTCCTAATGTTGTTCTTTCCACCGTGTGTTCAGCAACTAACGTTCGTTCACAATCCTTCGTGATAGGTCTGACTGCGGGTGAGCTGGACCTGGACGCCCTGGACTTGGACCAAGAGACGTTGGTCGCTTTGCAGCCCATACAGCCCGCTGCCGCGTCCTCGGACGATCCACAAGCTCTTCCTGCAGCTTTGGCTAAGGCTGCTCATCAAGTGGCTTGGAAGGTTCACCTCCTTTTGGTCAAGCTTGCCCAGGGCAAGTATGCTGACAACGACACCCTCAAGGCCCTCGAGAACCAGCAAGATCGTAACACTAGCCTCCTTTAAGTGAATCGCACCCTCCGTGCACACGTGAGACTGGCCGGGATGGATCCCGAGGTACTGCGTCTGGCTGTTGACGGTACGTTCCTAATGTTGTTCTTTCCACCGTGTGTTCAGCAACTAACGTTCGTTCACAATCCTTCGTGATAGGTCTGACTGCGGGTGAGCTGGACCTGGACGCCCTGGACTTGGACCAAGAGACGTTGGTCGCTTTGCAGCCCATACAGCCCGCTGCCGCGTCCTCGGACGATCCACAAGCTCTTCCTGCAGCTTTGGCTAAGGCTGCTCATCAAGTGGCTTGGAAGGTTCACCTCCTTTTGGTCAAGCTTGCCCAGGGCAAGTATGCTGACAACGACACCCTCAAGGCCCTCGAGAACCAGCAAGATCGTAACACTAGCCTCCTTTAAGTGAATCGCACCCTCCGTGCACACGTGAGACTGGCCGGGATGGATCCCGAGGTACTGCGTCTGGCTGTTGACGGTACGTTCCTAATGTTGTTCTTTCCACCGTGTGTTCAGCAACTAACGTTCGTTCACAATCCTTCGTGATAGGTCTGACTGCGGGTGAGCTGAACCTGGACGCCCTGGACTTGGACCAAGAGACGTTGGTCGCTTTGCAGCCCATCCAGCCCGCTGCCGCGTCCTCGGACGATCCACAAGCTCTTCCTGCAGTTTTGGCTAAGGCTGCTCATCAAGTGGCCCATGAGAAGTCCCACAAGCGCCTTCGACCAGGTGGCAAGGAGTCAGACGACGAGCCGGATGATTCTGACGAAGACAAGGCTCCCATTCCGACGGATAAGGCCTGTACTTCGATGGCAGCTGCCGGTCTGGGCGATGCGCCTCATGCCGACACTTCAACTCCCTCAGCTCCCAAGTCGGCACGTCGGTCGCTGTTTGGTCCGAAGGCATGGAAACAAGCGGCCCAGAAGAAGCGCCAGAAGACTCGTCCTCGCTCTCCCGCCAAGTCGCCTCGACGTCATATGAAAACTCGGTCCAAGTCTGTACCGTCTCCACCTAGCTCATGGTCGCCACCTCCTACACCAGCATCTTCCTCAACTCTCGCCGTGGTTGACCTCAGCGGCGATCAGAGTGGCGTGGACATGGTGGATGTTGATCCAATTGGAGTCCCGTCGGTTCATGAAACTTCCACCGAGTCTTCGGGTAAAGACGTGGACCCTGGGGATCACGACGATGTTCCCGGCCTTCCTGACGCCCCTTCGCGTTCGCCTCAGGGTCCTCCCGATGTGGCCAAGCCGCCAGCTTCGACGATCTCTCCTTCTTCAGCTGATATACGTGCCGCCGAAGAGGCCTTGCGTGAAGCTGAGGAAATGCGACTCATGTTCGGCTTAAGTGACGAAGGTTAAGAGTCGGACAACACTGTCCCACCAAGCAAGGCTGCTTCATCGTCTGCTGCGGCTTCCACGACGGTTGAAGTCTCGGGAGTAATTTCCACAGCAGCGCCTGCCCCTGTTACAGCTGCTCCACAAGCCTCCGTGTCTTCAAAGCTGGCTCTGACTGTTCCACCAGCTGCCGTGCCAAGTGTTTTTTTGCCCGACTTTTCGATGGAGATTGATGATGGAAATGTTGATGACGATCGTGGAGGAATCGTGGATGACGATGAACTTTCGGTGGATAACTCTCCTAATGGTCCAAGTGATGGCGGTGATGCTCCGCCACCTACCGAGCATTCAAGTACAGTCGATGACGAAGATATCGAAGATTCAGACGGCAACTGGAGCGGTCATGGCCTTGCTCGGCCTCCGACTCCTCCTCGGCCAAATCCTTCGTCGCTGGTCACTTCGCCGATCTCCTGTTCCGGCGTCTCCTCGTCCGTTCTCTTGGACTCTCGATGCTGGACCTGGGCACAAAATCACGGCCACCTACACTTCGGTGCCGCGTCGTGGTGGCGCACCGTCGGTTGAGCCATTGCCTCACCGAGTGTTGCCTGGTGCTCGCCCTACGGTGCCGGCTTCGTCCACCTTGCCACTGTGGGTTCTACCGTACTTGGACATGGCGTTTGCCGACGCGGGTGCCAAGAAGTGTTTCGAGCGACTCTTGAGCATGACCCTTCCCGAACCAGCTGGTGAGGTAACCGTCCGTACGACGTTGGAGGGTCTCCAAGCGTATTTCGACTATTCGCATCCTGATCACCCGTACCAGCAACTTCGACAGCTCTACCCTCTCCAGGCGTGTCTCTTCGACACCGTCGACTTCGATCCAAGCGCCCCCATCTCAAAGCGTGCTCCGATTGAGACTCGTCTCAAGTTGATCTGGGCGAACCGTCGGGGTGACGGTGGCAAGCAGAGTGACCTCGGGTTAGCGTTATGGGAGCGTCTCCACTGGCTTCCGTTGGCTGGCATTGAGCGAGGTCTCGTTGAAAAAGAAAAGAAGGTCGATCACGACAAGGAGCTCTTGAAGGAACTGAGAGCTCTGTTGAAAAAGCTCTTCAGTGAGCGCGACCGTCGTGCCGATTGTCTCCGTAACAAGTACCGAGAACAGTACATGGCGTGGAACCGTGACTCGATTTCCTCCGGTACCTCCGACACGCCGTTCATTCGCCCTGAGTTGCTTTTGGAGCCGTCGAAGCCGTGGTACCGTATTGAAAAGTTGTCGTTCGCACCTCGGACATCTGACTGGCTTTCCGAAGTTCCGGCTCTCGACGCTCGTCAGCCCTGGCGTACTGGATGGATGAACGCGCCGCATCAGAACCCGTACAGCACCACGTACTTCCCGTGCCAGGGTAATCCGGGGCTCTTCAATCCTCGTGGTACGCGTTTCGTGGATGTGTACCGAAGCGTGCTCGTTGATCCGTCTCTGGATTCTACTGAATTTATTTCGACCTGGCGCGACTTGTTTGACTCGCCATCGGTTACTCCACGTCCCATTCTGGCTGTTGCTCCTGTTGAAGCTGATACCGAGGATTCGCAGGCTCCGGCTGCGGCTCCAGCTGCCCAGGTTCAGGTTCCCGATGAAGAGGAGAAGGAGAGTGGGGACTCAACTTCGTTGGCACTCTTGGCTACCGCCGCCAGGCAATTGGAGTCACTTTGAATCCTCGCTGCATGTTCCACGACGTTCTCCAACATCTCAGCTAACTGTTGAGGGGCCCAGCGAGGTTTCGTTTTCAGTGGTCGCTCCTCCATCGGCATTCATGTTTTCCTATTCTTAATCCACTTCCACAGCGTAATCATGTTCATGTTGTTCTTCAAATGCATGTACAATTTTTTGTTGCAGTAACGTTTTTCCGCCTGTTACCACAGGCTGCATCGCCCTGTGGACAGTTCACACGTGATCCAGTCACGCTAGTCTTCGTCCGCCACTTGCGCCATCTGCAGCCGATTCTCGCTCTTCTTGGCTCGCAAATAGTCGAACAGCAGACCTCCACATGACAAGTTGGATGCTGGTTCCCAAGTTGGATCTTCATAACCAACCCACTTGACTTTGAACTCGCGTACAGCACGTTCCGTACTCGTCGACAGTGGTGTTCTGTCGTCGAGGATGGCCTCGACTTCGTAGTCACCGGCAACTTGATCTGGTTCCCAGCTGTCTTCAGACAACAGCTCATCGTCGAAATCGAGTCTTGCTTCATTAGTCGCGTCTAGTACCAACCGAGAGTTCGGTCGACTGTTGAATTCGTTGACAGCCTTGAGTCTCGACACATGCACCACTGGGTAGAAGCGATACCCACTTCGGTCTGGCAGTTCCAGCTCGTACGAAACTCTTCCACCTTGCGCTTGATCCGAAAAGGTCCATGCCACCGATGAGCTAATTTCTTCGTCAAGACCGGTTTGACGCGTTCCATGTACAGCCACGCCCGGCTCCCAATCTCAAAAAGAAATCTCGGTGGGGCTCTTGCAGGGTCATCTGCCTCTTCCGAAGATACTCGAGGGTCCACCGAGTGTTCATTTCCACTTGGTTGAGGTACAGAGGCTTTTATCAGTCGACCCAGGGCATCATTATGCTTTTTAGCTCTTCGCTCCTTTTCTACAGCCTGATAATCTTTGGCCATAGCTAGGGCGATCTCATGCTGTCGATTGATCTCACGCCGCCACGCCAGTGCGTCAGATTGCTTGCCGAATCCTCGTTTGAGTGATGACGCTATCGCCCTCAACGTCGACTGCGCATCCCAACCGTGGACGAGGTAGAACGGTGTTTCCTTCCTCGTAGTGTCCTGAGAAGTATTTATAGCGAACACCAGCTTCTCTGCGATTTCGTCCCAATCTTGCTGTAGAAGATCTTCCGCGTACACTCGTACGGAACTCATCACCGACTTCACCGAGCTTCCTGCTGTCCATTAGCCTGTGGCCAATAGCTCAAAGTCGCTCGTGATCTTGACTGCATCATCTCCGCGAACGCGTGGAAAACCTCGCTCATGAAGCGTGGGTCGCGGTCGTGCCTGATCAATGATGGGGCTCCGAACCGTCGGTACACACATTCTTCGAGCACTTGAGCAACACTCAGCGCTGTTGTATCCGACATAGCCTTGGCAATAACGAATCTCGTGAACGAGCACTGAAATAGGAGCAACGCCGTGTTGCCCTGTGTGACTTCGGTAGTGGAATCACAAAATCCATCGAGACGATCTGGAACGGTCGTTCGGCTAGTACATTGCCAGGCGAGTACCCACGAAGCTGCGGACGGCTTTTACTCGAGCTGCAATCCGGACATGACTTCACATGCTTCTCCACGTCAGCGTACAAACCGATCCAATAATAATCAGACTTAACGCGATGGAACGTTCTCACCACACCTTTATGTACACCTTCCCGCGAGTCGTGACAGTTTTGCAAGACTTCTTGAATCATCGTTGTCGGTACCACAAGCCGCAGCTTGGTCTCTTCTTGCCAATCGTGGTCGTACCGACGATTCAATCCAAGATAGTGAAGCACGCTGTCTTCTGATAGTACGAACCGGTCAGCATACTTCCAGGCATCTCGAATATTTTTTATAACTCAGCTCTTCTGCTTTGCCCTGAAGCACTTGATGTTAGACCACTTCTGCTCCTCGTCTTGTGCTACCATTATCCGTCTGCGTCGTTCCCGCTGTATTGCTACCGGGTAAACATCTTCCGCATCAGGAAATGCCACTGGTACCGTCTTGTGAGGATGGTCTGGCAAATCTTCGCCGATTGAATCTTCGTTGGACGTCTCTCGTCATTCTTCATGCTGTTCTTGAGCTTTTGAGGCCCCCTCCGAGTGTTCATCGGCAAACCTGACGCGTTTCTTGGCTTTCGTCTGTCGCCTAGTCATCACTGCAATATTACCATAATCGCACTCTGGTGAGCTGTAATCAATTTTCGAAAGTTTTCCACTTTGAAGACTCGCTGCCTGACAGTACATGTACTTGACGCTTTGCTCCACGTGACGAAACATCTACCGAGTCTTCATCCGGCTCGTAGATCATTTCTTGGATGCGAGTCATCGACGCCAATTCCGACTTTCGAGTTTCAGCTAAGAAGACACGACTGACCTTTATTCCAGCGCTTCAGTAGCTAACGAATCCGCGGCAGCGTTGTATTCTCGTACGACATGAAGATATTTCACTGATCGAAGCTTGGCCGTGAGTTCCTTATGAATATTCATCAGCGCTAGCAGAGTTTCCTTCCTGCATGCGATCACCCCTAGTGATTGTTGAATCGCGAGCCTTGAATCACCAACGATGACTAAATTCTTGGCACCGTGCGCAATAGCAGCTTTTACACCGTTTATCATTCCTGTGTACTCTATCTCATTCAACGTGGTGGCCGAGAGGTAAGCGTTTGCAGCAATCACTATCTTCCACTCAGGAAGGCTCCACAGCACCCATTAACAGCTCCCGTAGCCACCGTGCTTCTCTGTCTTCGCTGATCCGCCAAAAGACATGACGAACCCACTGTAACTAAGGGGAAGCCTGGCGTACAGCAACGCGGGGTCCATTCGAATAGTCGGAGAGCCCTTGTTTGGAGGTGCCACCGGCGCGAGTGAATCTTCCAGGTCGACGAAGCTCATGATGCTTGACTGCAGTAGCTGCGCGAAGGCGACATCTTTCTCCTTCACGCGCTGCACCTTCAAATGCCACTGCGAACTGGACCGCGCGTCCGAAGAGAGACTTCGACTTGTGCACCCACTCTAACGTCGAGAATCGTGTATAGACATGTAGCGTCTTTCCTGCCAGCTGGACGGAACAGATCTTCAACAGCAAAAGTAACGCCAAAACTTCCTTCTCAGCAGGATGGTAGTTTATCTCGGATTCCTTGAGCACACGACCGAGGAATCGTACAGGGTGTAACTTGCCTTCGTGTTCTTGCATTAGCGTAGTACTCAACGCCCATTCATTCGCAAAGAGCATGACATGAACTTCCTTCGACCGGTCGAAGTGCCTTAGGATGGGTGAATGTGAAACACTCGTCTTCAATTTTTCGAAGGAACGACGTGCCACAGAAAGGCCGCCTTCAACGGCAAAGTCCTCTTCCTTGAGCTGGTACAGTGCCGCACCGTAGACCGCGAAGTCTTGAATGAAGCGGTTATAGTAATTAACCGCTCCAAGAAATGACTGCATCCCCTTCTTACTCGTTAGAAACGAAAGCTCGGTGATGGCCGCAAGCTTCTTGGGGTCAGCCCTGATACCTTCTGGCGAAATTTTATGCGACAGAAAGTCCACCTTGGGTTGGCTGAAGATGCTCTTGGTGAAGCTAATGCTGATCCGACACTGTGCAAATCTTGCCAGCAATCGGTCCAGCGTCGCTAGGCAACTGTCGAAATCCTCGCCACCGAAGCAAATATCATCCACAAACGACCGTCGACCAAACACAGGTACGAGCGATGATTCGTCCGGTTTCCTGTTCGTAAACATGTTAGCGACTGGGCTGTTGACGAGTTGTAGTACAGGGTCGGCATCCACCGGTGCTTCGCGGTCTGCCGCGAACTTCGTTTGAACTGAACCCTCGGTGCTTGGCCCACGACGCTCCTTGGCCTGTTCTTCAGCTAAACGCATCCTCTCCGAGTATTCAAACCAACCTCCTTTAGGCTGAACAAACCCCCAGAGTGCGTTGTCAATCATACGTTGGTAGATCATCGGCGCGTTCTTTAACCCGAAGGGTATGCGTAACATGTTCGAGTGCGCAGACAAACGCCGACACTTGATGTGGTGAAGTGCTTTCTCAGAAATAAGAGAATGGGCCTGACGCGGGGTCACTGTCCCGAATCAGTGACAATTTCAAGTGATTAGAGAGGATTTGGGTTGGCTGGCACGGATGCAAGTTGCCTGTGGTGGATTAGCCATGACGAGCAGCACCCCGTATGAAATGACGATGGATCTGGTATGAGCGATGTACGAGAAGGCAAGATCCACCAAGACTTACCTCGGATCCACCCTTACCTGGATTCACCTAGATGGATATGGGATATACTATACAAGAGTGGATCGGGTGTGGATCCTATGAAGGAAGGATGGTAGGTGCCCTCTGAAGGTGGATCTAGTAGCCACGGCTAATGAGGAGTCAAGATCCACCGCGAGGTACCCCGGATCCCATACTTCCGTGTTCGGATCCAAGGAGGGAGGATCCCGCCTTGAGGGACCTGGATCCAGGGTATAGGGATGATGAATGCAGTGGATCTCGAACTTTCGTGGGACAATGGAGATCACAGACGGTTGCGAGATGATGTTGGATGATTGGAGAGCTCAGATCCACGACGAGTGTACACTTACAGTGAAGTGGGTCCAAGCGACCTGGATCCGGACAAGTGCACTCATAATGTGGCGAACACAATGATTACGCCATGGATCCGGTGGAGCTTATGATAATACAGCTAGGATGATAGGTCAAGGAGAAAAAGGACATACAGCCGAGCCTGGTAGGGGATTTAGCAGGTAAGAGACATAGAAGGTAGAAATTCAGGCAGGAATTGGCTTAATTATCAATACAGACTTCAATTTGCACAGTATCACGCAAGTGCCTTCCTGCCCTCAAGAATCTGAGCTACATTTGGCCGTACGAGCTCGGTGAAGGTTGGGAATTGCGAACCTAGTGTTAGTAGTGATAACTGGATAATGCATTGGCCAGATCCTACAACCTAGTGAGCTTTCCTTTACACGTGCAGATCCGAAGGGTCAACCGGATTTACTACTTGGCCGGGTATACCTAAGAAGCTCTCAAATCTCAAGATCCCGTCACAGGAGGCGGCAAGTACGACGCAAAGGAAAACACAAAGGAAAGGGAACACACCCGCAAGGCAACCCTACGGCCAGATCCACGATCTAGGCCCCGGATCCATAAGCTCGAATATTCGCTTAGGATACGGAACCATCCACGGACGCAGAGTGAAGATTTTCCACTGCTGCTCCACCCCATCCCCACGTCTCGCCAAGACACTCAAGCTTCACCACTTGAACTCTTCGGAAGTTACCGAGAGAGCAAGATCCCGCCCTACCGACGGGTACACAAGGTGAGGAAAGTTCAGCAGAACACGGATCATCGGGGGACCCCCTCCGTTAGTCGGCGTCTCGGCGCTGTTGGTAAGTTGGATCCAGCAATCTCGCAGATTTTGCTAATCCCGCTACACCACAATGGTGCGCGTGTCCGGATCTTTTGGTGACTCGGGATTTCACCGTGAGTCCCAAGAAGATGCCCAAGTGAAGATTGAGTCAGGGGAAGAGGCGTCGTCGGAGGTCGGATCGACGAAGACGCTGCTGAATGAAACAAGATCCGCGGATCGATGGAGTCCTGGGAGGAACTCTGTCGACGGAAGAGAGGTGGATCCGGATCTAGAAGAAAACCTCTGTATCCTCCCCAGGTCCCCTCGGGGATCCCTGCGGATCTTGACGCAAGTCAAGATCCGCTAACAAAACAAGGGAAAGTGAAGGCGAAACGGTATGCATTTGCAGATTCACCGGCTAAGCCAACACCGTACCTAAACCCAACCCCGCTAGTCGAAGAAACGAGAAAAAAAACGAAAACGAGTAAGACTACGCGGAAGAAGATGCAAGCTCCAGAGTCGGAAGAAGACCAAGCTGGATCCAGGTCAAGCTGGTCCGACAAGGATCTCGAGTTTGTGTATCGCCACCAAGCTTTACGTGACTTCCTGCATCAAGATCCTGTCATGCAGATCCTGATTCCACGACAGATCGAAGATCCAAGGGAACCGGTGAGAGCACCAACGAAAACGGCGAACAAGTTGGTGGCAGTCAAAGATCTATTACGTTTGCTTACGGAGTCAGGCATCGTAGCTGGTGTGTTCGACGCAGAGGATATCTTCGAGCTAGACCTGGATCTCATAGTATCCGCGACGCGGGACCTCTTTGCCAGAGTTAAGTCCATCACCGGAGAAAGGTCGCCCACTATGGATCCGGTGTCGTCACCGAGGATCAGCCAAGCTGCGTCCTCGAACTACGAATCCGCCGCTGAGGATGAGTCAGACACGTCGTCCGAACCACGACGCATGACTTTAGGACTCTCCGGGGCATTCATGCTGGAAGCGCGGGCGAGGATCCGAGGACAGGAAGTCCCTGTGAACGTGAAGGCTCGGGATCCAGTAAGCCCTACGCGTGATCTGACACAATCCAGCCAGGATCGAGCCAGATCCGGCAAGAAGCCAGTGGGATTATCGTCAGATCGGGCTCAAGGTAATCGCCTCACGGATCCGGTCTCGCCAGTGGACCAGACGGCCACAGGCTCTTCCGACACTTCCTCGGGCACCCTGCAGCGGCACTTCGAAGCTGCGATGAGTCGTTTCCTGGCCGAACAGGGTATGAGAGCGCCCGTGCCACAAGTGCAAGTGCTCCACGAACATGGAGCACGAGACGTGGAGATGGAGTCAGTGGAGGGAGACAACTCCCATGATGAGTTCGACCCAGATGATCTGGATGGCCCATCCACTTCGTCAGCAGTGGTAGCAACAGCCACAGCCGGGGCAAGTGGATCGTCCATGATCCAGAGGGTACGGATCTCAGCCATACCGGATCTGAAGGAGTTCACGGGCAAGGATCAAGACGAGGATCGAGCGAGAACATGGATCAGCAAAGTCAAGTCGGCCCTCATGAGAGATCAAGCGTCGGATGCTGAGAAGTGTTTGACCTTTGCGGATCTGCTAGCGGGGCCAGCCAGGAACTGTTATCGGCAGCTGGGCAGATCCACTAGGAACAAGTGGCCAGATTTGCTGCGCAGTTTCCAGACCCAGTACTGCGGATTGGGAGTGTCGGTGGCACGACAATACTACCACGCTCGCCGCAGATCGGATAAATCCCCGCTAGAATACCTACATCGACTAAATGTGGCCGGTCTACGAGCCAAGTTGAAGATCAAGGATGGGGGATCCAAGGTACTGCGGGAACACGTGGATCATTTCATCGAGACATTGGGAGACGTGGATCTGGCCGACAGGCTGACCCTGTTACGACTTCCCGACGCAGACGAGCTTGAGGAAGTGCTGCGGGCGGTGGATCGCGCGAAACACCGCCAGAAGAAGGCGGCGGTCGGATCCGGCAAGTATCGCCAAAAGGCTCCGACGCCTACGGCCCCAGCTCGACGTGTCCACCAAGTCACGGCGCCCGACTCAGGAACTGAGTCAGGATCCGACGGTTCGGACTCCGACCCTGAAGATTACCGTCGAGTCTGTCTCACTGCGTCCAACGATCGAACGGCGAAGACCGGAGACAACTCCCGACCGGGGGATACCGTACCCGGGGACCGTGGGATGTACAGATCCCGAGATCTCATGGACGGGGCAGCACAAGTCAGGTGTTCGCAGTGCGGATCCCGGAAGCACACTGAATCTGGATGCTGGAAACATCTGGTCTGTGAGAAGTGTGGCAAGAAAGGTCATCCCGGAGATCATTGCTTCTACGTGTGTCGCGGGTGTGGCGAGATTCACGACGTCGGCAAGTGTCCGATGGAAGAATTCTACAACCAGATCCGCCAATGGTTTGATCCAGCCAAGCACAGAGGGATGTTGCCAGAAGGGGCCGAGAAGATGTTAAACTAGGACGCTCGCCGGGTTTGAATCCAGTACGAGCCGAGCGTTCTAGGTACTGCATTTATGCATTTGTGAACAAGACATCGCTAGATCCAGGTAGCAGGACCCTAGATCCAGTCGATAATACACGTGATCTACATGAAGTATCAGTTGCCAAGATCTCTAGTTTGCGCCAAGTGGATGAGTTTTCCAGATCCGAAGTCTCTTCAACCCTGGATCTACAAAGGGGAGAGGCACGTGGTTACTGGGAGAAGCGTCAACATGGTCGATGGTTTGAGCCTACCAAGGGTGAGGTCACTGCGGATCCCCCTAAGGTCTGTCAGGTCACTGGATCCCGTGGATCTGAGGATGTGGGATCCATGGATCTGCTAACCGGGGAGTCCCGTGGATACTGGAAGTACCATGCCCCAGGAAAGTGGTTCAGACAAGCCAATGTAGGGGGCAAAATCAACAATGAAAAAGCAATCCTACTCCTAGATAGTGGTGCCGAGGTGTCTATACTAGATACCGCCTTTGCTCGTAAGGTTGGGTGCCAAGTGGATGGGAGTCGGATCCAAGATTGTGTTGGGATTGGTGAAGGCGTGTACCGTACAAACGGGAGAACGCGAATCAAGGTCACGTTGGCAGGTTGTTTGGTGTACTGGTTTGATATTTGGATTGAAGATCTCGCTGGTCAAGACGCCATCCTCGGGATGGATTTCATGGTACCAGCCGGAGTGAGGTTGGATCTGGCGGATGGGACACTTTGTTTCCCTGACGAGATGCGGATCCAGCTCAGCGGACGGCGGCCGTTGTATGGAGCGAAGATGAGGATCATAAGGGCGGATAAGACAACCTGGATCGAGCCCGGGGAAACCTGGGAACTGCCAGATCGGTTAAAGTGGGTGGAACATGAGAAAGTGTGGGTCACCCGGGGCGAGAAATGGGTGCCTACAGTAATATAAGGACCAGGTCGATCACAATACCTCCAGGTCACGAACGTCAGCGACAAGAGACTATTGCTGGACCATTATGAGGAGATCGGGCGATGGTTGGCGAAGGACGGTATCCCTAGGCGACCTGGATATGTGTCAGTGGGATCCCGCCGCTACAAAGAATGGCAGAATCTGGCGTACGAGGCGACTACCGAGATCGAATCTCTCGGAGAGGTGGAGCTCCCGGCGGGGCCAACTGGCCCCTTGGTGGATCGGCCTTCATATCCATCTCCGCGAAAGATCCTGCAGAGGAATCGTCGGATCGAGATCCCAGCGATGGAGGTTGGATCCACGACGGGGGATGATCCCCAGAGTCGTCCCCTAGATAACGCAGGGTCGGTGGATGAAGGATCGCAGAGGGCTGAAGCCGGACCGCCAGATCCCGCCGACCCCAGAGTGGATCCTAACTTTGCATGGGGCAAAGTGTCTGGATCCTTGTCGAGAGTGGCCGCACTAGCTAAGCAGGAACCATCGTGGGTAAACCCTCCAGAGGATCAAGTCGATCCAAAAGGTGGCTTCCCCAGTACCAGGATACCCGACCCCACGAAGACAAAAGGGATGACGGTCGAAGGAGAGTCGCGGTGCCTGGATCCAAGGGTGGATCCGACAAAGACTGAAGATGAACAAGTCTGCTACCGTGAAGGCGGGGATCTACACGCCGAGGATCTTGGGGAAGGCATGGCGGTGATCCCGGAGGTACCACTGACCACAGAGGAGGTCACGATTGATGATATCCAAGTGGATCCAGGGGCGAACGAACCCGCTGAAGTGGATCGTCTACGTCAGAAGATCTGGGAAAGCCGACATCTGCTGATCGGTAAGGGTAATGCGTTACCGCCCGCCGCCCGCGGAGTCAAATGTGACATCGGTGTCGGCGACGCGAATCCGATCGCTCAAAGGGTGCGGAAGGTGGCACCTCAGTTCCGAGAAAAACTATCGGATCTGATTAAGGGCCTGCTGCAAGCCAAGACCATCAGCTTCTCAACGTCCCCGTGGGCATCTCCGGTGGTAATCATCATCAAGAAGAACGGGTGGATATACGTCTGTGCATTGATTACCGGCTGGTTAACAGCCTGACTCGATTGATGGTGTATCCGATGCCTCTAGTCAATGAGCTGTTGGAAGATTTGGATAAAGTACTCTGGTACTGCTCTCTTGACATGGCCAGCGGGTTTTGGGTAGTTACTATGACGGATCGAGCTCGCGCGATATCCGCATTCATCACACTGTTTGGACTGTTCGAGTGGAACCGGATGCCGTTTGGATTGAAGAACGCACCCCAGATCTACCAACGTCTGATCGATAACGCCCTCTATGGATTCACCCGAATACCGGAACCCGAAAGGGGTGGATACGGGGAGGATCACACGGAAGTAGACCCATTCGAAGCAGGAGAGCCGGGGGATCCTGGGACCCCGTCTGTGTTAGGACGCAGATCTTACATCGACGACATTTTAATCCCGGCGGAATCGTGGGATCAGTTGTGCGAAAGAGTGACATCCCTACTGGAGGCGTGTACTAAGTGGAATCTCTCTATCAGTGTGGTAAAGAGCTATTGGGGGATGCGCAAGGTGGATTACTTAGTCCATCGAGTTTCCAAGGAGGGATTGGAGGCGAATCCTAAGGACCTGTCTTCGTTAGCCGATTTGTCCTTCCCACAGTCGTTACGGGCGATGCAATCCTTCTTGGGCAGTTTGAACTACTACAGTCGGTTCATCAAGGATTACGCCCTGTTTGCCGCGGTATTGTATGAATTGAGAGAGGTAGATTTTGCTGCGATGACCACTCCAGCTGTCCGGATCAAAATCCAACAAGCTCTGGCCCGGGAGATGTCGGATCCACGAAGGGATCCAAGTGGTACGACGTCAGAAGAGGACCTAAAACAGGAGCTGGATCCACCCCGGGACCAACGGAGAGAGGATCCAGTCTGGATAGAGACGACGAATCAGAACGTGGAAAAGGCAGAATCTCGGTGGATCCGAGCTCAATACGCATTCGTGGAACTGAGGAACAGGATCGCGACCACGCCTATCCTCCGTCATTTCGATCCGGAACGTCAACCTACGGTAATAGTTTATGCCAGTGACTGGGCAGTCTCAGCAGCTCTGGTACAAGAACATGAGGGGATCTGTCATCCAGTCACCTTCGCCAGCCGGACACTGAAGCCGAATGAACTGAACTACGGAGCGGTGGAGAAAGAGATACTCGCGCTCCTGCGCGTGTTGGATCTGAATTATAACCTGCTAGTGGGAAGATCCATCCGGATCCTGACTCGACACTCTACGTTAGCCTGGCTGTTCAAGTCGGCCGGGTTACAAGGACGTTTAGGACAGTGGGCAGCTTTACTCTCGCCTTGGACGCTGGAGATTGTGAAATGCTCGAAAGGGGAAGACGAGATCCTGGGAGTCTTGGCCGCGAGCATCACTCCTCGAGCTAAGATGGATGAGGCGCTGACTAAGATCGCTCCTAAGAAAGAGCCCAAACGCCGGATCCAGATCCCGATCCCGACGGTACAGGTGGATGAGGATCTGTACGTCCTAAGTTTCGATGGATCCGCTCGTGTACGACGCGGAGGAGGAGCATACAGTGCAATACTGTGGAGACTTCCCGGATGGGAAGTTGTACGGGCCAGATCCACTTACGCGGAAGGCCTCACCGTTAATGAAGCGGAGTATAACGGACTCCTTCTGGGTTTGGATTTACTAAAGGGACAAGATCCAAAAAAGCTGGTGATTTGTGGGGATTCAAACTTGGTGATCAGACAGGTGCGAGGTGAGATTGACAGCAAGGCCCCGGCCCTAACACTGTACGGCAGAAAGTGATGATCCACCTGTGTGGTTGGATGAATCACGAGTTGGTACATGTCAAGCGAAATTGGAATGCCAGTGCAGATAGCTTGGCCAGTGCCGCTTTACGGAATCAATGTGGGGTTGAGGTGGAGAGAGAGGCCGAGCGTCAGGATCTTGTCACACTAAACCGACTAGACGAAGTGGTGGTAGTTGGATCCGGGAAAAGGACAGTCCAGGTGATGGCTGTCACTAGGTCCAGAAAAAGGATTGGATCCAGCCCCCAGATTCTCGAGAAAACATTTGTGAAGGGAGTCCGCATGGAACGGATTCTCAAAGCACAGAACGAGGAAGCGTGGATCTTGGGACTAAAGAAGTATCTGATGGGGGGTGTACGAGACCTGAGTCGAGGGGATGCCAAATCCTACAGTATTATCGCTACGGATTACGCAGTGGATCTGAATGACTTGCTCTTCTATTGCCCCCCTACGAAGAGAGTCAACGAAGATCGGGATGGATTGATGAGACTGGTGATGCCAGAAACCTTACAACAGGATGTCCTACACCACTACCACGCTAGCTTGGAAGGCGGACATCAGGGTATTGGTCGGACCTACCAACGGATCCGGGAATGTTTCCACTGGAGGGGACTATTCAAGAGCGTGCAACGATATGTCGGTGAATGTGTGGATTGTGAGACGGGCAAGGGCAGGCCCACAATCGAAGGGGAGTCACCTGGGAATGTCCAAGCGACTTACCCTTTCCAAATCATAGCCATGGATCATATCCTCTCGTTGCCCAAGTCGTTCAAAGGAAACACAGAGTTGTTGATTTGGGTGGATCTGTTTACCGGATACGTGATAGCCAAAGCTAGTGCGTCTAGAACTGCGCAAACCATTGCCGAATCGTACGAGGAGTGCGTTTTCCGAAGATTTGGGGCTAGTGAGATGATTAGACATGACCGAGAGCCAGGTTTTATGTCTGATTTCTTTCGGGCTTTCAACCGGATCCTGGGGCAGCGACAGCGAGCAACCATGGCATATCGTCCCCAAGCTAACGGGTCGGCCGAACGCATGGTGCAGACGATCACGAGAGCACTCAAGATGTATGTCCAGGATTTGGATCAGAGGGATTGGGATGAGTACGCAGAACGACTCCCCTTCGCGATGAACACCGCCCAAGACAGGATCCGGGGTGATACCCCATTTTACTTGGTACATGGGTGGGATCCCAAATCCACCCTGGAAGCGGCCATCCCAGTATGCAGCACCAAGAAGAGAAACCGAGATCCAAGGCGGTGGCGATACCAAGTCCAGAAATACTACCGGCAAGCTAGATCCCAGGTGAACGAACGACTGCGGAGCGCGATACAGGATCGAGCGGATCGACACAACGAAGACGCCCGTCCACATCAAATCCAAGTGGGATCGCAGGTGTGGCTTTATTTGGATCGAGTGAAAGAAGGGTACGCCCGCAAATTGGCCCATCTATGGCATGGACCGTTCCGGGTGAGCGAGAAGATTGGAGAACACGCGGTAAAGCTGGAAACGGCAGGTACCGAATATCGCCTGTTCCCTGTAGTACACGTATTCAAGCTGAAGTTGGTCAAAGAATATCCGGATCGGCCGCAGATACGTCTTTCGGTGGATGTATCCGAACGCGTTGACTTCGACGAAGTCCTCCTACCGGAAGATAGTTGGAATGTGGATCTTGAAGCCGACGAGTTCGAAGTCGAGAAGATCACCGATATGAGGTCGGGGAAGCGAACTAGATACGGACGGATTTACCGTGAATTTCTGGTGCATTGGCGTGGATATGACGAACCCAGTTGGGTAGACGAGGCAGATCTGAACTGTGGAGCATTACTCTATGGTTTCTTGCGGGATCGTACGAATCGTAACAGATTCGGCGTGATGCAGTCTCATGAAGAAGAGTAGGGAGGGGATCCATGGATGTGAGTTGGTCATGTCGATGGGAGGATGAAGAAGGACCCACAGGAAGGGTGTGGGCCAGGAGGAGGAGGATCGCTGATGTGAGTTGGTCACATCGGAAAGAAAGAGAAGACGAATCCACAGGGGAATGGCGGATTAGGAGGAAGGAGTGAATGTTTATGCATAAGAGTGACGTTTTACGTGCGAGGAGTCCTGCTTGATCTCAAGCACGAGCTTTCAAGGGCCCGAACTATACTGACCCAATTGAAACTGGGTCGTTGGCGCTAGATCCGGATGAAATCCAGGCGCGGATCCAACCGGATCCGGGATCCCACCCAGATCCAGGTGTACACTGAAAGGGTGGATCCCGCCCAGATCCAGGTGTACGCTGAAAGGGTGGATCCCGCCCAGATCCAGGTGTACACTGAAAGGGTGGATCCCGCCCAGATCCAGCTGTACACTGAAAGGCTCTGACTAGATTTCTCAACCAACGAGGAAATGTTATAGACATATTCAAGTAAGGGAGTGTGGATTATAATAGCTTATGCAAAGGGCTAGCTCGACCCAGTTTCCAGTCGCTAGTTACTGCTACGAAATGAATCCACGAAGACTGAAACTGGGGGCGTGGCGTCAAAGAGTGATGAGGATCAGGTAGTCTTGGGCTGAACGTTGAAGAACTTGCCCACTAGACGCTGGATCTGGCGTCCTGGGTGTTGGCTCAGGTCCCCGCGACACTGGATACGCCAAGGCTCGGCTTCGTCGATCTCTCGCAAGGCTTCCAATAGGCTCGTGGGCTCTGGGCGATGGAGGTTGGGATCCTCCAAGTTGGCTTGACGGGATACGGATCCCGGAAACCAAGCCACCTTATCCCCGCGTCGGGGAAGATGCAAGAAGGATGGATCCAACAAAATATCCACGTCACACCAACCGTCCTGGATTGCCAGCACGAGGATCACAGGGACTCTCTTCCAAGCTCGGCCAGCATGGCTACGTCGGTTACCCCGCTGCTTGTTGAAGTTGGACAACCAAGTCGAACCCTGCCGTTGATTCCGAGAGATGGGGAACCGCTGAGTGCCCTCCCATATAGCAACCCGGTGCTTGGAGACGAAATCCCGGAACGCCCGAACGAATACCCCGAGTCGCCCACGCACATCACCCCTGAAGCTAACCGGATCCACCGGTGTGGTGACCAGCGTATCCCACGGGGCAGCACTTGTCAGTTCTTCCACGAGAGGTCTGGTGACGAGCGAATCTACGTACCCGGCCCTCGGGATGGCGTCCGCTGTCCGAGGGAATATCCATTCAGCTCGAAAAGGCAACTCAGGGAACAGGACCGTGATCTTCATTGAGATCACCGCGACCCGGTTCAACTTCTTGGCGGACCAAGGCTCGATGTCTCTGGTAGCGAAGGCCACAGGAGCATGTCTACCAGGGATGAAGGCGGCATCCGGACCGAACGGAGCCACGGGGAGCATCCCTGGCAGTGACGAGTTAGGGGGAGCGGGGTTCAAGACAGATCCAGGGGATCCGCCACCGTGAGACGATCCCGGGGATCCGCCACCATGAGGCGATCCTGGGGAACCGCCACCATGGGGCGATCCTGGAGATCCACCACCATGAGGTGACCCCCCTCCACCAGATCCGGGGGATCCGCCACCAGGCGACCCCCCTCCGCCAGATCCAAGGAGGCCGCCACCACGAGACGACCCCCTCCCACCATCGCTACCCGATCCGCCGTCACTGTCGACTTGGATCGCAGATCCCGCAGTGTCGCCTCCGGATCCGGCTGTGCCAGCGACTTGTGGAGGCGGGGTCGAGAGGGATCTCCGCCGGGCTTCGGATCGAGATTGGGACAGAGCCCGTCGCGTTTCTTCCTCCAAGGCATCCTCAGCGGCTCGAGCCTCCTCCGAATCCTCCGGCCTCATCGTCATCGTCGTCGTCATCGTCCTCATCGCTCAGAGTGAAGGGATACGGGCCGGAGGACGACGTACGCTTCGACGACGATCGGTTAGGAGGCCCTGAGCCGTCGGACCAGTCCGACTCTTCATCCTCGTCACCCTCCGAGCTGCCAAGTCCGCATCCCGGGGGAATGACACGTTTAGCGTTCCCCTTCCCGGATCCAGCACGGGCGGGCGGATGGCCGGTGGAAGCTGGCCGGAGAACGGCAGGCGTCGTCACCGAAGGGGCAGTGGTGGATCCCGACTGAGACTGTCCGGATTTAGCCGTAGATGGGGCTAACCCCGTCGTAGGAGCAACGATGGCTGTGGATTCAGTGGACACCACTGCCTGGGACGACGGCGCAGTCGTGGATCCAGTTTTTGGCGCCGATCCCGACTTGGATACAGCAACGGATCCAGCCTTGGCGGTTGATCCAGATTTGGATGCCGAAGATCCCGCTTTGGATGCCACACCGGACCCAGTCTTGGGTCCGGATCCGGTCTTGGACGCCGTAGATCCAGTCTTGGGCCCCGATCCAGTCGCGGATACTGAAGTCGACTTGGATGCAGTGATGGGTCCGGTCTTGGATCCGGCTCCAGACTTCGAGGGAGAGGCGGAAGTTTTGGACGTGGATGTGTGACCCGTCTTGGATGTGGATTTGGATCCTGCCTTGGGAGCGGATGTGGGTCCCACCTGAGAGGCCGCCTTAGAGGCCGAACCGGTTTTGGATTTGGCCTTTGGGGAAGCGCGAGCATGCTTATGAGGACGGGGGATCCGGTGATAGGAGCGGGAGATGCACTACGCGGACGTTTCGCAACTGACGGATCCGCCCCACTTACAGACGGAAGAGGAGCAGAGACGCTGGCAGCACGAGAGGTTCCCGACAAGGGAGGAAGGGGATCCGACACGGCAGCTGTCACCAGCGCCAGTCGTCGACGAGCCAAATCCCGCTCCGATAAGCCACGATCGTGCTCCAGGACCAGCTGTTGCTGCTGAGTTTGGGCTGCAGCGAGTCGATCCCGGAGTTTCGCATCGGCTTCTTTCAATTTGTCACCTGGATTGACAATAACGAGTGAATATGGGGCTACTAGCAAGGGCTAAAAGAGGATCCACGTACTCGTGCGGCGAAGCTTGGATTCCAGCTCCGTTTGCGTCCGCTTGGCATCCGCCCACTCGGTAGCCGCCTTGTCCCGCTGGAGTTCGCTGTCCGCCAATTTCGCTTGGATCTCGTCGCGCAATTGAGTTATACGCACGAACGCTTCGAGCGCGTAATCTCGTCCGGCAGACGCTTTCTCGAGCGACTCCTTGGTATCCTGCAGCTCCTCAGAAAGTTGGGCCAGAGCTACATCCGGCGACGAGGGAGGTGGATTTGGCGCGGGGGACCCTCCACGCGCCGACCCTAAGGCGGATCCGCCCTGGGTGGATCCCACATAGTCGTTGGTTACCACCTCCTCTTGAGTCAGGCGCAACTCGTCACGGAGTCGATCCAAGCTCGCGTCCGTGGCTGCCCTAGCAGCCTGAGAATCCTCCAGATCCCGCTCCAGGTCGTGGATCCGGGATTGGAGCTGGTGGATCTCAGACCCGGCAAGCGCCATCTCCCTAAGGAGATGGTCGTTGTCATCTCGCATGCCATCTCGTTGACGGGAGGCGCGATCCAGCCGTCCGGTCAGGTCGCGGATCTCGACCGCTTGATCAGCCAACAAGAGTCGCAGGTCCTGCGAACGAGAGGCCGCACGGTGCTCCCACCCCTGGATCTCCATAGCCTGGTCATGGACTTGGGCTCGCAAGGTCTGAAGTTGGGTAGTGTGCAGAGACGCAGATTGGTCTTGGGCATCTTGAGCCGTCTGGAGCTCCGCCGTCAGGGTTTGCACCTGATCGGAAAGAGCCTGGGCTAGAACCCGCAGATCGGTGGGCGACATGGAAGACGGACTGACCGGAGGGTGGTGGATGGGGCCTTGCCCGACGATTTGCCGGTACGCTTGGCGGGAGACATGTGTCACGAAGGGGAGAAAGCGGTTGTGGATGCTGGTAATGCACGCCGTGAACGCTGTTGTGCAGCGCCGACAACGTACAGGAGGCGATTGTGGTGAAGTGCTTTCTCAGAAATAAGAGAATGGGCCTGACTCGGGGTCACTGTCCCGAATCAGTGACAATTTCAAGTGATTAGAGAGGATTTGGGTTGGCTGGCACGGATGCAAGTTGCCTGTGGTGGATTAGCCATGACGAGCAGCACCCCGTATGAAATGACGATGGATCTGGTATGAGCGATGTACGAGAAGGCAAGATCCACCAAGACTTACCTCGGATCCACCCTTACCTGGGTTCACTTAAATGGATATGGGATATACTATACAAGAGTGGATCGGGTGTGGATCCTATGAAGGAAGGATGGTAGGTGCCCTCTGAAGGTGGATCTAGTAGCCACGGCTAATGAGGAGTCAAGATCCACCGCGAGGTACCCCGGATCCCATACTTCCGTGTTCGGATCCAAGGAGGGAGGATCCCGCCTTGAGGGACCTGGATCCAGGGTATAGGGATGATGAATGCAGTGGATCTCGAACTTTCGTGGGACAATGGAGATCACAGACGGTTGCGAGATGATGTTGGATGATTGGAGAGCTCAGATCCACGACGAGTGTACACTTACAGTGAAGTGGGTCCAAGCGACCTGGATCCGGACAAGTGCACTCATAATGTGGCGAACACAATGATTACGCCATGGATCCGGTGGAGCTTATGATAATACAGCTAGGATGATAGGTCAAGGAGAAAAAGGACATACAGCCGAGCCTGGTAGGGGATTTAGCAGGTAAGAGACATAGAAGGTAGAAATTCAGGCAGGAATTGGCTTAATTATCAATACAGACTTCAATTTGCACAGTATCACGCAAGTGCCTTCCTGCCCTCAAGAATCTGAGCTACATTTGGCCGTACGAGCTCGGTGAAGGTTGGGAATTGCGAACCTAGTGTTAGTAGTGATAACTGGATAATGCATTGGCCAGATCCTACAACCTAGTGAGCTTTCCTTTACACGTGCAGATCCGAAGGGTCAACCGGATTTACTACTTGGCCGGGTATACCTAAGAAGCTCTCAAATCTCAAGATCCCGTCACAGGAGGCGGCAAGTACGACGCAAAGGAAAACACAAAGGAAAGGGAACACACCCGCAAGGCAACCCTACGGCCAGATCCACGATCTAGGCCCCGGATCCATAAGCTCGAATATTCGCTTAGGATACGGAACCATCCACGGACGCAGAGTGAAGATTTTCCACTGCTGCTCCACCCCATCCCCACGTCTCGCCAAGACACTCAAGCTTCACCACTTGAACTCTTCGGAAGTTACCGAGAGAGCAAGATCCCGCCCTACCGACGGGTACACAAGGTGAGGAAAGTTCAGCAGAACACGGATCATCGGGGGACCCCCTCCGTTAGTCGGTGTCTGGGCGCAGTTGGTAAGTTGGATCCGGCAATCTCGCAGATTTTGCTGATCCCGCTACACCACACTTTACGTGCTAGCAAGGTCATCATGACTGCCCAGAAGCCATTAGCAGCATCCAGCGAGCAGAACCATAGGTAACACTCGAGATCGGTCAACAGATTGTCGACTAGCGGCATTGCATACTCCATGATTGCGGTGATAGCATTCACCATCTTGTAATCGATGCAGAGCCGGATGTCCAGCCCGTTCATTTTCATCACAATCACGATTGGCGATGCCCATGGACTGTCTGAAAAGACGATCAGTCCTGCTCGCAGCAGAGCGCGCAGCAGCTCGTACAGCTTGCCGATGAATCGTAACGGCACGCGTCTGGCACGCTGCTTAATTGGGGCGTGCCCCTGCGTGTCGATATCGCAGACTGCGCCGTAGGCGGGCGGCGGCAGTGCGTTACCACTAGCAATCAGGATGTGCTCGTGGCTCTTCAGCGTTGCGACCAGACGTTCCCTGCGATCGTCGACAGCTGGGGGTCAGCAACATTGGGCGCATTGTAGTCTATAGTCGTGTTGATTTCTTCGGTAAGGTCCGGCAGGAATGCCAACCCCTTCGCGTAGTCTTCCAAGCCAATGTTGTTTAGCTGGGTGCTCGTAGAAGGCATTCCTTGCGTTCTCCGTTGCTTCATTTCCTTCGGTTGTTAACACTCGAGCAATAGAGATGTACGTCTCGTCCAAAGTCGATACGGACTCCTCTCTTGACTCCAAATTGACATCCGCCTTGAGTTGAATACTCGGTACTGGGTCCATCGCCTTCCCATCCTGGTTTCCTATCTCTGGGCCACCTGCCGAGACTTTGTTCGCAATGTTGAATGCGCAGGCAACCGACATATTGGGCTGTTGACTTTTGTTCAGCGCCTCGGTCGGCCTTTGTCTTGACAGTTCGGCATTCGCACCACTCTCGCAACGAACACTCGGTGCCGTATTCACCACCTTCAGCGCGAAGTCTGCATCCTCTGAACCAACCACCGATGTCTCGTTCGTAAATTTGACTGCGCACAAGCCCGGGACAACTTCGCCAAAACTGGTGACTCCATCTAATCCAGTGCTGTTACTTGTCGCTTCCGTTGTCACCCCAGACTTGAAACGAGCACTCGTTGGCGTATGTACCACGTTTACCGGTCTCAGTAGTTCGTGGGTACGCGCTACCGAGGCTTCTTTCGCGTTATTGCCTCCGCCATGGGTTGTCGTGTACGTGTCCAAAGGTTCTGCGGAAGGCTGACCGTCGGCCGAATCCCCGGCTGTCACCCCAGACGCCAGACAGGCTTCCACTCGTTCACGTTCTTCCAGGATCAGTGCCCAGCGCTCTGCACATGTCAGACGATCACTAGAATCCACTAGCGAGTCTTCTAGAGGTCGTGGTAGCACTCCACTGGGTTCTGGGTAGTCCGGTCGCTCAACTGCCGAAGGCTGAGCTGCAAGCCATTGCTCGTAGATTTCGCATTCACGCTAAAACAACTCACGGTCTCTGCAACCTTCGTAGGCCAGCACTTGCCAGACTTGATACTTCTTGGAATCCAGGCGCACATAGCGCGGCAAATCCCCATCTGGAATCCACATCGCGATCGAGTCGTGTGCTGGTAGGTACACAGTTTGGTCGGACACATTGGTCAATCGAATGCTCTGAGGCCGTCCACGTCGAAACCTCGTCACTGACGGGATTAGCTTGTTCGTTCGACGAACACACAGTACGTGTTCCTCCAGACCGACGTGGCGCTTCGCTAGTCGATATTCTCGCCACTCGTGCGCTTGAATGTCCAAACGCTCGGGTGGCCCGGCGTTAACATGGGAGCCGAACTCTTCGCTGTCGATCATGTTCTTGGTCTTGATCAGCGGGATTTGGACTTCGTGCGGTAATTGCGCCGCGCCGTGAAACAGGTCCAACCGGATCCCAGCTGGGATCATAAAGTCGGTCCCAAGTACCACGTCGACGCCTGCACTATGCGCCATTACCCACATCTCGAACTCGTACACCATCTCCCATCCAATCGTAATCTTGACGCACGCTCGTCGCGTCGTAGACACCTTGCCTTCGTTAATTCCTTGAATGTCAATGCGGCGTCCGTGATCGGGTACATCTCGGAGTCGCAACTTCTTGGCAAAGGCGTCAGTAATCACACTAACGTTCGCTCCCGTGTCGAGATGGATCCTCGTTCGCTGGTCGTTCACCGCGCCTTGCACCAGAGCTCTCATTCTGATCCGTCGGTCAAATTTCTTGGCCGACCACCACCCCTGTCTCTCGCCAGGGTTCAACTTCATCATCTTGGAGTGACCCTTGGGCTCGTCTCGCGCTGCACTCGAAACCAAGCCGAACGAACCCTCGCTGGTCCCTTCATCAGCATCATCACACTCCACTCTCTCTCTCTAACACCTCCACTAAGGATTCTACACCTCTCCTTTTCATTTTCCGTCGCGTTCATACTTGTTACGTAATTATCAGGCCATTCACTCTGCCCCATGAAAGCAAAGATACACTCTGCTTCCATTGAAGGCTCGGTTAACTGTGGCAGCCCGATAGGGACCAACCCAGTTGACTGCCTAGTTTATATGACGTTCTTGAACGACGGCCTTGAGCTCTGGTGGGAGTTCCTCCTTCGTGCCTTTAGTACGCACGAATTTGGCAAGGCTTGGAAGTTGCGGAAAAGTTCGCATTGTCCAGCATCGTGGAGTTGTTTGCAGAACTTGCATCGCTTGCTACAGTAGTGGGCGGAGTGACACATGCCACCGCACACCGCGCATCGTCCGTACTGTGGGCGTCGGCTGTCGCGGTTGAAGTCACGTCGACCGCGTTGGTCCTGATTGAACCCACGGTCACCACATCGGCGATCTTGATTGAAGCCATTCACGCGGTCAGGCGTGTTTCCACGCGGTTGACGGTTGTCTGAACGTACGTAGGTGCCTTCAGCAGCTGCACGGCGCTCATTTTTGTTAGCAGCGGCGAGGTATCGGTCATTTTCATCCAATGAGAAATCACCATCCGTATTATCGGGCTGAAAGTCGTTGTACTCGTCTTGGACATCGTTGTAAGCGTTCGGATCTTCATTTGAATACTCGGTGCCCCCTTGAGCAGCTGCACAACCCTCCAATTCAGCTAGTAGGTCATCCACTGTGGCTTCAATGAGCGTCACTCTTGGTTTATTGCGGTTGTCATCGCGGCGACGGCCATCACGCCGATTATTGCGGGCGTACGCATCGGCGCGTCGCGTGTCACGACGCTTGGAATATCAATACTCACTGGCACGCTTGACCATTCTCTCCTTGCCCTTGAGAACATCTTCGATAATCTCTTCGAGCTCGTGAATGTCGGTGACTCGAGTGTGGTAGAGACTCTCTGCCAACTTGTCATCTTCACACGTTGCCAAGAACGGCTGTACGTGTTCTTTCGAGTTGCGACCACTCTTCACGAAGTGTAGACGGGCGTACCGAGCGTAGCCATTCAGCCTGTTTATGTAGTCGCACAGATGTTCGTTACGTTCCCGCTTTCCAGAGTAGTAACGGGACAGTGCCGTCTGCGTTAACTGCGAGCTGTAATAGCGAATGAACGCATCGCTCAACAGCTTCAACTTGCGCTTCTTCTTCGGAAGTTGACGGGGGCAATGAACTGCTCCGTCCCGGAGACTCAGCTCAAATGGAATGCACCATTTGTCGGCATCTGTGTGGGTTCCAGTCATTTCGTTGACGAACCCACGGAGCCACGGCATACAGTTCTCGCTCTTGTTGCAAGAGCCTGAGAACGGCGTGATGCGATCCAACGGTCGGTGCGAGGCCATTTCAATCCTTGGTGTCGGGTCCACGTTGTTTAGCGTCGCCAGCTCATTTTATCATCTGACGCATCAACCCGACTTGAGGATCTTCCTCGTCGAGTGTGCGCACCAAAATGTCATTGTCACTTGACGAACCGTTGCTGTCGACTTGACGACGTCCGGCACCACCTTTGGGAACTCGCGCACCGCCCCGGCGACCGAACGAGCCCTCGTTACCAGCGTACATGTGTTGCATACGGCTCTCCGAACGTGGTGTAACCATGTGCGAGTTTTGAAAGTACGGTGAAGCTTCGATAGTGCCAAAGGCACCACGCTCAGCTCCACGCTTGGTCGGAGGAGTACGAACGAGTCGTTGGGGTGTCGGCGGCAGTGGAATCGTGGACGGATCTTCATCTTGAATCATCGGTCGACTCACAGGCCGCTTTCCGGCGTTGATGCCAACCGCGCCAAACGCCTTCCGAAGCTTCTTCTTCCATTTCTGGAGAGCAGCTCTGGCTTCATGAGGACTCAAATCTTGGAGTGACATCGTCGATGGTTCTTGAAACCCAGCGACAATAGTAGCGAAACTGAATCCTCGGCAACTTGACTAGTCGACACCGAGTTGACTGGGTATTAAAGTTCCTGTGCAAGCGCAGACCAGTCGGCCTTTCTCTTGGGGATGGGCTTGAACAGCTGCATCCACTCATCATTCTGCATCAGCGCTTGTACGCGGTCGAAAACGCGCTTGGCGGCCGGTGTATCACCGTTGATCGGTGGGCGAGGTGTTTTCAGCAATACCGAATACTTTGCACTCACCACCGAGAGTTTAGAACCCCCGGCCCCATCGTCATATTCTTCATAGGTCCCGCAACATCGTCCAGCTCTTCGGCGAGGTTCCTCGAAAGAGACCTGGTCGCCCCGCTCGCCCCGATGATAGCGTGGTCGTCTCCGGTGTCGCTGCGCCTGGCTCTGGAGCCGGCGTCTTGTCTTCGTAATCTTCATAATCGTGGGCGTCAGGACCGATGTCAGCCTCGTCGTCAAAACTCACCGAAAGCTCGGTGGCGGCTGCAAAGCGCACAGCCGGGCTTGAACTCTCGTTGCGAGCTCCGCCAGACTTGGCAGGCGTAACTGGTACCGTCGGTTGTCTTTTCGCCATGTTTCTTGTTTTCTTTTTCTGGTTCTTCTTCTCTTGGTAGCTCGTAAAGTGGAAGGCCATACAAACAGTTCACAACGGCCACAATCTGTTTCCGGGTCGCCGCACCAGTTGTGGTGTTGGGAATCCCACGTGAACTGTAGTTAGGACGTTCCCACAACAATACGTATACCAAGATAGTAAACGATCGTTCGGGACAAACTGGACCTTGTCAACTACTTATAAAGGCCAAACAGTAAAAAAAAAAAAAAGGAACACGCTACTAGCACGAGCAAAGCTAGCAGGTGTTATGAATCCTCGTGGTCCCAACAGCGGAGGGGTACCAGGCACGGGTAAGCCTTTTACGAGGGCACCGAGTGTTCAACACTCGGTTGAAAAAAAAGGGATGCAATTCAAGCACTCCCAGTCGTGCAAATAGGCAACAATAAGCCGTCACGTAAAAACCTTCCGATAGTAATCGGCCAATACACAAAGTCTCTTGGCCTTGCCTGATGAACCCTCGCTACAGGGCTTCGAGTTCACCGACAGGCATAACACACTCAAACAAGCTTGACCAGACGCTTACCTTGAAGCCGGACGTCGCTCTGTGTGCTTGAGTGGAAATTCTGTTCTGTATTTATGTTTACCATTTCGGGTCTATTCCTAATAAGAAGTCCTAATCAAGTATACAAATATCAAGTGAACAAAGATTCGTTATGGATCTTCTTGCACGCCAAGCGTCGTTTACACCGACGCATGCGCCTCTTCAACAGCTCTTGCGCTTTCCCAAACGGTGACTGTGTCTTCAAAAAGTAGCGGAGTCTTCCGCGCACTCATCCCAATCGCCACGGAGGGTTCGTGCGTAGATGGTCAGTTATTGGCCGCTGAATGCAAATCCAGTCAGTCCATTATTACCGTAATCCTTATGTGATTGGCGACAGTCAAAGTTTAGGTGATCCTTGAGGTGGTCCAGCCTTTCTGCCAGCATAAAAGATACCTGCATAGAAAATAATATATAATATGCTCAAAATTATATTGGTTGACAAGCACATAAAGCGCGACGACACGAAATTTAAATCAATTTGATTGGCTGCTGGATTTGTCGCTAATGACCGAGCGTCACCAATCACATAAGGAATACGGTAATAATAAAGACAGCCTGGATTCAGTGACATATGGACTGTATCCAATATCCGTTGAGAGCTCGGTACCGACGCTGTCGAGTCTCTTGCACCTTGGAGCCACGGTGCATCACGTGACCGAGGGCTCGTCGCTTGAACATCTTGGGCGGTGTTACGTCTTTGTCAGCGGGTGATTATTCGCAACTATGGAGAAATCACTACACCACAGGAGCGTCTGGCGCGGATCCGAGTTCGGGGATCGAACGGACGGATCGGAGACGAGTGAACCGCCTTACTTGTGCGCAGGGGAAGCAAAGTAAGAACAGGCAATAATCAAAGGACAGTGGTGATCACTCTCCAATTGATAGAGTGGGTGGTGTGATTTGCTCGGACCTTAAGGGTCCCATCACACCGAAGGACCCGACTCAGCAACCGCTATATGATCAACTTCGTCGACCATAAAAGCAACTACTGTAGAGTGTTCGTGGCGCGTAACAAGGACGCGGCCGCGAAACAGTTCGAACATTTCCTTGTATACTTCGAAAAGCGTTTCGACTGTAAATTACATGTTCTGAGAACGGACTCGGGGGCCGAGTACCGATTTGTTCTGCAAACGCACCGAGGTGTCGAGACAGAAACGGGAGGCTCGAAACCAAGCAAGTAATGGCAAGGCTGAGATGCTGCACCGCACGATCATGAACATGGCTAGATGTATGATGTTCGCGTGCGGGCTTCCTTTGCGTTTTTTTGGGATGCAGTACATTATGCCGCATACATACTGAACAGGTCGCCCTCGAATTCCAATCCAGGGCGTGTGTCTCCAATGAAAGTGTTAGCGAAAGAAACTTCACAGCTGGGTGAGATAGTGGTCTTTGGATCCCCGTGCACGGTGCACAGGGACTCATGCAACAAGAACTTCTCGCATAGAGCTCAGCAGGACATGATTCTTGGCGTTGGCGAGGAGACCAAGGGTTATCGGGTGTACTTACCGAAGGACAAGGTGGTCATCAACACGCAGCATGCTAAGAGCATTGAAACTCGCGACAAGACGCAGAGCGAGCAGATTCAGCGCTTATACTTACGAGAGGTCTCGGCCGAGGCTGAGGAGAAGCACTCCAGAGCAGGTAAGTCGCCTGCAGGTGCGGACGACAACGCGTGTGCGAACGGTAACGCGGGCACGGGAGATGCAAACGGTCGGGCAGGACCAGAAAGAAGCGCGGTAAGAAGACTAAAAGGACTGATAGCAAAAGCGACCAGTGACGAGGTCGGTGGGCCGGGATGCTGCTGGAAACACGGACGAGTCCGCAGAGCTGAAGGAGGCTGAAAGTGATGTTGTGAATAACGTCGTAGTTATAGAACTAAAGAACTACAGAGTGGCCGTGAAGGGCCGGTTCATGGATAAGTGGCTCAAGGCTATGGCCGAGGAGCCGCGGCGCTGGAAGCCAACGGAGTTTGGAAGATAGTAAGATTACGTCGTGGTGTTCGTGCGCTGCATACGAAGTGGGTCCATATGACCAAACGCGACGCCGAAGGATTGATTAAAAGACGCAAGGCACGCTTGGTGGCGTGCGGTAATGAGCAGGGTCTCGGTGTGAGCTATGAGATCACGTTTGCGGTCATCATCAAGATAACGAGCGTGAAGACGATTTTGGAACTGGATCGGATGTGGCGCGTTCCTGCGAAGCATGGCGACGTACCTAACGCTTACACAAGGGTCGACAAGGAGGCTGAACTGGAGATCCTTCTGCCCATTCCACAGGGCATGATCGTCCCGGAGAAGATCATGATGGTGTTGGGTGTTTCCAGCGCGAACGAGCTCGCGTTAAGACTACACAAGGCACTGCACGGTCTTAAACAGGCTGACAGGTTCTGGAGCAAATTACGCCACAAGAAATTGTAGAGATTAGCTTCGTGCAGAGTTTAGTGGATTTGTGTGTCTACTTCAGATCCAAGGACGACGTGTTTGTTGGTAGTTGGAGTGTCCGTGGACAACCTGCTGGTCACCGGAACCGAGCAGGCGGCCGTCGATGCATTCTTCGGTGAGTTGGCGTCGCCTTTTGTGAAGGACCTGGGTCGTGCGCACAAGCTCCTAGGCATGAGAGTAAACTACAATGATGAGTGCGGCTACGAGATGGACCAGGAGGTCCCCATCGCTGATCTGCTCAGGGAGCACGGTATGGAGATGGTCCATGGAGTTAGGGCTCCGATTGGCGATGAATAGAACGAGAGTGCGGTGAATATGGGTGAGCTACTCCCCGTAACCGGTAGGGACGACACGATCACTGTGTCAAAGTTCCGATCGTTGGTTGGTAGTTTGCTGTGGCTGGCGTGGTGCATACGCCCAGACATAACGTTTATAGTGCATAAGGCGTCTAGAAGGCCGCACAGCCCGACGGTGACAGATTGGAAGCTGGCGAAGAGAGTACTGGGGTACTTGTACTTGGTGGGGGCTCGAGGGTTGCGTCTGCGGATGCATAGCAAGAGCGAGTCGAGCAAGCCACTGGAAGTGGTGGCGTACAGCGACGCTGGTTTCGCTGCTGACAAAGAAGACCGGCAGTCAGTGACCGGGGGGGTCATCACCATGGATGGAATGGCAATTGGTTGGGTGTGCAGAAAGCAACGCGGAGTGTCACTGTCGACGATGGAGGCTGAATATTAGGCCGCATCGATCAAGGGACAGGAGCCGCTAGGGATCCGAGAACTGCTCAAGGAGCTGGGTGTTGCGTTCGTGGAGCCAATGTTGCTGAAGGTCGATAACCACGCCGCGTTGTAGCAACTGGACGGTGAGAAGGCTTCGTCGAAGGCCAAGCACATCGATGTCAGGATCAAGTTTGTCGTGCATCACACCGGGCGCGGCGTGATGAAGGCCGAGTACTGTGATAGCGAGCATATGCCTGCTGACTTGCTAACCAAGGTGCTTACGGCTCCGAGGTTGAGTAATCTGATAATTCTTGTGGGGCTGAGCTAAAACCGAGCGAAGGTGGACATGAAGGATCGCACCAACCGACGAGGAGGAGTGTTGGAATACCGTGGTACACGAAGTGTGATTGGCTGATCCTTAGCCAAGTGCGAGGGCGCCGGCAGCTACGACGGATCCGGCGATCGGTACAGTAATCGAGGTTGCTGATTGGTTGCCAGAGCACGTAGAGGCCGGAGATGTGGATATGGAGTCATAGGACGAAGGCAAAATCTAATGTCACTCTCGCTTTTGCGTATTAAGCCTCGTGTGCTTTAAGTGCTAACAAGTCTGGTCGCTGACCGACTTACAGCAGTGTGTACGTGCTGCCGAGTCTTCGTTCGCAGTATTGCCTCCGCCATGAGCTGTCGTGTAATTGTCCAACGGACTTCCGGAAAATTGGACCTCAATTGAGTCCCCGTTTGCCACACCAGACGTCAGACGGGCTTTCACTCGCACACGCTCCTCCAAGATCATCTTCCAGCGCTCTGCACACGTCAGACGATCTCCTGTGTTCTTCAACGAGTCTTCTTAAGGTCGTGCCAGCACCCCGGGCGGGCGGGGGGGGGGGGGGCTGAGTGTTGGAATTCCCTAGTGAACGCTAGCTACAAATGCAGTTAGGAACCTCCTACAACCATACGTCTGCTAGAATAGTAAACCATCGATCGCGAGGACCTGAAGACCCGGGTTCTGCCCTTGCACCGAGACAGACTAGACCTTGTCAACTACTTATAAAGGCCAAACAGTAAAAAAAAAAAAAAAAGGAACACGCTACTAGCACGAGCAAAGCTAGCAGGTGTTATGAATCCTCGTGGTCCCAACAGCGGAGGGGTACCAGGCACGGGTAAGCCTTTTACGAGGGCACCGAGTGTTCAACACTCGGTTGAAAAAAAAGGGATGCAATTCAAGCACTCCCAGTCGTGCAAATAGGCAACAATAAGCCGTCACGTAAAAACCTTCCGATAGTAATCGGCCAATACACAAAGTCTCTTGGCCTTGCCTGATGAACCCTCGCTACAGGGCTTCGAGTTCACCGACAGGCATAACACACTCAAACAAGCTTGACCAGACGCTTACCTTGAAGCCGGACGTCGCTCTGTGTGCTTGAGTGGAAATTCTGTTCTGTATTTATGTTTGCCCTATCGGGTCTATTCCTAATAAGAAGTCCTAATCAAGTATACAAATATCAAGTGAACAAAGATTCGTTATGGATCTTCTTGCACGCCAAGCGTCGTCTGCACCGTCGCATGAGTATCTTTAACGGCCCGCGCTCTGTCCCAGACGGTGTACGTGTTTTCCTAGGGTCGCTGAGTCTTCCGCGAACTCACCCCAATCGCCACCGATGGTTCGTACCGTAGATGGTCAGTTCTTGGCCGCTGAATGCGAATCCGGCCAGTCCATTAGTAATAATAAGGACAGCCTGGATTGAGTGACATCTGGACCGTATCCGGTATCTGCTGAGTGTTCAGAAGTGACATCGTCGAGTCTCTTGCACCTCGGTGTCACCGTACATCTTGTGACCGAACCTTCATAACTTAAACAGCTTGAAGGCGATCAGGTCTCTTTCTACCGGCAATTATGGAGAAATCACTACACCACAACTGCCGCTATCGCACTGGGAGCCACTGAAATGGTGACCGTTGTGATAGGAATGTGAATCGCATCTTACTCCGCGTCGTACGACTTAACACCCAAGTCGCTCGCCTGTTGCGGCATGTCGCACGAGTTGGTACCCATGTCACCGTATATTGTACGGGTTGACCAGTGCGGCCAATGGCACCACATGTACATGAGCGTCAACTCCAAGTGATGTGTACGAGTATAGTGCACCTTCTGCCACTCCATCTGATGTCTCCATGCGTTGGCTAAACGATTGGAGACGCATACGAGGGCTCCTTAGCAACATCTGTGTTCGTCGTGACATTACCAACGTCGACCGAGTAATCGTTTACACTGATGCACTCGTCGGTGCCAACATCGCTTCCAGTGCTTACACTGAGAAGTTCACCATGACAGCGTATCCGAACTCTTCCAAGTTAAATGCGCCTACCCCAGCGAACTCGCAAGCTCTGGTGCGTGGTGCCCCAATCGGTTTCATACGTGACGTATTATACCCGAACATGTACATGCTCAACGACCGCGAGAAAGGCTTAGATGTGCCTTGAACCTTCGCTGCTACTGTCAGCACCTTCCGTCACAACCGAAGTTCGTGTTGACACCGCCAACGAGGGCTCGCTGGCTTCTATAGCCTCTCTGGTGCCGGCCTGTTCATCCGTATCCCAATGAAGAATACGTCCCGGGTATATGCCAAGTAAGGGGGAATGGCTATCACTGTTGTTACCTTGTCGATTAGATCTTCGTTGCCTGGTTCCCAGACTTCCTCTACAGCGTAGCAAGCTAACGGAAGTATCCCCGAGCTCTCATGTTTTCGTGCATTAATGTTCGAGTTTCTTCATCCATATTCCACAACGGAATCTAATCCACATAAATCATCAAATTTGACTGCGAAGTGCTAATGCAGTATCCCTTTTTGTCGGATTTTACAGGCTGCATCATCCTGTGGTCAGTACAACGTGTGACCACGTCACGCTAGTCTTCATCAGCCACCTATGGCATCTGCCTCCGGTGTTCGCTCTTTTTAGCCCGCTTGGAATCAGAAAGTAAGCCTCCACACGATAGACTCGATGCTAGCTCTTGGCCGCACATGTACAAGTGGGTACGCAAGTGGGTCCGCACATGTGAAGCTTGCCAGCGAGTCAAACCGTCTTCGACGTCTCAGGCTCCATTGTGCCCTCTTCCGGTCGCCACGGAAGCAAACGGCTCCATTTCGATGGACTTCATCTTCGGTCTTCCGCCCGATACAGCCGGGCGCACGGGTGTACTTGTGTTCATCGATCGTTTCAGCAAGATGGTCCATCTCGTTCATCTCGTTCCGGTGGCAGTCTCAATCACCGCGGAAGAGTCCGCGGCCCACTTCGTCGACGTGATTTTTCGTCACCACGGTCTGCCGGAGTCTATCTTGTCCGACCGCGACCCGCGGTTTACATTCGCGTTCTGGTCACGCCTTTTCGAGCTATTGGGAACTAAATTGCTGATGTTGACCGCGGCGCATCCGGAGACGGATGGACAAACAGAACGCGTCAACCGAGTCCTTGAAGACGTTCTCTGCAGCTACGCGACTTCGTACATGAGCTGGAGCCTGTTCCTGCCGCTAGCCGAATTCGCACTCAACAACGCCGAGCAATCCTCGACGGGCATGACGCCGTTCTTCGTGAACAATGCTCGACACCCACGTGCTCCGGCACTTCTCGCCGTGGGCCACCCCACGGATGCTGGCGGCTCCACCCTTGGTGGGGAGAACCTCCTTCGATCAACATGGATGCTGAAGCTGCGGTCAGTCCTGCGGACAACGAGTCCGCGTTGTGGTGATCAGCGGTACGTGAACCGGTGTCTCAGCACGCACCGGTAACCTCACCGGTGCCAACAGGCCTGCCGGCGCACTCGACGTCAGGGTTATCTTCGGGTGTAGCCAGTGTAAATGCCTTGACTCGCTCTCCGTCCAAGCAGTCCATCGAGACTCCTCGGCGTACTGCATCTCCGATAACGAGATGGACGTCGCAGAACTCGATCGATCCAGGCAGCAAAATTCGCGAGCAGGAAGTTCCCACGGCCAATTGTACACCAAACCCATCGGTCCTTCCTGCCGATCGCTCGGCAGTTGCGGAATTCGTCATGCAAAGGTAATCCATCTCAAGGTTCGTCCGCGACGGACTGCAGAACGCAGTGGACAAGCAAAAGGAAGAAGCTGATAAGCACGGTCGAAAGAACGTGAATGTACTCACGATAGGAGATCGCGTTCTCCTATCGACCGAGGGAATCCGCGCTTCTGCCGTAACCAACCTCGCGCCAACAAATTTGCTCTACGCTTCATCGGTCCTTTTCGAGTAGCCAAGTCTGTGGGCGACGCCTACACCCTGGACATCCCGTCGTCACTTAGACTTCATCCGACTTTTAACGTCGGGCGGCTGAAGCGGTACTTCCCTGCAACGATTCCTGACCCGAGTCAGCAGACGGAGCATGCGTCGGGCGACCAGCCCGACGAGCCTGACGCGTCTGCCAGGCACGATCTTCCGCCCGTTCAGCTCCAATCTGAGTGTCCAACGCACGGTTCAAAACAGTCTCCACCTCGCCCTGGACGTACAGGGCGTACGTCGTATCACCATGAAGGCCCACCACCGATAATTGACTCGGTGGGTGACGCGCGCTGGATTGTGGAGCGTATCGCCGGCCACGAAGATCCCCGCAACTCGGCTGCTTAACGTAACGTCCGTAGTCATACTCTTCGCGCGGCCCCTACCGCGCGCTGCTATCTTGTACGTTGGCTCGGCTATCCTCCGGAGCACAATACGTCGGAGCCCTGCGCCAACCTTCTCCGCGACGTTCTGGACGTGGTCCACGAGTATGAGATCATGCTGCTTGAGAAGAAGAATTCCGCGGGTCACCCCGCGGAGACCGTGAACGAGATCAAGAACGGCCACGAGAACGACCCGCACGAGGAGGTGACAACGATGCCGCGCTCCGACGCGTGCAACGTCGGCGTGAGCCGCGGCGAACACTGACACAGGTTGTCAGTGCAAGAATAAAAACAAGAAACCACCGGTGACATCGAGCCGGTGACCAGTGGGCTGTCAACCCGAGACGCAACGACGGCGCCGAAATGACTTCGATTACCAGCGTCGACACGGTGGCCAACAAGTACCTGATTTTGATGACACCAGTGGTGACAACGTGATGCTCACTTGGGTTGCTCAAGTGGTTGACTTCCGTCGACAAGTCTCATGTCTTCGAGATGTTCGAAGCCGCTCCGTTCGGGCAGCAAAACAACCCTCGCGTGTGCGTGAGTGGATGCGCCTGGGAATCGAACCCTGGCGTTCTGACTGGAAGCCCCATGCATTGACCACTGCGCCACGAAGTCGGCTTCGGGAGGTTCCTCGTGTCCGTGATGCAAGTGCCTCAAGCTCGGAGTCTTCTAAGTTGCATGTACGCTGGGCGCTTCGTGGATGCGTGTCTTGTGAGCCGAGAGGCGCTGTGACGGTCCTCGCAATACATCCAGAGGTCGTGGCGCACCTGTCGACCCTGGGCTTGCCCTTGTTACCACCGCCAGTGACGCGCTGGCCCCGCCGCCTTTCGCGCTGTCTCCGATGTCTCTGCCTTGTCGGTTTTCGAGTTTTCTTCAAATGTGTTCCGTGCGCTTATGTTGCGTAAGTGCAACTTAGAGAGGAGGGTGATGCAATGGGCCCAACTCCAATTACATAAGTAGGTAGATATTCTTTAGTTATTACATGAGTAGGTAAAGTAGCACGCGGGTAGCGTGTGCCAAGGTGTCATCATCTGATTGGTTGATAGTGAGGATCCAGACTCACTTATTAGCCAATCAGGTATAGACATGTGTTTGAGTGGTTCACACGAGGCTTCCTCCACACTATAGTGTAAGCTTGTGACGGTATCTCTTACCCCGTTACACAGAAGCTTTCCATTGGCGAGGCTTCCCCGCAGCCATCACTAATTCCTACTGGTACGCCGAAACAGGTTTTCGACCGTTTTTCTAACTGCATTGATTCCATTCATTTGTTTAATCATTTAGGGGGGGGGGGGCATTTAGCGCGCCGGTGCTCTGGCCCCCTAGAGTTTCGCGTCTGCTTCACTCACATACGCGTTCTTCGCGACTATTCTATAAAATGCAGTACGCTTCGAGTAGACGCTGCGGCAACGTTGTATGCCAGACCTTCTCGCCGCATAAGTGCCACATCTCGTCCTCCGTAGGCAATAGAGTGGTTCATTTATCTTTCTTCTGAGATGTTGTGTATCCTACCAGCCTATTCGGGAGTGCAACACTTGCTATGCTGTTGTTGATGAGCACTTTGCGTCATTAAAGTGGTCACGCCGTGAGGTACGCGGATGAACGAAAAAATACTATTCACCAGTGCTTCTGCAGATGCTGTCTGACAAGCACCTTTCACCCTTCACATTATCCACCGGACAAACATCATTGGCAAAACCGAAACCTACAACGGAAAAGTCCAGATTACCTACAGAGCTCGAGGTACACACGAGCGAAGCGCTTTGTAAATGCTGGCTTGTCCCGTAGAGGATTTGAAGACGTTCCGCCGAGAGTTAACTTTATAGACACACTCATGGTTACTTCTGGTTCAGCGAAACATGTACTTGCGTCAACACTACACAATTACCTTCAAATTTGTTGGTCTCACTCGCATCGGAGATCACATTCGAAAACGCCTACACTTGCTCTAGACTGGGCATTTGTCGCCTCGATCGATGTACCATTAGTATTACACTAATTATGCCACCGAGCAAATTTAAGTCGTAATATGGCTACGTGATGTACAATACATCTCAGTTGCCCTCTTACTGATAGGGGTAGTCAATACTCGCAGCAGTTAGTTTTTTTTTCTGCCGCAGCAAGTCAAACTTTTTCCGACGCTCCGATTGGATGATATATATATGGCGTCTACAAATATAAAATCGAGCAAGTCGGGCAGCAGCAGCTACATTTGTTTTTCGCCGATCTAGGACAGAAGAACAGTCGCAGATCCACTCTCAGATCTAAATAGCGCCGTGCATGTGGAAGGTTTGCAATCGCGTTGCGAAGGCTACAACTGATGAATCGGCATTAATATCGTGTGGAAATAACGGATGTGAGCACAGCATGCATCGCAGCTGCTTGGCTGCAATGCTGCACAACGTTCGGGGCCAAAGAATCGTTCGACAGTAGCGTCTGCGGAAAGCTGTTATAATGCTGTTGTGAAGGCCCGTAGGCTGGCTTCGATACAGCAGCCCTCTAAGAAGAGGGTTCCGTGACACAATGATGGTCCAGATTCAAGCGTCAGCTCTCTAAGTGTATTGATTAAGTGGCTACCGGACAGAAACAACTACAGCCGCTACAGGGGAGGAGAGGGGCAAAGTGGTGAGACCAAGCAAACGCTAGCAACTGAGGCTGCGGATGCTATCGTAGACAGTGGGGTGCCCACTGTAAGAATACTAAAGTAGGTGATGAAGAAGATCCTCAGCCTTAAGACCAGCTTCCGTTCGGCTTCTGACTGGTTAGCCAACACTGGCCAAGGTGTGGATTCGGAGAGAAATTTACGAGCAGCAATACTAGAAAGATGCCCAAGTTTTTACGAGCTGCAGCCCGTTATGGACGATAGTCCTAGTACACACCCGCTATGTAACGGGGTACGTAGCCCTAAGTGTATCCTGGTTACATGAAGTGTGACACTTCACACTTCAGGAGTATGACACGTCATACTTCGGGATATTTGGTACAAAGTACCAAGGTCGTTCAAAGCCAACCATTGGTACATTGCATTTCTATAGGTGACTTATAGTTTGTTTTAATCCCAAACTATATCTACCTATAAAAATACTCAGTTTACCTTCTACCTTAATTAGGTCACTTCGCTCTCTTTAGAATAAAGAGGGGACCTGTGAACTGCCGTTCATTGAGAGTTTGTATACTCTCGGAAGATAACTTCCTCTAGCGCAAGGTGCTGTGTGACCCCGTCACACTTGGTAGCACTCGTAGTCAATCCACGCCACCGCGGGTAGACTACATGAACCTCTCCAAAGTTCGTTGCCATGGATAGGAACGACTTCTCCCATATGAACGACTCTCAGTTCGAGTCGGTTCGGAAGATGGCACATCTTCGGGATGGAGGCCCTGCAGAGCCTGGTGGTGTGAACACCGGCCGAGCAGCTCGAGCGCGTCAATGCGTTCGACGCGTACGAGCAGGGCCTCATCGCGCATGTGCGGGAGAACCTGCAGGCTCTGGCGGCGGAAGCAAATCCGCCTCACCCGAAGCCAATACGGCTGAAGGTTAAGCTGTGTGAAGGGAAGGAAGGCGAGAACCTTCACTTCTGGGTCCGAGAAGTAGAGCTCGCGATGGACGCGGCTCTGATCTCGACCGAGCAACTCCGTGTTGCTTTCTCACTCTTCAACCTTAGCGGTCGTGCTAAGAGTTGGGTGTACACACGGGAAGCAACGTCCCCCGGATGTTTCACATCCTGGGCTCAGCTGTGTGAACAGCTCCGAGCCGCGTTCCTCCCGGCGAACTCCGAGTACCGCCAGCGTTCGCGCTTCCTCTCGTGTAAACAAGGGAGGCGTGAGCTGCACGAGTACGTGCAAGAGATACGGGAGCTCACGGCGTCCCTAGTGGGAAACCCACTCAGCGAACAATCAAGACGACGGTGTTTTGGACGGCCTTCGGGTGGGCCCCGCACGCACTCAGCTGTTCCGGGTGCAGTCAAGCACCCTTGAAGAGGCGATTCAAGTGGCTCTTCAAGAAGAGTACAGCCATCGCCAGGCGCGTACGCCGGCCTCAGCGTGGCCTGGGAGTTCCTTGTCGGCTCCCGGTCGAACAAGCCCCAACGGACCAGTTCCCATGGAGCTCGGGTCCGCCGAGCAGCGTGACATCCGCTGCTTCGGCTGCGGGAAGATAGGCCACTTCAAGCGCGACTGTCCCGCGGAAAGACTCCGCAGACGGTCCTTCCCCAAGCCCGTCCTCAAGGGTCGCTGGCAGAAACCAGGATCTCGGGGACAGGGGAACGCCGGGAACTAGTAGGGGCGAGGCGCCCTACTGGGGGAGAGCTAAGTCTTCGTGATGGGTGCGCAGGTGGCGCGTACCACGGGGATTTAGCCCCTGAGAGTCTTCGCACTCTCAAATCGGCGAAGAGCAGCGGCGGGTTGCTTGTAGTACACGGATGTGTACGGGGATACGATCACCCCTTTGGAATCTTGAGCGATTCTGGGGCGTCGAAGAATTTTGCACGCCGCCAGACGGTTGTTCGCAACAGCAACAAGCTGACCAAGGCTTTGAGAGAAAGCAAGGGCAACGGGACGGTGTCAGTACGACTGGCCGACGGGAAGGTCGTCACTAGTGTTGGCAATTGATATTCACCGTTAATATCAGCTAAATGAGCTGAATGGGTTATTAATCGTTAATAACAATGAATAACTAATTTTCACAGTGACAATTCAAACAAACAATCGGGCTACAGTACAACCGACTTCCACTCGCATAGCGAAGCGGCTGCCAGCACTTATGGCAAGGAGAATTGAGCATGGGTATGCACTAGTCGGAGAGCGCTACAAATCCGAAGCTATGCGGTAGCTACCTGGATCTGTTTGCCGAAGACAGCGGCTGTAGTGCGACCACAATGCACTCTGCTCCCTCAACTACGGCGTACTCTTGCACCGCAGTAGACCGGGGCATTGTCTTCGACTACTTCTCGTGTTCACCGTAGCGACCAAGCTCAACGCCTGCTGCTGCATGTTTTGCGGTACAGACTGTCAAATAATGCGCTCCCAAGGCTTCGAGGAAGGCGATCGTTCGAGTGGACAGCCTGAGAGGCTACAACGTATTCTTGGAGGAAACGCAGGTGACTATGTGTTATTGTTTTTTTAGAAATTTGATGTGTCTGCGGCACTCAAACAGTTATTATCGTGAGGTACCAGTAATTATGAGGGAAATTAGTTGACGGAGCTCATAACGCAAAAGCAAGAAGCCAAGAGTACGCACATCGGTCACGACGCTAGCTACTGCCATTCCGAGATAATTTCTATGGGATGATGGAGTCTTTACGGAGGTGGCCAGGCACAATTTTGGATTGGTTCTTTCACGAAAAAATCTGTGAATGTTTGGTGCAATGCAAGCACCGCTACCTGAGATGGTTGGAAGATCCGAGCCGGTAAGAGGATAAGGTATTGCGGTCAAGTGCAGCCGAAACATCAGTTAGTGGTATGAAACCCTAAAGATATCGCGATCAGTAGCACTACAATATTTGTCGACATAGCTGTGTGTGAGTCTTGCTAACTCTATTGCTTCTATTGTGATAGTCTAGCATTTCAAATTGCAAAATGATCAATAACTTGGAAACGCTAGGAAGGTAATGCACTGGAGCAACAATTTTGCAGCTTACAGACGATTTTGCGCTAAACGCTGATCTGGAAATGAAGTCGTGGTCATGAATAAGGGAAATTTGATGAAAAGAAGGTTGCGTCGTGTTCAAAGTTGCATACACCCAGTGAGGAGAGCTGACAGTGCAGTCATTGAGACTCCCTTTCATGGATGAATTTAGTTTTCTGAGTGGCGAACTATGATCGGTCAGCTTTCTGCATTGAAACGGTGCACCGGGCCCGGCGAGCGCCAATACCGGCTCGTCTCGAGTGTGTTTGTGGATGCAACGGTGTTGACTATCATCTTGTGTGTGTGCGGTAGTGTTTTGAGAAGGGAATTAAATATATTATTTGTTTTGCAGCTCAATCTATCTTGTCTGGCATATCGGTTGCTCTCGTCCATTGAAAACTGGAGTGGTGAATCTATCATTAAGACTTACCTCTTGAAGTACTGCTGTTGGTGATCCAGAGTCAGTTGGTTTTGTCCGCAGATGCCTTGTTGTGGGTAATGGCGATTGGTAGTCGTTTGTGAGCTCCCCATTATCATCTTCGCTATCGTCGCTGCTATCGCTGGAGTCACTACCGTCACAAGCTTCAGGAAAGAGTTGGTACATGATATGGTTCACTTCAGTTTTCCGAGCGATATTGGTGTACACGAAAACGAGTCTGCTAACCCGCTCAGGAGTAAGGCGATTGCGCAGTTTAGTGTGAATAAATCCGTGGATGCTCCAGCTACGCTCACTAGAAGCTGACGATGTCGGTATTGATAATAGTAGCTTCGCAAACGACTGCACCAGACGGTATTTGGTATCAGGAAGTGACCACCAGTTCAATGGGCTGAACCGATTGTTGTCTAAGCGCTCCGTCCCTTTCCAGCTACATTTTTCCAGAACGAATTCTTGCAGCTCATTGTGGAACGTATCCTCCTGAGATCGATCGACAAGCTCTAGTTTCCTGGCAAGTTCAGTAGCATCAGTTATCAGTTTTTTTGAGTCGTGCCCATCCATCGATTTTGTTTGGTCCAGCATATGGGCACTCCCCAGTGGCTTCCAGCAAATTTTCTTTTTTCTGTCCTCGATTGCGCGAAACACCTGCAGCTGAAGTTCCGCACTACATCCATCCAAGGATTTTGTGTAGACATCGTGAGTACGCAGCCAACTGAATTGGTGGTAAACAAGCGAAATACTGCAATCATCACGCTCAAAGGCAGCAAGGCTCGTGTTGATAGGCCGGATTATAGCGACTGTAACAGCAGCGTCCTGCCAGAACTCCTCGTCCTTGAAGGTCTTCGTCGCTTCTTCCAGGTCTGAGCCCTTGTAGTTTCTTAGAAAGGTTGTGTCGAAAACAATAGCAGCAATGACATCTCGATTTTGAACCACGTTGGCGATACATTGCTCATGGGTGTACCAGCGTGTTGCCACCGTCAGCGAGAGACGACGGCGTTTTTCTCCTCGCTTCTTAAGTTGTTTTTGAGTATCCCGAAAACGCGACCACAAGCCACGCCGACCCCTGATGAAACGAGCTAGGGCTTGTGCCTTGTCGAGGACGTCTTTAAAAAACTTCATTTTAAAGATGTCTTTTATCAGCAGATTCATTCCATGCGCTGCACACCCAGTGCACACCATACCTTTGCGCTCCATCCGGACAAGCTTCCAAGCCTTTTTCATATTCGCGGCGTTGTCGGTAACGACGGCGGTAACTGCCCCAGCTCCGACCGCTTCTTCAAGCTCGATGATAGTGGATAGAATAGTGTCTGCAATATAACGCCCGGTGTGTACCTCAGCTCTCGTATTAATTGATTTCCAAAAGACAGGGGGAAATTTAGGATTCACAAAAACAAAATTGATGATACTGTCACCATTAACGTTGGACCAGCCATCCGTCACGAGCGTCCACCCGGAAACTCCACTCATCAAAGCAATTATCCGGCCCATCTCACGCTTGAAAACTAAATCCAACAGACGCCCTGAAAGCTGCCGGCGTGATGGAAGCTTGTAATCAAACATAGCACGGAAATGAGGGTCGTCAATCACTCGAAAAGGAATACCGGTAGCAATAAACCCCATAGCAACCCGTAAGAAATTATCCTCCCCACTCTGCTTGATCGACTTGTTTAAAGAACTGCGTGGTCTCTTGCGTGAGCCCGTGCGTGGAGACCCACTCTGGGGTGTATGGAATAAGCGCTTACTAATAGACGACGGAGTTTTAGCTGAGCGTCTTGCTGGGGTCAGCAGTTTAGATGCTTTTTCGTGACGACGCTGTGAGTCATACCGAAGCCACCGCTGTTTCGACTCAGCGTCGGCCTTGTCACACTTCAACACGTGTGTGAGCATGTTACGCGAAGGCTGCGCATTCTTCAGCACCTCGCCACATGCATTGCAGCTGGCGTCCGGGTGGGGCTAAGCTCCTTTGACGCGGGCAACTGCAACGGTGTAAAGCCTCCATATCTCATGCTGTGGCGGTGCCATACTGTTGAGCGCTCGTATTTAGCTCACAGCCTGTATCAGACTGTGTCAATATGTTTGAAAGCGACTTGAACGTCGCACACACGCGCGAGAATTGGTGTACCGTCAGAAGGGGCTATATCCAGCAGCGTCGGGTTGAGATTTTGTGGAGATGAACGGAGCTTGCACGACAGGGAAAGACGTCGGGGTGGCGGCGCTAGTTGTGTTGTGAGTCTCACGCGAGATCTTTGCTCGATCAGAGCGATCTCGCGGGACTTCAACCTACTGGCAGCATCACCATACGCCAGAAATTGAACATTCGATATTCACAGTTAATATTAATGTTAACTTGGAAATGTAAACGATTATAATCGCTAATATACCTGTTTATAGACGTGAATTGCCAACCCTAGTCGTCACTGTCCCCAACGTCCACGTGGATCTGGCCGTCAAGTTTGAAGACTTTGACAGCCTCGAACAGCTCACTGTTCTCGATATGGATCCATATGATATGATCCTGGGCATGCCCTGGCTTGAGAAGCACGAGCCCTGGATCGACTGGCGAGGCAAGGCAATCGGTGCCAGCCGCCCTGCGCAGTCCGACAGAGCATTGGTGAGTCATGTTCCCACCTCTGTCAGGACTCGGGGCGCCCGCAAGGGTTGCCAGGGTACCAAAGCATCCGGCAGATGCTTGGGAGTCGTCGACGTATATGACGACTCCAAGGATGTTTTGATGGTGGCAGCGCCCAGAAGAGGCGTCGGCCAAGTGGGTAACTTAGGTCCACAGGCGGGTAACTTAGTTCCGCAGACAGCTGCGGCTGTCATGAACACTGAGAACAGCGTGTTCAGAGTGGGTAACAGAGTTCCACTCACGGTCGCCCAGACCATAACTGAAGAGGAAGACGTCGGATACGCTTCCTGTGTGGGTAACACAGTGCCACACGCGGTCGCCCAGACCTTAACTGAAGAGGGAGGCGTTGAACACGCTTCCTGTGTGGGTACCATAGTACCACACGAGGCCACGAGTGCCTCGGATGTCGTAGCGCCGACATCCCTAGACGTGGACAGCAAAGCTCCCCGTCACAGACGCCGTCGACAAAGACGCCGCCGCCGCCTCAAGTCGGATCCGAACTTCGTTCCGATCGACGTCGCCTCAAGCGACTCGGAGTCCAGGGCCCGGGCTCCTCCGACAAGGTCGGTGGAAGAGTGTTATCACTTCTTCGATGGCGAGACAGGTTTACCCGTCAAGGCATCTGGTGTCCACTTGGAACCGTTGTCAGAGGTTGCAGAGATACTGAACCTCGAGGAAATGACGGCTGAGTCTTTCCTGGCCAACCTCAAGGCTGGAGAGATTGCTGAGATGGTGCTCATGAGACCTGAGACCACTCAGGAGGAGCTGAACCCCTCCTCTGTCTTGGACGAGAACGTCCTGGAAGACATGAACAAGCAGCGTCAGGCGCGCTTGGGTTCTGAGATCCTTAAGAACCCCAAGGATCCGGTGTATCCTTTGGTGACGGAGTATGCGGACGTGGTGAGCAAACACCCACCGACCCAACTCCCACCGGATCGAGACGTACGGCACGAGATTGATCTCGTGCCCGGCACAAAGTATTGTGTCGCGAGGCAATGGCCTCTCCCGCGCGAACAGTGCGAGGTCATTGATGCCTTCTTCGCCGCGAAAGCGAAGGCAGGCATGGTGCGGGAGTCGAAATCCCCGCACTCGACGCCGACTTTCTGCGTTCGTAAGCCGAACGGAAAGTGGCGTCTGGTTCACGCTTATAACAAGCTGAACAACGCAACGGTGCCGGCCCAAACACCGATCCCACGAAAGGATGTGTTGTTGAACAACATGGTCGGGAGCGTACTGTACAGTGCGCTGGATTTGGTAGACGGATACTACCAGATCCTGATGAGAGAGAGACATCCCGCTCACCGCGGGGGGCACTCCAAGCGGTATGCGTTGGGAGTGGCTCGTCATGCTGCAGGGCTTGTCTAACACCCCGGCGACGTTCAATCGCCTGGTGACGCAATTGTTCCGCCCTTTGCGTACCTTCGTACAGACGTACTTCGACGACATTTTCGTCCATAGCCGTGCCGAGGGAGGCAAGACGGCCATGGAGGTGCATCTAGGACACCTCCGTCGAGTGTTGGACGTGATGCGAGCGAACAAGCTCTACGCCAACATCGACAAGTGCGTTTTCGCGTCACCAGAGATCAAATTTCTCGGCTGCTTCGTAAGCAACGTGGGCGTTCGGGCTGACCCAGACAAGGTCAAGGCCATAGCAGCATGGCCGACGCCCCGATCCCAGAAGGATCTTCGAAAGTGGTTGGGCTTGGCCAACTACCTTCACAAGTACAGCGCAGGGTACACGGGCTTCGCAAAGCCCTTGTCGGGCCTCCTTCAGAAGGACGTCGACTGGCGCTGGGAGCAAGAGCACCAGAATGCTTCTGACAGCATCAAGGCCAGTCTCCAAGAGGCCCCTGCCCTGGCCCTGCCGGACGAGACGAAGCCGTTTAGCGTCGTCTGCGATGCCTCCGATTACGCCATCGGATGTGCATTGCTGCAGGACGACACGGCTGGACAGGAACGAGTCATCTCGTTCCAGTCCCGGCAGCTCAAAGCCGCCGAGCGGAACTACCCTGTCCATGACAAGGAGCTCCTGGCAATGCAATATGCCCTTGTGAAGTTCCGTGTTCACCTTCTGGGCTCTAGGCCCTTTGTGATCTACACAGACCACGCGTCCTTGAGGACGGCGACTAACTCGCCTCACCTCTCCCAAAAAATGGCGAGGTGGCTGTCCTTCTTCGCGGAATACAACTTCCACGTCGAATACAAGCCGGGCAAGCTCAACGTGCTTGCGGACGCCCTCTCTCGGCGTCCCGACTATGAGTTGGCCCACATCACGCGGGCGACAACGGATCTATATGATCGGATACGCATGGCGTATCGAGACGATGAGGCTGTCGCGCCTATCGTCAAGTTCCTCACGGCAGGAACGAGCGCGAAGTCTGACTGGCTCTCGTCGCGACAGCGCTCACGGCTCCACCGATATGAGTTGAAGGATGGCCTCCTCTATTACCGGATGGAGCCCAATGAACCTCCACGGGTGGTCGTACCCAACGACGAGGATCTGAAGTTCGATATCCTCGCAAAGGCGCACGACGCGCCCTCCAGCGGCCACTTGGGCCGCGAGAAGACCTTTCTGTTGGTCTCTCAGTCCTTCTGGTGGAACCACATGTACAAGTGGGTCGCCCGGTACGTTAAGACATGTGAAGCATGTCAGCGGGTCAAACCCGCAGGACACGCTTCGGCTCCACTACAGAGCCTGCTCGTACCAGCTGACTGTTGGAAGTCGATGCGTCTGGACTTCATCTTTGGGCTTCCCGCCGACGGACACGGCAACACCGGAATTTTGGTGTTCGTGTGTCGGCTGAGCAAGATGGTACTCCAGTTCCCGTCACTGTAACGGGCGAACAATCCGCAAGGTTGTTCGTCGATGGCGTGTTCCGCTATCACGGTCTCCCGGAGACGATTGTCTCGGACCGAGACCCGCGGTTCACTGCCGCGTTTTGGAAAACGCTGTTCCCTTTTCTGGGAACTCGTCTGCAGATGTCCACTGCGGACCATCCGCAAACCGACGTCCAAACAGAGCGCGTCAATCGAGTGCTCGAGGACACTCTGCGCAGTGTGTGCACGGCAGCACCACGTACGTGGTCGACGCAGCTCCCAGTTGTTGAGTTTGTGCTCAAAAACGCGGTGCACGCGTCCACAGGGTTCACGCCGTTCTACTTGAACGGGTTCCGTCACCCCTTAGTGCCTCTCACTCTTCGAGGAGACACTGACTCCTCTATTCTAAGTGGGGGAGAGGCTCTGAAAGCCCTTTCCTCCCAGGTCTCGGATGTGAGACCAGTTTCGCTGCGGAAACAAGTAGAATCTTTTATGAATAATAAGCTGAGCGTTGTCAGCAGGGTCCGCGATGCCGGCAGCGGCCCAAGATAAACAAAAGGAGTACTCCGACAAACAAGAAAGAGGAAACTTAAGTATATTTGAGATTGGTGACTTAGTGTTGCTAGACACGAGGAACCTACCTCTTGACACTGTCAGCTCTGTCGGCAGCAACAAGCTGAAGCACCGCTTCATTGGACCATTTGCAGTCCTGGCCAGACATGGTGCGTCGTACACCATCGACCTTCCAAAGTCAATGACGACACACCCGACGTTCTATGTCGGACGTCTCAAGCGGTACTTTGACCCGCAGGGGGTTGCTGACTCGCAGACCCCCCTTGACCCAGCTCCTCGAAGCGAGGGCCGGTCACAGACGTCGACGAGGGCGTCGGAGCAGGCACCCAAGCCTCGGTCGGGACGGCAAGGCTGCGGTCAAGACCGTACGCCGGAGGGGCTCCATACGAACGGACCCCGGCGCCATACGCCGAGTACGCTGAGTACGCCGGGTACGCACCATACGCGTACGTCTGGGAGTGTGCCGCAGGCGGCTCCGGACGTGGCAACAAAGCCTCGATCCGTCGGATCATGCGAAAGGCCTCGTCCAGATCGGACGAAGAGGCCCGGCGGTCCACCCGCAGGTGCAGGCTCGCGACCTCTCGCCCCACCAGGTCCAGGCGACCCGCAAGACGAGCGAGCTCGCCCTGATTCCCGGCCTGGGCGGCAGCATTACCACCAGTCCCAAGGCCAAGTGCAATCTCAAGCACGAGGACACGTTGACGGAGGCGGTCAACCTCAGGGCCCTGTGTCGGACCCGCAGCCGAAGCACTCGGACGAGAGTGGCTCTCGAGAGGCGCCGAGTACTCGTACTCGTACGAGGGCACCTCCGCCCCTGCTTGACCGGAATGGAGAAGTCCACTTCCACGTGGAGCGGATCCTCCAGGAGCAACGGTGTCGCGGCAAGCGACAGCTCCTCGTGAAGTGGAGGGGTTATGCCCACTCCGAGAACTCGTGGGAGCCGATTGAACGGCTTCTGATTGACTGCCCGAAGGCTGTCGCAATCTGGGAACAGAAGCGGCGGCAGCTTCATAAGTAGTCCGGGGCTTCTTGCCCGAACGGGGTACGGACGATGAATACATACCGTACCCGCGCTCATCGTGAGCGCTAGAAGCCGCGCGCTTCAGGATGTCCCTTGACAGCATACGCTTGCTGATCAAGTGGGCAAACCTCACACGAAGATCACGCTGGTCCAGGATCTGGGACAGCTGCTGATCTTCATGGAGTTCCCGTAACTCCGTGGGTGAGTACTTAAGAGACTCCACCCATGCCCAGAACATGTCCTCACAAGAACTCCACGTGGGACAGTTCTCGGGCATAACCCAGGGGTATCCCCAAAGAGGATAGAGACCACCCCGGGTCTCGGGCTTCTTACGACAAGTCGTGAAGTCCTTAAGGGAAATCCGGTGTGACGCGAGAAGCACACACCGAGCAGCCTCCAAGTTGTCAGCGAACAACTGTTCTTTCTGAACAAGGGCACGTTTGTAGATGCCCCTAAAAGTGTGGCCGCCCACAAGGCCACGAGGAGCGACGAGAAGCTCTAAGAAGAGGTCAGCCCCAGAGCTCTCCTCGGGAGGCCAATACCCTCTCGAGTTGATGGCAGCTCCCTGGCTGACGGGTGCCACAACCGAACCCCCACGCACACGCTGGGCAGCTTATAACTCCTCAGGCTGCTGGTCGAGATCATTCGAGACCTCTCGGGGCTCAGCGATAGCACCCTCCTCCTCTTCCTCTTCTTCCTCCTTCTCCTCCTCTTCATCCGAGGAGTCGAAGAGACTCTGATAGGAGCGTCGAGTCTCCTTCTCCTCGCGGAGTGGAGACTGAGAGGCAGTACGCTTCTTTGAGGGCTTGGCGCCTTCGGCTTTGGAGGCCTTAGCACGCGCAAGACCCTCGGCAAGCGAGAGACGTTTGCGAGGAATCTCTTCCTCATCGCCACCGGCTTTGGGAGCGCCCTTAGCCTTGACGGCCGGACTCTCAGAGCGCACAGAGGTCGTGGGACTGTGATCACCTTGATCACTAGCGAGCGATTGCACGCTGTCATCTTTGTGCTCACTGGGCACTGAGCTGTTCCCTCCCACAGAGCCCGCAGGAGCATCATGAATGCTCCCGGACTCGGCATCGTCCTCACTGCCCGAGTTGAACTCACGTTCTACGAACCGAGGGCTCGGACGATTGTCTGAAGATGAGGGCGACGGGCTGCGGCGCTTGCTTGCGCGCTTGTCCACAGCCGCGTCACTTGAGGAACCGATCGCCTCGGAGGCCACCTGAGTAGCCTCCTTGAGTGCAGAGCCTTTGCCGTGAGGCTTAGTGCTCTTGGCCTGCGCCTTACCGGCTGCAGCCTTGGAGCGTGTCTTAGCACCGCTCTTAGTAGTGCCACGAGGCATGATAACGGTCGAAGTGGAGACCTAGACGAAGAGCGCACAGGTTGCTGCTCGAGGCTCTAACTGTGAAGTGAGCCTCCGCCGCGCTCGCGCGGCCAAGTCGATGGTTTTCGACTTTGAGAATGAGAGTTTGTGACGAACACCTCTTCATTCTGATTGGTCGGTAAACCGAACCTAAGAGGGGGAGGATGTAACGGGGTACGTAGCCCTAAGTGTACCCTGGTTACATGAAGTGTGACACTTCACACTTCAGGAGTATGACACGTCATACTCCGGGATATTTGGTACAAGGTACCAAAGTCGTTCAAAGCCAACCATTGGTTAAATGACATTGTATTTTTATAGGTAACTAATAGTTTGTATTAAACCCAAACTTAACCTACCTATAAATATACTCAGTTTACAATCTACCTCTTTAATTAAAGAGGGGACCTGTGAACTGCCGTTCACTGAGAGTTTGTATACTCTCGGAAGATAACTTCCTCTAGCGCAAGGTGCTGTGTGACCCCGTCACATATTTCCTCCTCAATTAATGTGTTGCGCTTAACAATAAGAAAGACGAGATTCTGATAATTCCAGTCGTGGTTGTTTTATTCTCATCTTCAATGTCCGTTGAAAATTATGAGCTTTTAAAGATGGTCATCTGTCACTGACTTAAACTGGCATTTTACCTTATTTTACCTTACGGTAGTTTCCCCCCCCTTTTTACCGCAAGGAATAGCGCAACGCGTGGCGTCTCATCATTGGTTGGTGTATACAGTATGTGACACGCCTTCTTTTTCGCCCCGAAATTCTCTCCCCTCTACGGTACCTCATTTCAGAATCCGTCGGCTCGAGGAAACATGGTAGTTGTGGTGCTTTCCTGTTGCGTTGTTGGTGACGGGGGCGTGATTCCTGTCAAGATCGATACTAGCGAGGTGGTGGGAATCTTGAAGGAAGTCATCGCAGACAAGCTGAAGTACACGGGTCGACCTGACAAACTGCAGCTCTTCCTGGCGAAGGCGGGGGGCAACGCGTGGCTGTCGAGCCAATCAGACGATGTGAAGAAGCTCAAGAAGGGCGAGAAGACGGCTCTCATCGAAGCGCTAATGAAAGATGACCAAGAGCTACAGGCAGAGGATTCGCTGGAGCTGGAAGTAAACAATATGCCCACCCCACAGTCGAGACAGATTCACGTGCTGGTGGTGGTTCCGAGGGTCGCTCCGGCACCTGAGAATAAAAGGAAGAGGAAAAGATTGGAAGACGAAGACGCACCGGACGCCTGGATAAAGGCTATCAAGGATGAGCAGGTTACAGAGCTACCGTCGACTTGTGAAGATTTGAGTGAGCACCTGCAACGCCCGCTTCACGTCAAGGTTCCCGTCAATGACAGATTATTCCTGATTATGTCGACGAAGAACACAACAGGAGAGTTATCTAGCATTTTGGACAAAGTGTTTGAGCCCGATCCGCGTGAAACACTTTCAGATATTACTGCGGGCATATTGGGGAGTGTAATCGATCCCCTCGGGTCTGGTTCCGAGTTCGCTACTGAAGACACGTATCATCACCTATGGGATTCCCTCATTGCGATGCTGCTGAGACGTGTGTCGAACGGGAAGTTTTGTCGTAACACGAATGCGTCTACATCTACTGGCCTCTATCGCCCAGATTTGTGCTTTTACTACAAGAACAGCAATGTTTGCGTGGTGCGCGGGGAAGAAAAAGCAAGTGGCGAGTTGCAAGTGCCGATTCGAGAATTGCATGATAAGCTAACATGGAGATATGACGCTGCGCCATACGTTTTCGGCTACGCTGCTGTGGGACTGCAGGTGTGCTTGGTAGCTATTCGGAAAGACGAGATGACGGAGCGTGGTGCAAAAGTGGAAATCATCGAAACGTACGACTTGGGTGATCTTAATGGCCGGCTGTCGTTCTTTCTGGCCTTGCTCAATCTTTCGACTCTGTTCCGATCCGTTGTGGATCTTATCCAGCCGCTGGATATACTCGAGTACGGCACTATTGTAAGAAACAATGGTGTGCAAATCATATTCGCTGAAAATTGTGTGGTGAAGACGTATCCCCAGAACATGCCAAGTGACGACATAATCCGCAATCTGCGGGAATTGCATCGGCGAATGAAGAAACATTCAGTCCCGAACGTTGTGGAGCTAAAGAATACAAACATGAAAAAGAAGCACGCGAAGCTTGCACCGGTTGGTCGACTCTCCCCGCCTGAAAATGTTCACCAGCTCCTCATAGCCTTGCGTGACATACTCAATGCGCTAGTGGCACTGCACGCAATCAATCTGATGCATCGAGACTTGAGATGGGAAAACGTGTTGAAGTACTCAACCGAAGGCGACAAGTGGTTTCTTATTGACTTTGACGAGGGAACATCATCGCCGGCTGCGAAAGTAACTCATTTGAAGGCGGAATCGCATGCTCCCGAGATACTATCATCTTCGTCTCACACGGTCAAGGTTGACATTTGGAGCGTAGGCTACCTTTTGATGACATCTCCTTTTCAAGACCTTCCGCCTGAATTGGAAAGAATAAAATTACAGTGTTTGCAGAAGGATCCGTCAAGCAGACCCACGGCAAAATCACTCCTGCCGGCCATCGAATCGCTAATAGAAAGCTGATTTTTTTTAGTGTACTGTTTAAGTTAAGGGAAGTAGTCCATTTAGTAGCCGCTTTGAACAGCTTGCACACTTTGCTCGATATCATCTATGCACACTTTGGTCGATATCATCTATTATTATAAAATAAAGGAATAGAGACAACGACGGAGAAATCCGACACCACTGAATAGCTAGTAAAGGAAAAAACACAGAGCCCGACACAAAAATCCGACGCTTCATTTGATAGGCTAATAACGCACTCCAAAAAACAAAAACAGCACAGTAAAAATATGTGAATGAAAAAAAGGGGATTATATTCAGACGGTTACTTCCGGATACCTCGGGATAGCCTTTCGAAGCTACGAATTATCGTTTTCTTTTCTAGCTTTTCCCAAGCAGCAATAGTAGACATTATAGGATAGTACGGATGCGCTTTTCCTTAGCGGTTCCACCAGTGCGTCTACCACAACGGTTCCGTATTTTTAATGTAAGAAAGCTAGCTCAACACCACAATAGCACAAATAGTACATTCACATTGACTTACTTGCTCAAGTCTGCGCATGTCCTTAATGTACTGTATGTTAAAAGGTCAGAGACGCCAGGAAAAATTTCCTTGCGTCCCTGACCTTTTAACGTCTTTGACGAGTGGTGTCCCTTGCAATATTAAATTTTTCGGAGGCGGCCTTAACGCCCCCACATTTAGCGATCGTCAAGGCCTCGCGCTTTTGCTTCATTGTGAAGATTCGCTCAACGCGCTTCATCGCGCAAAATGACTTGATAATTACCGACGCCCAAGAAGTGTTTTATCTCCAGCCATTCATCATTTTTTTGTAAGTAATTGGATTAAAAACTTCTTGTATAAAGATATGATTGGGTCAAAATACAAAACTAGTTACTATGGGAAAGAGGTGTGCTCACAATCACAAGTCGGATTTTTGTGTCTGTCGGATTTCTCCGTCGTTGTCTGTAGTCCAATTGAAACGTTACTTGCGCCATCGAAAAGAGCAGATACACAACTGTTTTTGCGATTTTTCACGCTGTTGTTTTGTGCAGCTTGCAGGTTGGGCGCTACGTCTGACCGACTATCCAGTTTAGTAGCCACATTTGACTTAATTTCATCGATTCGACTGATAGATCCAGGGATATCAAATCCTGTCTTAAGTCATATTTTCACCATTTCAGTATTATAAGCAGTTTATAAACCGCTACAGCGTAAGCCCATACCTCTCAATTTTCGTCGCTGGCACCTGGCCAGCTTTCTTCTTCCTGGACGATACTGGTTTCCTCGTCTTGGTACGTCTATTTGACGCTATCTCTCCCTCAAGAAGCGATCGCCTGCTTGTGCTCCCTCGTAGTGCTAAGAGCGGTTTCGTCACCATTAAAAAAACTTGTACTGCCCCAATTTTGTGCTCTATCATGATCTTAGCTAGGGACGAGAACAACACTGCAAGATCGCGCTCTTCCACCTCGTTACGGCACTTGAGGGGGGGGGGGAGGGGGGGGGGGACACTGGACTGTGCCCTCCCGCAGAGCCCGCAAGAGCATCGTGCGTGCTCTCGGACTCGGCTTCGTCCTCGCTGCCAGAGTCGAACTCACGTTCAGCGAACCGAGGGTTCGGACGATTGCCTGGAGAGGCCGATGGCGACGGGCTGCGGCACTTGCTTGCTCGCTTGCCCACAGCTGCGTCACCCGAGGAACCGATCGCCTCGGAGGCCACCTAAGTAGCCTCCTTAAGTGCCGAGTCTTTGCCGTGAGGCTTAGTTCTCTTGGCTTGCGCCTTACCGGCAGCAGCCTTGGAGCGTGTCTTATCACCGCTCTTTGCAGTGACACGAGGCATGACAAACAGTTGAAGTGGAGACCAAGAAGAGAAGCGCTCAAACTGCTGCTCGAGGCTCTAGCTGTGAAGTGAGCCCCCGCCGCGCTCGCGCGGCCACGTCGATGTATTTCAACTTTAAAAATGAAAGTTTGTGACGTACACTTCTTCATTCTGATTGGTCGGTAAACCGAACCTAAGTGGGGGAGGATGTAACGGAGTACGTAGCCCTAAGTGTACCCCTACTTACATGAAGTGTGACACGTCATACTTCGGGATATTTGGTACAAGGTACCAAGGTCGTCCAAAGCCAACTATCATTGCTTTTCAATAGATGACTTATAGTTTGTATTTAACTCAAGGTTAATCTACCTATAACTATACTTAGCTTACATTCTACCTTAAATAGGTTACTTCGCTCTCTTTTGATAAAAAGGGGACATGTGAACTGCCGTTCACGGAGAGTTTGTATACTCTCGGAAGCCAACTTCCTCTAGCGCAAGGTGCTGTGTGATCCCGTCACATGTTGTATGAAATACGGGTTCACTTCGCGAATATAATTGGTTAATAACCTCCAGCAAGTCATACTCCATTTATCTGAATTAATAATTTCAGATTTTTTGTAAATTTGTATGATATAAAATCGATCCTGATAAAAGATCCAAATATTATAAAGTCATATCTACGAAGAAGAATATAACCAAGCATATATAGGCAACATGTTTGCATACGAGCTCAAAGGATTAAAAAGAATAATATCCAGGCTATCAAATGGGGTAGTAGCTACCATATTAAGATGCGTGGTAGCTTCCGTGTTAAGGTGCGTGGTAGAACAGGTAAGATGGCTTATGTAAGCAACGTTTTGCGCCCAATCAACCAGAGATTGATATATTAAGCAGTACCATGTTTCGACTGAAACCCTTGAGAAACACTTGTCGGCTGACTACAAGGCGGATCCTAAGTATTCTTTTTACAATGGTAAAGACATGGAATCACACCTATATGAGGGTGTTGAGGCTACTGATTTCTACGATAAGCTCGAGAACGTCATTTCGACTCAGGCAAGTGCGTTCAAAGTATATTTTGCTCTAGGGTGAGCAAGACGGATTCTGATGACACTCGTTACTTCTACCCGAATCTCGCAAGCGCTTATGTATTCAATAAGCCTGTCGCAATCAACAGCATGCGGATATTCGAAAGAAAGTAATTTTGGAAATCCGGTCTGTGCCGTTGGCTGACAAACTGAAATACTCCAGCTCCGGATATAAGATCAAGGCGGTCACTGCATTCAAGATTTTCATCTATCACCACGACCATGCTCTTGGGGATAGCGAAGCTGTTATTCTTAAGGTTATCTGCGAAAACAAGCATGTTATCAACTTCCCGAAGGCCAACAGCAAATGCGTCTTCCACTGCATCGCCTGGCACACATTCCAGAGCGCTAAGAAGGATCCTCGCAGAATCCAGGCTCAGGTGAAGGAGGCATTCAAGCGCTACTGCTCCTTCATGGGGATTAAATGTACGTTGTGTCTGCGTAGAAGCTTCTAGCCTATTGACCTACTACAGCTCGATGAGGTTAAGGACTGCTTCCAGGTCGGTATTAACGTATATAGCATGGATGTGGCTTCCGGAAATGTAGAATGCATTCGTAGATCGGACAATAGACATGAAGCTATGGATATTCTATCACACGCGAATCACGCTCTCTACATCAAGAGCATCGATGCTTCAGTCAAAGTATCAGTGTCCTAAGTGTGAAATGGTTTTTGTGGGCGTTGAAAGACTTAAAAATCACAAGTAAAATCAGTGCGAGCTTGTGAATATTGAGAGCTTCCCCGCTGAGCCAACTATCTACAAGCCAGCTCCTAAAGTCATTCGATCACTGCTTACAAAGTATTCCATTAAGGATGCTAACCAGTACATCGATCACTTCATCGTTTATGACTTTGAGGTAATCCTTAAGCCTACCGCGACTCAGCACGGGGAGAATACCGTCTTCACGAACGAGCACATTCCGGTGTCTGTATCCATAGCTGATAGCTTAACCCCAACAAAATTTATCCTTAAAATGAGGATCAATTGAGTTTTATGATTTCGATATCGGAGTTCTTTTTTATCCTAAACCATTATTTTTAGGATAAAGGAGTGTTGGCCAGTCGAGCACTGTGCTCTTGCGTATAGCGCTCACTACGGACGTTCACGTGGCGCCAAAGCCCATGTCTGCGAGCTAACCATCCGATGACGACGTGTATTGGTCTGATACCGACTCCGACGACGAGCAAACAACTGCAGGGACCTGGAAGAACATCAACTGTAACCAAGTGCGCGTACAGGTGGACGACATGGATAAGCTTCTGCTAGAGAAGGCGCGAGATGAAAAAGACCACGTTGTCAAGCGGCTATTGCAGCGGATGTTTGGCACCACACAGCACCACACAGCCAGTATTAGCATATCAAGGATCCTGTTCACGTGGCTGGATTCCTCAATTCTTATAGAGCTGCAGCACTTTGTAAACGTGAACTTAGATGAAGCTGCGGCCGTCACGGTTGGCGAACTCTTCGCATTTGTTGAAGTTGAGCTCTGGTTGAGCATTTTCTTTTTCGATAAGGAGAATCGATATCAATACCCACCAGCCAATTGCTGCATGGCATTCGCGAGATATCGCTCTATTCTTGCCGCTTTGGGTACGACAAGGAGCCGGGATATAGAAGGCTCAAACCAGTGGACAGCTTCGTTTAGATCAGATCATAATACAGTACATGCAGCAGAGTCTTTGGAAGTGAGTTAGAAAATAAGAATACATGAATACCAACAAAAGTGCGACCACTGAAAACGAAACCTCGCTGGACCCCTCAACAGCTAGCTGGAACGTCGGATAACGTGGTGGAGCATGCAGCGAGGATTCAAAGCGGCTTCAATTGCCAGGCAGCAGCGGCCAAGAGGGTCAATGAAAAAGAGCCTTCATTCTCCTTCTCCTCTTCGTCGGAAAGCTGAGATGTGGCATCTGGAGCCGCATCTGGAGCCTACAAACCCTCGTCAGGCGCTTCAGTAGTAGCAGCAGTCAGTGCAGGACGCGGCGTAACCGGTGGTGAGTCGAACAGGTCGCGCCAAGTCGGAATAAGCTCAGGTGGAGCCAGAGCCGGATCAACGACCACGCTACGGTATATATCCACGAAGCGCGTGTCGCGAGGATTGAAACCCCCCGGATGGCACGGGAAGTACGCTGTGTTGTACGGATGCTGGTGCGTCGCCTTCATCTATGCCAAGGCTGACTAGCGTCAAGAGGCGGAACTTCGGACAGCCAGCCAGACGTCCGAGGAGCGAACGATAAGTTCTCGATGGGGTACCATGGCTTCGATGGCTCCAAGGGCAGCTTGGGACGAATGAACGGCGGATCCGAGGAGCGAGAAGAAACCGAGTCACGACGCCATGCCATGTACTGCTCGCGGTACGTTTTGCGAAGCCGATCGGCACGACCGTCGCGCTCACTGAAGATCTTCTTCTAGAGAGCTCTCAGTATCTTCAAGAGCTCCTTGTCGAGGTTGACCTTCTAGAATTCCTCGACGAGACCTCGTTCAATACCTGTTAAAGGAAACCAATGGAGACGCTCCCCATAACGCGAACCCGAGGTCACCCTGCTTACCGCCATCATTTCGAAGTTTCGCCCAGATCATCTTGAGACGGGTCTCGATTGTGGCACGCTTGGAGATGGGGACGCTTGGATCAAAACCGATGGTGTGGAAGAGACACGGCTGAATAAGATAGAGCCACTAGAGTGGCTGATATGGGTGATCCAGATTTGTGTAGTCGAAGAACGCTTGGAGGCCTTCGCACGTCGTACGGATGATGACTTCACCGGCTGGTTCCGGAAGCGTTATGCTCAGAAGACGCTCGAAACAATTCTTTGCACCCGCATCGGTGAGCTTCATGTCCAGATACGGGAGAACCCAGGGTGGAAAGGTTGACGAAGCCAGCACGGTAGGGCGAGCTCCAAGCAACGGCTCAGCCGACGGTGCGCCGCCACGACGAGGTGCCGACGTGTAGGTGGCCGTAATCTTGCGCCCGAGCCTAGCATCGATCGTTCAAGAAAACAAACGAGGAGACGCCTGAGCTGAAGGGAGATGACGGCGACGCTTGTGAGCCTGGAGATGACGGAGGAGATGGACCGCGAATTATGATCGGAGAGGTCACCATTGGCGAAGGATTTGGCCGAGGAGGGGTCGGAGGTCGAGCAGGGCCTATACCGCTCCAGTAGCCATCAGAAGCTTCAACGTCGTCGCTGTCAGCTGGACTTGCATGCTCGGTAGGTGGTGGAACATCACCACCACCTCTTGTATCACCAAAGAAGTATCCACCGCATTTACATCATCATCCACGTCATCTCCATGATCACCATCATCATTGCCATCGTCATCAATCTTCATCAGAAAAACAGTCGAGGAAACACTTGCTACGGCGGCCGTTGGAATAGTCGGAGCCGGGTTTGAAGACTCGGAGGCTTGTGGCTTCAGCAGAGAGAAGCCCTGCTGTAGAAACCACTCCCGATACTTCAACCATCTTGGAAGTCGTGGCAGACGACGAAGCAGCCTTGCCCGATGGGACGGGGTTATCCAATTCATCATCTTCGGCATCCGAGCCGAACACGAGCCGAAAATTCTCTGCCTCACGCAAGGCCTCTTCGACAGCGCGTATACCCGCTGGAGAAGGCGAGATCGTCGACGCCGATGGCTTGGTAACGACGGGGGCACCTTCAGGTGGGAACGACGGCACGTCAGAAGGATCGGAGACATCGTCGAGAGCGCCAGAGATTGCAGCTTTACCCGAAGACTCGGAAGCGGCACCTTGAGCCGACGGGACCTCACTCGAACCAACGTCAACTATTCCCACGTCACTCTGGTCACAGCTGGGGTCTACAACGGCGGGAGCTGGCAGACGCGAAGATGAAGAGCGCGGTGCAATGATGACGGCGCTGGCTTGCGAGGCGGCGACCATGAGCGGGGAGAAGACGGCACAGACTGCGACCGAGCCTTCGAGTGACGTTGGGGCGACTTGCCGGGATAGCGAGGGCGAGACCTGGCGTTTCTTCTGAGAAGCCTGCTTTCACGCCTTCGGACTAAAATGCGAACGACGTAGAGTCTTGGGAGCCGAAGACTCGGCAGGTGGTGCATCACCGAAACCAACAGCTGCCATAGAAGTACTGGCCTTGTCAGTCTGGATGGGGCCTTATCTTCATCAGGGTCGTCCGACCCGTAGTCCGACTCTTTATCACCTGGTCGAATCGCTTGTGAAGCTTTCCATGAGCCAGTTGGTAAGCAGCTTGAGCCAAACCTGCACGAAGAGCCTGGTGGTCAGGCGAAGGCGCGGTAGCAGACTTTATGCGTTGCAAAGCAACCAACGTTGCCTGGTCCAAGTCCAGGGCATCCAGATCCAGCTCACCCACGGTGAGACCTGTCACAAGAGATTGTGAATGAACGTTACTTATTGAACCCACGGTGAAAAACAACAACATGTGGAGCGTACCAGCAAAATCCAGACGCAGGACCTCTGGACCCATCCCGGCCAAACTCACATGTGGGGCGAGAGTACGGTTGACTTAAAGAAGGTGGGTACAGTGAGTCTGCGGTTCTTGAGGACCTTGGGGGTGTCGTTGTCAATGTATTTTCCTTTGGAGAGTTTGACCAAGAGGAGATGAAGTGAACGAGTCTGCTCAGTGTTCGCACCGATTGAAGACTTGTACACCTCGCGCTCACTGGCCAGCTTCTTGTTCAAGGTGGTAATAAAAAGCGTCCTGCGCTTGGATCTCGCAGTGCAGACGCTTCAGCTCTTCTTAGTGCTGTTCCAAGGAAGACTGTACACTCGAGAGCATGGCATCGTTCTAGGTATTGAACTCGCGGAGAATCTTGTTGTCCATACGAAGAGCTTCGACTTCAGCGTTCGCAGCCTTCAGGAACGCCTCCGCGTTCTCCCGAGCCATAGTTTCAGGTGCCACCGAGCGTACGGCGACAGCAGGTTCAGTCTGGGCGGCCCATTACTGACGCTCCAGACTAGCGACTCGGTCAGGCAGGCCCGTTAACGCGTCTGGCAGAGACTGTACGGAAGCGAGAACCTCATCGAATCCCATCGCAGTCTCGTGACGACGTTGAGTGCGAGCATCGCCGTGAAGAGGGGGGGGGAAACGTTGAACTGCAAATGATGACGAGCCATCGCGGTCAAATACGGAATAATCGATGTCATCATGTGATCCGTCGACGCCTCCGTACTCCCAGTCAGCATGACGCGCAACGAATTCTCGGTGAGTGGGGGAGAACCACCAACAGGCGCAGGCGGATCCGTGGGAGCCATCTCAGTGCATTCGGTGGATTCAGGAAGTGTTGCGAGAGCTGCGATAGGAATTGAAGGGTCCAGAGCAGGATCTGCCGGAGTTCCAGTTGATGAAGCTACCATCGACGCAAGTGGAACATATTGAGGGTTGTTCGAAGCCTCGGGGCCACCCTCCTGTGAAACAAGACGAGGGTGATGAGCAAGGTACCGATGATTCACCACGATGATGGGCTGACTTACCTTCAGCTGTTCACGCTCACGTCGTCGGCGAGGTTGGCGACGCTGAAGCGCTTGACGCATGGCTCAATTGAGACGCTTGGACATCCTGCGACTGGATGGTGAATTGGAGAATGAAGAAATATCACAACGGGCACCAGTACCGTGGCTTCCATTGCGACAAGGGTAGTTGTGGTGTAGTGATCTTTCCAGAGTTGCGGATAATCGTCCATCAACAAAGATGCAGCACCGTCGAATATGTTTAAGCGACGAACCCTCGGTCACGTGATGTACGGTGACTCCAAGGTGCACGAGCCTTGACGGTGTCACTACCGAGCACGCAACGGATATCGGATACGGTCCAGATGTCACTCAATTTAGGCTGTCCTTATTATTAATTACTAGCCGAGCGCCGCCGCTACGCGGCAGTAATTTCGGTTTTACTCTGGATTTTTTACTTCCCGCCTTCGCTTCGGCGGGATAATTAGTCCGAATCCTCTGAGTCCCCCGTGTGCCTAAATCGGCTTCTTTATTTTCATAAATCTGCGTTTCATTTGCTACAAAATGCTGAGTTCCCAGTAAGCCGTGTAAATATTTCAAAAGACTGAGCCCCTAGCATCATACTTACCATGCTCATAAACGATTACGCTAGTGATCTTGACAAAGTCTCTTATTGTTGTTGGCTATCACTGTACCTTAATCTTCTACCCAGAAGCACCTGTACTTCAGTCTAAAAACGCTAAATAATATATTTAGTTTAGCGTCGTGCTCGATTTCACGGGCCGTTTCTGAAACCTAGATTGCATCAATGCAAAGAATATCTGTCCAGCTTGCATCAAATACCCGCTTGTACTGCCTGGTTAAGCTTGTAATAAACTGACTATTGCATACCAAACTCGCTACTTTGAAAGAAAATTAAAAGTGTTACAGTTCGAATATTTAATAAAAATATTCAAGCTGTAGCATTTTTTATGCATCGAGGTGTGTTCATTTTGTGCTAATTCAGAATTAGTCATCAGACACTCCAATCTGTGACCGTTCTGGTTATAGCCTTTGGATATAAGGATGCGCCGCAAGACGCCTTGGTGTTGTTGTTGTTGACGGCTGTATTTTTATTTGATGCTTAAACGATGATTCCGGGATGGTTAAACGTAGATTAGGCTCTAAGTTGATTAACGTTTCTTTACGGGCCTACTTATAATAACCATAATTGACACCTCTCATGTTGTGCTGTTATCTTACCGCTGCATGTAAAACCTTATCCTACGCCCTTGTCGGCAACGCGTCTACCTATTAAGAAGTATCAGAATTTTGTTGTCTAAAAACCCGCTTAGGAAACAAGGGGAAAGATCAATTCGCTTACAGTAGTAATTGTCATCAGCACATATAACTTCTTTTTGTTCACACGTCAATCTAAAATTATCTTTTTTTGTGGATCAGGTGACAACGTTTATAAGCACAGCTTTGTTCTTACGGCCAGTCCACACGACCGGCTACTGCTGTACATGTAACATGTACGATTTAGCAATACCAGAAACCCACTCATATAACTTATTAATGCTAATGTTTTTACAATAAAAATTGAAATTATTGTTTTAGTCAGTGTAACACGCGAGGTCCTACTGAGTACAGAGTATTTAGTATACTTAAACCATGTCCTCGGAAACACGCATGCTTACGTGTACGCTAAGCACCCTGCCCTCCGTTTAGTACTCAAATATCAATAACAACATGCATTTTGAAAAAGTATATAATATTTAAACGATGCCGCCTTCGGATAATGAATAGCCTTGTGCAAATCCCCATATATAAACTGGGAAACACATGCATTTATTGATGTCAACTACACAATCCAGTTTTAACCATTTGAAGCCACCTTCGCTGCGGTCGGCAGCCAGTAGAAATATTTAATTTTTTTGTCCAATGATTTGTCCGGAAAAGCGTGACAGGCACGACAATTTAGTGTGACGGACAGACAGGTTGCTGCAATATATGTTTAAGACTAGCCGTTCGCCGCCGCTACGCGGCGGAGGTGGCAGGTTTTAGTCCAAGGGGAAATAGGCTCCCGCCTTCGCTGCGCTCCGGCGTAAACATGATTTATGTAAACGTGATGTATTAAATGCATATGAAATGGAACATTCCTACTCCGAACCAAAGATCTGCCTGTAGACAATGTTCTGGGCGTAGACCCCATCCTCCTCCTCCAGCTTTGGGTACTCGACCAGCGCCTTGAATCTTGATCTTGAAGTAACTCGCGACATCGCAACGTACAGCTGCCCGTGGGAGAAGAAAGGCGTAGCAAGATACAGCCCCAGGTACTGCACCGTTTGTCCTTGCGCCTTGTTAATCGTCATCGCAAAGGCCGGTTGGACAGGAAACTGCTTGCGTCTCGGAAAGCTCCGAATGTCTCCGTCATTGATAAAAACAATGCGGGGGATCAACACATGTTGCCCTTGTCGCTCACCGGTCATGATTGTGGCGTGGATGACATGTGGCTTGAGGGCCACAATTCGAAGCCGTGTTCCGTTGCACAGCCCTAAATCTGGATTTAAGTTCCGCATCATCATGATAGGCATTCCTACCTTGAGAGTCAACTTGTGGGGAGGCATTCCACTGATATTCATCGAGTGGAGTACCTCCTGCTCGAAGAAATTTCCGTCACCGTCGTCTTGTACAGAGTCGGAAGACATGCATTCCCGCGCCTGTCCAGTTAAGCGATCGGTCACCGCTTCATTGATGCGGTGCACGATTGCGTTCATGGTCGTGAGGATCGTACGGCTAGCGAAATACTCATCGGTAGCAACCTCGGGGTTGTTAATCTCGCCATACATCTCGTCGATGACCCGATCCATGCCTCTTCGAATAACGCCAGGACGAATTTCCTGGTCCTCATCCTCAGGCACAAATGGATTCTCTATCAGCATATCGCGCGAGATTTCCATGTAATCTCTTCCTAGGGAAGGGTTTACATCATGCCTTCCCTCCCCGACTTGCAGCAGGAACTCGGAGAACGCAGCCATTTCCTCAGCAGTGTCTACAGTATCAGTTGTGTGCATTCGTATGTTTTCCGTAAGACGGAACGTCTGGAATTGTGGTCACAGCCTAGACGACTTGAGGCAAGCGTCAATTGTCTCGACGGGTGTTCCATTCTTAACGACCAGGAGAATCTGGCGGAAATCTCCCGAAAATACAAACACTTTCCCCCCAAAAGGCTCGGTATCGTTGTCAAGTATGTCCCGCAGTGTTCTATCTACTCCTCGAATGCGTGGCGATGGGCTATAGGTGCTTCGTTCCAAATAATCAAACTTGCATGCTTGATCAACTCCTGAATATGGGAGTTCTTCCTGATACCGCACGTCGGGCTATCGTTCAGTTTCAAAGGGATCTTGAATGTAGAATGAGCTGTCCTACCACCCATGAGCAAGAGCGAGGCAATACCGCTAGACGCCACAGCGATGGCGGTTTTCCCCGAGAGTCTGACTTTGGCCAGTATGTTTCAAACCAGTGTAGATTTTCCAGTACCACCCGGGCCATCGACAAAAAATAGTTTCTTGCCTTCCTCCGGGCATTCAACCGCTTCAATAATGTGGCCGTAAACCACCCGCTGACTTTAGCTGATCTTCTGTGTTTACAATCGCCTCCAAAGCTGACGCATCGTATCCAGTGAGCTCACGTCGTAGTAATCCGTTTTGGCGAAGCGATTCACGAATCAATGTTGGGAACGACCCCAACTGAGGAAGCACGTCGAAGTCAGCTACCGCATACCCACTCACTTGAAGTAATTCTTGCATGCTCATAAGCGTTTCAAATTCTACCAGCGCCGACTTGAAGGGGTCCATCAAAGCCTGATGTCTGCGTGCGAAGTCTTCGGAAAGATCCGCGAAGAACCGATCCCATGGAACACCAACATTTGCTGGAGATGAATACACCAGAATGGTGACGAAGAGCTGGCGTAGTTGATACGGCATTTGGAACTCAGCCGCTTCCCTCAAACACGAAACCCACTCGTTGTCATTCTCCAAGTAGCCAGCCTCCCGAGCCGCAATTTGGAATGTCGGGCAGACAATCCCGTTAACCGTTCTCAAGTCTTCAAACGACGTTGGACCTCTACGCAGACAGAGTAGTAGCCGAAGATAGAACCGCTCAATAACTCGAGGAGACACGTGAATCATGCGACCAACGGCAGCTTGATACTGTTTCCGGCGAACCCACCTTTTCGGTTGCCCTTTCTCCGGCGCTTTCCAGCAGAACTCTTTGGGGATATCCTGATACAACATCGTCCTGGCAATATGATTCTGAGGCTCTTCACTCGCACACAACTCAAAGAATCTGGTCAGCATCGTGTGACTACCACGTTCCAAAACCACCTCCGGGTTTTCCGTCTCGCGAAAGCAAATTGTCTGGCCTGACTCGAGATGAACCGTTAGCTGTGTCACCGCATGGGTTTTCCCCTGAATCGTGAAATCGAGCAGGCGCATGCAAGCTTCCACCGGAGAAATGTACCGGGCGCTCAAGAAACGTAGAATCTCATTTGGTTCTCGACGCGCACTCTGCTGCCCTCCTCGGACTTCTTCCACAGTGAGTATAGCCATGTCGGGTCCTTTGTACACATACTTGTACAGGTATTTAACCGCAGTAATATCCGTGCACACTTCGACATTGATGTGGCAGTTGTACTTCTGGGATAAGTACGGGTTGTACGGTACAACCCACTGGTTGATCGTAGCATTGTCGTATTCTCTGCCTTTGAACTTTAGAATACCTTCTTGCCGTCGACGTCGTCTGTACACTGGGATCCGTTGGCATTGGCTTGTGTAACTTCTGCTAAGGGCTTCGGATACCCCTTGGTGCACTTGCCGTCCTTCATACACGCGCAGGAAGGGTTGCAGGCCCGCATGGACCATGGAGCATGCATGACATGACCGTCTCATACAGCTGAGGGTTTGTATCCTTATCTGGGATCTCAGCGCATCCCATCTTGTCTACAATCTCGCGCGTTCGAGGTTTGTCTTCGTCAGCCAAAATAAGCAATACGTGAGCGTGGGGGAGCCCTCGTTTTTGAAACTCGACAACGTAAATCCGCGCGCGCACTCGCCCCAGGACGCCTTGGTTTAAATCGTCAAGCGTCGCTTGCAGTTTCTGCTGCCACACGCGAGCCACGATGTCTGGTCGATCTTGAGCTGTCTGGATATCGGAAGGTATCGCTTCAAGAATCTCGTCCCATTTGGGGTTGCACGTTTCAGTCAGGAAGACGTCGGGCCGTCCATACTCCCGAACAATTGCCATCGAATCTTGATACGACTTGTACATGGACCGCGGGCTACCCAGGTGCGAAGCCGGTAGTATGATACGCTTGCCAACCTGATTAAGAAAGTGGGTTGGTCGTCCTCTGCTGCCTCCGTCCCGGTCCGGGTGCACCAATCTGTTCTGGGCCCGGTCATACTCCGACAGCAGCACTTCTCCTTCCGCCAGAGCCAAAGTATCTTCGTTGAGCAAAGCGTCTTGAACACCCCTGTATTGATCGGCGCGTAGTGTTTTCTGATTGTCGGCCACCCAGCGAAGCTGTTCTTGCTCACATTTTGCACGCTGATCTACACACCACTGCTGAAATAGACGCCCACCTTGGTGGAGAACGGACTGGTCATCCACTTTCTGATGAAGGCGGAACGCTACGTGTTCACGAAGCGACATCGCCTTCTTGTTTCGATACTCAGCACCATTCGCGAACTCGTCTGTGTAGGTACATCCCTTCTCTCCATATGGAAAGAGAAGCGGGTATTGGAGTGGATCGTAATCGGCGTGAGTCTCGTACAAACGTATCAGTCTTTGATCGCGTGTAAAGAGTAGTAGATCCCGAGGCTGAGCCAGGTTGCCATCCTCAATGAGAGTCGCAGCCACTTCAGACACAGTGGGGTGGTTATGAGTCCGCGGTCGCGCGGAGTTGTCATGCAGTCGGAACACCAAGTCTACTGGAGCCTCCGTGTCGTGTTGACGCACTTGCTGCCCAAAGTGGAGGAACCGTTGCGCTAATGGGTTGTGCTCGGCCATCATTTTCTCGATGTCTAGTAGTGCAACACGATCCAGATCCGCGAATATACCAAGACGTCGCTCCGCGCGGCGTTGCATGTCCGGATCCACAATGTAGATCTGCGCAAACTTGGGTGCTACCCGCGCGCCTGTCCGACGGTCTATGTGGGGGAGGAGAGACCCTAGGTAGTGCCCCATAGCCCCTTGAATGCGATATGTGTACACCCCATGTGTACCGGCAACGCTCTCGTCTTGACGTACGTTTTGAAACGATCGGTTTGAGCATGAAGCACCAATCGACGTAAATGCGAAGGCTTGGTTGTAAGCACGAATTTGACGGCGAAACTCGGGATCTCCGTACAGCTGAAGCAACTTCTGAGGTGCGGGGTGCAGTGGAGGCAGCTTTACCCTGCCTGCCAGACAGCATGATATCGCAGACTCGCCAGGCCACTTCCAAGCATTGCAGATCGGGCAAACCGTTGTAGCCGGGAGCTTGTGGCGGCCGTTCACCACGTCGTCACCCGTTATCATGGACGAATCGAAGTCTGCGAGGGAAATAAGAGCGTGGCCATGACGGACGCATTGGCGTCGAGTGCGCACCCGCTCTAGTTCTTGCTGGTGTTGTTCATCTGTCATCCGAGACCGTCGATCCGCCTCTTGTTGACGGTGTAGGTCACGATCACCTTCGCGGTCATCTTCTAACATCTCTTCTCTACGATGAGCATGTTGTACACGGTTTAGCTCCCGGGCCTGCTGCTGATGTTGTTCGGCAGTCAGTTCCGCTCTATGTTCCGTCTGACGCTGCCTCTCCTGCCGCCGTCGTTCCTGAAGCTCTTCTCCGCGCATTCGAGCTCTACGGGCACGTTTGCGCTCAGCGTCCTTCTCCCGGGTACGGTCGCGCTGCGAGAGCGTCATATTGGCTCTTCTCCTACGGGTCCTCTGAGCATCACCGGCACGGCGGCGTTCGTTGTGAGATAGCGTCTCACTATCTCTATTCCTGCGAGCACGCTGCTCTGCCGAGACAGGGATCCCTTCCTGAACTGTAGCTTGAGGTATTACATGCACCGCACGTAAAGCCTCTTCAGCGACTCCCGCTTGAAACGCCGCCTCCATTTGAGCTGCAAACCGACGCTGATGAAGTGCAGGATTTGACTCTTCCGTCTTTTCCTCTCGTTCGTCAACAGGTACCGTTCGGGCTCCCGTAACCTCTGCCCCCCCTTGCACGCTGAGAGCCTCCAGCTCTTTGTTCAAGTCGTATCGTTTCTTTCTGCGCTTGGTCTGACGTCGTTTCCGTGCATCCTTTTCCTCTTGAATGGGTGTCGCGTTGATACGTTCGTTCGCGCGCAGAGCCTCCTCGAGTTCCTCGCGCGTCCTCTTTCGCTTACTCCGACCCATAGTTCTGCGAACACGAAAACGTGACGCGTTAGACATAGTCTAAGTACACCACATGTAGCAGTAGATTTTCATAAAGTAGGGTGTGGGGACATCTGCGTACTACCCGAGATTGCTTGTCCCCATCAAGGTTATCTCCGATCACTTATCCCACAGTCACGGGCCGTGAGGCCCGGAGCGGTTTTAGTTTGCAAATTGTGCAGTCGAATCTTCAGGGTTGGGCCCCCAGATAGTATTGTAGCTTGAGGTGCGATATCCTTTTGGCAAAAGGCGGCCGTTAATTGCAAAGGCTGGTTATTGATAGGCTATTATAGCCCCCATCCCATCTGTCGGTTAAAAGAGGCCGGTTACGGTACCCCTCCTGACCAACTGCACGCACGCAATGTGCGTGCCCATCAATAACCATTAACGACCGGCTCAACTGGTTCGCTGTCGGGTTTGCGGTCAATGGACCAGGTGCCAAATGTGCTCTCGCGCAGAGTGGGCGGTGAGATAAAGCCCCAAGAACCCAGAGGCCTCTGGAACTAAATCCTCATAGTACGGCTACCTACTTGCAGGATAAAATCCCGCAAGTTATAAGCTACCCCCTAAGCAGCCCCAGGAACCTCGGACTATCTGTGTATGTGTGTCTTGCTAGCTATTAATGTTAACTAACGTGCATACACGCAGCATACCTTGAGTAACGTGGCGTTCCGCGGCTTCTGTTTTGAAAATGGGGGCAAAATGAAATTTGAGCGGTGCTTTTAAGTACGATGTGTAGTCCACATACAATGTGTCAAAAACCAAATTATGTTCTAGCCAATGGAGGCCGCCTTCGCTGCGCTCGGCAGCCAGTAGAACGCCCGCATTAGCGTGAGTTTTATTAGCCCTACCCTCGGACGGACTTACGGACAGACACCAGACTCCACTAGAGAGGTAAGATGGACTGGCCGTATTCGCATTCAGCGGCCAAGAACTGACCATCTACGGTACGAACCCTCGGTGGCGGTTGGGATGCGTTCGCGGAAGACTCCACGGCTCTGTGAAGGCACGTTCACGGTCTGTGAAAGGGTGCGAGCTGTTAAAGATGCCCATGCGATGCTACAGACGACGCTTGGCGTACAAGAAGATCCATAACGGATCACAGGTCACTTGATATGTGTATGCATGATTAGAACGTCTTATAAGGAATAGACCTGAAATGGAAAACATAAATACAGAACAGAATTTCCACTCAAGCACAGAAAGCGACGTCCAGCTTCAAGGTAAGCGTCTGGTCAAGCTTGTTTGAGTGTGTTATGCCTGTCGGTGAGCTCGAAGCTTCGTAACGAGGGTTTACCCAACAAGGCCAAGAGACTGTGTGTGTATTGGCCGATTACTATCAGGAAGTTTTAAGTGACGGCTTATTGTTGCCTATTTGCACGACTGGGGGTGCGTGTATTGCATCCCTTTTAATTCTTTCAACCGAGTGCTGAGCACTCGGTGCCCTCGTAAAAGGCTTATTCGTGCCTGGTACCCTTACGATGTTGGGACCACGAGGATTCATAACACCTATTAGCTATGCTCGTGCTAGTAGCGTGTTCTTGTTTTTTATGGTTGGCCTATGTAAGTTGTTTACAAGGTCCAGTCTATCCCGGTGGAAGGGCAGAACTGGGGTCTTCAAGTCCGCCCGAACGATCGTTTACTATCCTAGCAGACGTATTGTTGTGGGAGCTTCCTAACTACATTTGTAGCTAGCGTTCACGTGGGAATGCTAGCGCCACACCACACAGAAAGCGTATCCGACGTCTTCCGCTTCAGTTAACGTCTGGGCGACCGTGTGTGGAGCTCTGTTACCCACCTTGGACACGCTATTACCAGCGTTCGTGATAGCTACAGCGTTCATGATAGCCGCATCTGTCTGCGAACTATGTTAGACCTAAGTTACCTACTTGGCCAGCGACGCCTGTGGGCGCTGCAACTATCAAAGCTTCCTCGGAGTCGTCATATACGTCGACGACTATCAAGCATCTGCTGGATATTTTGGTACCCTGGCAGCCCTTGCGGGCGCCCCGGGTCCTGACAGAGGTGGGAACATGACTCACAAATGCCCTGTCGGACTGCGCAGGGCGGCTGGCACCGATTGCCTTGCCTCGCCAGTCGATCCAGGGCTCGTGCTTCTCAAGCCAGGGCATGCCCAGGATCATATCGTAGGGATCCATATCGAAAACAGTGAACTGTTCGAGGCTGTCAAAGTCTTCAAACTTGACGGCCAGATCCACTTGGACTTTGGGGACAGTGACGACCTTCCCGTCGGCCTGTCGCACTAACACCATCCCGTTGCTCTTGCTTTCTCTCAAAGCATCGGACAACTTGTTGCTATTACGAGCAACCATCTGGCGGCGTGTGAAATTCTTCGACGTTCCAGAATCTATCAAGATTCTAAAGGGGTGATCGTATCCCCGTACACATACGTGTACTACGAGCAACCCGCCGCTGCTCTTCGTCGATTCGAGAGTTCGAAGACGCTCAGGGGCTAAGTCCCCGTGGTATGCGCCACCCGCGCACCCATCACGAAGACTTAGCTCTCCCCCAGTAGGGCGCCTCGCCCCTACTAGTTCCCGGCGTTCCCCTGTCCCCGAGATCCTGGTTTCTGCCAGCGACCCTTGAGGACGGGCTTGGGGAAGGACCGTCTGCGGAGTCTTTCCGCGGGACAGTCGCGCTTGAAGTGGCCTATCTTCCCGCAGCCGAAGCAGCGGATGTCACGCTGCTCGGCGGACCCGAGCTCCATGGGAACTGGTCCGTTGGGGCTTGTTCGACCGGGAGCCGACAAGGAACTCCCGACCATGCTGACGCCGGCGTACGCGCCTGGCGATGTCTGTATTCTTCTTGAAGAGCCACTTGAATCGCCTCTTCAAGGGTGCTTGACTGCACCCGGAACAGCTGAGTGCGTGCGGGGCCCACCCGAAGGCCGTCCAAAACACCGTCGTCTTGATTGTTCGCTGAGTGGGTTTCCCACTAGGGACGCCGTGAGCTCCCGTATCTCTTGCACGTACTCGTGCAGCTCACGCCTCCCTTGTTTACACGAGAGGAAGCGCGAACGCTGGCGGTACTCGGAGTTCGCCGGGAGGAACGCGGCTCGGAGCTGTTCACACAGCTGAGCCCAGGATGTGAAACATCCAGGGGATGTTGCTTCCCGTGTGTACACCCAACTCTTAGCACGGCCGCTAAGGTTGGAGAGTGCAAAAGCAACACGAAATTGCTCGGTCGAGATCAGAGCCGCGTCCATCGCGAGCTCTACTTCTCGGACCCAGAAGTGAAGGTTCTCGCCTTCCTTCCCTTCATACGGCTTTACCTTCAGCCGTATTGGCTTCGGGTGAGGCGGATTTGCTTCCGCCGCCGGAGCCTGCAGGTTCTCCCGCACATGCACGATGAGGCCCTGCTCGTACGCGTCGAACGCATTGACGCGCTCAAACAGCTCGGCCGGTGTTGACACCACCAGGCTCCACAGGGCCTCCATCCCGAAGATTCCTGCCATCTTCGGAACCGACTCGAACTGTGAGTCGTTCAGATGGGAGAAGTTTTGCCTGTCCATGGCAACCAACTTCGGAGAGGTTCAGGTAGTCTACCCGCGGTGGCGTGACTACGAGTGCTACCAATTGTGACGGGGTCACAGTGCACTTTGCGCTAGAGGAACTTGGCTTCCGAGAGTATACAAACTCTCAGTGAGCGGGAGCTCACAGGTCCCTTTTTACCTAAAGGGAGCGAGATGACCAATTTAAGGTAGGTTGTAAACTGAGTATATCTGAACGACTCTCAGTTTGAGTCGGTTCGGAAGATGGCACATCTTCGGGATGGGGGGGGGGGGCTGCAGAGCCTGGTGGTGCCAACACCGGCCGAGCAGCTTGAGCGCGTCAATGCGTTTGACGCTTACGAGCAGAGGCTCATCGCACATATGCGGGAAAACCTGCAGGCTCCGGCGGCAGAAACAAATCCGCCACATTATAAGCCATTACGGCTGAAGGTTAAGCCTTATGAAGGGAAGGAGGGTGAGAACCTTCAATTCTGGGTCCGAGAGGTAGTGCTCGCGATGGACGCGGCTCTGATCTTGACCGAGCAACTCCGTGATGCTTTTTCACTCTTCAACCTTTAGCGGTGGTGCTAAGCGTTGGATGTGTGCTGAAGTGATTTCTCCGTAGTTGCGGATTATCACCCGTCGACAAAGACGTGACACCGCCCAAGATGTTCAAGCGATGAACCCTCGGTCATGTGATGTACGGAGACGCCAAGGTGCAAGGGACTCGACGACGTCACTACTGAGCTCTCAACGGATATTGGATACGGTACAGATGTCACTCAATCCAGGCTGTCCTTATTATTAATAATGAACTAGCCGGTTTCGCATTCAGCGACCAAGAGCAGACCATCTACGGTACGAACCCTCAGTGGCGGTTGGGATGAGTTCGCGGAAGCCTCAGCGACCCTTGGAAGGCACGTTCACCGTCTGGGACAGGGCGCGGACCGTTAAAGATGCTCATGCGACGGTGCAGACGACTCTTGGCATGCAAGAAGATCCATAACGGATCATTGTTCACTTGATATTTGTATACTTGATTAGGACTTCTTATTAGGAATAGACCCGAAAGGGTAAGCTTAAATACAGAGCAGAATTTCCACTCAAGCACACACAGCGACGTCCGGCTTCAAGGTAAGCGTCAGGTCAAGCTTGTTTGAGTGTGTTATGCCTGTCGGTGAACTCGAAGCTCTGTAGCGAGGGTTCATCCGGCAAGGCCAATAGACTTTGTGTATTGGCCGATTATTATCGGGAGGTTTTACGTGACGGCTTATTGTTGCCTATTTGCACGACTGGGAGGGCTTGAATTGCCTCCTTTTTATTCTTCCTACCGAGTGTTGAACACTCGGTGATCTCGTAAAAGGCTTACCCGTGCCTGGTACCCTTCCGCTGTTGGGACCACGAGGATTCATAACACCTATTAACTTTGCTCGTGCTAGTAGCGTGTTCTTATTTTTTTTTATGGTTGGCCTATATAAGTAGTTTACAAGGTCCAGTTTGTCCCGGTGCAAGGGCAGAACTGGGGTCTTCAGGTCCGCCCGAACGATCGTTTACTATCCTAGTAGGCGTATTGTTGTGGGAACGTCCTAGCTACATTTGTAGCTAGAGTTCACGTGGAAATTCCAACACCACAACTGGTGCCGCGACCCGGGAACAGATTGTGACCATTGTGAACTATTTGTATGGCATTCCAGTTGACGAGCTATCAAGAGAAGAATCACAAGAAGAAGAAAAAAAAGAAACATGGCGAAAGGACAACCGACGGTACCAGTTACGTCTGCCAAGTCTGGCGGGGCTCGCAACGAGAGTTCAAGCCCGGCTGCGCGCTTTGCAGCCGCCACCGAGCTTTCAGTGAACTTCGACGACGAAGCGGACAGTGGTCCTGACGCCCACGATTATGAAGATTACGAAGACAAGACGCCGGCTCCAGAGCCAGGCGCAGCGACCAGGTCCCTTTCGAGGAACCTCGCCGACGAGCTCGATGATGTTGCGGGACCGGAACCGGCCTATGATGATTATGACGATGGGACCGAGGGTTCTAAACCTTCGGTGGCGAGTGCAAAGCATTCAGCACTGCTGAAGGCACCTTGCCCACATATCAACGGTGATACACCAGCCGCCAAGCGCGTTTTCGACCGCGTACAAGCGCTAATGCAGAATGATGAGTGGATGCAGCTGTTCAAACCTATCCCCAAGAAAAAAAACCGACTGGCCTGCGCTTGCGCAGGAACTTCAATACCCATTCAACTCGGTGTCGACTAGCCAAGTTGCCGACGATTTAGTCTCGCTACTGTTGTCGCAGGGCTTCGAGAATGGGACGTACCCATCGACGATGTCGCTCCAAGATTGGAGTCCCGATGAAGCCGGAACTGCCCTCCAGAAATGGAAGAAGAAGCTTCGGAAGGCGTTTGGCGCTGTTGGCATCAACGCGGGTAAGCAGCCTGTGAGTCGAACGATTGCTCAAGATGAAGATCCGTCCACGATTCCACTGCTGCAGACACCCCAATGACACGACCGTACTCCTCCGACCAAGCGTGGAGCTGAGCGTGGTGCCTTTGGCACTACCGAAGCTCCACCGTACTTTTAAGACTCGCACATGGTTACGCCACGTTCGGAGAGCCGTATGCAACGTGTTTACGCTGGTAACGAGGGCTCGTTCGGTCGCCGGGGCGGTGCGCGAGCTCCCAAAGGTGGTGCCGGACGTCGTCAAGTCGACAGCGACGGTTCGTCAAGTGACGATGACATTTTGGTGCGTACATTCGACGAGGAAGATCATCAAGTCAAGTTAATGGGTCAGATGAATGAGATGGCAACGCTGAACGATGTGGACCCGACACCGAGGATTGAAATGGCATCGCACCGACCATTGGATCGCATCAAGCCGTTCTCAGGATCTCGTAACAAGAGCGAAAACAGCATGCAGTGGCTCCGTGGGCTCGTCTACGAAATAACTGGAACCCACGCAGATGCCGACAAATGGTGCATTCCGTTTGAGCTAAGTCTCCGGGACGGAGCCATTCATTGGTTCCATCAACTTCTGAAGAAAACGAAGCGCAAGTGGGAGCTGTTGAACGATGCGTTCATCCGCTATTACTGCTCGCAGATCACGCAGGCGGCACTCTCCCGCTACTACTCTGCAAAGCGGGAACGTAACGAACATCTGCGCAACTACACAAACAAGCGAAATGGCTACGCTCGGACAGCCCGTCTACACATCGAGAAGAGTGGTCGCGACGCGAAAGAACATGTACATCAGTTCCTGGCAACATGCGATGATGACAAGCTGGCGGAGTCTTTACCACGCTCGAGTCACCGACATTCACGAGGTCGAAGAGATCATCGAAGATGTTCTCAAGGACAAGGAGACAATGGCCAAGCGTGACAGTGAGTATCGATACTCCAAGAGTCGTGATGCGCGACGCGACGATGGGTACGCCCGCAACAATCGGCGCGATGACCGACGCCGCGATGACAACCGCAACAAACCAAGAGTGACGCTCATTGACGCCACGGTGGATGGCCTACAAGCTGAATTAGAGGGTCGTGAAGCTGCTCAGGGGGAACCGAGTATTCAAACGAAGACCCGAACGCTTAGAACGATGCCCAAGACGAGTACAACAACTTTCAGCCCGATAATACGGATGCTGATTTCGCATTGGATGAAAACGACCGATACCTCACCGCGGCTAACGAAAATGAACGCCGTGCAGCTGCTAAAGGCACCTACGCACGTTCAGATAACCGTCAACCGCGTCGAAACACGCCTGATCCCAAGAATGGCTTCAATCAAGATCGCCGAGGTGGTGAACGTGGGTTCAATCAGGACCAACGCTCAACCGCGACAACTGACGCCCACAGTACGGACCATGCGCGGTGTGCGATGGCATGAGTCACTCCGCCCACTACTGTAACAAGCGATGCAAGTTCTGCAAACGTCTCCACGATGCTGGACAATGCGAACTTTTCCGCAACTTCCAAGACCTTGCCAAATTCGTGCGCACTAAAGGCACGAAGGAGGAGCTCCCGCCAGAGCTCAAGGCCGTCGTTCAAGAACGTCATTTAAACTAGGCAGCCCGCCAATTACAACTGGGTTGGTCCCTATCGGGCTGCCACAGTTAACCGAGCCTTCAATAGAAGCAGAGTGTATCTTTGCTTTCATGGGGCAGAGTGAATGGCCTGATAATTACGTAACAAGTGGGAACGCGACGGAAAATGAAAAGGAGAGGAGTAGAATCCTCGGTGGAGGTGTTGGAGAGAGAGTGGAGTGTGCCGATGCTGATGAGGGCACCAGCGAGGGTTCGTTCGGCTTGGTTTCGAGTGCAACGCGAGACGAGCCCAAGGGTCACTCCAAGATGATGAAGTTGAACCCTTGGCGAGAGACGGGGGTGGTGGTCGGCCAAGCAATTCGACCGACGGATCAGAATGAGAGCTCTGGAGCAAGGCGCTGTGAACGACCAGCGAGCGAGGATCCTCCTCGACACAGAAGCGAACGTTAGTGTGATCACTGACGCCTTTGCCAAGAAGTTACGACTCCGAGATGTACCCGATCACGGACGCCGCATTGACATTCAAGAAATTAACGAAGGCAAGGTGTCTACGACGCGACGAGCGTGCGTCAAGATTACGCTCGGATGGGAGATGGTGTACGAATTCGAAATGTGGGTAATGGCTCATAGTGCAGGCGTCGACGTGGTACTCGGGACCGACTTTATGATCCCAGCTGGGATCCGGTTGGACCTGTTTCACGGCGCAGCGCAATTATCGCACGAAGCTCATATCCCAATGATCAAGACCAAGAACATGATCGACAGCGAATAGTACGGCTCCCATGTTAACGCCGGGCCACCCGAGCGTTTGGACATTCAAGCGCACGAGTGGCGAGAATATCGACTAGCGAAGCGCCAAGTCGGGCTGGAGGAACACGTACTGTGGATTCGTCGAACGAACAAGCTAATCCCGTCAGTGGCGAGGTTTCGACGTGGACGGCCTCAGAGCATTCGGTTGACCAACGAGTCTGATCGAACTGTGTACCTACCAGCACACGACTCGATCGCGATGTGGATTCCAGATGGGGATTTGCCGCGAGGTGACGGCTATGTGCGTCTGGATTCCAAGAAGTACCAAGTCTGGCAAGTGTTGGCCTACGAAGGTTGCAGAGACCGCGAGCTCTTTCAGCGTGAATGTGAAATTTACGAGCAATGGCTTGCAACTCAGCCTTCGGCAGTTGAGCGACCGTACTATCCAGAACCCAGTGGTGTGCTAGCACGGCCTCTAGAAGACTCGCTAGTGGACGCCAGTGATCGTCTGACACGTGCAGAGCGCTGGGCACTGATCATGGAGGAACGTGAACGAGTAAAAGCTTGTCTGGCGTCTGGTGTGACAGCCGGGGACTCGGCCGACGGTCAGCCTTCCGAAGAACCTTTGGACACTTACACGACAGCTCACGGCGAGGGCAATAATGCAAACGAAGCCTCGGTAGCGCATACACACGAACCACTGAGCCCGGTAAACGTTGTACATACGCCAATGAGTGTTCGTGCCAAGTCTGGGGTGACCACGGAAGCAACAAGTAACAGCACTGGATTAAATGGAGTCACCAGTTTTGACGAGGTTGTCCCGGCCTTGTGTGCCACCAAATCTGCGAACGAGACATGGGTGGTTGATCCAGAGGATGCAGGCATCGCGCTGAAGGTGTTGAGTACGGCACCAAGTGTTCATCGCGAGAATGGTGCGAATGCCGAACGGTCAAGACAACGGCCGATCGAAGCACTCGACAAAAGTCAACAGCCCAATATGGCGGTTGCCTGCGCATTCAATATTGCTAACAACGACTCGGCAGGTGGCCCAGAGATGGGAAACCATGGTGGGAAGGAGATGGACCCAGTACGACTGTTGAAATAAAAGCGGATGCCGACGTTGGGTCAAGAGAAGAATCCGTAGCGATTTTGGACGAAACGTACATCTCGGTTGCTCGAGTATTAACGACCGAAGGAAATGAAGCAACGGAGGATACGAGAAATGACTTCTACAAGCACCCAGCTAACAACATTGGCTTGGAAGACTACGCGAAGGAGCTGGCATTCCTGCCGGACTTGACCGAAGAGATCAACACGACAATTGACTTCTCTGCGCCTAATGTTGCTGATCCTGAGTTGTCGACTGATCGCCGAGAACGTCTGGTCGCGACGCTAAAGAACCACGAGCACATCCTGATTGCTAGTGGTAACGCACTACCACCGCCAGCCTAAGGCGCGGTATGCGATATCGACACACAGGGGCACGCCCCAATTAAACAGCGTGCCCGGCGCGTGCCGCTACGATTCCTCGGCAAACTGTACGAGCTGCTGCGCGCTCTGTTGTGAGCAGGACTGATCGTCTTTTCAGACAGTCCATGGGCATCGCCGATCGTGATTGTGATGAAAAAGAACGGGCTGGACATCCGGCTCTGCATTGATTACAAGATGGTGAATGCTATCACCGCGATCATGGAGTATGCAATGCCGCTAGTCGACGACCTGTTAACAGATCTCGAGCGCTACCTATGGTTCTGCTCGCTGGATGCAGCAAGCGGCTTCTGGGCGGTCATGATGACCTTGCGAGCGCGTAAAGTGTCGGCGTTCGTCTGCGCACTCGGACATTTCGAGTGGTTACGCATGCCCTTCGGGTTAAAGAACGCGCCGATGATCTACCAGCGTATGATTGACAACGCACTCTGGGGGTTCGTTCAACCTAAAGGAGGTTGGTTTGAATACTCGGAGAAGATGCGTTTAGCTAAAGAACAAGCCAAGGAACGTCGTGGGCTAAGCGCCGAGGGTTCGTTTCAAACGAAGTTCGCGGCAGACTGCGAAGCACCGGTGGAGACCGACCCTGTACTACAACTCGTCAACAGTCCTGTCACTGACATGTTTACGAACGGGGAGCCGGACGAATCATCGCTGGTACCTGTGTTTGGTCGACGGTCGTTTGTGGATGATATTTGCTTCGGTGGCGAGGATTTCGACAGCTGCCTGGCGACGCTGGACCGATTGCTGGCAAGATTTGCACAGTGTCGGATCAGCATTAGCTTCACCAAGAGCATCTTCTGCCAACCCAAGGTGGACTTTCTGTCGCATACAATTTCGCCAGAAGGTATCAGGGCTGACCCCAAGAAGTTTGCGGCCATCACCGAGCTTTCATTTCCAACGAGTAAGAAGGGAATGCAGTCATTTCTTGGAGCGGTTAATTACTACAGCCGCTTCATTCAAGACTTCGCGGTCTACGGTGCGGCACTGTACCAGCTCAAGGAAGAGGACTTTGCCGTTGAAGGCGGCCTTTCTGTGGCACGTCGTTCCTTCGAAAAATTGAAGACGAGTGTTTCACATTCACCCATCCTAAGGCACTTCGACCGGTCAAAGGAAGTTCATGTCATGCTCTTTGCGAATGAATGGGCGTTGAGCACTACGCTAATGCAAGAACATGAAGGCAAGTTACACCCCGTACAGTTCCTCGGTCGTGTGCTCAAGGGGTCCGAGATGAACTACCATCCTGCCGAGAAGGCCGTTTTGGCGTTACTTCTGCTGTTGAAGATATGTTACGTCCAGCTGGCAGGAAAGACGCTACATGTCTATACACGATTCTCGACGTTAGAGCGGGTACATAAGTCGAAGTCTCTCTTCGAACGCGCAGTCCAGTTCGCAGTGCTGCTATCGCAGTGACACTTGAAGGCGCAGCGTGTGAAGGAGAAGGATGTCGCTTTCGCGCAGCTACTGCAGTCAAGCATCACGAGCTTCGTCGACCTTGAAGACTCGCTCGCGCCGGTGGCACCACCAAACAAGGGTTCCCCGACTATTCGAATGGACCCCGCGTTGCTGTACGCCAGGCTTTCCCGTAATTACAGTGGATTCGTCATGTCTTTTGACGGATCAGCGAAGACAGAGAAGTGCGGTGGCTACGGGAGCCGTTCATGGGTGCTGTGGAGTCTTCCTGAGTGGAAGATAGTGATTGCTGCAAACGCTTACCTCTCGGCCACCACGGTGAATGAGGCAGAGTATACAAGTATACTAAACGGTGTCAAGGCTGCTATTGCGCACGGTGCCGAGGATTTAGTCATCGTTGGTGACTCGAGGCTCGCGATTCAACAATCACTAGGGGTGATCGCATGCAGGAAGGAAACTTTGCTAGCGCTGCTGAATACTCACAAGGAACTCGCGGCCAAGCTTCGATCAGTGAAATATCTTCACATTGTACGCGAATACAACGCTGCCGCCGATTCGTTAGCCACTGAAGCGCTGGAATCAAAGGTTAGTCGGGTCATCTTGTCTGAAACTCACAAGTCGGAATTGGCTTCGCTGAATCTCATCCAGGAAATGATCTACGAGCCGGATGAAGACTCGGTAGATGTTTCGTCACGTGGAGCAGAGCGTCAAGTACATGTACTGTCAGGCAGCGAGTCTTCAAGTGGAAAACGTTCGAAAATTTCGTGGTTGATTACAGCTCACCAGAGTGCGATTATGGTAATATTGCAGTGATGACCAGGGGACAGACGAGAGCCAAGAAACGCGTCAGGTTTGCAGATGAACACTCGGAAGGGTCTCAAAAGCTCAAGAACAGCATGAAGAACGACGAGAGACGCCCACCGAAGATTCAATCGGCGAAGATTTGCCAGACCATCCTCACAAGACTGTACCAGCGGCATTTCCCGATGCAGAAGATGTTGACCCGGTAGCGATACAGCGGGAACGACGCAGACGGATACTAGTAGCACAAGACGAGGAGCAGAAGTGGTTTAACATCAAGAAGGTACTTCAGGGCCAAGCAGAAGAGCTGAATTACAAAGAAGCTCGAGATGCCTGGAAATATGCTGACCGGTTCGTATTGTCAGAAGACGGCGTGCTTCACTATCTTGGATCGAATCGTCGGTACGACCACGGTTGGCAAGAAGCAACCAAGCTGCGGCTTGTGGTACCGATAACGATGATTCAAGAGGTCTTGCAGAACGTTCACGACTCGCTGGAAGGAGGACATCAAGGTGTGGTGAGAACGTTCCATCGCGTTAAGTCCGATTATTATTGGATAGGCTTGTACGCTGACGTGGAGAAGCATGTGAAGGCATGTCCAGATTGCAGCTCGAGTAAAAGCTGTCCGCAGCTTCGTGGATACTCACCTGGCAACGTACTATCCGAACGACCTGGCATTGCTCCTATTTCAGTGCTCGTTCACGGGATTCGTTATTGTCAAGGCTATGTCGGATACGACTGCACTGAGTGTTGCCCAAGTGTTCGAAGAATGTGTGTACCGACGGTTCGGTGCCCCATCATTGATCAGGCACGACCGCGACCCACGCTTCATGAGCGAGCTATTCCAAGCATTTGCAGAAATGATGCAGTCAAGATCACGAGCGACGTTAAGCTATCGGCCACAGGCTAATGGACAGCAGGAACGCTCGATGAAGTTAGTGATGGGTTCCGTACGGGTGTACGCGGAAGACCCTCTACAGCAAGATTGGGACGAAATCGCAGAGAAGCTGGTGTTCGCTATTAATACTTCTCAGGACACTACAAGGAAGGAAACACCGTTCTACCTCGTTCATGGTTGAGATGAGCAGTCGACGTTGCGGGCAATGTCTTCATCGCTCAATCGAGGCCTCGGCAAGCAGTCTGACGCACTAGCGTGGCGGTGCAAGATCAATCGACAACAGGAGGTCGCCCTCACTATGGTCAAAGATTATCAGGCTGTAGAAAAGGAGCGACGGGCTAAAAAACATAATGATGCCCTGAGTCGACTGGAAAAAGCCACTGTACCTCAACCGAGTGGAAACGAACACTCGGTGGACCCTCCAGAAACTTCGGAAGATATAGAAGATCCTGCAAGAGCCCCACCGAGATCTCTTTTTGAGATTGGGAGCCGGGCGTGGCTGTACATGTAACGCGTCAAACCGGTCTTGACGAAGAAATTAGCTCATCGGTGGCATGGACCTTTTCGGATCAAGCGCAAGGTGGAAGTGTTTTCGTACGAGCTGGAACTGCCAGACCGAAGTGGGTATCGCTTCTATCCAGTGGTACATGTGACGAGACGCAAGGCTGTCAACGAATTCAACAGTCGACCGAACTCTCGGTTGGTACTAGACGCGACTAATGAAGCAAGACTCGATTTCGACGATGAGCTGTTGTCTGAAGACAGCTGGGAACCAGATCAAGTTGCCGGTGACTACGAAGTCGAGGCCATCCTCGACGACAGAACACCACTGTCGACGAGTACGGAGCGTGCTGTACGCGAGTTCAAAGTCAAGTGGGTTGGTTATGAAGATCCAACTTGGGATTCAGGATCCAACCCGTCATGTGGAGGTCTGCTGTACGACTATTTGCGAGCCAAGAAGAGCGAGAATCGGCTGCAGATGGCGCAAGTGGCGGACGAAGACTAGCGTGACTGGATCACGTGTGAACTGTCCACAGGGCGATGCAGCCTGTGGTAACAGACGGAAAAACGTTACTGCAACAAAAAATTGTACATGCAGTTGAAGAACAACATGAACATGATTACGCTGTGGAAGTGGATTAAGAATAGGAAAACATGAATGCCGATGGAGGAGCGACCACTGAAAACGAAACCTCGCTGGGCCCCTCAACAGTTAGCTGAGATGTTGGAGAACGTCGTGGAACATGCAGCGAGGATTCAACGTGACTCCAATTGCCTGGCGGCGGTAGCCAAGAGTGCCAACGAAGTCGAGTCCTCACTCTCCTTCTCCTCTTCATCGAGGACCTGAACCTCGGCAGCTGGAACCGCAGCCGTACCCTGCAAATCAGCGCCACCAGCAGGCGCAGGAGGACCAGCAGGAGCCATCTTCGTGGATTCTGCGACGACAGGAAGTGCCGCATGAGCTACCGCACGGGATGAAGAGTCCGGGGCAGGAAGCGCCGGAGGTCCGACTGATGACGCTGCTGTCGGAGGAAGTGTAGCAGGCGGAGGGGCGTTCGCAACCGCGGTGTTGCCCTCCTGAGAAACAAGACGAGTAATGCATGATGATGAGCAAGGCGCCGATGGTTCAAGAGAAGGATGAGCTGACGTACCTCCAGCTGCTCACGTTCGCGACGTCGGCGAGGATTGAGACGCTGAAACGCGTCGGACACGGCTCGATTCAAACGCTTGGCCATACGGTGACGGGATGGTGAATTGGAGAATGAAGAAATGTAACAACGGGCACCAGTACCGTGGCTTCCATTGCGACAGGGGCAGTTGTGGTGTAGTGATTTCTCCGTAGTTGCGGATTATCACCCGTCGACAAAGACGTGACACCGCCCAAGATGTTCAAGCGACGAACCCCCGGTCATGTGATGTACGGAGACGCCAAGGGCCTCGACGGCGTCCCTTCCGAACATTCAACGAGTATTGGATACGGCCTTATGTCACTGAATCCAGGCTGTCCTTATTATTAATAATGGACTGGCCGGATTCGCATTCAGCGGACCATCTACGGTACGAACCCTCAGTGGCGGTTGGGATGAGTTCGCGTAAGACTCAGCGACCCTTGGAAGGCACGTTCACCGTCTGGGACAGGGCGCGGACCATTAAAGATGCTCATGCGACGGTGCAGACGACTCTTGGCATGCAAGAAGATCCATAACGGATCATTGTTCACTTGATATTTGTATACTTGATTAGGACTTCTTATTAGGAATAGACCCGAAAGGGTAAGCTTAAATACAGAACAGAATTTCCACTCAAGCACACACAGCGACGTCCGGCTTCAAGGTAAGCGTCAGGTCAAGCTTGTTTAAGTGTGTTATGCCTGTCGGTGAACTCGAAGCTCTGTAGCGAGGGTTCATCCGGCAAGGCCAAGAGACTTTGTGTATTGGCCGATTATTATCGGGAGGTTTTAAGCGACGGCTTATTGTTGCCTATTTGCACGACTGGAAGTGCTTGTATTGCATCCCTTTTATTCTTCCAATCGAGTGTTGAACCCTCGGTGACCTCGTAAAAGGCTTACCCGTGCCTGGTACCCTTCCGCTGTTGGGACCACGAGGATCCATAACACCTACTAGCTTTGCTCGTGCTAGTAGCGTGTTCTTATTTTTTTTTACTGGTTGGCCTATATAAGTAGTTTACAAGGTCCAGTTTGTCCCGGTGCAAGGGCAGAACTGGGGTCTTCAGGTCCGCCCGAACGATCGTTTACTATCCTAGTAGGCGTATTATTGTGGGAACGTCCTAGCTACATTTGTAGCTAGAGTTCACGTGGAAATTCCAACACCACAGATGTACACGCGAGAGGCAACATCCCCTGGATGTTTCACATCCTGGGCTCAGCTGTGCGAAAGGCTCCGAGCCGCGTTCCCCCCGGCGTGCTACGAATAGCACCAGCGCTCGCGCTTCCCGTCGTGCAAACCAGGGAGGCGTGAGCTGCACGAGTACGTCCAAGCGATACGGGAGCTAACGGTGTCCCTAGTGGAAAATCCACTTAACGAGCACATCAATATGACTGTGTTTATGGATGACTTTCGAGTGGGCCCAGCGAGCACTCAGCTTTTCCGGGTGCAGTCAAACACCCTTGAAGAAGCGATTCAGGTGGCTCTTCACGAAGAATACAGACATCACCAGGCGCGTACACCGGCCTCGGCATAGCCTGGGCGTTCTTTGTCGACTTCCGGTCGAGCGAGCCCCAACGGACCAGTTCCCATGGAACTCGGGTCCGCCGAGCAGCGCGACATTCGTTGCTTCGGCTGTGGGAAGATTAGCCACTTCAAGCGTGAATGTCCCGCGGAAAGACTCCGCAGACGGTCCTTCCCCAAGCCCGTCCTCAAGGGTCGCTGGCAGAAACCAGGATCTCGGGGACAGGGGAACGCCGGGAACTAGTAGGGGCGAGGCGCCCTACTGGGGGAGAGCTAAGTCTTCGTGATGGGTGCGCGGGTGGCGCATACCACGGGGACTTAGCCCCTGAGCGTCTTCGAACTCTCGAATCGACGAAGAGCAGCGGCGGGTTGCTCGTAGTACACGTATGTGTACGGGGATACGATCACCCCTTTAGAATCTTGATAGATTCTGGAACGTCGAAGAATTTCACACGCCGCCAGATGGTTGCTCGTAATAGCAACAAGTTGTCCGATGCTTTGAGAGAAAGCAAGAGCAACGGGATGGTGTTAGTGCGACAGGCCGACGGGAAGGTCGTCACTGTCCCCAAAGTCCAAGTGGATCTGGCCGTCAAGTTTGAAGACTTTGACAGCCTCGAACAGTTCACTGTTTTCGATATGGATCCCTACGATATGATCCTGGGCATGCCCTGGCTTGAGAAGCACGAGCCCTGGATCGACTGGCGAGGTAAGGCAATCGGTGCCAGCCGCCCTGCACAATCCGGCAGGGTATTCGTGAGTCATGTTCCCACCTCTGGCTGGGCCCGGGGCGCCCGCAAGGGCTGCCAGGGTACCAAAGTATTCGGCAGATGCTTGGGAGTCGTCGACGTACATGACGACTCTGAGAATGTTTTGATGGTGGCAGCGCCCAGAGGAGGCGCTGGCCAAGTGAGTAACTTAGGTCCACAAGCGCGAAACTTAGTTCCTCAGACAGCGACAGCTGTCACGAACACAGGCAATAGTGTGTTCAGGGTGGGTAACAAAATCCCACACACGGTCGCCCAGACCTTAACGGAAAAGGAAGACGTCGCGTACGCTTCATGTGTGGGTAACATAGAGCCACACGCGGTCGCCCAGACCTTAACTGAAGAGGAAGGCGTCGAACACGCTTCCTGTGTGGATACCACAGTACCGCACGAGGCCACGAGTGCCTCGGCCGTCGGAGCTCCACGTCACAGCCGCCGTCGACGACAACGCCGCCGCCGTTGCAAGTCGGATTCGAACTTCGTTCAGATCGACGTGTGGTGTAGTAGAACACACAAATACCGTCAGATGTGGATTCCTTACACAAACCACAACGAATCGCCGAGTTAGGTCGGCGGTTGTATGGCCTGCGCAGAGGGTGGTCCCCTCGCGGTCCGGCCCTTCCGGGACAGACGAGTGGCTCGCTTCCACTCGGTTCCGACTAACCAAGTCGGATCACTTCCGAGGCTCCGCCGAGTTTGGTTCGGCTGAGCTCGTTCACAACTCTGTGCCCTCCACCAAAGGATGGACGACGGCGCGCGAGCGCTTTTACAGGTCACCGAGCGCAGCGGCAGCTCAGCTAGAAGTGTTACGACACCCGGGCTATCCGACGTACCGGCCCGCTGAGTATGCGGGACTTTCTTTCGCGCGTAGCGAGACTTTGTCCTACCCGGACCGACCTAATCTCTTGGCGCTACCAGTCAATACCCTACAAGCTATGCCTCTCGAGTATTGACGGCAGGCATAATCCAGCCCTATGCAGGGACTTACCGGAAAAGTGTACACGTGTCTTGGACTAGGAAAATTCTGCTCTGTTATCTTCTGGGAGCCCTTTTCGGCTTCCCCTATTTAATCCTATGCTTCCTATACAAATATCTAGTGAAATGTAGTCGTTTCGGATCTCTACCGACCCTTCAGCTGAGTTCGGGCGCCCGTTGAGCTCAGCGGCTATCCGGATAGCATATCCGGACAGATCGCCGAGTACTTACCGTGATCCTTTGTTCTTAAGCTCTGGGTTATCAGACCGAGCCGATTCTTGACCTGAAGTAGGTTGGCGTATGGTCGAATCTGGAAATCCCTACACCACAGACGTCGCATCAAGCGACTCGGAGTCCTGGGCCGGACTCCTCCGATAAGGCCGGTGGAATAGTGTTATCACATCTTCGATGGCGAGACCGGTTTACCCGTCAAGGCATCTGGCGTCCACTTGGAACCGTTGCCTAAGGCTGCAAAGATATTGAATCTTGAGAAAATGACGATCGAGTCGTTCCTGGCCAACCCCAAGGCTGGGGAGATTGACGAGATGGTGTTCATAAGACCAGAGGCCACTCGGGAGGAGTTGAACTCCTGCTCTATCCTGGACGAGGTCGTCCTGGAAGTGCTGAGCAAGCAGCGCCAGACGCGCTTAGGTTCCGATATCCTTCACAACCCCAAGGATCCGGTGTATCCTTTGGTGACGGAGTATGCGGGCGTGGTGAACAAACACCCACCGACCCGACTCCCACCAGATCGAGGTGTACGGCATGAGATCGATCTCGTGCCTGGCACAAAGTACTGTGTCACAGGACAATGGCCTCTTCCACGCGAGCAGTGCGAGGTCATTGATGCCTTCTTCGCCGCGGTAGCGAAGGCAGGCATGTTGCGGGAGTCGGAATCCCCGCACTTGACGCCGACTTTCTGCGCTCGAAAGCCGAACGGAAAGTGGCGTCTGGCTCACGCTTATAACAAGCTGAACAACGCAACGGTGCCGGCCCAGACACCAATCCTACGAAAGAATGTGTTGTTAGACAACATGGCCGGGAGCGTACTGTACAGTGCGCTGGATTTGGTACGGATACTACCAGATTCTGATGAGAGAGAGACATCCCGCTCACCTTGGTGGGCACTCCAAGCGGTATGCATTGGGAGTGGCTCGTCATGCTGCAGGGCTTGGCTAACGCGCCGACATATACAAGTGGGTCGCCCGATACGTTAAGACATGTAAAACATGTCAGCGGGTCAAACCCGCACGGCACGCTTCGGCTCCACTACAGAGCCTGCCCGTACCGGCTGACCGTTGGAAGTCGATGCGTCTGGACTTCATCTTTGGGCTTCCCGGCGACGGACACGGCAACACCGGAATTGGAGTTCGTGTGGCGGCTGAGCAAGATGGTACATCTTGCTCCGGTTCCCGTCACTGTTACGGGCGAACAATCCGCAGGGTCGTTCGTCGATGGCGTCTTCCGCTATCACGGTCTCTTGGAGACGATGGTCTCGGACTGAGACCCGCGGTCGACGGCCGCGTTTTGGGAAATGCTGTTTCCGTTACTGGGAACTCGTCTGCAGATGTCCACTGCGGACCTTCCCCAGACACACGGCCAGACTGAGCGCGTCAATCGAGTGCTCGACGACACTCTGCGCAGTGTGTGCGCGGAGGCCCCAAGTACATGGTCGACGCAGCTTCCAGTTGTTGAGTTTGCACTCAACAACGCGCAGCACGCGTCGAAGGGGTTCACGCCGCTTTACTTGAACGGCTTCCGTCAGCCCAGAGTACCTCTCACTCTTCGAGGAGACACTGACACCTCTATTCTAAGTAGGGGAGAGGCTCGAAAAGCTCTTTTCTCCCAGGTCTCAGATGGGAGACCAGTTTCGCTGCGGAAACAAGTGGAATTATTTGTGGATACCAAGCTGATCATTATCAGCAGGGTCCGCCATGCCATGGCAGCGGCCCAAGATAAACAAAAGGAGTACTCCGACAAACATGGAAGAGGAAACTTAAGTGTATTTAAAGTGGGGAACTTAGTACTACTAGACACGAGGAACCTACCTTTTGACACTTTCAGCTCTGTCGGCAGCAACAAGCCGAAGCACCGTTTTATCGGACCATTTGCAGTCCTGACCAGACATGGTGCGTCGTACACCATCGACCTGCCTAAATCAATGACGACGCACCCGACGTTCTATGTTGGGCGTCTTAATCGGTACTTTGATCCGCAGGGGGTTGCCGACCCGCAGACCCACCTTGCCCCAGCTCCTCGAAGCGAGGGCCGGTCACAGTCGACGAGGGCGTCGGGGCAGGTACCCAAGCCTCGGTCGGAACGGCAAGGCTGCAGTCAAGACTGTACGCCGGAGGGGCTCCGTACGAACGGACCCCGGAGCTATACGCCGAGTACGCTGAGTACGCCGGGTACGCACCATACGCGTACGTCTGGGAGTGCGTCGAAGGCGGCTTTGGACGTGGCAACAGAGCCTCGATCCGTCGGATCATGCGAAAGGCCTCATCCAGATCGGACGAAGAGGCCCGGCGATCCACCCGCAGATGCAAGCTCGCGACCTCTCGCTCCAACAGGTCCAGGCGGCCCACAAGAGGAGCGACCTCCCCCTGATTCCCGGCCTGGGCGGCAGCATCACCGCCAGTCCCAAGGCCAAGTGCAATTTTAAGCACGAGGACACGTTGACGGAGGCTGTCAACCTCAGGGCCCTGTGTCGGACCCGCAGCTGGAGCACTCGGACGAGAGTGGCGTTCGGGAAGCGCCGAGTACTCGTACTCGTACGAGGGCGCCTCCGCTCCTGCTTGATCGGAATGGAGAAGTCTACTTTCACGTGGAGCGGAACCTCTAGGAGCAACGGCGTCGCGGTACGCGACAGCTCCTCGCGAAGTGGAGGGGTTCTGCCCACTCCAAGAACTCGTGGGAGCCGATTGAACGGCTCCTCATTGACTGATCGAAGGCTGTCGCAAGCTGGGGCTAGAAGCGGCGGCAGCTTCATAAGTAGTCCGGGGCTTCTTGCCCAAACGGGGTACGGACGCTGAATACATTTCGTACCCGCGCTCATCGTGAACGCTGGACGCCACATGCTTCAGGATGTCCCTTGGCAACATGCGCTTGCTGGACAAGTGGACAAACCGGCCCCCGGAGATCACGAATGACCTCGACCAGCAGCAGGAGGACTTCCAAGCTGCCCAGCCTGTACGTGGGGGTCCGGTGGTGGCACCCGTCAACCAGGAGAGCTCTGGGGGTGACCTCTTCCTGGAGCTTCTCGTCGCTGGTCGTGGCCTTGTTGGTGGCCACACCTCTAGGGGCGTTTACGAACTTACCCTGGTCAAGAAGGAGCTGTTGTTTGTCGACAGCTTGGAGGCGGCTCGGTGTGTGCTTCTCTCGCCACATCGTGTACCTCTTAAGGACTTTACGACTTGTCGCAAGAAGCCCGAGAACCGGGGTGGTCTCTACCCTCTGGGGCTACCCCTGGGTCCTTCCTGAGAACTGTTCCAACCAAAGTTCTTGTGAGGACATGTTCTGGGCTTGGGTGGAGTCTCTCAAGTACTCACCCTCGGCGTTTCGGGAACTCCATGAATATCAGCTGCTCTCCTGCATCCTGGACCAGCGTGATCTTCGTGTCCAGTTTGTCCCCATGGTCAACCAGGGCATGTTGCCAAGGAACATTCTGAAGCATGCGGCTTCCAGCGCTCACGATGAGCGCGGGTACGGAGTGTCGTCAACATCCGTACCCCGTTCGGGCAAGAAGCCTCTGACTACTTATGAAGCTGCCGTCACTTCTGTTCCCAGCTTGCGCCAGCCTTCGGGCAGTAAATCAGGAGCCGTTCAATCGGCTCCCACGAGTTCTCGGAGTGGGCATAACCCCTCCACTTCACGAGGAGCTGTCGCTTACCGTGACGCCGTTGCTCCTCTCCACGTGGAAGTGGACTTCTCTATTCCGATCAAGGAGGGGCAGAGGCGCCCTCGTACGAGTACAAGTACTCGGCGCCTCCCGAACGCCACTCTCGTCCGAGTGCTCCGGCTGCGGGTCCGACACAGGGCCCTGAGGTTGACAGCCTCCGTCAACGTGTCCTCGTGCTTAAAATTGCACTTGGCCTTGGGACTGGCGGTGATGCTGCCGCCCAGGCCGGGAATCAGGGGGAGGTCGCTCCTCTTGTGGGCCGCCTGGACCTGTTGGAGCGAGAGGTCGCGAGCTTGCATCTGCGGGTGGATCGCCGGGCCTCTTCGTCCGATCTGGATGAGGCCTTTCGCATGATCCGACGGATCGAGGCTCTGTTGCCACGTCCAAAGCCGCCTTCGACGCACCCCCAGACGTACGCGTATGGTGCGTACCCGGCGTACTCAGCGTACTCGGCGTATGGCTCCGGGGTCCGTTCGTACGGAGCCCCTCCGGCGTACAGTCTTGACTGCAGCCTTGCCGTTCCGACCGAAGCTTGGGTGCCTGCTCCGACGCCCTCGTCGACGTCTGTGACCGGCCCTCGTTTCGAGGAGCAGGGGCAAGGTGGGTCTGCGGGTCGGCAACCCCCTGCGGATCAAAGTACCGATTAAGACGCCCAACATAGAACGTCGGGTGCGTCGTCATTGATTTAGGCAGGTCGATGGTGTACGACGCACCATGTCTGGTCAGGACTGCAAATGGTCCGATAAAACGGTGCTTCGGCTTGTTGCTGCCGACAGAGCTGAAAGTGTCAAAAGGTAGGTTCCTCGTGTCTAGTAGTACTAAGTTCCCCACTTTAAATACACTTAAGTTTCCTCTTCCATGTTTGTCGGAGTACTCCTTTTGTTTATCTTGGGCCGCTGCCATGGCATGGCGGACCCTGCTGATAATGATCAGCTTGGTATCCACAAATAATTCCACTTGTTTCCGCAGCGAAACTGGTCTCCCATCTGAGACCTGGGAGAAAAGAGCTTTTCGAGCCTCTCCCCTACTTAGAATAGAGGTGTCAGTGTCTCCTCGAAGAGTGAGAGGTACTCTGGGCTGACGGAAGCCGTTCAAGTAAAGCGGCGTGAACCCCTTCGACGCGTGCTGCGCGTTGTTGAGTGCAAACTCAACAACTGGAAGCTGCGTCGACCATGTACTTGGGGCCTCCGCGCACACACTGCGCAGAGTGTCGTCGAGCACTCGATTGACGCGCTCAGTCTGGCCGTGTGTCTGGGGAAGGTCCGCAGTGGACATCTGCAGACGAGTTCCCAGTAACGGAAACAGCATTTCCCAAAACGCGGCCGTCGACCGCGGGTCTCAGTCCGAGACCATCGTCTCCAAGAGACCGTGATAGCGGAAGACGCCATCGACGAACGACCCTGCGGATTGTTCGCCCGTAACAGTGACGGGAACCGGAGCAAGATGTACCATCTTGCTCAGCCGCCACACGAACTCCAATTCCGGTGTTGCCGTGTCCGTCGCCGGGAAGCCCAAAGATGAAGTCCAGACGCATCGACTTCCAACGGTCAGCCGGTACGGGCAGGCTCTGTAGTGGAGCCGAAGCGTGCCGTGCGGGTTTGACCCGCTGACATGTTTTACATGTCTTAACGTATCGGGCGACCCACTTGTATATGTCGGCGCGTTAGCCAAGCCCTGCAGCATGACGAGCCACTCCCAATGCATACCGCTTGGAGTGCCCACCAAGGTGAGCGGGATGTCTCTCTCTCATCAGAATCTGGTAGTATCCGTACCAAATCCAGCGCACTGTACAGTACGCTCCCGGCCATGTTGTCTAACAACACATTCTTTCGTAGGATTGGTGTCTGGGCCGGCACCGTTGCGTTGTTCAGCTTGTTATAAGCGTGAGCCAGACGCCACTTTCCGTTCGGCTTTCGAGCGCAGAAAGTCGGCGTCAAGTGCGGGGATTCCGACTCCCGCAACATGCCTGCCTTCGCTACCGCGGCGAAGAAGGCATCAATGACCTCGCACTGCTCGCGTGGAAGAGGCCATTGTCCTGTGACACAGTACTTTGTGCCAGGCACGAGATCGATCTCATGCCGTACACCTCGATCTGGTGGGAGTCGGGTCGGTGGGTGTTTGTTCACCACGCCCGCATACTCCGTCACCAAAGGATACACCGGATCCTTGGGGTTGTGAAGGATATCGGAACCTAAGCGCGTCTGGCGCTGCTTGCTCAGCACTTCCAGGACGACCTCGTCCAGGATAGAGGAGGCGTTCAGCTCCCCCCGAGTGGTCTCAGGTCTCATGAGCACCATCTCGGCAACCTTTCCAGCCTTGAGGTTGGCCAGGAACGACTCGATCGTCATTTTCTCAAGATTCAATATCTTTGCAGCCTTAGGCAACGGTTCCAAGTGGACGCCAGATGCCTTGACGGGTAAACCGGTCTCGCCATCGAAGATGTGATAACACTATTCCACCGGCCTTATCGGAAGGAGTCCGGTCCTGGACTCCGAGTCGCTTGATGCGACGTCGATCTGAACGAAGTTCGGATCCGACTTGTGGCGGCGGCAGCGTCGTTGACGACGGCGACCGTGACGTGGAGCTCCGACATCCGAGGCACTCGTGGCCTCGTGCGGTACTGTGGTATCCCCACAGGAAGCGTGTTTGACGCCTTCTTCTTCAGGTAAGGTCTGGCCGACCGCGTCTGGCGGCGTGCGAAAGTTTTCGACGCCCCAGAATCGATCAATATTCTAAAGCGATGATCGTATCCCCGTACACATCCGTGTACTACGAGCAACCCGCCGCTGCTCTTTGCCGATTCGAGAGTGCGAAGACTCTCAGGGGCTAAGTCCCCGTGGTACGCGCCACCGCGGCACCCATCACGAAGACTTAGTTCTTCCCCAGTAGGGCTCCCCGCCCCTACTGGTTTCCGGCGTTCCCCTGTCCCCGGGATCCTGGCTTCTGCCAGCGACCCTTGAGGACGGGCTTGGGGAAGGACCGTCTGCGAAGTCTTTTCGTGGGACAGTCGCGCTTGAAGTGACCCATCTTCCCGCAGCCGAAGCAGCGGATGTCACGCTGTTCGGCGGACCTTAGTTCCATGGGAACCAGTCCGTTGGAGCTCGTTCGACCGGGGTTCGACAAAGAACGCCCAGACCACGCTAAGGCCGGTGTACGCGCCTGGCGATGGTTGTACGCTTCCTGAAGGGCCACTTAAATCGGCTCTTCAAGGGTGTTTGACTGCACCCGGAACTGCTGAGTGCGTGCGGGCCCCACTCGAAGGTCGTCCATGAACACAGTCATCTTGATGTGTTCGTTGAGTGGGTTTCCCACTAGGGACGCCGTTAGCTCCCGTATCGCTTGCGCGTACTCGTGCAGTTCGAGCCTCCCTTGTTTACACGAGAGGAAGCGCGAACGATGGTAATACTCGTAGTTCGCCAGGAGGAACGCGGCTCGGAGCTGTTCACACAGCTGAGCCCAGGATGTGAAACATCCAGGGGGTGTTGCTTCCCGTATCTACACCCAGCTCTTAGCACGGCTGCTAAGGTTGGAGAGTGCAAGAGCAACACGAAATGGCTCGGTCGAGATCAGAGCCGCGTCCATCGCGAGCTCTACTTCTCGGACCCAGAAGTGGAGGTTCTCGCCTTCCTTCCCTTCATACGGCTCTACCTTCAGCCGTATTGGCTTCGGGTGAGGCGGATTGGCTTCCGCCGCCGGAGCCTGCAGGTTCTCCCGCACATGCACGATGAGGCCCTGCTCGTACGCGTCGAACTCATTGACGCGCTCAAACTGCTCGGCGGGTGCTGACACCACCAGGCTCCGCAGGGCCTCCATCCCGAAGATGCCTGCCAGCTTCGGAACCGACTCGAACTGTGAGCCGTTCAGATGGGAGAAGTTTTGCCTGTCCATGGCAACCAACTTCGGAGGTTCAGGTAGTCTACCCGCGGTGGCGTGGATTGACTACGAGTGCTACCAAGTGGGACGGGGTCACACAGCACCTTGCGCTAGAGGAAGTTGGCTTCCGAGAGTAAACAAACTCTCAGTGATCGGCAGCTCACAGGTCCCTTTTTACCTAAAGGGAGCGAGGTGACCAATTTAAGGTAGGCTGTAAACTGAGTATATTTATAGGTAGATTAAAGCTTGGGTTTAATCCAAACTTTAAGTCACCTATAGAAATCCAATGTCATCAACCACTGGTTGGCTTTGGACGACCTTGATACCTTGGTACAAATATCCCGAAGTATGACGTGTCATACTCATACGTCTAAGAAGATGTGCTCCATCGTCGCCTTGGTAGCGCGCCAACACTCGAGCTTCTGCCAACTGTTGTCAACTAGACGTGCCGGATGATGTAGGTTTAATTGTATGAGTGCTACTCGATAGCAGACCCATACCTTATACTCGGTTAATTCATTTTGATGAGCTCATAACTTCTTGGGGCTTGATCTAGGGCCGCCGCTTGCCAGTAACTCGTTTTTGCAGCTTGCTGTAACTTTTCCACCATATCTCCTAGAGATTCTCCTTCACTTCGGTACTTCTTAAAAGCGTTTCTTGATTGCCTTCAGAACATGCTTGTTGGTAATTGCGGTACTGTCCACGGAAAGGCGTGAAGCCTGGGATGAGCTAAATACAATACTCCCTTCTCGCTCTCGATCCTGTAACGTCGTCATATCCTTCGTGAACTCCAAATGTGTCATCGTCGAGTCTTGCAACCCTAATGTATTCCATTTGATTGCTGGATCAGCTTGATTAGAGCTTGCTGATGTCCGTCTTTGTCGGTTGCTGTGACTCGGACTACCGCTCTCCCCACGGCTGCCCACGTATATATGTACTCTAGGGACGGTGGATGCCTCATAGTCACTGTAGTCCCAACTCGTAGTGTCTCGCCAATGATGAGCTGTGGGATAGTGCTAAAAACCGCAATGCTCCACCTCCGAAGCTTCGCTGGCTGATACAGTTTATCTTCTTTACCAGGAATTATCATCGTATATGCGTTCCGTCGGCGCTATCCCGTTGCCAAGTAGACTCTGTAATTCATTACCTGGTGTCCTTTTCCGTCGACTTTGCATCTTGATGTTCTGCTGTCTCGGGGACACGCATTTTCCCATGGCCCCCCCCCCCTCTGAGCGCACAGGCCCGGCAAGCCGCTGAGTACTTTTTTTGTCGGAGTGCATCTATAACTCATTGAATTGCATGTTTGACTTTTTGTGGCTTGCAGGCAATCGATATCGATGCTAGACCAACTCCTCCTGTTAGCTTGGGTGTGAAGAGCAAGGTCGGTGCGATCTTATGACCGGAAGTCTCCGTCTTTGGTGAATGTTACCACATAAATGGTATCTGGAAATTACTAAGCTGTATCTCGGTCCAGTGAGATTTATCGAATACTGCTGCTGTGAATAACACCGATGGAAGCAAGCATTATAACATTTAACAGAAGGACTCGATTAGCCACGCTGTTTACAAGTTGAGCTGCTGTTGCGAGTCGTTTCTGGATTGCTCGTATTCTTCCTGCCCAATTGATGTCTGTCAATGGTCCCGTACCTACTTGATAGCCTAGGTATCGAGCAGTTTCTTCAAGTTGCAAAACTCAAATGCCGTGAGTTATCGCCATTTCGACAGCCGTATTGAGATAAATCACTTGTCTCTTCGTTGGTTGAATTTGTAGGCCTGATAAGGCCTCAAACGTTTTACTAACCGCATTATCTGGGGAAGTTGATTGACTTACTGTAGCAATACTATGGAGGCATCTACAAAGGCTGAGAACTTGTGTCTTTCGGCTGTAGTTCCTCGTACCTCAATGCCTTGAATTGTGTCATCTTGTTCGATTACCAACGCTAACACTTCAGCTGCGAGGATAAAGAGCAATGGTGCAAGAGGATAGCCTTGGCGAATACATGATGTGACATCGAGCGAATCAGATAACTCACCGTTGACGAGGAATTGGGCTGTTGTTAAGGCGTGTAAATTTTTGATAATGTCTATGAATTCCTGCGAGAAACCAAATCGTGATAGCGTAAGAACACGAAATCTCGTAATACTGTGTCGTAAGCTTTTTTTTGAAGTCTATGAGCAGTATGACTCGACTCAATTCCGCACCTAACTCCGGCTCTGCTTTGGCTGTGGCCAATATTGCCAGCAGCATCATCACAGTCTTTATCATTTGAGGACCGTGTACAAAGCCTTGTTGGGAGTTTCCAATTGGCCTACCCGTAATAGTTTGTGCCTTAATTGCTAATACATTCGTAAATACTTTGTAACCTGTTTGAAGCAACGATATTGGCCTGTAATGCATCGCGTCATCTGAGTCTCCTTTTCAGCGGGATAATCAAAGCCTGTAGGAAGGAGGACGGCGGATTGCTGCCATTGACCAGTTCATTACGAATTGCCGTTAATTCTGGTAATAAAATTGCTTCAGTGTCCTTGAAAAAGTCGTTGTATAAGTCATCCGGCCGGCTGCTTTGTGACGGTTGAGTACTGCTATTGTTGAACTCACTTCTGCATCGGAAACGGGTACCTTAAGGACGTTATTGTCTTGAGTCGATAATATTCGGTCGTGGGGCATACCAACTTGTCAAATTCTCGCTTCAGCTCCTCCGGCGGCACTGAACTATGCACTGTTCCTAAGACAGGAGTCCATTCCAGTTCAAATTTTGCCGCTAGGTTCAAATTTCGAAAAAAAATGGCCCGTGGATATGCTGAATGCTTGATATGGTTCAATCTCGTTCCCAGTTAGAGAGTCGTTTGAATACACATCGAAGCCGTTCTGTAGTTCGTTCAAGTTGTTCTCCCATACGGATAAGATGCTGTGCACGTTGTTCTTCGGCAAAGACTGCCATGATTTCCTTCCTTGTAATGAGGTGAACTCGGTTTTGAGCATTGTTCCGGTGTTTGAATTCTTGTCGTCTGCGTCGTTCTTTCTGAGTAATAGCACGAATGCACACTTGGCACTGTTTGATGGTCGAATTCCATGTTGCGATGGACGCATCTTGAGCTACTCGTTGCTCTACTAGTTGATCAAATAGCGTTTCGCGAACTCGGTCCTGTTGAGATGAACGGATTGGGTATACTACGCCTCGTTTTACTTGTCGCTTGTCCCGTTGTGTTTTCTACCCTGCAATGTGAATTACCACGCGCTGGTGGTTTGACGGTGCTGGTGGCTCCGTAACTTCTACCCATTGTACTTTTGCCGTCCAGGTTGTTGGTGCGTACAAACGGTCGATTCTGCTCGCTGCCTCCGGTGGAAAGAGCTGGCAGCTTAGTCATCAGCTTGTCCTGCTAATGTCGTGGCATCTTTTAATTGTAAAGTCGTCAGAAGCCTCAGTAGCGCTGCATTTTCAGATCTTCCCGATTTAACCCCACCCAGTCTGTCTAATACGGGACTTAAGACGCAGTTAAAGCCTTCTGCCAACAGTATCTCCCGTGATGGCCATGTCCACGTTTGTAAATTCCCAAAGCCTAGTTCACGCTCATTATGCGTGCTGGCGCATATACATTAACCAACACACGCTCTCAAAACTTGACTGCTATCACCCGTTTCGTCCATTGATCTTGTTGCCATGGCTCCACTCGATGTGCTATGCTTGGGTGTAGGAGGATCGCTACCCCTTCTGTTCGACTATCATCGATACTGCAATATGAGCGTCTTGCGCTTGTTTGAACGTGTTGTTGGCCCCAAAGACGATTCCAGTGATCCGTCAAATGTTGTACCTCTTCGTCCGATTCGACGTGTGTTTCTTGAAGTAACCAGACTAAAGGTATTTCTTTCCTAAGTGCTCGTCGCCATCCGTTTAACCAACGCTCTCTGTTTCCTGCAACAAATCCTCTTACGTTATGCGTATCTATGCGCCATTGGTCTGTTATCTCCGCTCGTCTTCGGTTCTTCTTCCTTGTGTACTGGCCCCTTGTAAATACACATGACTTCCGTAAACGTCTCTTGCGGCTCCATTTGTTACTTGTCTTGGAACCACAATAGGTTGGTCACTGCAACCTTTAATCATGACGTCCCCACCCTTCTGCTCTACGCTCAACCGCGTCGGAGAAAAAGTGTTCAATTCCCCCCCCCCCCCCCGCTGCAACGCCGTCTTGTAGGTTTCGAACTTTTCGAGTGCGATTAGATGGTGTTAGACGTGTGATTGCTACATGATCATCATATTCGTCTTGATCTGTAAGTATTCGAATCTCTTTGTCATAGACAAAGGCACAGAGGAGATGTTGTGCCAACTGAAACTTGTTACCGACGTCACATAGCTTCATAACTGCGTCATTTCCATAGCCTTTGCTCCTGAGTCGGGTCCAATTGGCTCGGTTATCAATTTAAAGCACAATTGTTTGCGAAGGTGGTCTGAGTTGATTTCTCCAGGCATCAATCCATGCTTGAGTTCGTTTGTTGTCTATTCTGGCTGTAAAGGCAACCAAACTGTTGTACAGACATTCATGTCTCCACCGCGCCGTCCATATTTTCATGACGTGTTCTCCTAGCGAACTAAGCACTTCTTCTGGAAAGGAATACATTTGACACATACGAATAAGAGCCATTGGCTCTTGTTGGACAGTATAACACCACTCCTCCACGGTACTTGTGAGAAATGAAAATGCCGCAGTCGGCCATACCTGTGTCAGCTTGCCCCAACGATCGGCCCACGTATTCGTTGACTCTTTCTGGGATGGTTGCTCCCGCAGTTTTGAGTATTCCCTTCGGCTCTGCTGCAACTTCTACCGTTTGATGATCCGTTTTGTTTTTATTTGACCCCCGATCCTTTCCGCTTGAATCGGAGGCAATGTGTAAGGGGGTTTGGTTTGCGTTCCTGGACGGTCCAATGCTCTCGATCCTTGTCGTATGGCGTGCCGCTGTTCTTGGGACGAAGCCGCACTCGATGGGTAATAAGACGAGTCGGAATCGCCAACATTTATGGTTGCTTGCGAGCTGTCACGATTTAATTCGCTTTCCTCTTGTTGGAATTTCTGAATTTCGTCTTGCCACTGACGCCGGATCGGCAGCGATCGTGATTTCTTTTGAAGCATTGCGGTTACTTCACTAGTGGTTTCACGTGTTAGGTCCATCCCCCGAAGCTATTGCCTCTCCGATTCCGTCAATCGTGATGCTGTATTGACTAGGAACGCTAACAATTCGGCATACCGTGATGGTTCAGCTTGCTCGAGGATGAGATATATTTCACACTTGAGCTCGTGAGGTATTGTAAACCCGTCAGGGACTGCCTAAGTTCTCCCACACCTCCATTACAGGTTGCTTGAACCCATGGATCTCCAGATACTTTTGACTTTTAGTTTACCGTCTCTGTTAGTGGTTCTGGTGGGTGCTCTGTCGCTGGGTGGGCATTGTTATTCCGTTCTTTCCCTAAACTACCCCTCTTCTGGATAAATGCGGAGTAGTGCTTCCCTCAGAAGCGACGTATAAGGGGTTAAGCGTTTTCCCGAAGTCTGGAAGACCTGGGTAAGGCGGTGCATCTCCCAAGCTGAAGCGGTATTTGTTGTCTAATTTCAGACGTTCTGCTTTTCTCACAGTACTTTATTCGGACGGTACATTGTGCAGTACCATTGCTTTTTTATCCCTATCGTAGGCTAGGACAAAACTTTATGTTTGAAGGAAATTTGCTGCCATAGCTCGTGTTTCACTGCAGCCCCAATTATAGCGCGGCACTATCGCCTCTCGCTGAGAGAGAGAGAGAGAGAGAGAGAGAGAGAGAGAGAGAGAGAGAGAGAGAGAGAGAGAGAGAGAGAGAGTCAGCCTACCCTTCTAGATATTACTTAAATTGCTTTAGTGATTTATGCGGTTCCATTGCATCCTAGCCCCGGTCAGCATTAACCAGTGTCGCCTTTCTGGTGTAGGGGTCGAACTGCTCACGCATGTGCAGCTGACCTGTCCACTTAAAACCTTGCTTGAGACTGCTAGCTATGGCCTTCAGTCTGTCCCGATGCACTGCCAAATCACAATCCGTAAGTGCTTGTGCTAGAGCCATTGCCATGTAGTTGCCAGTTGCCGGAGTATTTACCTGTTGCAGTTCTGGGCTGTGCTCAATGTCCTGAACACTACACCTTTGCCAGTCCAAATCGGCGACAGTGTAAAGCAAAGCGGTGTGAAGTAACTTAAGTGACAAAGAAATTTTTAATTTTTATTTTCAAAAATTGACTTTAGAGCAATGGCGATTTAGTGCAGAGCTAACTGGTGGTCGGCATCAAAACAAGTTCATCCTGTCTTCGCCCTTTGCTTCTTTCTTCCGAGCACCATCGTACCCGGCACCCCCGCGTTGATACTCCATCTCATGCTACCTCGGTCGTCGTCGACACGCGCAAAATGCAACTTAGGCCACACACTCGACACGCAGACAGAGCCGTCGCGACTGGGCGATGCTGGACGACTCCATGAGCATGCGGAAGATAAGCTCCTCGCTGTAGCCTGCCTTCTCCAGCATCGTGATGCGCTCCAGCGGCTTGAACCAGGGCACGCGTCTCCGCCGATGTCGTCCTGCGGTTGCCTGCCTGTCCCCCGCCTGTGTTTTCTCCCGCTGATGCTGCGCCGCGTTCACTGAAGTCCTCCACACACATTGCGGGGTTCGAGCCAGCCCCACCGCTGGACCACCGCGTCGAGGCACTGCGCTGCCGCCGATGCCCACGCCGAACTCGTAGACGGTGACGGTGGACCAGCGTACGCTCTTGGTCGCCATGGCTGCTGTGTATGTGGTTGTTGGACTGGGGCGAGGGAGGAATGGAGGAAAGCCCAGAGGGTGTCGGCTGTATGTCGTTCACGCGCCCCTCCCGGGTGGCCACTCACTCGCGCCGCTGCCATGCAAGCACCAGATTTGGTGGATCTGCTCCATCCACTTACAAACACTCAGTGGCTTGCCTTGCGTTGTTTTTCCCAGTCAGCGCTCAGTTCAACATCGTCCGCTTGCCCAGAAAACAGAGCGCCGGATGCAGCTACTTGAAAACGCTGCAGAGCATAGCTTCCATGTATGGATCTGCGCTTGGTTAACAAGATGGCGCGCCACGGTACAGAAGAATAGGAGCTCCGGTTGACCCGTGTCAACTACGAAGACGAAGACCCGGCGAGACATCCGATAACAATTTCTATCGGTGAAGCTAATAATGCCACACGAGCTGTGCATCTACATTGGACTATTGATAGCGCGCACCGTGTCACCAAATCGTGAGAAGCTCGCCAAATACTGGCGCGGGGATGATTTTGGAGCAATCGCTCGTGGTATTTTCGGACGATTCCTCCCCCCGTGATCGCTTTATGGAAATCACCCTATACCTCCATTTCAACAGCAATCAAGTTTTGCAGCAGACGTTTGTACGTGCGTTTATCCCCCCCCCCCGCTGAGCTGGCTTTTGATGAAGCGATGCTTCCGTGTCGGTCGTCTTACAATCGCACCCGCGTGTATATGAAAGATAAGCCCCACAAATGGGGCACCAAGCTATTTATGCTTTGCTGTGCACACTTTGCTTATTGCATTCGGTACGGATATAAACATGTTTTGCTGTATTAGCTGGGCCACTTTTGCCGTATATTCATGTCGTGATGTGCAACTTTGAAGTCTACTGCGGTAAGAAGCAGCATAATGCTCAGAACGGCGCGGTCGACATGCAGTCAGGTCCTGCCGCTGTTGTGCGTAACATGCGGGCCGTTTTTGGTAAAACGCATTCAAATCATGGGTCAATTCGACTCGTGGTGGTTAATCGATTTTACACTTCGATCGTGTTAGCTGTGCAGCTGCTACTCATGGGTTTCTATACTATTGGCACTATCATGACTAACCGTCGGGGTTTCTGCCAAGACGTAAAGACGAAGAAGACGTCAAGGCCCAAGACCATTCCAAGAGGCACCTTGTCGTTCGCACGGTCAAAGCTTGTGAAAGGGATGACATCAATTTGCTGGTGGGACAGCCAACCTGTCCAGTTTCTCTCGGTGGATGGAAACATTGCGTTGGATCGTGTACAACGACGCGAGAAGACTAGAGAGCAAAACTACGTGGTGTGCCCTTAGGTAATCAGGGATTATCATCGCTATATGGGCGGAGTTGATGTCCATGATCAACTCTGCCTACAACGATAGTCTGTGCAGCGCTCGATCAAGTTCCGAAAAAACTACAAGTCCCTGTTCATGGGCCTTGTTGATTTATCTATCACCAACGGCTTCATTGTTCATCGCGCTTACTGCAAGAATATGAAGATCAAGCCTCTGCCACACGTGCCGTACATGTGCAAACTGCACCAGGATCTTCTTGTTCTCACAGTGGACGACATGTACGAGGAAAACACGTTTCAACCGGGAAAGGCATTATGTTGTATCTACCGCTTTCGTTAAGCTGTACATACAGCTGAGCTAACTTGGTAGGGGAAGCGGCTTCTGCTAACGAAGGCGGTGGAGTGGAGGAAGCTGATTCTATTGGTCATGTGGTTAAGCAAAGCAAAGAATGGCGAGATCACTCCGGGCAGCGAAAGCGTGTCCAGAAAAAACTGCAAGGTACACTCAAAACACCAAATGGCAAGCGCGGAGCTACTTCGACGTACTTCTGTGACGGCTACGACTTTCCCGGGCCTATATATATTTGCGTAAAGCCGAAGTGGATCGTGAGTGACAAGATGTTGAGCTGCTGGGACGTCTGGCATAAGGAGTACAAGAACGGCAAGGCCATTCCGGAGGTCTTGAGAGGCAGGATCCGCTTACGTGCGCCAAAGACCACAGGATCGCCCGGAAAATCGCCTGCCAAGCGCCGTCGCGTTGATGCTGAGTAGGTTTGGTGCTGGAGAGTTGAATGCACGTGGTTGGATCCAGAAGTGAGACTGTTTATGGTTTGATCAGGCAAGCACTCAAGTCCACTTGCTCACCGCGCTTTGATGACAGGAGGCAGAAACGACACATATTTGGTCCGAAGTGATTTCATTGGCTGGCGTACAGGACGTCATCACCGGATTGCATGACAAGTGCATCACCTTGACTTACGTTCAGTAGAGGCCAGATAGTTGTCCTGCCTCTATTACTGTTTTTCGGGTTTTTAGAGATATTCTCGAGGCCAGCTGAATGATCGAAGTGCAACATAGACCGTTATCCGTGCTACACAGACAAAACTCCACATCTTTGTCAAGCGCATAGCTCATGAGATGCTGTATATGTACGAGCTAGAGCCACTTATGCACTGCCGTATATACAGCACTAGTGTCTATCACACTAGCGGGATTCCAGTACTTTCTCGCACCCTTCCCCTTGAGTATACAAAAAGATATATGTTAATACGCTGTATATACAGTATACAATGGTGAAAATCCTTCCGGTTTCAAGGGGTTAAGCTCATTTCAGAAAACACCCGGAAGCACGCAGATCCTGCTTCGCTGCACGCTGCAATGGCTTTTCAAGCGCGCTGGAGAGAGCTAAAGAAGCTCGGATGGGATTCGAATTAGCCGTCAGAGCTTCTTCCAAATGTCCACACGTACATCAAACCCGGCAAGACGTTGAAGGGTGTGCCAAATGTTAACTTCTATGTGGGTGCGGAAGCGCTCATGGCCTATCTCGACCGCTGTGACCTCAGTACGTTTCAAGTTTGTTATTTGCCGTTTGTGTACTGCTGACGGGCTGTGCTATGGTTAGAGGAAATGAACCGTGAAAGATCTGACCAACGTGAAGCCTAATCGCCGGCGATTGTTCTTCAGAACCAAGTTCCGGAGGATGAAGCTCGTGCGAACGATGCAGAACGAGGAGGTATAGTCGCTTGAGGTGGTACTATACACGTTACGACGCTTACGTTTTCGTGTACTGTACGTATAGCTCAATTGTAGAGGCTCCCAGACAATCGACTAGCCCTGAAACTGGTTCGCCTCTCATTACCACGTCTCCTCATGTGATGGACGACGACGCTCCAGTGGCAAGTCCGTCCTCAAGTCCGAACACGCCTGGCAATCCCGGTAGGCTCGGCCGTTTATACGGTTCTGCAGCTAACGAATGTATTCATTTGTATTGTGAAGAAGGGAATGCACCTGACTCTCCTGAATGGCGAAATCACTCCGGGCAGCGAAAGCGTGTCCAGAAAAAACTGCAAGGTACACTCAAAACACCAAATGGCAAGCGCGGAGCTACTTCGACGTACTTCTGTGACGGCTACGACTTTCCCGGGCCTATATATATTTGCGTAAAGCCGAAGTGGATCATGAGTGACAAGATGTTGAGCTGCTGGGACGTCTGGCATAAGGAGTACAAGAACGGCAAGGCCATTCCGGAGGTTTGAGAGGCAGGATCCGCTTACGTGCGCCAAAGACCACAGGATCGCCCGGAAAATCGCCTGCCAAGCGCCGTCGCGTTGATGCTGAGTAGGTTTGGTGCTGGAGAGTTGAATGCACGTGGCTGGATCCAGAAGTGAGACTGTTTATGGTTTGATCAGGCAAGCACTCAAGTCCACTTGCTCACCGCGCTTTGATGACAGGAGGCAGAAACGACACATATTTGGTCCGAAGTGATTTCATTGGCTGGCGTACAGGACGTCATCACCGGATTGCATGACAAGTGCATCACCTTGACTTACGTTCAGTAGAGGCCAGATAGTTGTCCTGCCTCTATTACTGTTTTTCGGGTTTTTAGAGATATTCTCGAGGCCAGCTGAATGATCGAAGTGCAACATAGACCGTTATCCGTGCTACACAGACAAAACTCCACATCTTTGTCAAGCGCATAGCTCATGAGATGCTGTATATGTACGAGCTAGAGCCACTTATGCACTGCCGTATATACAGCACTAGTGTCTATCACACTAGCGGGATTCCAGTACTTTCTCGCACCCTTCCCCTTGAGTATACAAAAAGATATATGTTAATACGCTGTATATACAGTATACAATGGTGAAAGTCCTTCCGGTTTCAAGGGGTTAAGCTCATTTCAGAAAACACCCGGAAGCACGCAGATCCTGCTTCGCTGCACGCTGCAATGGCTTTTCAAGCGCGCTGGAGAGAGCTAAAGAAGCTCGGATGGGATTCGAATTAGCCGTCAGAGCTTCTTCCAAATGTCCACACGTACATCAAACCCGGCAAGACGTTGAAGGGTGTGCCAAATGTTAACTTCTATGTGGGTGCGGAAGCGCTCATGGCCTATCTCGACCGCTGTGACCTCAGTACGTTTCAAGTTTGTTATTTGCCGTTTGTGTACTGCTGACGGGCTGTGCTATGGTTAGAGGAAATGAACCGTGAAAGATCTGACCAACGTGAAGCCTAATCGCCGGCGATTGTTCTTCAGAACCAAGTTCCGGAGGATGAAGCTCGTGCGAACGATGCAGAACGAGGAGGTATAGTCGCTTGAGGTGGTACTATACACGTTACGACGCTTACGTTTTCGTGTACTGTACGTATAGCTCAATTGTAGAGGCTCCCAGACAATCGACTAGCCCTGAAACTGGTTCGCCTCTCATTACCACGTCTCCTCATGTGATGGACGACGACGCTCCAGTGGCAAGTCCGTCATCAAGTCCGAACACGCCTGGCAATCCCGGTAGGCTCGGCCGTTTATACGGTTCTGCAGCTAACGAATGTATTCATTTGTATTGTGAAGAAGGGAATGCACCTGACTCTCCTGAATGGCGAAATCACTCCGGGCAGCGAAAGCGTGTCCAGAAAAAACTGCAAGGTACACTCAAAACACCAAATGGCAAGCGCGGAGCTACTTCGACGTACTTCTGTGACGGCTACGACTTTCCCGGGCCTATATATATTTGCGTAAAGCCGAAGTGGATCATGAGTGACAAGATGTTGAGCTGCTGGGACGTCTGGCATAAGGAGTACAAGAACGGCAAGGCCATTCCGGAGGTCTTGAGAGGCAGGATCCGCTTACGTGCGCCAAAGACCACAGGATCGCCCGGAAAATCGCCTGCCAAGCGCCGTCGCGTTGATGCTGAGTAGGTTTGGTGCTGGAGAGTTGAATGCACGTGGTTGGATCCAGAAGTGAGACTGTTTATGGTTTGATCAGGCAAGCACTCAAGTCCACTTGCTCACCGCGCTTTGATGACAGGAGGCAGAAACGACACATATTTGGTCCGAAGTGATTTCATTGGCTGGCGTACAGGACGTCATCACCGGATTGCATGACAAGTGCATCACCTTGACTTACGTTCAGTAGAGGCCAGATAGTTGTCCTGCCTCTATTACTGTTTTTCGGGTTTTTAGAGATATTCTCGAGGCCAGCTGAATGATCGAAGTGCAACATAGACCGTTATCCGTGCTACACAGACAAAACTCCACATCTTTGTCAAGCGCATAGCTCATGAGATGCTGTATATGTACGAGCTAGAGCCACTTATGCACTGCCGTATATACAGCACTAGTGTCTATCACACTAGCGGGATTCCAGTACTTTCTCGCACCCTTCCCCTTGAGTATACAAAAAGATATATGTTAATACGCTGTATATACAGTATACAATGGTGAAAGTCCTTCCGGTTTCAAGGGGTTAAGCTCATTTCAGAAAACACCCGGAAGCACGCAGATCCTGCTTCGCTGCACGCTGCAATGGCTTTTCAAGCGCGCTGGAGAGAGCTAAAGAAGCTCGGATGGGATTCGAATTAGCCGTCAGAGCTTCTTCCAAATGTCCACACGTACATCAAACCCGGCAAGACGTTGAAGGGTGTGCCAAATGTTAACTTCTATGTGGGTGCGGAAGCGCTCATGGCCTATCTCGACCGCTGTGACCTCAGTACGTTTCAAGTTTGTTATTTGCCGTTTGTGTACTGCTGACGGGCTGTGCTATGGTTAGAGGAAATGAACCGTGAAAGATCTGACCAACGTGAAGCCTAATCGCCGGCGATTGTTCTTCAGAACCAAGTTCCGGAGGATGAAGCTCGTGCGAACGATGCAGAACGAGGAGGTATAGTCGCTTGAGGTGGTACTATACACGTTACGACGCTTACGTTTTCGTGTACTGTACGTATAGCTCAATTGTAGAGGCTCCCAGACAATCGACTAGCCCTGAAACTGGTTCGCCTCTCATTACCACGTCTCCTCATGTGATGGACGACGACGCTCCAGTGGCAAGTCCGTCCTCAAGTCCGAACACGCCTGGCAATCCCGGTAGGCTCGGCCGTTTATACGGTTCTGCAGCTAACGAATGTATTCATTTGTATTGTGAAGAAGGGAATGCACCTGACTCTCCTGAATGGCGAAATCACTCCGGGCAGCGAAAGCGTGTCCAGAAAAAACTGCAAGGTACACTCAAAACACCAAATGGCAAGCGCGGAGCTACTTCGACGTACTTCTGTGACGGCTACGACTTTCCCGGGCCTATATATATTTGCGTAAAGCCGAAGTGGATCATGAGTGACAAGATGTTGAGCTGCTGGGACGTCTGGCATAAGGAGTACAAGAACGGCAAGGCCATTCCGGAGGTTTGAGAGGCAGGATCCGCTTACGTGCGCCAAAGACCACAGGATCGCCCGGAAAATCGCCTGCCAAGCGCCGTCGCGTTGATGCTGAGTAGGTTTGGTGCTGGAGAGTTGAATGCACGTGGCTGGATCCAGAAGTGAGACTGTTTATGGTTTGATCAGGCAAGCACTCAAGTCCACTTGCTCACCGCGCTTTGATGACAGGAGGCAGAAACGACACATATTTGGTCCGAAGTGATTTCATTGGCTGGCGTACAGGACGTCATCACCGGATTGCATGACAAGTGCATCACCTTGACTTACGTTCAGTAGAGGCCAGATAGTTGTCCTGCCTCTATTACTGTTTTTCGGGTTTTTAGAGATATTCTCGAGGCCAGCTGAATGATCGAAGTGCAACATAGACCGTTATCCGTGCTACACAGACAAAACTCCACATCTTTGTCAAGCGCATAGCTCATGAGATGCTGTATATGTACGAGCTAGAGCCACTTATGCACTGCCGTATATACAGCACTAGTGTCTATCACACTAGCGGGATTCCAGTACTTTCTCGCACCCTTCCCCTTGAGTATACAAAAAGATATATGTTAATACGCTGTATATACAGTATACAATGGTGAAAGTCCTTCCGGTTTCAAGGGGTTAAGCTCATTTCAGAAAACACCCGGAAGCACGCAGATCCTGCTTCGCTGCACGCTGCAATGGCTTTTCAAGCGCGCTGGAGAGAGCTAAAGAAGCTCGGATGGGATTCGAATTAGCCGTCAGAGCTTCTTCCAAATGTCCACACGTACATCAAACCCGGCAAGACGTTGAAGGGTGTGCCAAATGTTAACTTCTATGTGGGTGCGGAAGCGCTCATGGCCTATCTCGACCGCTGTGACCTCAGTACGTTTCAAGTTTGTTATTTGCCGTTTGTGTACTGCTGACGGGCTGTGCTATGGTTAGAGGAAATGAACCGTGAAAGATCTGACCAACGTGAAGCCTAATCGCCGGCGATTGTTCTTCAGAACCAAGTTCCGGAGGATGAAGCTCGTGCGAACGATGCAGAACGAGGAGGTATAGTCGCTTGAGGTGGTACTATACACGTTACGACGCTTACGTTTTCGTGTACTGTACGTATAGCTCAATTGTAGAGGCTCCCAGACAATCGACTAGCCCTGAAACTGGTTCGCCTCTCATTACCACGTCTCCTCATGTGATGGACGACGACGCTCCAGTGGCAAGTCCGTCCTCAAGTCCGAACACGCCTGGCAATCCCGGTAGGCTCGGCCGTTTATACGGTTCTGCAGCTAACGAATATATTCATTTGTATTGTGAAGAAGGGAATGCACCTGACTCTCCTTCGCGTAGGACCCTTAACGCAGCGTTTGCGGTCGCTGATTCTTCAGGTAGCGAATATGGGATGTCCGACATCGAATTCAGCGCCAACGGTACTGCAGGAGCAGATGAAACGAGGGAAGTTCCTTCGGCTGAATACGGTGAGGTCATTGTGTATCTACACGATAAGGATACACGTTACTGACCTTTATCGTGTATTGTACAATGTATAGATGATCCAAACATTGTATTGCCGAACGAGAATCCCGGCGACTACACTCGCCTTGATTGTGATGACGAGAACGAAGCTGTGTCGGTGTAAGGTGACGACGACGATATCGTACCTGCTGAACCTGCATCTGAAGAGACTAGTGTTGCCCCGGATTTGTATTTTCAACCAGAATTACTTGATGCAGTCGGTGGGGTTGCCGAGTTTGCGCGCGGCAAAGTGAGCTCGGAAGTACCCAAAGACATCAAGTTCACTGGGTGGAGCGAACCAAGTTACGTGACTCCCTATCCCTATTTACATGAGCCATACGAAGCACGACCTGCAAATTAGTTGAACGAGGATTATCCTGGGATCTATGACGGAGCGTATGGGCCTACAGCCGAAAATATTACTGCTGCTGAAACACCGGTAGAAGGGTTCTTTCGGTTCGCACCCCCACAAATGTGGGAGGCTATCGCCGGGGCAAATGATGATTACTTTGCGGCAAACCTTGATAAGCGAGTGGCTTTGCAGTATGAGAAATAGAAGGCCCGCAAGTTAGAGCCCCGTGACTTTCAAGTTCAATCACCGGAACAAATAAAGGAGTCGTTACAAAGCACCTCCGAATTGTCTGGTCGCGAGATATGTGTATTCATCGGGCTGCTGATCGCCAGCACCATTGCGCCGAAAAAAAGAGAAGTTCGAGTACCATTGGAAGACCACCGACGAAGGTGCAATCCCTCACGGCTGCTTCATGCATTCCTCAAGCGATCGGTTTGCTCATATTTCAAGAAACCTCCATTTTAATGCCAACGGAGTCGCACGTGCGCGGACCGATCGCGCTTGGAAACTACGCCCAGTAATCGATGTTCTGCAAGAAACTTTCCATGAGAATTATGTCGCACCTCCAGTTATGGCTTTCGATGAAGGGATGCTTCCTTTACGGTCAACCTTCAATCGCATGAGCGTCTTCATAAAAGATAACCCCACAAATGGGTGGCGAAGCTGTTCTTGATGTGTTGTTCACAGACAGCCTACTGCATTCGGTAAGAAGGAGCGTGCCTCACGTTGTTTTTTGGTCCCAAGTTATCTTATCGTGTCTAATACAAATTTGCTAAAACTGCTATCGTGTTTGATACAGCTTTGAAGTCTACTGTGAAAAGCGCCAAATGCAAGCTGACAGCACGGTGCCGGATGCGAAATCTGATCCAGCAGCTGTAGTGCGGAATCTCCGCCGCGTGTGTGGCCCCACAGGACCTCGTGATTTCCGCTTGGTGGTTCTACACGTTAGTGGTTCTTGCGATGCAGTTGCTGACAATGCAGTTCTATACTGTCGAAACAATCATGATGAACAGGCGATGTTTGTGTGAAGCCATTCTCCCGAAGAAATTGAAGAACGGACGACGAGCATCGAACAAATGGCCCAAGAACGTTGACAAACGGACATTCCAAGTGGCAGACTCTCTTGTTGTTCCAGCTTTGAAGGCGATACGTTGGTATGACAGCCTAGGCGTCCACGTTCTAGCAACTGGAGGAGGCGGGTAGCCCGATCGAATTGTACGACGCGATAAGCAGACAGCAGAGTAACCTGAAGTGATGGCACCGAGAGTGGTTAAAGATTACAAGACATACATGGGGGAGTTGACGTCCACGATCAACTATGCTTGCAGAGGTAAGTCTTGCTATCATGTATGTACAACGTTGCGGTAAACGCCTAACGTGTCTCCTGTATTATCTTTCAGATACTCTCTCATAATGGTGCGGCGGTACAAGAAATATTACAAGTCGCTATTCCTAGGTCTAATTGACCTCGCTATCATCAACGCATTCATCTTGTACAAATGCAGACGCACCACAAACGGGAAGCCCAACGCTGCGCACGTGCAATTTCTGTAGAGGCTTCACCTTGAGCTAATTCAGCTAAAAGCGGAAGACTGGACACAATTGCGGCGCCACCGTGGAACGCAGCCAACACCGACAAAGCACGCCAGTCAGCGACTAGGCACGTGCCCGTGCAAACAGATGAGTGGCGGAAAGGGAGCTTAGACGCGACCAGGAAGCGTCGACAGCGTGCTTAAAGTGTGTTCGGTGTTGAAGCGTAAACGAGCCTCGGGGGGGGGGGGGCGAGACAACATTCTACTGAGGCGGATGCAAGCTGAAAACGGCATCGAAGAATGCGGGACGCTGCACGTGTGTGTCTCTCCAACAAGAATAAGCACACTAGCACACTAGTCAGGGCGAGGCAGCTACATGCTTTGATATCTGGTACAAGCACTGGAAGAATGGCTCCTTGATCCCCAGGTCCGCCGTCAATGAGTGAGGTAGTATCCGTGCACGAATGCCCGCGAGACAACGAGTTGCCGTAGCTGGCGCCGCAGATGAGTCCGAGGCATCGAGTGAATCTGGACGTGACAACTGACAGAATCAGCAACGCAAATATACGTTTCCAATTAGCTTGAATACACTATGGATGCAGATCCCGCAGCTAAAATTTAGCGTGTACCGGATTTGGGCAAACGGTGGAGATGAAAATGCCTCGCGCTGGGGGGGGGGGGGTTAAAGCCAATTTACAGGAAGCTGGAGCAGATGACGAGACGATTCGTGCTCTAAAGGATGTGGAGACGACGTCAACGATGTCAGTGGAGTCTCGCAAGCGGTATCTAGTTGAAGCTGAGTCTTGCGTTATGGTGTTGGTGGAAGAACGAGACGCAGCACGGAAGGATCTTACTTAAATGTGAGCTGAACACGCTGCGGTGTAAGAGCTCAATTGACGCAGAGGCCACGCAGGAGACGTAACGTGACCTTCAGAAGTCCAAGCCCCAAGCCGAGGAAGCGGTTAAGGACCTACAGGAATCGTATTCCCAAGCTATATCGTCTCTACAGGCGATCCAGGAGCAACTAGCGGAGTCGCACTTGCGTGTTGCAGCCCTGGATAAGGATCGTGACACCACGCGACCATCTCTGAATGAACAGAAGTTGACTCACAAGATGCTGAGTGCACTTCAACACGACGTGGCCACGTGCACTGATCGTATAACAGCATCCTAAACCCAACTATACGCCCAGACGTATATAGTATACAAATTGCCGATCGGCTTTATCATGCTTCTGAATCCGCTTTTAAGATTTACCTCTGTGTCCTCGGGGATTCAGCGCTCAGCCCTATGACTTATTTTTGCATTTCCTCACGCTGAGCAGTCGACTCGTCGTACGCAGTATGCTTCTGCTGCAGTAATATATTCACAGCATATCGATCCACCAATACCGCAGCACGAGACTCAACTTTAGAGAGCTCGTCGCGGCCAGCTTGCAGTGCCTGTAACGCTCTCTCCGCCATCTGCTTTAAGACTGAAATCTTGTTCTCCAGCGTCTGATTTTCTGCGACTTGAGACTCCAGTTTAGCTGCATCGTGATGAAGTTGAAGGACACCCTGAACCAGTAGAGAAGCGATCCCTCGCGCTGGAACCAAGCATCACGGCCTTATTCTACAGGTGCAGGTGCTGGTCGGTGCCGTCGCAGAGTACCCAAAAGTCGAAGTGCACATGCATTTTCTTCCGGATGCATCCGGATATAGACTGGCTTGTGTTCTTTCCGTCCGGATATTAAAAACCGCGGCTTTAAAAAAATAAAGCTTCTTTAAAGCCGAATAGCTGAGCGGCAATAAAATCGGTAAAGCCGAAAAAAAGCCGAGGATTTTTCCAACACTGATCTTAAGGGTTAAAATTGCGAGCGAGGCGACATTTCGGACGGTTATGCCAGCAATGATGATGAGTGATGGATCGATGGCAGCCGAAACACCTTAACTTGACGAACTCTCAGATGAACCCTCGTCCGACTGCCCCGAATATTCTTTGCAGCCCGATGCTGCTATATGAGGATCACACACGCCTCGTCTTGAGGCTGGAAGAAACGTTAGACCGTATATGGAGCGTGGCAGACTGATAAACGCCAAAACGGCAAGTGGAGTTCATACTCGATGATCGCCTTTCATAGTCGACGAACACTGAGCGCGCCGTACGGGAATTTAAAGTTAAATGGGCTGGCTACGGCCGATCCACCAAGGGGCCAGTTGGCTCCGCCGGGAGCCCCACCTACCCGAGAGATTCATTCTGTCCGATGGAAAGCTCGAATCCAACTGTGAGTCAGCAGGATCCAGCGGGCTGGTTTCAATTGCCTACGATCTGCCATCCACCGACACCTGATTATCTAGGGACCGGTTCTGGGCATCTCCAGCTGTCTTGGAACCAATCTCTACCACTTAAATCCCAATCCGACGGTCCCTTTGTAGGATCTTTTGGGGAGTTGGATATGAAGGCCGATCCATCAAGGGGCGAGTTGGCTCCGCCGGGAGCTCCACCTCCCCGAGGGAGTTGATTTCGGTAGTCGCCTCATACGCCAGATTCTGCCATTCTCTATAACGACGGGATCCCACTAACACATATCCAGGTCGCCTAGGGATACCATCCTTCTCCAGCCATCGCCCATTCTACCTCATAATGGTCCAGTAATAGTCCTTTGTCGCTGGCATTCGTGACCTGGAGGTATTGTGATCGACTTGGTCCCTGGATTATAGTAGGAACCCATTTCTCGCCTCGAGTGACCCACAGTTTCTCATGTTCCAACCACGTCAACCGATCAGGCAGTTCCCAGGTTTTTCCGGGCTCGATTCAGGTCGTCTTATCCGCCCTTATGATCCTCATCTTCGCTCCGTACAGCGGTCGCCGTCCGCTGGGCTGGATCCACATCTCGTCCGGGAAACACAGTGTCCCATCTGCCAGATCCAACCTTAACCCGGGTGGTACCATGATATCCATCCCGAGGATGGCATCTTGACCAGCGAGGTCTCCAACCCAAATATCGAACCAATATACCAAACAACCTGCCAGCGTGATCTTGATCCGCGTTCTCCCATTCGTACGGTTCACCCTTCATCAATCCAAACACAATCTAGGATCCGACTCCCATCCACTAGGCACCCAACCTTACGAGCAAAGGCGGTATCTAGTGTGGTGTAGTAGAACACACAAATACCGTCAGATGTGGATTCCTTACAAAACCACAACGAATCGCCGAGTTAGGTCTGCGGTTGTATGGCCTGCGTAGAGGGTGGTCCCCTCGCGGTCCGGCCCTTCCGGGACAGACGTGTGGATCGCTTCCACTCGGCTCCGACTAACCAAGTCAGATCACTTCCGAGGCTCCGCCGAGTTTGGTTCGGCTGAGCTCGTTCACAACCCTGTGCCCTCCACCAAAGGATGGACGACGGCGCACGAGCGCTTTTACAGGTCACCGAGCGCAGAGGCTGCTTAGCAAGAAGTGTTACGGCACCCGGTCTATCCGATGTACCGGCCCGCTGAGTGTGCGGGGCTTTCTTTCGCGCGTAGCGAGACTTTGTCCTACCCGGACCGACCTAATCTCTTGGCGCTATCAGTCAATACCCTACAAGCTATGCCTCTCGAGTATTGACGGCAGGCATAATCCAGCCCTATGCAGGGACTTACCGGAAAAGTGTACACGTGTCTTGGACTAGATAAATTCTGCCCTGTTATCTTCTGGGAGCCTTTTCGGCTCCACCTATTTAATCCTATGTTTCTTATACAAATATCTAGTGAATTGTAGTCGTTTCGGATCTCTACCGACCCTTCAGCTGGGTTCAGGCGACCGTTGAGCTCAGCGGCTATCCGGATAGCATCATCCCAACAGATCGCCGAGTACTTACCGTGATCCTTTGTTCTTAAGCTCTGGGTTATCAGACCGAGCCGATTCTTGACCTGAAGTAGGTTGGCGTATGGTCGAATCTGGAAATCCCTACACCACAACTGCCCCGGTTATGATACGAGCCGAGCTGGTAAGTGTCTTAATCCTTCATTTTGTTCTGCCACCGTTGGTCCGTACTCGGCTGATGACGTCTCGCGGCTCTCCACCACCTTCTTCGGTACGTTCGTTGCTTCCGCTGTCACTCACTTGGCAGCTCCTTACTCTTCGCATGTTATTCCAGCACAACTCGCGGCACCATCCTTCTTCTCCAACTCCTCGTCGAGGTGAAGGCGTACCAGCTGAGTCGATTCCTCGACCCGTCGGTACTCGTGGGGTCAGCGACCGGCATGAAGCTGGGTTGGTCGACCTGACAACTTCCCATGAGTCTGACGCGGAGTCGGCGGGGTCTTCTCGCGTGCGCCTTCCTGGTCCACCGAGCTTGCCGGGCGACACCACTTCGGGCGCCACCAATCAGCCAAGCTCGGCTGCTCCAGTGAGTCTTGACTCCCTCATGGCCAGAGTTAACGAGCAAGGGCATGAGCGCCGAGAAGAATTGACCTTCTTGGCGAGGCTCATGGCCTACGGATTTACTCGTTCCGTGGAGCCTTCCGATCCCGTGCAGCGGCGAGCGATCCTGCATGCTTCTTCCGCGGGGGAGCTGTTGAACATCTTAACAGGCAACTACGCCGCTCTTGATTACCCCCAGATCATTGGCGATCTCAGGGCCGACAATCAAGCTGTTCAAGAGGAAAACCGCGCATTGACTCGGCGACTGGACTCTCTTGCCCTCAGCAATGTCGAAATTTCCACTCAGCTCTCATCGGCGCGACAACAGGTGTCCCGATTGGAGGCTGCTGCCACGCAGTCTGCTAATCTCCTTGCTTCACTGCGAAAGGCTGAAGCCCTGAGTGAAGCGAAACTTTCTCGGCTTATTGCGGCTGAGCAGGGCAAGGTTGACGCTGCGTTGAGTCAGGCTCAGCTTCATCATCAGCAAGTGTTGGATCGAGACGCCGAGATCGCTGTCCTTCTCCGATCTATTTCCGAGAGGGATGCGGCGTTCGTAACACTTCAAGGCATTGCTTCCAAGCATTTCGAGCAGCTGCAGGAATCGGTACGGCTGTACAGCTCCACCGACACTCAACCCTTGCGGCACGCTCAGTCGGTGATCGCTGAGTAGCGGGCGGTAATCTTGCGGCAGAAGCGGCTCATCCGTCGGAATGGTATTATTCCGAAGCACGACCCTCACATGGCTGCTGCTGGCGCTGGTTTGGAGATTTCTGGACTTGATCCGTCCGACCTTCTTCTTAACGCCCGGCTGTGTCGTGTCTTGGAGTCTCGCTTCTCTGAAGTTCTCCACATTCCAGCTGGTGAAACTCGGCGGTTGGAGATGATCGTTCATCCTCGCCAAGACGCCCCAGTGACTAGTTCCGCTGTTGGTCCTAGTGTGGCTCCTCCAGCTAGTCAGGCTTCTTCTGCGACTTCATCGGCAGACTCGGCTGCGGCTCTTGTCAGATCAGCGGCGGCTACGAGCCAACCCGAGCCGATCCTCGCCCAGCTTCACCGTACTCCTTTGGCGAACCTGACTTCGACTCAGCGGCTTCGACGTTATGCCAACCCCAAGTCTACAACTGCTGCAGGTCCTCGTCATCGTCCACCGGCGCCGCATCCGCCTCAGCCGTACGCTTGTCCACTTCCCGGGGAGGATGGACACGAGGCTATCAGTGCCCTTTTGCGCTCAAGTTCTCCTCAAGCTACTGTGTCCGATGGAGGAAGGCCCCGCTCTGGGAAATCCCGTCGTCGGACTCGGCGGAAGAAGGTTCGCCACCTTCAGTTGAGTTCTGCTACACAGCCCGCTGTCTCTGCTCGCTCCGAAGACGACGATGACGCTTCGAGCGAAGCTGAATTTGAGTTGGAGTTGTCTGAACCGCCCGCCGACACCGTTCCTGCGATTGATTCGACGACTTCGGTGGGTTCTTCGTCTTCCGGTCCTCTGTCGACGTCGTCAGTCGCGGCTACTCACCCGCCGCCGGTATCTTCTTCCGATGTCGTGGCTTCGCTGCCTGTCCCGGCTAAAAGTGTTTGTGCCCCAGGCTCGACTTCGCCCATCTCCGCTGAGTTGTCCCAGTCAGGTGTACCGCTCAGCGTCGTATCAACGGTGGTTGGGCACTCCCAGTCGTCATCTGGTCGATCCTCTCACGTCTCTCCCTCTCGGGGTCTGAGCGTATCCACTACGCCGACTGACCTAGTGACTCCGGCCGTGAGTGCCCTCAGACCGTCTCTCCCTGCGAGCTCGGCGGTGTTGACATCCCCGTCTGGGCGCCCCATCCGGAGATCTGCTGCGACTGCTCGCACGGTGACTGCTCAGCTGCTTGAGGACCTTGACGCGTCTGACGACGAGGTTTTAGGGCCTGGCGACGGTTCTTCACCGTCCGCCGGCCCGACGAATCCTGCCGCTGGGTCGCTCTTGGATTCATTTCTTTATCCGAGAACTCGGCGGGTAGTCCTTCAGGCTCTGACTCGGCGGCCGAAGATGCTCGTCGTTCTGCTAAGGCGAGAAGCCTTCATGCGGCAATCTTCGGCTCTGACGATGAGATGAGTGATGAGTCATTGCCGCCGAGTAATCGCCACTCCTCGCGACATTCATCGATGAATTCCGGTGACGGGACGACTTCTACCTCTGCGTCGGCTTCGGGGAAGCGTCGCAAGCGTCGTGCCTCGTCGAGTCCTACCGGTCACCGGTCCAAGCGGCCCAAGAAGCCCAAGAAGCACCGACACCACAAGCATCGGCAGCCTGCGTCAACTCCTGATCTGGCTCATGCCCAATTTCCTTCGGCTGCTCTTTCGCCAAGTGTGATCACAGTAGCGTCGGTTCCATCTCAGCCGAGTTCGACTGCATCACGGCCGGCTTCGGTCACTCTGCCAAGCGCTCTTACACTCCCGTTGGCGACGCTACGGACCCGGGCCTCGCAAGCGGTTTCCAAGGATTGTCGCTTGACTCTTCACATGTCTCAACTCCGCGAGGTACCATTTATGCATTTCGGCTCAGCTCGTTGTTGGAATACGTTATTGGATACACTGAGCGGAGGGGTGCAGCTGGAGCTCATAGGTGGTAAGAGTCGTGTGCCACCCACGCCGTGTTCTCTTGACGGCATACGAGCTTTCATGGCTGTCTTTGATCCGAGTCATCCTTGTCAGCGTCTCCGGCAGATGCTCCCCGAGCTTCCTTTCTTCTTTTCTCCGTCGGTGCTGGTGGAAGCTCGGCGGTGCTTGGCCTTCTCAGACCCGACCTCGAACCTTGATGCAAGTTCTTCGAGATATGTGGGTGAAGCTTCGTGACGACAGTCCTTTAGAATCGGCGGGGGGGGTCCGTCACGACAGATGGCCAAATGACTCGTTACTTTGTTGCTCTCTATGAGCGTCATCATTGGATCGTCGAGTCAAGTGTGTTGATGGGTCTCCATCCTGACGTCAACCCAACTACCACGCCCGCTCAGCTTGCTGAGGTGTATGAGCTGTGGCTGGTGTACAAGCGCGAGCGCAAACGCCGTAGTGACACCCTACGAGCCTTGGTTGTCGCTGTCTACGACCAGCTTTACTCGGCGCTCACCCAGAAGCTCGGCGATGAGCCTGCTCCTCTTGTGAATGCTGAGGTTTATTTCGATCCGTCCGTCCCCCCCTTGCTCTCCTGTTAACCTTTCCTGGGTTCCATCCGGGAGAGACTGGGTTCAGTGTGCTCGCGATGTGGATCTAGCCGAGCCCTGGCGAGCTTGGTGGCTAACCGTGGACTTCTTGGTTTTCGCTCCGCGCGGTATAGACCCTCAGGTTGTTGACGACGCGATTGAAGAAGATTTCGATCTTGCCGAACAAACGCCTCCTGCGTACGCTCAGGGTGCTCCACCTCGGCTGAATCGTCAGGTATCCACATCTTCGCTGGGTCTTCAATCGGTGAGCTCGGCTCGGATGACGAGAGTGCTTCTGATGACGACTCAGCGGACGACAGGTTGAGTTCTCCCAATCTCCGAGGCGCGTCTCCGAGTATGTCTCTCTCGGCACTCCACTCCCAAGTGGAGCGGATCCGCCTTAACCCACTTCAGCCGAGTCGGGTTCTCAGGCACCGATTCTTCTTCCACCTGCTTCGGCGTCGGTCTCTTTAGCTAGCTCGGCGATGATACTTCTTGCCACGGCTGCAGATGTTGCATCGCCTTCCGCAGTTTCTCAAGGAGCGACGTCTGCTGCGTCGCCACGCATTCAATCGTCGAGTCCGCTGAGCTCTTCCCAGTTGTCTCCGTCGGGTTCAACTCTCTTGGAGTCCGGATCGCCTTCGTTTTAATTTTCTTCTTTTGACTGAGCTTCCCGTAGGTATCGTTCAGGACTTCATTTCGTAATTATTGAGTATATGTAATTTCGACACAGTAGCATTCCATCTCAACTCGGCCTGTGTCGTCCGCTGAGTTGGTGTAACATTTGGTGCAATAACTGTTAATCCTCATATGCAACTTGCACCATTTGCAGACGGTTTCCACGCTTCTTTTGTCGTAGATAGTCAAACAGGAGACCTCCATATGACAAATTCGACAGTGGTTCCCAAGTAGGCTCATCGTAGCCGACCCACTTAACTTTAAACTTACGTTGTGACCGGGACGTACTCGTGGATAATGTTGGCTCGTCGTCGAGGATTGCTTCGACTACATACTGGTTCGTACTTGCGTCTGGCCCCCAGCTATCTTCGGGTAGTAATTCTTCGTCAAAGTCAAATCGCTGACTTTCTTCGTGGTCGGCGATTAGTCTCGTCTTTGGTCTTCCTCCGAGTTCGGTGACAGCCTTCAGACGCGATACATGGACCACTGGGTAGAACCTATATCCCCTCTTGCCAGGCTAACCGGATCCACCAGTGTGGTGGCCAGCGTATCCCACGGGGCAGCATTTAGCAATTCTTCCACGTGAGGTCTGGTGATGAGCGAATCCACATATCCGGCCGTCGGGATGACGTCCGCTTCCCGAGGGAATATCCATTCAGCTCGAAAAGGCAACTCAGGAAACAGGACCGTGATCTTCATTAAAATAATGGCGACCCGGTTCAATTTCTTGGCGGACCAAGGTTCAACGTCTCGGGTGGCGAAGGCCACGGGAGCACGCCGGCCAGGAATAAAGGCGGCATCCGGACCGAACGGGGCCACGGGGAGCATCCCTGGCAATGGGTTAGGGGGAGCGGGGATCAAGACAGATCCGGAGGATCCGCCACCACGAGGCGATCCCGGGGATCCGCCGCCACGAGGCGACCCTGGAGATCCGCCACCATGAGACGATCCTGGGGATCCGCCACCACGAGGCAATCCCCCTCCACCGGATCCAGGGGATCCGCCACCACGAGTCGACCCCCCCCCCCCCCTCCACCAGATCCAAGGAATCCACCACCACGAGGCGACCCCCCCCCCCCCCCCTCCACCACCGCTACCCGATCCACCATCACTGTCGACTGGGATCGCAGATCCCGCAGTGTCGCCTCCAGATCCGGCGGTACCAGCGACTTGTGGAGGCGGTGTCGAGAGGGATCTCCGTCGGGCTTCAGATCTGGACTGGGACAAGGCCCGTCGCGTGTCGTCCTCCAAGGCGTCATCAGCGGCTCGAGCCTCCTCCGAATCCTCCGGACTTTCATCGTCGTCGTCGTCGTCATCGTCCTCATCGCCCAGAGTGAAGGGATACGGGCGGGAGGACGACGTACGCTTCGACGACGGCCGGATAGGAGGTCCTGAGCCGTCGGACCAGTCTGATTCCTCATCCTCGTCGTCCTCCGAGCTGTCAAGTCCACATCCAGGGGGAATGACACGTTTGGCTTTCCCCTTCCCGGGCCGGCGGATGGCTGGTGGAAGCGGGCTGGGGAACGGCAGGCGTCGTCACCGAGGGGCCAGCGGTGGATCCCGACTGAGACGGTCTGGACTTAGCGGTGGATGGGGTTAACCCCGTCGTAGGAGCAGCGGTTGCTGAGGATCCAGTTGACACCACTGCCTGGGACGACGGCGCGATCGTGGATCCCGTCTTGGACGCCGATCCCGGTTTGGATACGGCCGTAGATCCCGCCTTGGCCGTCGATCCGGACTTGGACACCGTGGATCCCGTATTGGATGCGGCAACGGATCCAGTCTTGGACGCCGTAGACCCAGTCTTGGGTCCAGATCCAGACTTTGACGTAGCAGCAGTGGATCCAGCCTTGGATCCCACTCCCGCTTTGGACGTAGCTGCAGATCCAGTCTTGGACGCTGATGTAGACTTGGATGTAGCGGTGGATCCGGACTTGGATCCGGCACCAGACTTCGAGGGGGAGGCGGAAGTCTTGGACGTGGATGTGGATCCCGCCTTGGACGCAGAGGTGGATCCCGCCTGCGAAGCCGCTTTAGAGGCCGAAATTGTTTTGGGTTTGGCTTTTGGGGAGGCTCGGGCATGCTTATGGGGACGGGAGGATCCGGTGCTAGGAGCGGGAGATGCACTACGCGGGCGTTTCGCAGCCGACGGATCCGCCCCACTTACAGACGAAAGAGGAGCAGAGACGCTGGCAGCATGAGAGGGCCCCGACAAGGGAGGAAGGGGATCCGAAACGGCAGCTGTCACCAGCGTCAGTCGTCGACGTGCCAAATCCCGCTCCGATAAGCCACGATCGCGCTCCAGGACCAGCTGTTGCTGCTGAGCTTGAGTTGCGGCGAGTTGATCCTGGGGTTTCGCGGCGGTTGCATCGGCATCCTTCAATTTGTCACCTGGATTGACATAACAAGTGAATATGGAGTTACTAGCAAGGACCAAAAGAGGATCCACGTACTCGTGCGGCGAAGCTTGGATTCCAGTTCCGTTTGCGTCCGCTTGGCATCCGCCCACTCGGTAGCCGTCTTGTCCCGCTGGAGCTCGCTGTCCGCCAGTTTCGCTTGGATCTCGTCGCGCAATTGAGTTATACGCACGAACTCTTCGAGCGCGTATTCTCGCCCAGCAGATGCTTTCTCGAGCGACTCCTTGGTATCTTTTAACTCCTCAGAGAGTTGAGCCAGAGCTACATCCGGCGACGAGGGAGGTGGATTTGGCGCGGGGGACCCTCCACGCGCCGACCCTAAGGCGGATCCGCCATGGGTGGATCCCACATAATCGTTGGTTACCACCTCCTCTTGGGTCAGGCGCAACTCGTCACGGAGTCGATCCAAGCTCGCGTCCGCGGCTGCCCTAGCAGTCTGGGAATCCTCCAGATCCCGCTCGAGGTCGTGGATCCGGGATTGGAGCTGGTGGATCTCAGATCCGGCGAGCGCCATCTCCCTAAGGAGATGGTCGTTGTCATCTCGCATGCCATCTCGTTGACGGGAGGCGCGATCCAGCCGTCCGGTCAGGTCGCGGATCTCGACCGCTTGATCAGCCAACAAGAGTCGTAGGTCCTGCGAACGAGAGGCCGCACGGTGCTCCCACCCCTGGATCTCCATAGCCTGGTCATGGACCTGGGCTCGCAAGGTCTGGAGTTGGATGGCGTGCAAAGACGCAGCTTGGTCGCTAACATCTTGGGCCGTCTGGAGCTCTGCCGTCAAGGTTTGCACCCGATCGGAAAGAGCTTGGGTCAGGGTACGCAGATCGGTGGGCGACATTGAAGAGGGGCTGACCGGAGGAGTGGTGGATGGAGCCTTGCCCGGCGATTGACTGGTACGCTTGGTGGGAGACATGTGTCACGAAGAGGAGAAGGCGGTTGTGGATGCTGGTAGTGCACGTCGTGAACGCTGTTGTGCAGCGCCGACAACGTACAGGAGGCGATTGTGGTGAAGTGCTTTCTCAGAAATAAGAGAATGGACCTGACGCGGGGTCACTATCCCGAATCAGTGATAATTTCAAGTGATTAGAGAGGATTTGGGCTGTCTGGCACGGATGCAAGTTGCCTGTGGTGGATTAGCCATGACGAGCAACTCCCCGTATGAAGTGACGGTGGATCTGGTATGAGCGATGTACGAGAAGGCAAGATCCACCAAGACTTATATCGGATCCACCCTTACCTGGATTCACTTAGATGGATATGGGATATACTATATAAGGGCGGATCGAGTGTGGACCCTATGAACGAATGATGGTAGGTGCCATCTGAAGGTGGATCTAGTAGCCACGGCTAATGAGGAGTCAAGATCCACCGCGAGGTGTCCCGGATCCCATACTTCCGAGTTCGGATCCAAGGAGGGAGGATCCTGCATAGAGGGACCTGGATCCAGGGTACAGGGATGATGGATGCAGTGAATCTCGAGCTTTCGTGGGACAATGGAAATCACAGACGGTTGCGAGATGGTGTTGGATGATTGGAGAGCTCAGATCCATGACGAGTGTACACTTACAGTGAAGTGGATCCAAGCGACCTGGATCCAGATGAGTGTACCCATAATAGGGTGACCATAATGATTACGCCATGGATCCGGTGGATATGAAGAGCTGGGATGATGGGTCAAGGAGAGAAAGGACATGCAGCCGAGCCTGGTAAGGATTTCAACAAGTGAAAGACATAGAAGGTAGACATCCAGGCAGGTATAGGTTTAAGTATCAATACAGACCTCAATTTGCACAGTAACACGCAAGTGCCTTCCTGCCCTCAAGAACCGGAACTATATTGGCCGTACGAGCTCGGCGAAGGTTGGGAATTGCGAATCTAGTGTTGGTAGTGATAACTGGATAATACATTGGCCAGATCCTACAACCTAGTGAGCTTTTCCTATCAACGTGCAGATCCGACAGGTTAACCGAATTTACTACTTGGTCGGTTACACCCTAGAGGCTCTCAACTCTCAAGATCCCGTCACAGGAGGCGGCAAGTACAACGCAAAGGAAAACGCAAAGGCAAGGGAACACACCCGCAAGGCAACCCTACGGCCAGATCCACGATCTAGGCCCCAGATCCATAAGCTCGGATATTTGCTTAGATTTCGGAACAATCCACGGACACAGAGTGAAGATTTTCCACTGCTGCTCCACCCCATCCCCACGTCTCGCCAAGACACCCAAGCTTACCACTTGAACTCTTCGGAAGTTACTGAGAGAGCAAGATCCCGCCCTACCGACGGGTACACAAGGTGAGGAAAGTTCAGCAGAACACGGATCATCGGGGACCCCCTCCGTTAGTCGGTGTCTGGGCGCAGTTGGTAAGTTGGATCCGGCAATCTCGCTGATTTTGCTGATCCCGCTACACCACAAATTCATCGTTTTGGCTACACGTCAGGTCAAACTAGTCTCCAGCTTGAAATTCCTCGCATACAGTGTGCTGTTCACTACCTTTTGCAGCTGCTCCTCATTTCGTTTGCGTATTGACGACAGTTTCCAGAGAGCTGGGGGCTGTTTCATGATTAGATAATCGGTCACTACGTGCTAAATTGACTTCGCCGCCTAGGGAGTGTCGATAAGATGTTTCCGCAGACTCAGATCGCAGGGCTTTACGCACTGCATCGACTGCAGCATTGACTGCAGCACTTAAAGTTTTTCTGAGTGCGCTGGCTTGGGTAGGGCGCCGGACCTTTCCTGGCTTTAGCTTGTACGCTCCCAATTTCCGCAACTTGACCTCCTCGATGCTTAGATCGTTGCCTGCACTGTCCCGTCGACGACGCATAAAGTTTGAAAGGGGCAACGCCTCCGGGTATCCAGACTCACGGGTAGAAGGTTGTCTGGGCTGTCGTCGACAGCCTAGACGACCGACTCGCGAAGGCCCCGAGAATCGCCGCACACAAAACGACGGCTGTAGTACTCGATCAGCTCTCCTGCGCATAACTCTTCTGAAGGGAGTTCCTCCAGACTCAAGCCGGGCATCGCGCGCCAGCGACTTCTGGACTGCAGAGACGGAGTTCTCGGGGCTGACACCGTTGGAGGATACGAGGAGTAGATATGCAGGACGATTGCAAAAAGTAGTACGATCCTAACGCTACTTTAATTATAAGTTAGATCACAGATACTGCAACTTCATTTACTTCACCCTTACTTTTTTACGATCACTTATGAGGTACTTTTGTGCCGTCCAAGGTATAGAATGCGCCGTGATGAGTCCTGTAGAACAAGCGCTGAGTACTAAAAAAGCCACTCAGCTAGGTTGGTTTCTGTCTTTTTGTGTTCTAATCTTCCCGGCATTGTTGTGTTGGTCAGTCCTGGTAGTTTGTGTTGAAGAAGCCTCTAAACAGTTTGATTACCTTGACCTAACCCCTAAAGATATTATAATGAGATTTATGAGGTCCTGTTTAATTCGGTATGACTGACTTAAACTATACAAACTCTAATGGCTGGTGTACAGCTATTGGTGGCTTCCTAATACTAATAAAATGCTCACTTCGTCTTTTGACGCCTACAAGTAACGTCTTCTTCTTCTCTCTACTTCTTCTCGACCTATCATACGAGCTATAGGTTATGAGCCCAAGCCAAGCCTCAAGCGACGACTTCCCTCGCCTCATCGGCGCCGAGAACTTCGATGTCTGGAAGACCCGTGTGTGCGCAGCACTAGATGGCAAGCACCTACTCGGCTACGTGAAGCAGCCAGACTACGATGGTGTGCCTGAAGACGAGAGTGAAGACAGCGGCAACGATATGTCTGATGCCAACGATGAACCGCATCCCAACGGTACCAAGAACGTCGAGATCGACTCCGACGCTGTGGACGACGACGAGAGCAACGACGAGCTCAAGCCGCCCTCGTACTCGGACGAAGACTCTTGTGGTGTAGTGATTTCTCCGTAGTTGCGGATTATCACCCGTCGACAAAGACGTGACACCGTCCAAGTTGTTCAAGCGACGAACCCTCGGTCAGGTGATGTACGGAGACTCCAAGATGCAAGGGACTCGACGGCGTCACCTCCAAACGTTCAACGAGTATTGGATACGGGCACATGTCACTGAATCCAGGCTGTCCTTATTATTAATAATGGACTGGCCGGATTCGCATTCAGCGGACCATCTACGGTACGAACCCTCAGTGGCGGTTGGGATGAGTTCGCGGAATACTCAGCGACCCTTGGAAGGCACGTTCACCGTCTGGGACAAGGCGCGGACCGTTAAAGATGCTCATGCGACGGTGCAGACGACGCTTGGCATGCAAGAAGATCCATAACGGATCATTGTTCACTTGATATTTGTATACTTGATTAGGACTTCTTATTAGGAATAGACCCGAAAGGGTAAGCTTAAATACAGAACAGAATTTCCACTCAAGCACACAGAGCGACGTCCGGCTTCAAGGTAAGCGTCAGGTCAAGCTTGTTTGAGTGTGTTATGCCTGTCGGTGAACTCGAAGCTCTGTAGCGAGGGTTCATCCGGCAAGGCCAAGAGACTTTGTGTATTGGCCGATTATTATCGGGAGGTTTTACGTGACGGCTTATTGTTGCCTATTTGCACGACTGGGAGTGCTTGAATTGCCTCCCTTTTATTATTCCTACCGAGTGTTGAACACTCGGTGATCTCGTAAAAGGCTTACCCGTGCCTGGTACCCTTCCGCTGTTGGGACCACGAGGATTCAAAACACCTGCTAGCTTTGCTCGTGCTAGTAGCGTGTTCTTATTTTTACTGGTTGGCCTATATAAGTAGTTTACAAGGTCCAGTTTGTCCCGGTGCAAGGGCAGAACTGGGGTCTTCAGGTCCGCCCGAACGATCGTTTACTATCCTAGTAGACGTATTGTTGTGGGAACGTCCTAACTACATTTGTAGCTAGAGTTCACGTGGGAATTCCAACACCACAACTGGTGCCGCGACCCGGGAACAGATTGTGATCATTGTGAACTGTTTGTATGGCCTTCCAGTTTACGAGCTACCAAGAGAAGAAGAACAAGAAAAAGACAAGAAACATGGCGAAAGGACAACCGACGGTACCAGTTACGCCTGCCAAGTCTGGCGGGGCTCGCAACGAGAGTTCAAGCCCGGCTGCGCGCTTTGCAGCCGCCACCGATCTTTCAGTGAGCTTCGACGACGAAGCGGACATCGGTCCTGACGCCCACGATTATGAAGATTACGAAGACAAGACGCCGGCTCCAGAGCCAGGCGCAGCGACACCGGAGACGGCCACGCTATCATCGGGGCTAAGCGGGGCGACCAGGTCCCTTTCGAGGAACCTCGCCGACGAGCTCGATGATGTTGCGGGACCGGAACCCGCCTACGAAGAATGACGATGGGACCGAGGGTTCTAAACCTTCGGTGGCGAGTGCAAAGCATTCAGCACTGCTGAAGGCACCTCGCCCACCTATCAACGGTGATACACCAGCCGCCAAGCGCGTTTTCGACCGCGTACAAGCGCTGATGCAGAATGATGAGTGGATGCAGCTGTTCAAACCCATCCCCAAGAAAAGAGCCGACTGGCCTGCGCTTGCGCAGGAACTTCAATACCCAGTCAACTCGGTTTCGACTAGCCAAGTCGCCGAGGATTCAGTTTCGCTACTGCTGTCGCTGGGTTTCGAGAACGAGACGTACCCATCGACGATGTCGCTCCAGGATTGGAGTCCACATGAAGCCGGAGCTGCTCTCCAGAAATGGAAGAAGAAGCTTCGGAAGGCGTTTGGCGCTGTTGGCATCAATGCCGGAAAGCAGCCTGTGAGTCGACCGATGATTCAAGATGAAGATCCGTCCAAGATTCCACTGCCGCCGACGCCCCAACGACTCGTTCGTACTCCTCCGACCAAGCGTGGAGCTGAGCGTGGTGCCTTTAGCACTACCGAAGCTTCACCGTACTTTCAAGACTCGCACATGGTTACGCCACGTTCGGAGAGCCGTATGCAATGTATTTACGCAAGTAACGAGGGTTCGTTCGGTCGCCGAGGTGGTGCGCGAGCTCCCAAAGGTGGTGCCGGACGTCGTCAAGTCGACAGCGATGGTTCGTCCAGTGACGATGACATTTTGGTGCGTACATTCGACGAGGACGATCCTCAACTCGAGTTGATGCGTCAGATGAATGAGCTAGCGACGCTGAACGACGTGGATCCAACACCGAGGATTGAAATGGCTTCGCACCGACCGCTGGATCGCATCACGCCGTTCTCAGGCTCTCGCAACAAGAGCGAGAACTGTATGCAGTGGCTCCGTGGGTTCGTCTATGAAATGACTGGAACCCACACAGATGCCGATAAATGGTGCATTCCATTTGAGCTAAGTCTCCGGGACGGAGCCATTCATTGGTTCCGTCAACTTCCGAAGAAGACGAAGCGCAAGTGGAAGCTGCTGAGCGATGCGTTCATCCGCTACTACTGCTCGCAGTTCACGCAGACGGCACTGTCGCGTTACTACTCCGCCAAGCGGGAACGTAATGAACATCTGTGCGATTACATAAACAGGCTGAATGGCTACGCTCGGACCGCCCGTCTACACTTTGAGAAGAGTGGTCGCGACGCGAAAGAACATGTACAGCAGTTCCTAGCAACATGCGACGATGACAAGCTAGCGGAGAGTCTCTACCACGCTCGAGTCGCCGACATTCACGAGCTCGAAGAGATCATCGAAGATGTTCTCAAGGGCAAGGAGAGAATGGCCAAGCGTGACAGTGAGTACCGATACTCCAAGAGTCGTGATACGCGACGCGACGATGGGTACGCCCGCAACAACCGGCGTGATGACCGTCGCCGCGATGACAATCGAAACAAACCGAGAGTGACGCTCATTGAAGCCACGGTGGATGACCTACTAGCTGAATTGGAAGGTCGTGAAGCTGCTCAGGGAGGCAACGAGTATTCAAACGAAGATCCGAACGCTTACGACGATGTCCAAGATGAGTACAACGACTTTCAGCCTGATAATACGGACGGTGATTTCTCATTGGATGAAAACGACCGATACCTCGCCGCTGCTAACGAAAATGAGCGCCGTGCAGCTGCTGAAGGCACCTACGCACGTTCAGACAACCGTCAACCACGTGGAAACATGCCTGATCGCGATAATGGCTTCAATCAAGATCGCCGAGGTGGTGACCGTGGGTTCAATCAGGACCAACGCGGTCGACGTGACTTCAACCGCGACAACCGACGCCCACAGTACGGACCATGCGCGGTGTGCGGTGGCATGAGTCACTCCGCCCACTACTGTAACAAGCGATGCAAGTTCTGCAAACAACTCCACGATGCTGGACAATGCGAACTTTTCCGCAACTTCCAAGACCTTGCCAAATTCGTGCGCACTAAAGGCACGAAGGAGGAACTCCCACCAGAGCTCAAGGCCGTCGTTCAAGAACGTCATTTAAACTAGGCAGCCCGCCAACTACAACTGGGTTGGTCCCTATCGGGCTGCCACAGTTAACCAAGCCTTCAATGGAAGCAGAGTGTATCTTTGCTTTCATGGGGCAGAGTGAATGGCCTGATAAATACGTAACAAGTGTGAACGCGACGGAAAATGAAAAGGAGAGGAGTAGAATCCTAGGTGGAGGTGTTGGAGAGAGAGTGGAGTGTGATGATGCTGATGAAGGGACCAGCGAGGGTTCGTTCGGCTTGGTTTCGAGTGCAGCGCGAGACGAGCCCAAGGGTCACTCCAAGATGATGAAGTTGAACCCTGGCGAGAGACAGGGGTGGTGGTCGGCCAAGAAATTTGACCGACGGATCAGAATGAGAGCTCTGGTGCAAGGCGCGGTGAACGACCAGCGAACGAGGATCCATCTCGACACGGGAGCGAACGTTAGTGTGATTACTGACGCCTTTGCCAAGAAGTTGCGACTCCGAGATGTACCCGATCACGGACGCCGCATTGACATTCAAGGAATTAACGAAGGCAAGGTGTCTACGACGCGACGAGCGTGCGTCAAGATTACGATTGGATGGGAGATGGTGTACGAGTTCGAGATGTGGGTAATGGCGCATAGTGCAGGCGTCGACGTGGTACTTGGGACCGACTTTATGATCCCAGCTGGGATCCGGTTGGACCTGTTTCACGGCGCGGCGCAATTACCGCACGAAGTCCAAATCCCGCTGATCAAGACCAAGAACATGATCGACAGCGAAGAGTTCGGCTCCCATGTTAACGCCGGGCCACCCGAGCGTTTGGACATTCAAGCGCACGAGTGGCGAGAATATCGACTAGCGAAGCGCCACGTCGGTCTGGAGGAACACGTACTGTGTGTTCGTCGAACGAACAAGCTAATCCCGTCAGTGACGAGGTTTCGACGTGGACGGCCTCAGAGCATTCGATTGACCAACGTGTCCGATCGAACTGTGTACCTACCAGCACACGACTCGATCACAATGTGGATTCCAGATGGGGATTTGCCACGAGGTGACGGCTATGTGCGTCTGGAGTCCAAGAAGTACCAAGACTGGCAAGTGTTGGCCTACGAAGGTTGCAGAGACCGCGAACTCTTCCAGCGTGAATGCGAAATCTACGAACAATGGCTTGCAACTCAGCCTTCGGCAGTTGATCGACCAGACTACCCAGAACCCAGTGGAGTGCTACCACGACCTCTAGAAGACTCGCTAGTGGATTCTAGTGATCGTCTGACATGTGCAGAGCGCTGGGCACTGATCCTGGAAGAACGTGAACGAGTGGAAGCCTGTCTGGCGTCTGGGGGGACAGCCGGGGATTCGGCCGACGGTCAGCCTTCCGAAGAACCTTTGGACACGTACACGACAACCCATGGCGAAGGCAATAACGCGAACGAAGCCTCGGTAGTGTGTATACACGAACTACTGAGGCCGGTAAGCGTGGTACATACGTCAACGAGTGTTAGTGTCCAGTCAGGGGTGACCACGGAAGCGACAAGTAACAGCACTGGATTAAATGGAGTCACCTGTTTTGACGAAGCTGTCCCGGCCTTGTGTGTCACCAAATCTGCGAACGAGACATCGGTGGTTGATCCAGAGGATGCAGGCATCGCGCTGAAGGTGTTGAGTACGGCACCGAGTATTCATTGCAAGATTGGTGCGAATGCCGAACTGTCAAGACAGCGGCAGAACGAGGAGCTGAACAAAAGTCAACAACCCAATATGTCGGCGGCCCGCGCATTCAATATTGCGAACGAAGACTCCGCAGATGGCCCAGAGATGGCAAACCAGGATGGGAAGGAGATGGACCCAGTACCGACTGTTGAAATCAAAGTGGATGCCAATGTTGAGTCAAGGGAAGAATCCGTAGCGACGTTGGACGGAACGTACATCTCGGTTGCTCGAGTGTTAGCGACCGAAGGAAATGAAGCAACGGAGGATACGAGAAATGATTTCTACGAACACCCAGCTAACAACATTGGCTTGGAAGACTACGCGAAGGAGCTGGCATTCCTGCCGGACTTGACCGAAGAGATCAACACGACAATTGACTTCTCTGCGCCTAATGTTGCTGATCCTGAGTTGTCGACTGATCGCCGAGAACGTCTGGTCGCGACGCTAAAGAACCACGAGCACATCCTGATTGCTAGTGGTAACGCACTACCACCGCCAGCCTACGGCGCGGTATGCGATATCGACACACAGGGGCACGCCCCAATTAAACAGCGTGCCCGGCGCGTGCCGCTACGATTCCTCGGCAAACTGTACGAGCTGCTGCGCGCTCTGTTGTGAGCAGGACTGATCGTCTTTTCAGACAGTCCATGGGCATCGCCGATCGTGATTGTGATGAAAAAGAACGGGCTGGACATCCGGCTCTGCATTGATTACAAGATGGTGAATGCTATCACCGCGATCATGGAGTATGCAATGCCGCTAGTCGACGACCTGTTAACAGATCTCGAGCGCTACCTATGGTTCTGCTCGCTGGATGCAGCAAGCGGCTTCTGGGCGGTCATGATGACCTTGCGAGCGCGTAAAGTGTCGGCGTTCGTCTGCGCACTCGGACATTTCGAGTGGTTACGCATGCCCTTCGGGTTAAAGAACGCGCCGATGATCTACCAGCGTATGATTGACAACGCACTCTGGGGGTTCGTTCAACCTAAAGGAGGTTGGTTTGAATACTCGGAGAGGATGCGTTTAGCTGAAGAACAGGCCAAGGAACGTCGTGGGCCAAGCGGTTCGTTTCAAACGAAGTTCGCGGCAGACCGCGAAGCACCGGTAGAGACCGACCCTGTACTACAACTCGTCAACAGCCCCGTCGCTGACATGTTTACGAACGGGGAACCAGACGAATCATCGCTGGTACCTGTATTTGGTCGACGGTCGTTTGTGGATGACATTTGCTTCGGTGGCGAGGATTTCGACAGCTGCCTGGCGACGCTGGACCGATTGCTGGCAAGATTTGCACAGTGTCGGATCAGCATTAGCTTCACCAAGAGCATCTTCTGCCAACCCAAGGTGGACTTTCTGTCGCATAAAATTTCGCCAGAAGGCATCAAGGCTGACCCCAAGAAGCTTGCGGCCATCGCCGAGCTTTCGTTTCCAACGAGCAAGAAGGGCATGCAGTCGTTTCTTGGAGCGGTTAATTACTACAGCCGCTTCATTCAAGACTTCGCGGTCTACGGTGCGGCGCTGTACCAGCTCAAGGATGACGACTTTGTCGTTGAAGGTGGCCTTTCTGTGGCACGTCGTTCCTTCGAAAAATTGAAGACGAGTGTTTCACATTCACCCATCCTCAGGCACTTCGATCGGTCGAAAGAAGTTCACGTCATGCTCTTTGCGAATGAATGGGCGTTGAGCACTACGCTAATGCAAGAACATGAAGGCAAGTTACACCCCGTACGGTTCCTCGGTCGGGTGCTCAAGGAGGCCGAGATGAACTACCATCCTGCTGAGAAGGAAGTTTTGGCGTTACTTCTGCTGTTGAAGATCTGTTACGTCCAGCTGGCAGGAAAGACGTTACATGTCTATACACGATTCTCGACGTTAGAGTGGGTGCATAAGTCGAAGTCTCTCTTCGGACGCGCGGTCCAGTTCGCAGTGCTGCTATCGCAGTGGCACCTTAAGGTGCAGCGCGTGAAGGAGAAGGATGTCGCCTTCGCACAGCTCCTCCAGTCAAGCATCACGAGCTTCGTCGACTTGGAAGACTCGCTCGCGCCGGTGGCACCTCCACACAAGGGTTCCCCGACTATTCGAATGGACCCCGCGTTGCTGTACGCCAAGCTTTCCCGTAATTACAGCGGATTCGTCATGTCTTTTGACGGATCAGCGAAGACAGAGAAGTACGGTGGCTACGGGAGTTGTTCATGGGTGCTGTGGAGCCTTCCTGAGTGGAAGGTAGTGATTGCTGCAAACGCTTACCTCACAGCCACCACGGTGAATGAGGCAGAATACACAGAGATGATTAACGGTGTCAAGGCTGCTATTGCGCACGGTGCCGAGGATTTAGTCATCGTTGGTGACTCAAGGCTCGCGATTCAACAATCACTAGGGGTGATCGCATGCAGGAAGGAAACTTTGCTAGTGCTGCTGAATACTCACAAGGAACTCACGACCAAGCTTCGATCAGTTAAATATCTTCACGTTGTACGAGAATACAGCGCTGCCGCGGATTCGTTAGCCACTGAAGCGCTGGAATCGAAGGTCAGTCGGGTCATCTTGGCTGAAACTCGCAAGTCGGAATTGGCATCGCTGAATCGCATCCAGGAAATGATCTACGAGCCGGAGGAAGACTCGGTAGATGTTTCGTCACGTGGAACAGAACGTCAAGTACATGTACTGTCAGACAACGAGTCTTCAAAGTGGAAAACGTTCGAAAATTTCGTGGTTGATTACAGCTCACCAAAGTGCGATTATGGTAATATGGCAGTGATGACTCGGCGACAGACGAAAGCCAAGAAACACGTCAGGTTTGCAGATGAACACTCGGAAGGGGTCTCAAAAGCTCAAGAACAGAATGAAGAACGACGAGAGACGTCCACCGAAGATTCAATCGGCGAAGATTTGCCAGACCATCCTCACAAGACTGTACCAGCGGCATTTCCCGATGCGGAAGATGTTGACCCGGTAGCGATACAGCGGGAACGACGCAGACGGATACTGGTGGCACAAGACGAGGAGCAGAAGTGGTTTAACATCAAGAAGGTGCTTCAGGGCCAAGCAAAAGAGCTGAGTTACACAGAAGCTCGAGATGCCTGGAAGTATGCTGACCGGTTCGTACTATCAGAAGACAGCGTGCTTCACTATCTTGGATTGAATCGTCGGTACGACCACGGTTGGCAAGAGGAGACCAAGCTGCGGCTTGTGGTACCAACAACGATGATTCAAGAGGTCTTGCAGAACTGTCACGACTCGCTGGAAGGAGGACATCAAGGTGTGGTGAGAACGTTCCATCGCGTTAAGTCCGATTATTATTGGATTGGCTTGTACGCTGACGTGGAGAAGCATGTGAAAGTCATGTCCGGATTGCAGCTCGAGTAAAAGCCGTCCGCAGCTTCGTGGATACTCGCCTGGCAATGTACTAGCCGAACGACCGTTCCAGATCATCTCGATGGATTTTGTGATCCCACAACCGAAATCTCACAGGGGCAACACGGCGTTGCTCCTATTTCAGTGCTCGCTCACAGGATTCGTTATTGCCAAGGCTATGTCGGATACAACGGCACTGAGTGTTGCTCAAGTATTCATAGAATGTGTGTACCGACGGTTCGGTGGCCAATCATTGATCAGGCACGACCGCGACCCACGCTTCATGAGCGAGGTGTTCCAAGCATTTGCAGAGATGATGCAGTCAAGATCACGAGCGACTTTGATCTATCGGCCACAGGCTAATGGACAGCAGGAACGCTCGGTGAAGTCGGTGATGGGTTCCGTACGGGTGTATGCGGAAGACCCTCTACAGCAAGATTGGGACGAAATCGCGGAGAAGCTGGTATTTGCTATTAATACTTCTCAGGACACTACGAGGAAGGAAACACCGTTCTACCTCGTTCATGGTTGGGATGCGCAGTCGACGTTGCGTGCAATGTCGTCATCACTCAAACGAGGACTCGGTAAGCAGTCTGACGCACTGGCGTGGCGGCGTGAGATCAATCGACAACATGAGGTCGCCCTCACTATGGCCAAGAATTATCAGGCTGTAGAAAAAGAGCGAAGGACTAAAAAGCATAATGATGCTCTGAGTCGACTGGAAAAAGCTGCTGTACCTCAACCAAGTGGAAACGAACACTCGGCGGAACCCCTAGAAGCTTCAGAAGAGATGGAAGATCCTGCAAGAGCCCCACCGAGATCTCTTTTTGAGATTGGGAGCCGGGCGTGGTTGTACATGGAACGCGTCAAACCGGGCTTGACGAAGAAATTAGCTCACCGATGGCATGGACCTTTTCGGATCAAGCGCAAGGTGGAAGCGTTTGCGTACGAGCTGGAATTGCCTGACCGAAGTGGGTATCGCTTCTACCCAGTAGTGCATGTGGCGAGACTCAAGGCTGTCAACGAGTTCAACAGTCGACCGAACACTCGGCTGGTACTAGACGCGACCAATGAAGCAAGACTCGACTTCGATGAGGAACTGTTGCCTGAGGACAGCTGGGAACCAGACCAAGTTGCCGGTGAATATGAAGTCGAGGCCATCCTCGACGACAGAACACCACTGACGACGAGCACGGAGCGTGCTGTACGCGAGTTCAAAGTCAAGTGGGTGGGCTATGAAGATCCAACTTGGGAACCAGCATCCAACTTGTCATGTGGAGGTCTGCTGTACGACTATTTGCGAGCCAAGAAGAGCGAGAATCGGCTGCAGATGGCGCAAGTTGCGGACGAAGGCTAGCGTGACTGGATCACGTGTGAACTGTCCACAGGGCGATGCAGCCTGTGGTAACAGACGAAAAACGTTACTGCAACAACAAATTGTATATGCATTTGAAGAACAACATGAACATGATTACGATGTGGAAGTGGATTAAGAATAAGAAAACATGAATGCCGACCGGAGAGCGACCACTGAAAACGAAGTCGCGCGGGACAACTCAACAGTTAGCTGAGATGCTGGAGAACGTCGTGGAACGTGCAGCGAGGATTCAAATCGATTCCAAGTGCCTGGCCGCGGTGGCCAAGAGTGCCAACGAAGTCGAGTCACCACTCTCCTTCTCCTCTTCATCAGGAACCTGAGCCTCGACAGCTGGAGCTGCAGCCGGACCCTGCGAATCCTCGGTACCAGCTTCAACAGGAGCAGCAGCCAGAGCGGGACGTGGAGTACCCGGTGGCGAGTCAAACAACGAACGCCAGGTCGGAATAAGTTCGGTTGAATCGAGAGACGGGTCAACGACCACGCTTCGGTACACATTCACGAAACGCGTACCACGAGGATTGAAGAGCTCCGGATTACGCTGGCACGGGAAGTACGTAGTGTTGTACGGGTGCTGATGCGGCGCATTCATCCATCCAGTACACCATGGCTGACCAGCGTCGAGAGCCGGAACTTCGGAAAGCCAGTCAGATGTCCGAGGTGCGAACGACAAGTTTTCAATGGGGTACCACGGCTTCGACGGCTCCAAGAGCAACTCGGGACGAATGAACGGCGCGCCAGAAGTACCAGAGGAAACCGAGTCACGACTCCACGCCATGTACTGCTCACGGTACTTGTTACGAAGACAATCGGCACGACGGTCGCGCTCACTGAAGAGCTTCTTCAACACAGCTCTCAGTTCCTTCAAGCGTTCCTTGTCGTGGCCAACCTTTTTAGCTTCTTCAGCGAGACCTCGTTCAATACCAGCTAACGGAAGCCAGTGGAGACGCTCCCACAATGCGAACCCGAGGTCACCTTGCTTACCGCCGTCACCCCGAAGGTTCGCCCAGATCATCTTGAGACGGGTCTCAATCGGAGCACGCTTGGAGATGGGGACGCTTGGGTTGAAGTCAACAGTGTCGAAGAGACAAGCTTGAAGAGGATAGAGCTGCCGAAGTTGCTGGTACGGGTGATCAGGATGCGAGTAATCAAAGAACGCTTGGAGACCCTCCAACGTTGTATGCACGGTCATCTCACCAGCTGGTTCGGGAAGCGTTAAGCTCAAGAGTCGCTCGAAACACTTCTTGGCGCCTGCATCGGTAAACTCCATGTCCACGTACGGGAGAACCCACGGTGGCAAGGTGGACGAAGCCGGCACCGTAGGGCGACCACCAGACAACACTCGGTGAGGCAACGGCTCAACCGACGGTGCACCACCACGACGCGGCACCGAAGTGTAGGTGGCCGTAATCATGCGTCCAGGTCCAGCATCGAGAGTCCAAATAGGCGGACGAGGAGACACTGGAACAAGAGGAGAAGATGCTGGTGCTGGGTGACTTGCTGGTGGCGAAGGAGGCGGACCGGCAACTATAATTGGAGAAGTCATCATCGGCGAAGGATTTGGCCGAGGTGGAGTCGGAGGACGAGCTGGGCCAAGATTGCTCCAATTTCTCTCGGAATCTTCAATATCTTCGTCATCGAGTGTGCTGGAATGATCGGTAGGTGGCAGAACATCACCACCACCACTGGGAGCATCAGGAGAATCATCCACCGAAGGTTCATTGTCATCCACGTCATCTCCAAGATCGTCATCAGCATTTCCATCGTCATCAATCTCCATCGAAAAGTCGGGCGAAGACACGCTTGGTACGACAGCCATCGGAACAGTCGGAGCCGGCTTTGAAGACACGGAGGCTAGTGGAGCAGCTTCAACAGGGGCAGACCCTGCTGTAGAAACCACTCCCGAGGCTTCAACTATCTTGGACGTCGCAACAGACGCCGAAGCAGACTTGCCTTGTGGGACAGTTTGGTCCGACTCTTCACCTTCGTCACTTGAGCCAAACATGAGCCGCATTTCCTCGGCCTCACGCAGAGCTTCTTCAGCGGCACGTATGTCGGCTGGAGAAGGAGAAATCGTGGAAGCTGGGGGCTTGGCCACATCGGGAGGACCCTGAGACGGGGACGAAGGCGCGTCAGGTGAATCAGGAACATCGTGGTGATCCCCAGAGTCCACCTCTTTACCCGAAGGCTCTGTAGCAGTTCCTTGAACCAAAGGGACGCTGCTTGGACCAGCATTCCCCATGTCCACGTCACTCTGGTCGCCGCTGAGGTCGACTACGGCGGGAGTGGAAGAAGATGCTGATGTAGGAGGTGGCGACCATGAGCTTGGAGAAGACGGTACAGACTTGGACCGAGTCTTCATATGACGTCGGGGCGACTTAGCAGGAGAACGAGGACGAGATTTCTTGCGCTTCTTCTGGGCCGCCTTCTTCCATGCCTTCGGACCGAACAGCGATCTACGAGCCGACTTGGGAGTTGAAGTATCGGCAGGTGGCGCATCACCGAGACCGGCAGCTGCCATCGAAGTACTGGCCTTGTCCGTTGGGATTGGAGCCTTGTCTTCGTCAGAGTCGTCCGGCTCGTCGTCTGAATCCTCGTCACCTGGTCTAAGACGCTTATGGGACTTCCCATGGGCCACTTGGTGAGCGGCCTTGGCCAAAGCTGCAGGAAGGGCTTGAGGATCGTCCGAAGACGCGGTGGCAGACTGAATGCGCCGCAAAGCGACTAACGTCTCCTGATCCAAGTCCAGCGCGTCCAGGTCCAGCTCACCCGCAGTCAGACCTATCACGAAGGATTGTCAACGAACGTTAGTTGCTGAACACACTGTGGAAGGAGCGACATTAAGAGCGTACCTTCAACAGCCAGACGAAGTACCTCGGGATCCATCCCTGCCAGACTCACGTGTGCACGGAGGGTACGATTCGCTTGGAGGAGGCGAGTGTTGCGGTCTTGCTGGTTCTCGAGGACCTTGAGCGTTTCGTTATCAACGTACTTGCCCTGGGCAAGCTTTACCAGAAAGAGGTGAAGCTTCCGAGTCTGCTCGGTATTTGCTCCAATAGAAGACTTGTACACCTCGCGTTCACGAGCCAGCTTCTTTTGCAAAGTGCTGATGAAAACGTCCCGAGCTTGGACCTCGCAGTGAAGACGATTCAAATCCTCTACGTGTCGCTCCATAGTGGCTTGAACACTTGCGTTCATGGCGTCGTTCTTGGCGTTCGACTCGCGGAGAATCTTGACGTCGTGGTGTAAGGCTTCAATCTCAGCGTTGGCAGCCTTGAGGAATGTCTCCGCGTTCTCACGAGCCATGATGTGGGGTGCCACCGAACGTACGGCGGCAGCAGCCTCGGACTGAGCAAACCGCAACTGACGCTCCAAGTCGGCAACTCGTTCTGGTAATGCCGACAACGCGTCAGGAACAGGTTGTATCGCAGCGAGGACATCATCGAAACCAACGGCAGTCTCGAGGCGACGCTGAGTGTGTATATCGCCGTGGAGAGGAGGTGCAACGCTGAGCTGCACTTGGTGACGAGCCATTGCAGTCAAGTACGGGATTATCGAGGTCATCATGTGATCGACCGATGCCTCCGTATTCTCAGCCAGCATGGCGCGCAGTGAATCTTCGGTGAGTGGTGGCGGACCACCAGCTGGGGCAGGAGGAGCAGCAGGAGCCATCTCCGCGGGCTCAGCGACGACGGGGAGTGCTGCAGGAGCTACCACAGGGAGTGAAGAGTCCGGGACAGCGGGCGCCGGAGGGTCGGTTGATGACGCTGCTGTCGGAGGAAGTGCAGCAGACTGAGGAGCGTTCGAACCCTCGGCCTTGCCCTCCTGAGAAACAAGTCGAGTAATGCGAGGTGATGAGCAAGGTACCAATGATTCAAGAGAAGGATGAGCTGACGTACCTCCAGCTGTTCACGTTCGCGACGTCTACGGGGATTGAGACGCTGAAATGCGTCGGACACGACTCGATTCAGACGCTTGGACATCCGGTGGCGAGATGGTGAATTGGAGAATGAAGAAATATCACAACGGGCACCAGTACCGTGGCTTCCATTGCGACAGGGACAGTTGTGGTGTAGTGATTTCTCCGTAGTTGCGGATTATCACCCGTCGACAAAGACGTGACACCGCCCAAGTTGTTCAAGCGACGAACCCTCGGTCAGGTGATGTACGGAGACTCCAAGATGCAAGGGACTCGACGGCGTCACCTCCGAACGTTCAACGAGTATTGGATACGGGCACATGTCACTGAATCCAGGCTGTCCTTATTATTAATAATGGACTGGCCGGATTCGCATTCAGCGGACCATCTACGGTACGAACCCTCAGTGGCGGTTGGGATGAGTTCGCGGAAGACTCAGCGACCCTTGGAAGGCACGTTCACCGTCTGGGACAAGGCGCGGACCGTTAAAGATGCTCATGCGACGGTGCAGACGACGCTTGGCATGCAAGAAGATCCATAACGGATCTTTGTTCACTTGATATTTGTATACTTGATTAGGACTTCTTATTAGGAATAGACCCGATAGGGCAAACATAAATACAGAACAGAATTTCCACTCAAGCACACAGAGCGACGTCCGGCTTCAAGGTAAGCGTCAGGTCAAGCTTGTTTGAGTGTGTTATGCCTGTCGGTGAACTCGAAGCTCTGTAGCGAGGGTTCATCCGGCAAGGCCAAGAGACTTTGTGTATTGGCCGATTATTATCGGGAGGTTTTACGTGACGGCTTATTGTTGCCTATTTGCACGACTGGGAGTGCTTGAATTGCCTCCCTTTTATTATTCCTACCGAGTGTTGAACACTCGGTGATCTCGTAAAAGGCTTACCCGTGCCTGGTACCCTTCCGCTGTTGGGACCACGAGGATTCAAAACACCTGCTAGCTTTGCTCGTGCTAGTAGCGTGTTCTTATTTTTACTGGTTGGCCTATATAAGTAGTTTACAAGGTCCAGTTTGTCCCGGTGCAAGGGCAGAACTGGGGTCTTCAGGTCCGCCCGAACGATCGTTTACTATCCTAGTAGACGTATTGTTGTGGGAACGTCCTAACTACATTTGTAGCTAGAGTTCACGTGGGAATTCCAACACCACGCTCTGGAGCCAGCTCCGATACGTCAATCAAGAGGAAGGGCCTCCCGGTCGTTCGACCATTTAACCATCGCGAGGCTCGCCGTGCACGCAAACGCGCCAAGAAAGAGAAGAGCCAGCCTCTTAGCCAGCGCGAACGCCGTCGACAAGAAGCCAAGACCAAAGCCTTCTTGATGAAAACGATGGACAACATGCACGAGCGGCTGATCAAGAATCTCACGACATCCTACGAGATGTTCAACGACATCTGCCAGAAGTACGAGGGAGCAGCCTTTCATGGTGATCCGTACTTCACTCAACACTACTTGATGGAGATCAAGTATGAGGAAGGCTCCGAGTTACTGAGTCCTTCCTCAAGCTTGAGAACACGATGAAATCTGCGTCCGAAGCCACCGAATCGGTGATGACTGAGGGACAAAAGTCTATCTACCTGTTCCACTCGATGCCCAAGTCGTGGAAGGACGATCTTAGCATCTGGAAGGGCCAGCGGAGGTATATCTCGTATGAAGTCCTTAAGCAGAGCATTGAAGGCAAGGTTCCCTGTTATGGGCCGAGCGTGTTTGTCATGTGACCACTCTCATCAATATGACTCCTAGCTCCAAGACGGATGGACGAACCTCGTATGAGCTTTGGCACAACCGTATTCCATCCATGCAGTACATCAAAGTATTCGGATGCAGCGGATATGTCCACATCACGGAGCAATACCGAGACAAACTCGACGCTAGAGCCCGTTTGTGTAGGTATCTTGATGTGTCTGACCATAAGAAAGGCTACCGTCTGATGGACATCGATACTCATGCAATTATCTACAGTCGTGATGTAGTCTTTAAAGAGGACGAATTTCCCTCTCTTACTGGCCTGACGTCTACTCCAGAGCCCACACAGCACACGAATAGGCAGCAATCCACCACTACACTTGCACCTGTACCTCTGTCATCTGCAACTGCTACTACAGTAGCACCGGAGCCTGAACATGTGTCAGAACCAGTGACCACACAGTCACCCACCGCAGGCCCTGTAATGACAGCAGCGCCAGGCACAGTGAACCAACGTGCACTGTCCTCACTGAGGGAGGCTATTGATCGAACAGCCATACATTATTCTTTTCGAACGGAGACGGACTCCGATCCTCCGCATCATTCGACTCCTAAGCGACCCCGCCTCTCTCCGGAAGCCATTGATAGCTCTGAGGAAGCCAATGACGTAACCCTCAACTCTGAGGAAGACATACACGAACAGGAGCAACGTCAGCATTTACTGTACACATTACTAGCTATTCGGTATGTGTCTGAGTCCACTACGTATCGGGGAGCAATGAGGTCTTCCCACGCTAACCAGTGGCATAAAGCAGCTAAAGCGGAATACAAGTCCCTCATGGACAATCACACTTGGGTGTTGGTATCCCCTCCTAAAGAAAGGAAGATTTTAAGTAGCCGGTGGATCTTTTTTGTGAAGTGTATTGGCACTGGCGAAATCGACCGCTTTAAAGCGCGTCTTGTGATCAAAGGATTCCTTCAGGATATGGCATCGACTACAGCGAGATATTCTCTCCTGTCATCAGGATGGAGGTACTTAGACTACTTCTTACTATTGCAGCTCTTTTCGACTTTGAAGATCACCAAATGGATGTTGAGACAGCATTCCTGAATGGCTATTTGGAAGAGGAGATCTACATGACTCAACCGGAAGGTTTCAAAATCCCGGGCAAGGAGCACCTAGTGTGTAAACTTCTTAAGAGCTTATACGGGCCGAAGCAAGCGCCCCGTGCCTGGTACCAAACCCTGACTGCCTTCCTAGAGAGTCTAGGGTTCCTGAATCTTATAAAAGATCGATGTGTCTTTCGACGCACAATTGGTGACATCACCTGTTACATTGCAGTGTACGTCGATGACATACTGATCATTGCGCCAACACCAGCACTCGTCAATAAGCTGAAATCAGCCCTGAAAAAACGATTTTCTATGTCAGATTTAGGGGAGGTGAAGTACTTACTCGGTTGGTCCATTCAACATGACCGTAAGAATCAAACGATATTTATCCACCAACACAAGTACGCTACGAAGGTCATTGACCGCTTCAGCGACTACATTCCGTACCCTATTGCAACACCAGCAGAGCGGAACGCCAAACTCTCCGTAAGCAGCCAGCCTAGCAGTGAGCAAGAGAAAGATGCGATGAAATCGATTCCGTATCGCCAAGCCGTAGGCAGTGTCATGTATTTTAATGGTCGGCACTCGACCCGACATGGCCTTTTACATGTGAGAGGTCAGCCAATTCCTAGCGAATCCAGGAATGGATCACTGGAAAGCAGTCATCCATGGTCTAAGGTATCTATCCCGAACGAAAGAATACGGTCTTCTTCTGGGAGGCTCGATCGATATCTCCTCGGAAAACCTAGCCGATTGACTGATTGCCTACAGTGACTCTGACTACGCCAACTGTCTCGAAACGAGACGTTGGAAGATACGTGACAATGGTAACAGGCAGTCCTATCTCATGGCTTTCACGAAAGCATCATACTGTAGTGCTCTCTACAACAGAGGCAGAATATATCGCCCTATGTCATTGCGTGCAAGAGTTGGTAGTCCTCAAACTTTTCCTCAAAGAACTTGGCTTTGCTACAACGCAGGCTAACAATATTTACGAGGGGAATTAGAGCTGCATGAAAATCTGCTACAACCCCGAACTTCACGGACGATCAACACATACACCTACGATACTGTTTCGTACAAGAAAAAGTAGAGCGGCATGAATTCAACGTCACCTACTGCAATACGAAAGAGATGATAGCTGACCTCTTTACTTAAACTTTATAAAAACACAAGTTTTGAGAACTAAGAACCAAGCTCAGGTTGAAATCCCTGAAAGCAGAATCCGGCTACTCTGTTTAGAAATACCCTGAAAATACAAGCGCATGAAGCGTGTCTATATTCTGCGTTCTTTTTTGAATTTTTTTCCACTGGGTTTTATTCTTTTTTGTTCGCACAAGGTTTTCCCTCGTTGAGGTTTCCCTGGTCAAGTACCGAATTATCTAGACACATGAGTTTATCAATAATAATCCATGCATAACACCAAATTTGTGAGAGATATGCCAGTACATCTCAGTCGCTTTCACTATCAGCATTTGTGACACTAGACACATTCGGTGTCTTAATTTGTAGATTTTGTGGTTTTAGTGTGACAAATGACATCATCACTAAATACCCCAATGTAGTGACATCTGGTGGAGTGGTAGTGTGCTCGAGAAGCCTCCTCCCCCTCCTCCAGCGTGGCCATGAAAACTGGCGCAAGCTGCGGTGCTGTCCGCAACTCCCGCTTCTTCTTCTCCCTCATAGAAGCGCTCTTTGCAGCTCGAAACGGCTCTGTGCCCACCGAAATAGCCTCTACCCATGCGAAAGAGCCTGCTTCGTAGCAGCGGCAGGTACAGACGGTACGTTGGGCTCCATCCTTGAGTTCCTACCAGGCGTGTCGCTTATCGTCCTTCTCTCCTTGCAGAAAACTGCAGGGCAAAGTCGGATCGGCTTGCCTAAGCGATTTCCTTGGAGGCGTTTAAAGGACTGAGGAAATGTCCTTTAAACGGAAAGTTTTACCTCTATAATGACATAGAACTGTCAGTTTATAAAATATGTTCAGAGGCAGTTGAAGTAGCCTCTAAACAGTTTGATTACCTTGACCTAACCCCTAAAGATATTATAATGAGATTTAGGAGGTCCTGTTTAAGTCGGTATGACTGACTTAAACTATACAAACTCTAATGGCTGGTCTACAGCTATTGGTGGCTTCCTAATACTAATAAAGTGCTCAATTTGTCTTTTGACGCCTACAAGTAACGTCTTCTTCTTCTCTCTACTTCTTCTCGACATGTCATACGAGCTATAGTGTGTTTATAATGTTTCCTCGCCTCTGATTGGTTTCTTCTAATCTTCCTGGTTCAACTACCTGTATTGTGCCTTTCCAAAGTTTTGGCCAATCTGACCTTTAAAGGCTGGTCCCAAGCAAGGGTGGGTAGGGCTAAAGGTGGGATTTGAGGACGAACTGGGGTTGAATTGCTAAGCCAGGCCACTAAATAAAATGATATTTGACCAATAGCACTGTTCGGTTTTGCCGACTATGATCCAATAATACTTGATTGTGGAGGCCCTACGTAAGGGCTCCGATTTGGTCTAAAGGGTACCTTTTAACAAATTAAGGGCTGAATGGCCAGTATTTGCCGGCCATTTACCCTTACGTAAGGTATCCACAACAGAACGATTTTAAATCAAATATGGGTTCTCATCAGACATACGCTGGCGAGGCAAGAGTATGTGAACAGGCTATTGCCGGGCCAGATCAAATCGTGTTTGTCGATGAAACTTCAAAGGATGGAAGGTATTGTACAATATCAATTTTGTGACTGCTACATCTTACCTTGTTAATTTGTTGTATGGTATTGCTATGGTTTAGGCCCTCCCTGAGAAAACACGCGTGGTCCGGTCAAATAATATTTGACCGGACCACGCGTGTTGAGGCTGCGTCAAACAAAATGATACTAGAGGAGACGCCCCGCTTTCGTTTAGAGTGCTTAAATCGCGATTCGTACCGGAATTTACGTGTTTTCTGCAACCGTGTAAAAAGTACCTTTCAAGTCAAAACCGTAAGAACGGCGGAATGCGTACAATCTCGCACAAGATACTCCTGTCCATTTGAAACCGTCTCTTTGCTCACAATATTGTAAGCAATAGCGCGCTTTAACTGGGACACTGTTTTGATGCCAAACTGGTTAATTTTGTTGGTGCTGCAGACTTTTTACGGGCCGCTGGTTGCAAAAAATTGATCGGTTGCAAAAATACCGTTAATTCCGGTACTTAGGTTCATAAGTATCATTTTGTTTGACGCAGCCTCCTATGTCTTTGATTGGCATCGTCTTTTTTTCGTCAAAGGGTTAGGCTAAATTTTAGTCGGTTGCAATCGATCAAATAGGAGGTCCTCCGTAAGGGCAGTCCTCCTACGTAGGACCATAAAAGTGAGGGCGTTTTGGCAGAAAGGCACAATACATACAGAAAATAGACGGGAGATCACAGACAGCTTCTAACTTGACCGTCAGAAAAATACTGAAGTAACTTATAAGTTTCCCTTAAGTCGCTATTCCAACGCGCCAAAAGGGCTGCTTCATTTATCGCGGCTCCACCTATTATCTCCATGTCGGACACAACGCTGAGCAACGTGTTCTGGGGCCACAGCGCCGGTGTGTTGGTGCTCTCCGCCTCTGGCTTGCTCTGGCGTAGTCGTACGACCGAGAGTCAGAAGAAACTGCTGAAAGATGACATTGTGACGCTGCTGTGGACGCCTGTGGGGCCCAAGACTCACCATCTTAAGGTCTACCAGAAGGGCGGCAAGTACGTGCGTTTCACAGGCCTTAAGGCGCAGGACGTGGCGCAACTGAAGAGCCACGTGGAGATCCACTTTGACCGCGAGTTGGAGCAGGAGAAGGTGGCCGCAGGAGGTGGCAACTGGGGCGACATGAAGTTCGAGGGCCCCAACCTCAATTTCCGCACAGCCAACGCCAGTGTCATGGAATTGCCACTAGAGCAGATTTCCCAGTGCGCTTTGCCCGGTAAGAACGAGGTGGAGCTGCAGTTTCACGAGGACGACACAGTCGCAGGAGATGAGGAGACACTCGTCGAGATGAGACTGTACCTGCCTCCTGGTGACGGGGAGGAGGAGGTTGTCACAGCCGAGGAGTTCCGTCAGGAGGTGCTGGAGAAGGCTAACATCCGCAGTGTCATGGGGAAGAGTATCGTGGATCTGGACGAGACGATCGGCACTTTCCTCACCCCTCGTGGTCGCTATGGCGTCGAGATCTATGGCTCGTTCCTGCGTATGCACGGTAAGACGTTCGACTACAAGATCATGTACTCCAACATCAATCGCTGCTTCCTACTGGAACTGCCCAATGGCATCAACACGGCCTTCGTCATCAGCCTTGAAGAGCCCATTCGACAGGGTAAACAGGGTTATCCTCATTTGGTGCTGCAACTGAGCAAGAACGACGTGCACATTGACGTCAACATGTCGTCTGAGGAGATCAAAAAGTACAATGGCAACATCCACGAACGGATGTCCGGCGCGTTGCCTCAGATTGTCGCGACTTTGTTCAAGTTCATCATCGGCAAGAAGGTCTACACCTCGGGCAAATTTAAGACCCACAGTGGCGAACGTGCTGTCAAATGTGCCGTCAAAGCTCAGAGTGGCGTGTTGCTCCCATTGGAGAAGTCGTTCATGTTCATCCACAAACCCACGACCTTTATTCGCTACGAGGAGATTGACTACATCGAGTTTCAGAGGTATGCAGGCCAGAGCGGATCCTCGGCGAGTCGAAACTTCGACCTGCTTGTAAGCTGCAAGTCTGTGGGCGGAGAGGCAGCGCGCGAGTACATTTTCTCTGCCATCGACCGACGCGAATTCCCAGAGTTGAGTCAGTTCCTGACGTCCAAGAAGCTGCGCATCCGCAACCTGAAGGAGAGTCATGCTGCTAGTGCCCAGCCGGGCTCGAAGAAACGCGACTTCAACGAGTATTTAGAAGAGTTGGGGCCCGAGGAAGGAGAGATCGAAGACGACGAGGACGAGGAAGACTCGGACTTTGGCCCTGGCGACGCCTCTGGCAGCGAATCCAGCGACTTTAGTGACGAGGAGCTCAGTGGCAAGGACTCGGACGTGGAGGACGAGGAGGGCGAGAAGGCTTCTAAGAAGGACAAGAAGAAGAAGAAGAAGAAATCGCACAAGAAACACAAGTCCAATGATGAAGAGTAAATGCCGGGAGAGCTGGAGACCAAACCAGGTCACATCGCAATACATACTGCAAATCTATGGTGTAGCCATGTCGGTGTCACATCCTCTTTGTTTTTGTATTAAAGTTGGCAGGGTTTACCAGAAGGCCTTTTGATAATATAATGGAGGCGGTCAGAGTGCGCCGACGGCCGCGGCGGCAGGTTGGACTCGAGGCTCCAGCCAAGGCACATCTGGCGCAGCAAATTGCCAACGTCGTGACTCTCTCGTTGCAGCAGAATGGGCGTGAAAGTGGCAGTGGGAGGCTGTCAGGTTCTCTCGCGGGGAAGCAAGGGCGGTTGGCGTCGACTTTGCGGCTGGCGGAGAAGAACGTAGCCGACATGACAGCGTATCTACGTCAACGGAAAGCGAAAACTGCAGCGATTGTAGCGACAAGTCGCGAAGAATTGACGTTTTGCTGTGAGGACGAAGAGCAGAATGTGTGTGTCATCTGCTTGGAAGGCAATTTGGAAAAAGAGAGGGTGGAAGCCCTGCCTTGTGGCCACGTTTTTCATGCTGAATGTATCGCGCAGTGGCTACTGTACCAACGAGTGTGTCCTGTGGACCGACGGTCAGTGGATGAAGGCGATGTTGTCATCCACAGGTGACGCATGTGACAAATAAGAAATGAAAAAAATAATTTCTTTGAGAGCTCTGCCAAAGAGGCGTCCTCAGGATTATAAGACGCTCAAAGCTGAATGAGGAAAATGTTTGGCTTGCCACGGAAGACGGCCTCATTCCCTTTGCTCCTGTTCAACACAAAGCCTGAAGTATTCCCCACGGTCCTGAAATCTGGCGTTTGCGAGAACCGGTGACGCTCTCCTCAGTGGTAACTGTGCCCTCATGGCCTGTCATGCGCGTGACGACGTATCCGGGGCGCAGTGCCAGTGTGACGATCTTGTCGTCCTTAAAGGCGACCCAGAGACTCTTGCTGAGCATGTTAAGCGTACCTGCCAGTTATGCTGTGAGGTGACCTGACCCACTGTAGCTGTGCAGTTCTTGGCACCGCCAACTTTAACGTCGACAGGTCACAGCCTTGGTTTTACCAATGGTAACGTCTGCGATTCTGCCTCCACAGCCCATGCCTGCGTTATCAGTCAGTGAGCGCCTCGGCCGCTTTGGCGATAGAAGATTCATCGCTGATGTCCAGTGGGATGATCTTCTACACCGCCAAGTCCTTCAACTGAAGCGCAAAGCACTTAATCATACGTCGGTGACGCCTTCGGCGTCGCGTGCGGCGGCGATAACCTTCCAGCCGCTGTCCACATAGTGGCGCGTGAAGGCGAGGCCGAAGCCGCGGTTGCTGCCGGTGATATCAATAAGAACTGTCTTGGTGACGCTCATGCCATGAGTCGTGGGCCCCTTAAATTAAACGGCTGGTCTTCACCAAAGAGTAATACTACGTAGTACATTTTTCATTGTGAAGTGGCTTTACAAGAAGATGTTCGTTTTGCAAAACTCGAGTGGCATGCAAATAAAAGTTTTATAGGTATTGCACGCGCTTACATTAACTACACTAACAGCTCGCCACGAGCACCACCGGCAAAAAAGGCAAAAAAAAAAAGAAACAGCTCGAGAGAAGGAGCACTCCGCCACTGAATATAATGCCTGTCCAAGTGGTCGGCCACCATTATATCGTGTGCAGGGTGTCCTTCTCCACTCGACCAGCTCGAGACAATAGCCATATCTATAAATCCTCCACTGTGAAGGGTGAGTCTCTCACCTTCACGTCGATAGTTTGCTCTTCTTGTTATCTGCTGTCAGCGCTGCCTCCTGCTGCGAGTTCTCCAATCGACGTTTCCGTTCGTTAGCCAAGTGTGAAGATTCTTCACCAGCAACTGCAGCCAGCGCACTCAATTGCATCGCCGAGCCATTAGAAGGAAGACCGGTCGACTCGGACGACGCCACGAGCGACAAGATATCTTCAATTGAAGAATTACGCGGGAACCCAGACTTGAATCCGCCCAGCGAGCTCAGTTTGTCGTACGAGGCGCTGGACGATAGGGTGCTCAGGTTCGAGAAGGACGGAAAGCTACTGAGGTCGCCAGAGCCAAAGCGAGACAACATGTCGGAGCTCGGAACACGCGCCATTTTATCGCTCGACGGGACTCTGGGGATACGCTGCTCTCCTCCTCCCATGGTATGAAGTTTATCCATCGACGGAATGCGCGGAAGTTTGTCAAGTGAGGGCACACGCGGCATTTTGTCCATCGACGGTACACGCGGGAAAATGCCTGACGAGCTCCGCGGCATCTTGTTCAGAGGCTTGGGGATCTGGATCTGGTTCCCTGAGCCTGACGACGCATTGTGACTGGGGCTAAGACGCTTGGAGGCTCCAGTGCTAGCGGAGCAAGTCGTCACGCTCGTCGAAGTGGACACGGCACTGTGTTCGTCGCTACCGCTAATGTCACAACTTTGAGCATTGACGACGGCATCTCGCTGCTGTTCCTCCTTAATCCCACTCTCACCGAGTCTCCTCCGGACGCCTACCGACGTGGCGTTGTCCTTGTCCTGTTGCTTGTTGGGGGCAGCTGCGTTTTCCATGGAGTTTTGAGGGTTCTGCGCTGCCGAAGAAGCAGCATGAGGACTGTTGGGTCCATGATCCTGCAGCAAATTCGACAGCTGCTCAAGCGACTGGATACGGGGGAAATAGGCGTTCAGACCCTCGCCAATTGACAGCGGCTTGGGCAAGTTGGCATGTTGTGCGTCGAATCCAGATCTGGTCATCGTGTTGAGCGTCTCCGTCGACGCGTACGAGGCGTTGGGGTTCATCCCATTGAAGCCTGATGACGTCGAATGCTGGAAGTTCTCGATACTGGCCACACGAGGGAAGAGACACGAAAAACTGTCAATAGATGACACGCGAGGAAACGCGTCGCTCGAGTTGCCGTCCATGGGAGCGCTATTGCTGGAAAGCTTGTTATCCTGCATCCCGTTGGGGGCGTGCTGACCTGGACCCTGCGTCTGAGATCCAGCAATGCCCAGCATCGACACGTTGTTGTGGTCGCCATTAAATACATGAGAAGAGACGTTAGTGTTCTGTTGGGGAGGGTGTAGAGGTGGCTGGACGGGCATCGCTCCTGGTCGCCCTGGAGCTCCGTAGCCAGCGGGAGGCTGCTGTGCGGGCACTGGGCGAGGCTCCTGCTTGGTCATTGGCTGCATGGACGCAGCGGGATAACCCTGTTGGTGGTGGTGTTGCTGTTGCTGTTGGTGTTGCTGTGGCTGCTGAGGATGCGGAGTTCTCATGGCCGCTGGGTTTCCTGCAGCTGCTGCTGCGTAGCCAATGGATCTGGCCGTCGCAAAGCGATTCTTGTCCCTAGAGAGCTCCGACTCGAGTCGTTTCTCGCGTCGTCGCTGGTTGTACTGCTCTCTCTCCAAGTAGGTTTTCTCCAGCTCTGCCAGGTCCTTACGGATATTCTCCATGTCCTCCTTGGATACTTCGTCCTCACGTCGTCGGAAAATGATCTTCCCAATACACTGGTCGCCTGTGTATTTCTTAGAGATGCGCATTGGGTCGCAATTGAGCAGTTTGGATAAAAAGGTTCGCAGTGTCGTGCCCTCGGCTAAAGGTAAATTGCCTTTCTTGAACTCCTCGATCAGACGGTCGCAGTAGGCGCTCTCCTCGGCCGTCCACTTGCCCTTGCGCATTGCGGTGGGCGGATTACTGGCTGGTGGCGTGTTACCGTCTGCGCTGGATGTGGGAGTTCCTCCAGCCGCTGCTGCGTTATGCGTGGTGCCGTCCAGCACGTGCGCTTTACTGTCCAAAGGGTAGCCACCATTGTCTTGGGAGACACTCGCTTGCATCTGCGCCGCGTACTGCTGAGTCATGAGGCGACGTGGCGCCTGGATGGGTGTCCAGCATGTAGGACAGACCTTGTCCTTAGTGAGCGCGCGTTCGATGCAGCCAGCGTGGAATTGGTGGTGACACGGCTCGAGAAGCACGTCCACGTTGGGATTGTAGCACATGAGACACGAGCCAGGAGGTGGAGGCGGCATGAAGGCGCCTGGGGGACCGTCCGGACGGCCAGAGGGGGCGGATATGCCGTTAGCTCCTGAATTGTAGGGCATTCCGCTGCTCTGCGGGGGCAGGTACGAGCTCATGGTGTTGGGGTCGGGTCTTGGAATGTGCAGCGCGTCTCCCGTTCCCATTGGATGACGTATGGATTCACTGGGGAGAGAGGGGGTGGACGTTAGTATGGAGTCTACTGCGGGTAGACCAAAGCGCGTATGCTGCGCCTTCCTTCGAGCGCGAGCTTACCTTGACCCTTGCCGATACTTCCAGAGAGAAAATAACGGGAAGAGACGAGCAGTTCCCGCCGTCGCCAGTTAAATTTAGCGCGCGAGACAGTGAATTACTAATTCATAGGCTCGGCGACATGTTAATCGGAGGTTTTACTGTCCAATTTCATGTCTTGGCAAATTCACACTGATTCGTGTTCTTCTTTTTGAAGCGCAGAGACAGGGCGTTTCTGCCTCGGTACAGACTGATGACAGCTCTCCCGCGTCACTCATTTTCAAGCCAAAGTTAGTTTGGCTGCAAAACTGCTGCAAAACTTCAGCTGGCTTTGCTGCACACACGGATGCGTTTGAGTTGCTTCAGTTCTATACAAGTATGCCGACTCTTAATAACTCGCTTGCGCTGCAGTGCAGCAGCATGTTGCTTCCTCGTGGCCAACTCAGAAATTCATTGATGATCCTGTGTGTTGTGGAGTTCGGTCGCGCACCGAACAGCTCTGAACTAGACGAGAGTCTCTATCAGCAGAGCAATTGTATCGGATCCCCAGGGAGTCGCTGTCAGCTTTTAGACTTCAGGTTGAACTACAGCGCGCAAAGCGGCCAAAGCCTTGGCGTTCATGCGCAGCAGCAGACACCCTCAACATGACAGGGGCTTTAATGCTGACCCCGAGTCGTGGAAACTATTGACTACCTGAGAGTCAAAAGAATGCAAAGAAAAAAAATTGCTACTTGTACTTTTAAAATTAAAATAAAAGCTTTGCTCACTATATCTTTTGCGTTCTCTAGCAAGACACCGGCAACTCACTTGACGCTGGTCGAGCCTAGGGAAATATGTGAAAGATGTGCGTGTGCCCCTTAAGCAAACACAACAGAAGCGCCCTTACTTGTTGATTGGAGTGATAATCCGACATTCATATCTAACAAAGTCAGCACTGAACGAAAGAGATCGGCTAACCTTTTTGTGTTAAGCTCTGTAAAAAAACTTTGAGTTTGAAGTGTTAACTAACTGGTCCAGTCAGCGCAAGCAAGCTCTAACTAAGAAGCATTTATCAGATACCGTCTGTACCATTGGTACAAATTACGTTTTCAACTAAAAAAAATGGGGTGAATTATGCTGTTTGATTCAATGTAAATTTCTTTTACATGTAATGGGAGCAGAGTACACGCTGGCCAGTTATTATTAATAAACGGGCGCGGCTCGTAGTGACGTTTTGGAAGTCACGTGTTTTGGTGGAGTGGGTCTCACCTAGATTCAACCACGAAGAAAAGGGACTAATGCGCCTTCTTTGTACCCTAAACCTTGCTAATAAAACTACGCTTCTGCTGAGCAAATCACAATAAATGGCTGGTCCCCGCCACCTAAACTGGGGTACTGTACGGAAATGTTGCGCTCGTCTCCATAAAAACATTTCGCACCAAGATTCCTGCTGCCAATGAAAGCCTTTTAATGGCAGCAGAGATCTTTCATTGAAAGCATTCGATTAGGTGTACAGTCGGCACCGAGCAGCGAGCAATCTCACTAATCGCCCCTGAATTGTTTGTCACAAGTAATAGCGTTAGATTACTAGTAGTTCGATAAGCATCAGCTTCAAGGACCGAGGGTCACTGCTGTGCCATTCAAGTACATGTACAGTATGTCGATGTTCGTAATAATTGCGTTACTGTAGCTATACCGCCGCGCAGTCTGCTTGGTACCCTTCACCATCACTCTCGACTAACGGCAACAATACTTCAACATGCGTGTATAATAGCGAAATGCCGCAGCAGCAAACACATTAGATGTACATGTACAGTAACTCAGCATTTTCTGTATCATCTTCGTTCTGCATGCCTACGTACAAGCAAAGAGAGAAAAAAGAATACATGGAATTGAAAGAGTGGAAAGCCACCAAACCTTTGACACAGATTTCTCTAAATAGTCGTCGGTCGGCGGATCGCGCTGGCCTGCAGGGGGCTTCCTATTTGCGGCTGCTGCTTGCCACTCGAAGGCGGCACGAGCGATGTCGGTAGCTCCGCAGGAATAGGTTGGCCCTCCTGGGCCAGTGCACAGAGATGCATGGCTACGGCAAACTCATCGACGTCCAGACTTCCAGCTTTTGACTGGTCGGCGAGATCCCAGATAGTCCGCAGTGTCTGCTGTGAGACTGTCGTTGAAGCCTGCTTCTGCAGCGGCGCCATGCAGCTCCCCCCAGAGGCTCGTCCCATGGTATCCAACGATAGTGTAGCAAAGATCGCGTCATACTCTGCCTTACGCCCAAGCAGCTCCTCCTCCCACTGCAGTCTGTCCGCAGGGGCTATGCTGGCAAATGGGTTTTTACTCGAACCACTTCCATTTTCAGGATTCTCCACACCAGCGATGCCCACGCGCGTGTGCTTAGGTAGTGAGGCCATCAATGCAGGAATATCCTTGGTGAGCATTTCGTCGATATCCTGTAGTTCTCGTGACTTTAGCGACGGGAACTTTGCGAATTTTCTATCAGCGCACTGTCGAACAAAGGCGTCGATCGGAGGGAAGTCTCCTGGTGGGAGGTGATACTTGCGTTGCACCTCTCGGAAGTTTTCTGCCATGTTGTCCAGCAGCTCACGCTGCTTCTTCTCCATCCCAAAAACTGCCGGCATCTTGTCACGCAGGTGTCCTAGAATACACGCGTGAACTTTCGCAAGTCGCGCGCGCTTCACCAATTCATTTACCTTACGAACAGCAGCATGCTGCGGCAAGGCTCGCAGCTCATCGAGTAAATCTCGCTCTTCGGCGTCGAAGAGCGCCTCGGGAGTGCCGCCGCAGCCATCTTCACCGTGCTTTTGACGTGGTTGAGACCAGAATGAGCCAAGGTACACACGCATGACCTCTGGCGTCTTTAAAACCTTTCCTAGGGACCACATGAGTGCGCCGTAGACGCGTAGCAAACGCTGCTGGTCCACTTGATCTGCCTTGTTGAGTACGCAACGCACTTTATCACTTTGGCCCTGCAACACTTCGATCACGCGCTGGAATTCGTCCGAGATGTCGAGTTTGTGGGCGTCGAATAGCAGTAAAATGAGATCGGATCGCTCGGCGAACCAACGCGCCACTTGCGTGAAATCATACCCGCGAGAAATGCGTTGTTTCTCGCCACTTAGGATACCCGGAGTGTCTACGATCGTCAGTTGGCTGAGCAATGGGGCAGGAAGCTGTGCTACCTCAAACTTATTGAGGAAGGCTGTACCAAACATTGACAACCCACCGTAGGGAAGATCTGGTGACACGCATGCAGCGTTGCCCGGGACTGTCCGTTCCTCCTCTCCATGCATCACTGCGACAAAGCGATCCGTAGTGGGTTCTGGCCCAACACGTTGGCCCGGAAAAGGCTTGCCCAGAAGGTACTCGATGAATGACGTCTTGCCCACAGAATACTGGCCGATCATGAGCACCTGCGGCTTGGCTTCAAAGTCGGAATCGCTCAGAAGGGGTGAGTGGAAGTCTCCAAAGTCATAGCGCTTTTCCAAGGGCCGAAGTTTAGTGGCGTAAAGTTTCTTGAGACCATCGATGACCTCACGACTCTTAGCTGCGATTTCTGCGCCTTCACCGCCAGCGTGGAGTTCCGCGCCTCCTTTCCCGGGAATGGAACCTGACCGCTGGACTCGAAAGCTCGGGGCCTTGGACATGGCAGTAGCACGAAGAAGATGCTGGTTTGAGCGTCCGTTTGGGAGTGACTGCTCGCGCAACAAAAACAAAAACTGCTGATTACAGGAGTGTTGGTCGCCTTGTTACCCGACAGCAAGATTGATGGTCATTTCGTTGCCGTTATTGAAGTTGCACATAGCTACCTTTTTCTCATCCTAACCAGCTCAGCGATGCACCTTAGAAGAAGTGTTTCCACGCCGCTTGCTTTTCGTGTTCTTCTCTGCAAAACGTTTGAGTTCTTCATAGCTAAGCGCTCGCTCGTCCTCGTCATCGTCTTCCATTTCCTCTCCAGTTGCAGTTCTGCTAGCTTCGGGGGTTTTCTTATCGTTTTCAACTCGTCGGTGGTTCCCCATCATTTCTTCCCCTAGTGAATGTGCTACAGCGAGTGCTCCAGCGAATTGGCGTAGAGAAACCGATTCACGACATGATGTACGGCGTGACGGCTTCGAGCTATGCCGTTTCGAAGTCGGGCTGGTGCCTCCATCGGATGCCAGAGGCGCAGGCAGCTCGATGACCCCATCAACTCCACCAAATGATGGCACATGCACACGAAGCTTTTGACGCGGATCAGACGATAGTGTCGGCGGGCCATGTCCCACTGGGAGTGGTGAGGCTGCATCTGCGTTCGATGTCTGCGCTTGCATTGGACCTTGACCGCGTGTTTTCGCCGGTGAAGTTGCACTTGCTTCACCACCAGCTTTGCTCTGTAGTAGTGCCGTCGTGTACATCTCAATAGCCTGCAAATATTCGATAACACTCGAGTCCGTGATGCCCTGTCCGAGTGCCGTTGCATTTCCACTCGTGGTACCACCACCTGAGGCTGCATGAGCCATCGTGTTGCGAGCCGAGTGCACCGAGGTCTTAATTCTGGCCAATACAGCATCTCGTTCCTCGATCTCAGCGTCCAGGTCGTCGCAAGCCTGTTGGGTTTCACGTAAAGCTGCTTCAACGCGCCTGGATTGCTGCTTCTGCGAGGCTCGACTTGCGATGCCTTCACGCGCTTTGAAAGTCTCAAACTGCGTGGTGAGTGTAGCCACTTGAGTCTGAAGCGCCACTTCCTCACGACTCAGTTCCTCCACACGCTTGAAGCGCTGAAAATTGGCTGCATCGCGTGCCAGTAGGTCCTGAGCTAGAGCTGAGGCGTCCTGCAGTCCTGTTCGCTCACGTATAGCGGAAAAGGCTTGATCATATTTGGTCATTAAGCTATCAGGGACCGACGTAAGGGCTCGATCCACACCAATTTTCCACGATGACAACGCAGTGACTCGAGAGAGCGTTCCTGCACCAGTTTTATCGTACTCGGAGTTTGCATCCAGTTCCGATAACCCCAACGATGAGTTTTGCAACTCACTGGCAGCCAGACGCAATCCCGTTTCGCGGCGCCAGTGCTCGATACTGTGCTTAAGGTCCTGGAATTGGTGCTCGAACTCAAACTGCTCGCGTTCAGCAGCATCCTGTAGCCGTGCAACTTCACGAGCCAACGCTTCTCGAGCTTGAGTTGCTCGCGTCAAGTCAGCTTTTGCCTGTTCATGACGAGACCTGCATCCGCTAGTTTCTCGCTCGAGCTTCTTATAAATGCCGTCAAAGATGATTCGGTCTCGTCGAGCAGCATCCACTCGAGCGAGCAACTGTTTATTGGCAGAATCGACCTCATTCTTGCGGACGAGAGCGAGTTCTAAGCGGTTTTCCGCCACGCGGAGTCTTCCCGAAACTGCAGCAGCAGCGGCCGCCCCAGCTAAAGGTTTGCCAGGCGTACCGGCCTCGGCTTCGGCGGCGATCTGTGCTGCGGCTTCGTGTGCAGGAATTGGCTGCAATGCTAGACGCAAAGCTGCTAGCTCTCGAGTTTTCCGGTGGATAATCTGCTCGGTTTTCTCCACCTGACGCTGCGCTTTGGCGAGCTTTCCACCGAATGCGGCGAGCGAGGATCGGAGCTGCTCGACTCGACTGCGCTTTTCCTGGCCTAACAACTCTCGAGCTGCTCTCGCTTCGATCGATAATTCTTGTTGGAGTAGCTTGTTGTGGTTCTGCAGTCTCTGGATCGTCTCACGAGGTGCTTGCACGGAAAACACGGCAGAGTGGGCCCCATGCGGCTTCTTGACAGGACTCGAAGCGGCAAAGCTGTTGGGACCAGCTCCAAGTAGACCAAAGACGCTTCTCCGTCGAGTTCGCCCAAGCGGCACCGGCATAGGAGGGATATGACCTTCGTCCTCGTCCTGATGCTCATTCGCAGCTGCCAGCGTGAGCCCAGCGATAATTCCCAGCGTCGTGTTCGTACTCAGCAATCTACTCACAGCGTCGGCGCTACCGCCATCATTCTCAGATTCAAGGTCTCCGCTCATAACGAAGGTGACAGACAGAAGGACGCGGGGCGTTTCAAGCGGCTGTCATCCGTGTATTAAGTTTGACATTATACGTGTCTCCTGACACAAAGGGATCCTCGTCCTCTTCGATCGAAGTCAAGGCTGAGCTTGGCACAGACTCTGGTGCCTTCTCTGTTGTTCTCTCTATATCTTACAAGCCGCGAGCTTTCATTCGCCATGCGGCACATCAAGTCGCTGCTGCAACGCTAACTTTTCCTTCAGCATGCAGCGGACACAGGGCGGCCTTGACGGAAAACCTTTTTACTCGACTTCTTGATCTCCATGGAGCGCGGCGCTGGTGGGGTCGGCTTGGCCGCAGTGACAGGAGTGACCGTCGGCGTGGATACAGTCGTGGGCTTAACCGTCTTGACGACCGCTTTGGTCATTGTCACGGGTTTGATCGTTTTCACGACCGGTTTCGCCACCATCACGGGCTTGATCGTCTTCACCACGGGCTTCACGACAGGAACAGGCTCGATCGTAACCTCAGGGGTGCTTACATTTAAGCTAACCGAGACTTCCTGCAGCAACGAAAGCGCCGCCGCACTGGAACGGCGACGTTTGCCACCATTAAAGACGGCACGACGCGGGAGACGGACGCTACGCTGAGGGACCTTCTCGCGTCCACCTGATGGCGACTCAGGTTCCTCCTCTTCAGCATCCAGAACCAATGCCGACGTAGGTTTCACAGGCGTCGCGGTGCTTACAGTCGACTTCTTAGCCGTTGATTTGGGCGTGGGAGTTTGCTCAGGCTCAAAGAGTACTACTAGTGGAGCTTTCGGCTTCACGACCGGTTTTAACGACTCTGGCTGGAAAAGCACCACGCCTGGGGTCTTCTGCTTTGCAGGTGGGGTTGGTAAGGGGGACCGAGGCCTACGTGGCGATGCCGCTTTGCTGTGCTCAGGGGAAGAAACCTGCGGAATTGATGCCACAGATGTCAGCTGACTCGGCGGAGCTGGTGCTGGGGACTTTGGCTTCCTGGGCGGCGCGGGGGCACGCGCCTTTGGTCGAGATGGGGCAGCAGGAGCGGCAATCTTAGCCCTAGCAGGCACAGATTGAGTCGGTGGTGCCGGAGCTGGAGTTTTCGGTTTGTCCGGGGGAGAAGGAAGTCGCGACTTTGGCTTGGCCGGGCCCTTTTCAAGTCGCTTGTCCTCATTGCTTCTGCTGTTGGGGGCGTCTGGCACAGACTTGCGGCCGTAGGCACCTTTGAGTCGACCACGCTGCTCGATACCGATATCGGCAGGTCGAGCGCCAAGGGAACTGCGTCTAGTCACATCCGAATTGCGATCGACAAAGCTAGCCCCGAGATCTGACGGACGAGCACCCAGAGAGGCGCGAGAGTCAAGAGAAGCTCGAGACGGCGTCACAATTCGTCTGCACAGACACCAATCCGAGCATCCGTGTTGCTGATGAAGCGGCTTTTCCCTCTTTCGAAGGCTACTGTAGTGGTCGTGTTTGAGCGGAAGATTGATCGTCTTGCCCTTGCCTTCCTTGGTCCGCGCGTACTTGTCAGTGTCGATGCGGAGCCGCTTGACGGGGCCCGTGTGCACGATTATGGTGACACCCAACAGCCTGGATGCTGCGACGAGCTCTGGGTGGCCGCCCCAGGCCCCTGCTTCACGAAGTCGTGCACAGTACTCGACGACTCCCTCACCAGCCACGAACGGCTCGAAGAATGCACGCTCCAAATCGATAAAGTCTACCAGACGTCGACGCAGTTCTAAGTGGCGACGCTCGTGACCGTAAAGCTGTTCGCTCAGCGCTCGAAAGAGGCAGTTGCCATCCTTACGAATCGGTGCCACCTTCCAGCCGAGACGGAGGTATTGGCGTTTGTACTGGTCGTCAGTGACCCAGTTGGCATCGCGGGACGTGACACTACTATCCACAACGAACGAATTGTCGTAGGTGATACGCGGCGCGTACGCCTCGGCGCCGGCGAACTGACGGTGCGCACGTTGGGCTGCGAGACGCTGGCTGTTGGAACGCGTCCTGGTTGTACCGCGATCACGGTTGCGCGCGTGGTTCCGGAGCCACGCGAGCGACATGGCACTGTTCACCCCCTGCAAGATGCACGGAGGGCGCCACGTTTCACAATTGCTCGTGGCAATCCAAGTGCAGGCGAGCGTGGCAGTCTAGAAATGAGCCGAGGACCGAGGCCAGGAGATAGCGAGCGGCCCGACGAAGCGTGGGAAGCCCGGACGACGGCGGACCAACTGCAAAAAGGACACGCAACAACGAGTGCAAGGCGCAAGTGACTGAGACCACAGGGTCAAGTTGCCAATCAAGTCGCACGAGTTGACAACAATCGAAAAAGTTCAGCATGACACCTCTAAAATTCCGTATTTTGAAAACGTTTTGTTGAGGGTAATATTGTTTTGCAGTGGAAAAATTCAATGCTTTCTTGTTGCTGTATCGAAAGGTCGTACAGTAGCATCAAGTTTGAGGTGAACTGGCTAGCGGGCCCACATACTTTAGGGAAACAATCTGCGATCTGCTGGTCAACAGACTTGACGGCTGAAAGGCACCTCGAACGTGGCCTCTCCTTTGCTTTCCATGCTTCTTCGCTTGCTGCATTGAGGCTATCCCAAGAGCTCAGGTCACGCTATTACATGTACTGTACATTGTGCATGTACATGTACACGTGCTTGTTTTCGAACCGAAACCAGAATTTGTGTAAGTACTTTTATTATAATAGCACCGGTATCAATAGGAGGGTCCCCCAGCTCGTATAGAGCGTTCCCCAGCTCGAAGGCACTGCCTTCAAGGCAGAGGATCTCGCCTTTCGCTTCTTGCAATAAGATTTTGTTGCGATGAAGACGGGGAGCGTGCGCTTTTTTGATAATTTGGCACATGCATTGTATTCGCGCGATGTGGACCTCGATATCTCGAGCAGCAGGTTGGGTTACTTACTTGCGTGCTCCACAATTCCGACTCATCGATAGGTCGACCATTGTGTTTGTGACAAACTTTGGCGGGCTGAAATTGCCTCTATCCCTGCATTCTTACTTTTTTAGTGAAATCAGTAATTGCAGGGAAATATTTGATGTTGACAAATACGTAATTGTTTCGATAAGAGCAAAATCACTCCAAGATGCATTGCTTGTTGGTGAAGGGGTTGTCAATTACATAGTGAATTAGATAATGGGGAGGACTGAGCTGGATGCACTCCCAAGGACTTGCCAGCCAATCAAGCAGTGGTTGATCCTCAGTTTTGCTTTGCTGGGATTGAGTAGTTTTGTGAAGCATGGGCAACAAATAATTTAGACGATACTGGAAACATCTTCATCTTAACAGAAAAATAAATTATTCCATACAGATATTGCCACATTATTTTACCGCAATGCATTATTCGGAACGGCATTTTCACGTCACCTGACCAGCTTGGTGAATATGGTCGAGCTCGCTCATCCCGTGAGACTGCCATCAAGGCGAAGGAAGGATGTTGTACATGCTTCTCTTGTATTAACAGCGTCAAGTCTTCTTTCCCTTCGGCGGCATGGTGGCGGACTTCAAACGGAAAAATACTGGCGACAGTGCCTTAGAGGAGGATATCTTGAAGAATACATGAAAAAGTGAAGGAAAATCCGATAGCAGAAAGTTGGCATTCGTGGTAACAGGAATAGAGGTTTCGGAGGCAGAGGGAGTTAACAAGTCAACGCAGCTCAAGCCAAGGTTTTGGGTATGCCTATCCCGTGAAGGTAGTGCGGACTCCAGCACCACTCAGTTTCGGTTTCTCTGCTCAAGACCAAAGCTCCCACCACACCACTCCCTATATTTAGTTATATTTATACTACATATTTAGTATTTTAGGGAATCAGCCCGTTGTCTCTACAAGACCGTGCTGAGGGCCTCCACCAAACCATAATCGACTGCCATTTTCCCCAACGACCGTGTAGCTGTGGAAACGTCCCTGTGCATCGTGCGTGAGAGACGCGTGATCAAAAGAGGGAATCGCTGAACACAGAGGCAAGTCACCGCTGCTTGGTTAGAAATAGCGCGACATACCAGTAACGAATATTTTCTTCTCTTCTGTTTTGCATTGTATGGCTGGTATCGTAGAGAGCGTAGGAGTACTTGATGGAAAGACGAGAAAAGAAGAAGTGCTATTAGAGTAGCGAGCAGCGGTGGTGTCATGCCGCTGCAAGAATGGCTGGTGGTGCCATAATTAGACTGCCTCCTGGTATACCTATAGTGAGCTACAGAGGTATTTGTATAGGGAGGTTTGTTGTGCTCTGTTATGTGAAGTGCTATACACTAACAACCACTCTGGATCTTTACATAACTCACATAGTATACGGGATAAGAGGTTGAACATAAAATCAGAGCTGTTCTTTCAAAACGAAGTTCGCCAGGGAAGCGCTAGTTGCTGCGCTGCCTTGACCTTGCGGCGGACGCTCGTCTTGGAAGGCAGGGGCTCTAGTGCAGGCCACGGTGGACGGTCAAGCTACTTTGGCGGACACGGACAGCAAGCCATTCCCTTCGGGGAAGAGGAAGCGGTCCACGGCTGCTAAAGTTCGAGCGCGAAAGCGCGCAAAGGCGCGCCGGCGTGCAGCGCTGGCGGCAAGCGGTTTAGCAGACTCGGCGGCGGGGCATCGACGGGAGAAAGCGCCAGGGATCCCAGCAGCAAGGCGCGCGACTGGAGCGGCGTGGCTGCGGGAGGACGCGTGGGTGACGATGGCGCAGCACGCGCCGACGCTGCACGCGTATCCAATGTCACTAAAGAGGGGGTAATCTAGTGATATGGCTGTAGCCATACAGAATGTTACTCATGTGAGTGAATTTAGTGACAATGCTGTACCCACTTCCAAACCGGCAACAGCACTTGATGTGCTAGCGACAACTGCTACCGAGCAGGATTACCAGGACTGGTTTTGCCGCTTGTGCACGATGGGCAACAGGACTACCGCTCGCGAGTGCAGGAACTGTAGAGTTCTACGTTGTGATTTCGCACCCGAATCGCCAGACCGCGAGGTTGAAGAACAAGCTACTGCTACAGACCAAACGGCTACTGCGACAGATCAAGCGGGTACTGAACCTGACCAAGACGCTACTGCGACAGACCAAGGCACTGCTACGACCGATACCTCCGAGCTGTACTTCCGTATCTACGGTGAGTACTATGGTCCATCCCGAGTCACAGTTGGTGACAAGTTTGCCACGACAAAGCTTGGCAGGTTGCCAGACTTATCAACAGGCGCGAAAGCAAGTTGGGCTTCGAGTATCGCGTCTTGTGGGTGGTATCACCGCCATAACCTTCGGTATTACCAGCGCACGTGGGAGCAAGACAACCGCTGCTGGAGGACGGCTTCGAGGAGGAGATTGCTCTCGTCGACAGGTGGAAAGACTCAGACGTCAGCGAGTTCAACAAGTTCTGCAAGCAAGACGAGTTTGGCAAGCACACGATCGGGGCAGACACGTCTGGATTGTGCATGTTCAAGGTGTTTGTACAGGTGGCGAAGTTGGCTGGACGATCGGACATTGCTACCCAGAAGGACATTGACGACTTCGTTGAGAAGATGCGCAAGGAGTATGGAATTGACCTGTCTCAAGGTACATCGTGGGCGACCTTTCTCGTGTTTCTGCGTGGTCTTCGTGATGCTCGTCGTGACTTCATCTTCAAGGCCCTTGTCAAGGATAATTTCGTAGCTGGTGGTCGACGCGGATCTCGTGTGTGTTTGAGGAATTGGAGCTTCGCGATGGATTCTACCTCTGTGCGGCCTACAATGACTCCTTCACTGGTCATGCATTCGTGCTACATGTACAAGGTGCGCAACGACTCTTGTTTGATGAAGGCGGCGTCATGATTCCGAATCAAGCTACCTGGATCAACTTCGTGTCCTTCGTTCGTCCGTTCATCGTCTTCACTAAGAAGTAGGGGGTATGAGTCGGTAGGGATTTCCGCGGGTTTGCCTTATTGGTAATGAACTTTCCCAGCAATTTGTTGTCTTTGTGCATGGATTATTACATATTCACGTGCCTGTTAAAATTAGGTGTACTGACCGGGGAAACCTCAATGAGGAGAAACCTTTGTCGCGAGCAAACTCAAAACTCCAGTGGGAAAAAAGTGAAGATCGCATTAGAGAGGGCACCCTTCATGCGGTTGTGTGATATTCATACACTAATGAACGTTATATGCTCAAAGGGGTTTCATCCTATGGTTGGTTCGTAATTCTCTGAGCTGATGCTTGTCTAAGGCTTTAGTGAAGATGTCAGCAACCATTTCTTTTGTGTTGCAATAGTCGACGGTGAATTCGTGTCGTTCTACCTTTTCTTGTACAAAACAATATCGGGTGTGTACGTGTTTCGATCTCCCATGCAGTTCTGGATTGTAACAGATTTTGATGCAGCTCTAATTGTCCTCATGAGTAGTGTTTGTTTTGGTTGTGGCAAAGCCTAGCTCTTTGAGGAGCGGTTTGAAGAATATCATCTCTTACATGCAGTGACAAAGGGCGATGTATTCTGCCTCTGTTGTTGAAAGTACCACCGTGTGGTCTTTGCGTGAGAGCCATGCGATTGGACTATTTGCTAACATAGTGACATATCCACCGACAGATCGTCTCGTGTCGGGACAGTTAGTGTAGTCAGAGTCACAGTACGCTGTCAAGCTATTTGCTAGGTACTGTGGTGTGATATCAGTTGATCCACAAAGAAGAAGTCCGTAGTTTTTTGTACCTGAGAGATACTTGAGACCTCGAACGACGGTGCTCCAGTGCTCCATTCCTGGATTAGCTAGAAATTGGTTAACCTCACGTAGATGGAATGCCATGTCAGGCCTGGTGCCTACATAACACTACCAACTGCTTCACGATACGGAATGTCTTTCATCGCATCTTTCTCTGCATCATTGCTTGGTTGACTGCTTGCGGAAAGTTTAACGTTCCTCTCTGCTGGGGTTGCAATCGGGTACGAAATGTATTCGCTGAAGCGGTCAAGGACCTTCATAGCATACTTGTGTGGGTGGATAAAGATCGTTCGGTTCTTACGGTATCGTCGAATAGACCAGCCGAGTAAGTACGTCACCCCCCCCCTATATCTGTCATGGAGAACCTGTTCTTTAGGGCTGATTTCAGCTCGCGAGCGAGGGCTGCTGTTGGTGCAATAATGAGAAGGTCATCAACATACACTGCGATGTAGCAAGTAACACTGTCGCGCGTGCGACAGAAAACGCAGCGGTCTTTGATGAGCTTGTGAAACCCAAGACTCTCAATGAAGGCAGATAGTGTCTGATACCAAACACGTGGGGCTTGTTTCAACCCGTACGGCTTTTAAAAAGTTTGCACACTAGGTGATCCTTACCCGGGATTTTGAAACCTTCGGCTGAGCCATGTAGATCTCCTCCTCCAAGAAGCCATTCAGAAATGCTGTTTTGACATCCATCTGATGAATTTCTAGATCGAGTAAGGCTGCGATCGTAAGGAGGAGTCGGAGGACTTCCATTCGAATCACTGGGGAGAAGATCTCATTGCAGTCAATGCCATATTCCTGTAGAAAGCCTTTAATCACCAGACGCGCTTCGAAGCGGTCAATATCTCCTGTGCCGGTATACTTTACTACAAGGGCCCATCGGCTTGTAAGGATTTTCCGTCCCTGAGGTGGTGGTACTAGCACCCATGTTTTATTGTTCATGAGGGACTTGTATTCCGAATATGCTGCTTTGGACCGCTGATGAGCATGAGAAGACTGCATGGCCTCTATACGTAGTGGGCTCTGACACATATCGAATAGCGAGTAAAGCGTACAGTAATTGTTTACGCTGTTCCTTTTCCTGTAAATCTTCTTCAGAATTGAACGCTACATCCGTGTCATGTATAAGACAGGGCCGCGTAGGTGCAGGAGGAGATGGAGGATCAAATCGCGTCTCCGTTCTAAATGAATAGTGTACCACTTTATCAGCATCGAGCGCCTCCCTGAATGATGGAGGTCTGCGCTGATTGATGGTCTCCACAGGTGTAGGCGGTACGGATGTGACCATTGCAGGTGCATTCGTTGCAATTTCAGGTACTGGTGGAGGTGCAGGTTGTTGCATCTGCGTATCCTGTGTTGGTTCCAAAGTGGACGTCAAGTTGGCGAGAGAGGGGAATTCATCCTCTTTAAAGACTACATCCCTGCTGTAGACAATAGCATGGGTGTTGAGTTCCGTCAGACGGTATCCTTTCTTGTGATCCGGGACGCCAAGGTACATACACAGTCTAGCTCTGGCGTCGAGCTTGTCTCGGTTTTGATCAGGAATGTGAACGTATGCACTGCATCCAAACACTTTCATGTACTGCATGGATGGTAGTCTGCTATACCACATTTCATATGGAGTGTGTTGGGCAGTCTTGGAGCTAGGTGTCATGTTGATCAGCGTGGTCACGTGACAGACACATTCCGCCCAGAGTTGCAATGGGAGTTTTCCGTCCAACAGTAGTGCTCGTACCCGTTCCATGATAGCTCGCATGCGCTGTTCGGCAACATCATTTTGCTGAGGTGTGTACGCGGTCGTAAACAGGGCGTGGGTATCATACTTCTGAAAGATTATGCGGTCAAGTTTCTCGTATTCTTTCGCATTATCCGCTTGAAACCGTTGAATATCGTGGTCTTCCATGACGTGAGTATGCTGAAGTACATTGACGTCGCGTCGGTAAATGTTTAGGGCTTTCTTTCTTAAGGTCTCATAGCATTCGTATAGCTCGCTACGGTTCTTTATAGGATAGGTGAACATGAATCAAGAGAAGTCATCGATAAAGATCACAAAGTATCGGCAACAAGTAAGGCTAGTCACAGGAAATAGACCACAGATATCTGAATGCACTTTTCCCAAGAAAGATGTGGCACGTTCAACAACTCTATTAGAATAGAATGGCGCGCGGTGTGACTTCGCTAACGTGCATGCAGTACAAAAGAACTGAGCTGAACGGTCTACAGCTGCAGAGTCATCGAGTCCATCAATGGCTTGGCTCCTTGATAGTTCGTGCAGAATGCGAGCGTTAGAATGGCCAAGACGTTTGTGCAAAAGCAGAAAAGATCGTTGCTTACCCGAGGTCACAAGTGCCTTTGCGGTCACCACTGGTTGAGCCTGAAAATATTACAAATCAGTGTTGGTCGCCATTGCCGCCTAGATTTTGAATCGCTGGTCTGTCGATACAGCACACTGTTTGCGATCAAAGCTGAAGCGGTAGTTTTGCTTCACGGCAGCCGGAGCTGACAACAGGTTGAACTGCAGTAGTGGCGCGTACAGAACTCCACGAAGGGATGAGCGTCTTCAAGTTGCCTTTGGAGTCAGTGACTTCCAGTTCAACACGTCCAAAGCCTTCTATTGGGATATGATTGTTGCCTCCCACAGTGATCGATCCACAACTTGTGGAGATGTCACTGAACCACTGGGATTCGTGCGTCACGTGGCTCGCACATTCAGAGTCGATGGTCCAAGTAGGGTCCAGCTGAGCATTGGCTTTGGCTGCGAGGCTCGCTAGTCGGTTGATCGACGCCGCAACTGCGATCAAACCAACATCGCGATGGCCTTAATGAAACATCTTACGTCTGTTCTCGCAGTCCAGTCGCCGTCGTCGTCATTGTCGGATTCAAACGAACGATTGTTGCCTTGTTCACGACCGCGGTACTTGCCACGATTCGCATGATTGTGCTTCTCGCCACGGCCACCACGGTTCTTGGCTCTGTGGTTGTTACCACCTCTGCTGTTGGGGTGTCCTTACTTCCAGGTCTTGGAGCCGCGGTAGGGATGCTTTCGAGGCACGGTGTTCTTGAATGCAAAGTTGGCAGGCAAGACAGTGCCAGCCTTCACTCGACCATCTCGCAGATCTTTCTGCAGGCCGCGACATTGACGAATGTTGTGACGCAGACGGTCACAGTAGGAGCATATATCCTCACCACGAGTGTCGTTACGCCGGGCAGAAGGTCCGGTAGCCACTAGAGCACGCTCATTCTTGGTGTCGCTTGTCTCGGGTGTTCCCTTCGAGAGCGTGTATCGTTCCTGAGCTTGGATGTCGCGGACCTTGCCTTCGATACTCTACTTGAGGTCTTCAAACGGGATGTACTTCCGTTGGCCCTTCCAGATGCGGAGATCGTTCTTCCAGGACTTGGGCATCGAGTGGAACAGATGGATTGACTTCTGGCCTCGGTCATCACCGATTCGTTGGCTTCCGACGCGGCTTTCATCGCGTTCTCCAGCTTCAAGAAAGAACTCAGTTAAATCTGAGCCTTCCTCGTACTTGATCTTCATCAAGTAGTGCTGGATGAAGTAGGGGTCACCATGGAGCGCTGCGCCTTCGTACTTCTCGCAGATGTACGGGAAGAAGGCGTACGAAGTCGTGAGATGCTGGACCTGCCGAACGTGCGTGTTATCCATGGTCTTCATCAGGAACACTTTGGGCTTGGCTTCCTGGCGACGGCACTCGCGCTGGCTCAGGGGCTGGCGCTCCTTTCGCATCTTGCGGAGGTTGATCGGGCGTACGACTGGCAGCTTCTTGGCCTTGGCAGAAGAGTCAGAGCTCTCGTCGGAGTCTTCATCGTCGGAGCCGGACGGCGGCTTGAGGTCGTCGTCGCTCTCGTCGTAGTCCACAGCGTCAGAGTCGATTTGGGCGACATCTGCCGGCTTGGACATCGGCGGGTTGTCCACGTCGGACATGTCGCTCCCGCTCTCTTCACTTTCCTCGTCAGAGATGCCATCGAATTCAGGCTTGGTCACGAAGCCGAGGAGGTGCTTGCCATCGAGGGCTGCGCACACACGGGTCTTCCACACGTCGAAGTTGTCGGTGCCAACAAGTCGGGGGAGGTCGTCGCTTGAGGCTTGGCTTGGGCTCATAACCTATGGCTGGTATCGTAGAGAGCGTAGGCGTACTTCATGAAAAGACGAGAAAATAAGAAGTGATATTAAAGTAGCGATCAGCGGTGGTGTCATGCCGCTGCAAGAATGGCAGGTGGTGTCATAATTAGACGGCTTCTTGTTATACCAAATATAATGAGCTACAGAGGTATTTGTATAGAGAGGTTTGCTGTGCTCTGTTATGTGAGATGCTATACACTAACACATCGGCAAGTATGCAGAATGCCTGAAATCAAGACCACGCATCGGTCGCGTCACTTTTTACTTTAGCTGGATCAGTTGTTGATTAGGCGCTAGCGTAGCTCAGTTAAATTTTCTTGCTAAGCGTGCAAGGTGTTTTCTTTTTTTTTGGTACTGATGTTTGGTACATGTATCAGTGATTGAATCAAGGTTTCTTTCGTGACTACGAAGCCTGGACGAGACTAGCAAGGAATAGTACAGTCGTTGTGGTCGGGGCAGCAAAAGAGACACTATACCGATCTTGAAATGCTGCCACCGTTTTGAAGGCTTGTTTTTTTTAAGATTCAAAGCAGCAGGAACGCAAGGTGTTTAGCACTTGCCTCGGAATCAAACAGGCCACAACACCCATCCCCCTGCATAAAGTTGCGCAGCTTCATGACCTACAATCTTCATCTTTTCAAGGCACATGATTGGCTAAGAGTTTTGACTTTGCGGGGAAGTTGCTTTGGCCCCTAAAGCGCGAAGCGTTTTCCGCCCCCCCCCCCTCTCTCGACCAATAATATGTTCATGCCGCGGTAAGGGTTACAATATTAAAAATAAGACGTTTTGGTATCGTGTATGCTGGAAAGGCGTAAGGTAAACCTACGCCTAGATAACACGACTCTCTTTAAGCATGTATATCCAAGATTTACGAAGCATTTGGTCCATGATATCGCACTACCGTGTATTGTTTTCTTACCTAACCAGTCTAGATTGCTGCAAAGTCGTGTCATTTGCATACAGATACACGTAAAATGAGTGCAAAGTCAGTCTGCCACACCGCACACCAAGGTTTCAGAATGCAATTTGATCCAGTACAAAAAAGAGCTACGGACGCAGCAACTGCTTACGCCAACAGCCCGGCCGTGCGTTGCCGCTATTCTTGCTGAGTCCTGGACTCATTAGTAGATGAGTTTCGCTGCTCCACCGCCTCCGCTCCACGTACCCTCTCATCATTTGTCACCTTCGCCAGCGTGCGCGCGCGAATCATCCGCTTCCTCGCCTTTATGGGCAATACCTCACCATGTCTCTACGCTCTGTACCATATCTCTAAGCAGATCATGGCCTGCCCGTTGTGCTTGCAGCGCACTTAGTCGGAAAGAAACACTCACCAGGCACTCGGCTTCTTCGCAGATGTCGGTAAGCTGCGGTCGCTGCAGTACACGGAGGAGCCGATCTGTTTGAATAATCCCAACGCTGTAATATCCCAGTGTTAGCATCTGCATTGACAGTGCGACCGATCCGTAGAGGTGATCGGTTACAATCAATCTCATCACCTCATTTCGGGCACATCTGGGTCAAAGACCTCACTTAGATTTCGGATAACTGCAGCAGGTCCGGAGTTACAGTCGGTCGACGCTCTCTGTTCCTTCTTGCCGTAATATACATAAAGCCTGGAGGGTATAAGATAACAGAAATACCAGTATGTACGGTACATGATTAGCCAACTTAGATATAAAAAATTTGCACCCTCAGGTGCAATACTCTTAGCGAATATAATAGGCGGTCGTTGAGCAACACAACACGAAGCGTTTGGTCCCCCACTTATGGGGCTTTCCTTCATGAACACTATCATGCTTGAGCGAGAAGGTAACATGTCTTCGTCGAACGCCATCGATAATTCTGGTATGTAGAGCGTCGATGACTGGGCGGATCTTCCTTACACGGTCGCTGTGAGCTCTCTAGTCCCTATTGCTGCTGAAGTGCAATTTTTTCGATATGTGCATCAGCCAGTCTCGGGTCATGAACTGATTAAAGGTCCCGCGCAGTATATCGCCTTCATCGGTTGTCTTCCAGTGCTGCTCTAGCTTTTCCTTATTTGATGCAATGGCGCGTACAATCAGAAAGCCAACAAAGACGCATAGCTCACAGGAATAACTGCAGTTGTCTTGTCAAGAGCACCTTTTATTTTTTCACTCTCCTTTTTCTTGAGCTCAGGGTGTTTTTTACGTGCTACCGGTTTTGTGTATATGCAGGCAGCGACGGAAGGCGACAAGGCATCATCACTGTACTTGAAGGTATGGTGTCCAGTTCATACTCAGTTGTCTGTGCGCCATGTGGTGTAGTAATTTCTCCAGAGTTGCGGATAATTGCTCATCAACAAAGATGCGGCACCGTCGAAGATGCTCAAGCGACGAACACTCGGGCACATGAAGTACGGTGACTCCAAGGCGCAAGAGACTCGACGGTGTCACTACCGAACACTCAACGGATATTGGATACGGTCCAGATGTCACTCAATCCAGGCTGTCCTTATTATTTTTTAATGGACTGGCCGGATTCGCATTCAGCGGCCAAGAACTGACCATCTACCGTACGAACCCTCGGTGGCGGTTGGGGTGAGCTCGCGGAAGTCTCCGCGACTCTTTGAAGGCAAGTTCACCGTCTGGGAAAGGGCGCAAGCTGCTAAAGATGCGCATGCGATGCTGCAGACGACGCTTGGCGTGCAAGAAGATCCGTAACGGATCATAGTTCACTTGAGATTTGTAAACATAATTAGGATTCTTATTAGGAATGGGCCCGATAGCACAAACATCAATACAGAACAGAATTTCCCCTTAAGCACGCAGAGCGACGTCCGGCTTCAAGGTAAGCGTCTGGTCAAGCTTGTTTGAGTGTGTTATGCCTGTCAGTGAGCTCAAAGCTCTGCAGCGAGGGCTCGTCCGGCAAGACCGAGAGACTGTGTGTGTATTGGCCGATTACTATCGGGGGGGGGGGGGGTACGTGACGGCCTATTTGCACGACTGAGATTGCTTGTATTAGATCCCTTTTATTCGTCCAACGAGTGTTGAACACTCGGTGCCCTCGTAAAAGGCTTACCCGCGCCTGGTACCCTTCCGCTGTTGGGACCACGATGATTCATAACACCTATTAGCTTTGCTCGTGCTTGTAGCGTGTTCTTAGTTTTACTGGTTGGCCTATATAAGTATTTTACAAGGTCCAGTCTGTCCCGGTACAAGGCCAGAACTGGGGTCTTCATGTTCACCCGAACGACGTTTGCTATCCTAGCAGACGTATTGTGGGGGGGGGCTTCCTATTGGGATTTTCAACACCACAGTAATGTGCGTGGTCATAGCAGGAAAGGTACCGACTGACATTTTGCACAGCGTGCGCGCTGTCCGGCCTCGAAGCTGAAACCAAATATTGAAGCGGTCCAACCAGCTCACGATAGGGAGCTGCTGCTTCAGTTTTCATAGGTGAATGCTTCTCTGGTCGAAGTGCCTCGGGTGTGAGTTGCCCGTAACACGACTCCATATGAAAGCACTTGAAAATCGTCTTAATATAGGAACTCGGACAAAAAAAATCACTTGATTTTGAGGGCGGTCCACCACAATTTCCATGCTTAGCAGGTACTTGACAGGACCCAGAGCAGTCAATTCAAAAGCAGTGCTCAGTTGCTGAGCGAATCTCGCACACAGATCTGCGCGGCTCATCAATAGCAAGTCATCTACGTAAACCGTCAGCAGCATAGTAATCTCACTCCCCTTTTCTAGAATAGAGGCCATAGTCAGAGTCGAGACGTGCAAATCAATCTTTAGAAGAAATCGAGTCAGAGTTGTGTTTCATATATACGAAGCCTGCTTGAGCCCTTACAAACTCTTCCGAAGTCGACACACAATTCGAGGTGATTCATCACCAAATCCAGGTGGTTGCTTCATATACACTTCTTCAGCCAAGTCACCGTAAAGAAATGTAGGTTTTACATCATATTGCATGGCAAACAAAGTCGCCACGCGAATTGTCTCGATGCGCACGACCGATGCTTAAGTTGCAGAGTAGACGAGACCCAAGATCTGCAATAATCTGCAGATAACCAACCGAGCTTTGAATCGCTTGATACGACCACGCTCGTCTCGCTTTTAAGCGAGCACCCACCGGCAAACATAACGCGGTTTCTGCCGGCGGTGATACGCAGAACCAACTCCCAAGTCCCGTGTTGGCGAAGTGCTGCCAGCTCTGCCTCCATTGCTTCTTTCCAATATAGCAACTGCTTCAATCGCGCCGCATGTTTGTGTTTGGTAGGAATAACTACCTCATCTTCGTATTGCATGACGCTTGTGACCACGTATCCACGAAGGCGAGTAGATTGATTTCGCAGGCGCTTGGGGCAACTCGGTCTTTACCAGCTGGAGATGCTCGTTCTCTGCGTTCGAGTGGTGGTATCCACGGTTCATCGTCATCCGATCGCCGACGCTTCTTTCTCGGCGACCCTCCCACTGGTTGACCGCTGTCTTCTAATGCAGACCACGCTTGAGAATTTCCCATCCTTGACTGTGTGCTGCTCTCCCACTGAAGCCGCCGCTTCAGTAGCGCCACGATCCACCAACACAAATTTACAATCACTTGTTGAAATTTGGAAGGCTGCGAGACAGCCACTCCAATACCGTAAGTAGTCGTCGCCGAGCGTATACCAGCAACCAGTATATTGCCCGGTAGAGTATGATCGCCATCATTGTACACGTTCGTCCATAAATTGCTCACATTATTCGCCTCCACTGTGAAATCTTCGTGGACCATCATATTCCGCTACTACACGTTGTCACAGAGCCGGACTGCAAATGAAGCGGCTTGTAACCTTTTGTCTTGGAGCTGTAACTGAGCAAGACACACGTTGCAGCTCGCACTATCAGCGTCTCCTTTCGTTGTCGAGATTCATCGGGAAAACGAGCGTATACAATGCACCCGCCCGTATGTAACTCACTGAAATCAGGTCGCACCCCAAGCAGAGCCTCATGTGGTGTCTTCATCGAGTCAAGACCAGCCGTTGGCGTCATGTTGAGCGTGCTTTTCGCGTGAAGGAACGCTCCACCACAGCGAAAGAGAGGCAGGGCAGTTGCAGTCAGCATCGAGCGAATCTGCGATACCACTGTTCTATTGGCGCGCTCGACAACTGAGTTCTCCTGCGGGCTGTAGGGAGTTGTACAGCGTGTTTCAATGCCGAGGCGCTCGCAAAATGTCTCCAGCTTGTTATTTACAGTTCACCTCCCGAGTAGCTTCGTAGAGAGACGACGAAGCTGATTCCGTAGCCGTAGCAAGCGAGGCTTGATGTGACTTACAGCTTCAATCTTCTGGGTCAAGCGAAACCCCCACTTGTAACACGTCTCTCGTCGACCACCAGTAAAACATTGATTACTTTTCCATAGTCTCGGTATTGATATAACACAGATCGACAGCTAGTCTCTCCAGTGGCTTCACGGAGCGCCCGGGATTGCGTCGATGACTCATACGCTGCATTTTTGAGACACGGGCCGGAACACATTAATAGGGGCTCAAATCCTTCCTCTCGGATATTGCGCCGAACTTATAGTTCTGGTCTGCCATACCCTTGATTGTGGATTTGTTCACGTGCACAAGGCGATTGCGGAGCAGCTGCATCGCGTTACCTTGTTTCGCTCTCCCAGCTACGAACGCTTTCTTATGAGAGCGCGGTGTCTTTATACGGTATAGCGCACGATCCAACTTGAACATGAGCTTCAAGGAGTCCTTGGTCAGCCGCGCGTACGCTGGTCGCGCGAATATAAAAGTCGAAAGCCACACGTAAACTGCATGAGCGTTTGGCTCATCAGATTGGACGGGGATGACTTGAAATAGCTCACGTCAGGTAGCCTCTACCTGACCACTATGCTCATTGCGCACATGAATTATGACCGTCGCGTACTTTAGGGTCCCATTACCAAACTCGAATTCAGACATACTGTCATTGTGCATCTCCGTGAATAGCATCGAATCCCCAGTTACACTCACCTGAGCGCCTGAATCGAGAATCCATTCCACCTTGTTGAACGAAGTACACTGCGCAGCGGCATTGCTTCGTACCGCAAGCACCGTGAGATGCACACGAGCGCTGCCCCATCACCACAAGTAGCATCGAACGCGCATCGCCTGACTCGCCGCCCTTTCTACCCTCATTGATCTTATACTAGGGATGCTCTTTACCACCTCACCAGTGGCTCATTCCGCCACATGCGGGGCACTTTGGCTTTGCCTTTCGGCACGAAGTATTTCCCGCCCGCTCACGGGTAGCACTACGTTTCTTCTTCAATGAAGCAACGGGTGACGAGCTACGACTTGGGCTTTGGTGTCGAGCGTCGCTCGATTTATCACCTCCACGTGACCGACGCCCTTCGCGACCCTTATTTCCAACAGCGCTTACAACTTGGTGCTGCATGCCTTGGCCGCCACTACCGCGATCGCCCCGCTGCCGACAGGTCTCCTGACGAGCATGCTCAGAGAGTCGTAGCCATCTTCCCATGTAATACGCTCCTCTCTACGGAGTCGCATCTCGTGCTCGTGCACTAAATCAGGATACACCCCAACTATATTTGATATCAGTAGAGACACGGCTTCAGCTTCTGGTAATGACTGACAAGCACGTCGCGGTCGGTGCTTAAAATCGCCAATGTCCTTTATAACCGTCGACACTTTCACCGCTCTAAAGACGACGATTGAGCATGGCTCGCTTTGTAAGCACCACATTCACTCCTGGATTGCTGTCATAATGATCAGCAAGCGTATTTCACAAATGTACAGGGTCCGAAAGATCGATGATCCCCCCCATACCGCCCTTGTACGTCTGGACGCATCGATGTCACCAGCTCGAGCTGCGCCAACCGAAGCCGCTGTCGAAACCCCCGACGCGAAGCATCGGTATCTTGATCGCCAAAGGTTTCTTCGCCAGCGAACGGCTAACAAGTTGGAGACATCCAATATAACACACATTTCGAGACGCCACGTCTCGTAATTGTCGTCAGAGAGCTGGTTTGAGTGGTAGTTGGCGCAGCGGAGCTAACCAGCGCGCATGTCAGGCTCTGCCGACACAGACCCAACTGCTTCTCGAGCAGCGACAGCAGCGGCAGTAGCAGCACTCAACCCCTCCATCACAGTCTGGTACACCGTTCACTCCAGTCAGTCATGCCACGATTAATTATGATGTTTAGGCTGGATAACAGAATTTTGGGGAATGAAGTTGCCCGTTACCTAAAAACGACTTGTTCGTATTTCAAACCAAGCATATTAGAAGAAAGTAATACCGTATTCCTTATGTGATTGGCGACGCTCGGTCGTTAGCGACAAATCCAGCAGCCAATCAAATAGGTTTAAATTTCGTGTCATCCCGCTTTATGTGCTTGGCGACAAATATTTTTTGCACACGTTACATAGTTTTTCTATGCAGTTATCTTTTATGCTGGCGGATAGGCTGGACCACCTCAAGAATATCACTGTCGTGAATCCCATAAGGAACACGATAGCCGAGATCAATCCAAAACCGGAGTTTGTTTTAGAATTGGTGAGTCCTCACTAAAGTTCCAGGTTTGTGACGTCACTAAAGCGCGAATGCACGACTTATTTCGAAGCACGACTTTTGTACTCGTCACAAGTCCTTGGACCAGAATGTAGCCATCTGTTATGAGGATTCAACAACCCAATCCTTTAGTAACAGTTAGATATCAGGGGTAATATCGGGTGCAGATTTCAAAAATGTGGTCAGAATTAGCTGATTCGCAGTCGTTTTTGCGCTATAAGATTATTTTAAAGCTCATTCCAGAGGGCCCAAATTTACGGGAAACGGGTTGCTTTTGAAAAAAATATGAAAAATCAACAACAAGTCACGTAATAATCCACACGGAAGTGTTGCCAGTCCACAACAGACACACAGAGACAAGACCTTCCTTCGGCGCACTGGCTTGCTGAGAGTTGGAGCCACCGCCAACCGCTCCAGGCTGGAGCAGCACATCTCAACATTCTTTCCTCTAAATACGTATTGGCTCGACAGTCACATTCACAACTCGGCGCACTCCGACGTATTTCGCCAGAAACCCCCAACTACCGTCAGAACCCCTCGACAGTGCCTTCTGACAGTGCTCATACGACCCGGAAACCTCCTCAATTCGCTCGTGCTGCTCATACGGCCCAGAAGGCTGCTCAATTCGCTCGTGCTGCTTATACGGCCCAAAAGCCGGCTCAATTCGCTCGTGCTGCTCATACGGCCCATAAGGCTGCTCAATTCGCTCGTGCTGCTCATACAGCCCAGAAGGCTGCTCAATTTGCTCGTACTGCTTATACGGCCCGAAAGCCGGCTCTATTCGCTCGTGCTGCTTATACGGCCCAAAAGCCGGCTCAATTCGCTCGTGCTGCTCATACGGCCCATAAGGCTGCTCAATTCGCTCGTGCTGCTCATACGGCCCATAAGGCTGCTCAATTCGCTCGTACTGCTTATACGGCCCGAAAGCCGGCTCTATTCGCTCGTGCTGCTCATACGGCCCGGAAGGCTGCTCAATTTGCTCGTGCTGCTCATACGGCCCATAAGGCTGCTCAATTCGCTCGTACTGCTTATACGGCCCGAAAGCCGGCTCTATTCGCTCGTGCTGCTCATACGGCCCGGAAGGCTGCTCAATTTGCTCGTGCTGCTCATACGGCCCATAAGGCTGCTCTATTCGCTCGTGCTGCTTATACGGCCCAGAAGGCTGCTCAATTTGCTCGTACTGCTTATACGGCCCGAAAGCCGGCTCTATTCGCTCGTGCTGCTCATACGGCCCGGAAGGCTGCTCAATTTGCTCGTGCTGCTTATACGGCCCAAAAGCCGGCTCAATTCGCTCGTGCTGCTCATACGGCCCATAAGGCTGCTCAATTCGCTCGTGCTGCTCATACAGCCCAGAAGGCTGCTCAATTTGCTCGTACTGCTTATACGGCCCGAAAGCCGGCTCTATTCGCTCGTGCTGCTTATACGGCCCAAAAGCCGGCTCAATTCGCTCGTACTGCTTATTCGGCCCGAAAGCCGGCTCTATTCGCTCGTGCTGCTCATACGGTCCATAAGGCTGCTCAATTCGCTCGTGCTGCTTATACGGCCCGAAAGCCGGTTCTATTCGCTCGTGCTGCTCATACGGCCCGGAAGGCTGCTCAATTCGCTCGTGCTGCTTATACGGCCCGAAAGCCGGTTCTATTCGCTCGTGCTGCTCATACGGCCCGGAAGGCTGCTTAATTCGCTCGTGCTGCTGCTATATAAAACCAATGGACTCTGTACAGTTAGCCAAGTTCTGGAATGAAGATTTTGTTTTCGGTAGGGCTGAAATATCCGATGACACGCTAAATGACGCGCTGGACGAAGTAAGCTCGCTCGATTTTAATCCAATTTTCGGTGACATCTATGATGCATCTTAGCAAAGAGACCCAAATCGATTGTAAGCTCATATTTAGGTTTTGGGTGATGCAACGCAGATCGAAATGCATTTCATTCGCTCGCAACATTTGCTCAATCAAACAAATGCTAACAGTTCTATCAAACTAGGGACAGTGCCGGTCCGTTAAGAATTGGGCGGCCTCGAGGTGGCTCTACTTCTATCATCGCTTGATCAACTTCTTCGGCTAAACCTCTCTTTCGTTTTCGTTGGCTCCGATTAAATAATGGTCGACGCGAGGGAGTATCGGAACCGAAGCGTACATACGAAGCGAAGTTCAAGTGGACACACTCAGCATGATTGTAGAAATACTTGCATGGGCATGTACGCTCGCGAACATTCACAGCCCAGCCTGCTTCCGGTTGCTCATCTCGTTCCATTCTAGCATTGTTGATACCCATCTGCGCGCATATTTCAATGATTTCAGCAGTTTTCTTTCGAGGCCTCACGTAGATCCGAGGCGTCGGCTGAACTCGCATTAGTACGTAGTCATATACACCAGGGTCATTGTCAGCGCAGTTCAGAGCCGGCATTTCTTCGATCAGCGCCCGATCTCCTCAGCTCTGCTGCACGCCGACGTAGCTTAGCTGTGGATTTTGCTTTTCCGCAAATAAAGATCCAAAAAGAGACTCGTGATTGCAGCAACGAGCGAACTGCGATAAAAGCAAACCCATTTTCATGCGCATACGGAGTGTGTACACCTTCTTGATGGTTGCATTGAACGTCTCGACTAGATTGTTAGTCGTTGCGAATGCGGACGGTGTGCGAAAGCATTGCCACTTAGCGAAAGGCCCGGTTAGCCATTGACGGTAGAAGTAGCGACCAAACTCGGCGACATCTGGGTCATCCATCCACCGACGAACAGCCATAGTCTTTTGAGCGTGGAATTGGGATTCGGACGTAGCGTAGTGCATGTCGTACACATCCGCAGCTACTAACGCGACTTTTCCGGTGTCAAGCTTTTGCCGTGTTCATATAACGTTTTTATCATGTGCCAAAAGCACATCAAGTAGTCCACTTTGATATCGCGAAAACGTTCCGAGGCGTTAAATTGAGCTTCATCAGCGTCTCCCATGACGTATCGTAGTTTCCGTGGCTTCACCATGGCCTTCAGGTAGATGTCCTTTAGAGAAGCAAACATCGTAGTGTACTGAGACTCTGTCCGTTGAAAGGAAATAATATTCCTACAAGGTGAAAAGTGCGGGACTTGTCTGAGATTCCGTACACGAAAGTACTGTAATCCACTTGACGCCATTTAAACGTGGCATCGACGTGAAATATAAACGTTGCCGGATCACGGTCAAGACGCCGTAATAGTGCCTTTGTAGTGTAACCCACGAAAACTTCATCAGTGTCTGCCCTTCCCCAAGTAGCAACCTCCCATCAGTCCCCCGCTTTATCGAAAACGTGAACGCGTCAGCCTCCATTTCCGTTCCGGTGTATTCTTTTGCCCAGATAATCTTCTCTAACGCATCCATATCGCCACTGTTGTCCATCTTGCTTTTGCGATAATACGCAACAAAGTTCTGAAGTTTGTTTAGTGACGGGGCAGCACCTCCATTTTCATCTGCGATTCTGTTGCGTATCCGAACACTAGGCTTTACAAAAGCTTCCGCCAATGAGCGGGCTACAGCTTTGTCTTTCTTGCTCAGCTGTCCACTTGGAGGATCCGGGGATCTAGCTAGATGCTGTCCGATCTCGAAATATTCACAATACTCAGATTAAGGCAGGTGAGCACCTTGGCATTCCCGGAACACTTGAAACTCCCTTCCGCAGCCTTAGCGCGCAACGAGGACACGCATTTCAGTATACGGTATCGCATCGTGTGCGGTTCATTGCCCAAACAAATTGAACACCCCACTACTTTGCTAGAATCCGTTTGTGAAGCTTGTGAGCTTTCATTCCGTCTAGAATAGCGTCAGCTCGTTGTCGGACAACTGCATAAGCTGCTACGTCCACTGTAGCACACGTGTCATCCTATCGTAATATGTAGAGTTAGGTTGACGACGGATAGAAGATTGTGTTGTGACTCCATACATTAACAGAAACTGCTGATGTACCTACCGAGCCGTCAGCTAAACGTTCCCCTCCGCTCTTCGAGTAGATAGCTCTTCGCTGAACGCTTGGTGGTTATCAAGCCAGTTTAAACGCTTGAGATTGGATGTTAATCGTGGGTTGTTATATTATGGCAGGGTCTTGGCTTTGGTGGACTGCTCCCTCTTTTTTGGACAATTCAGGCATCTCTGTGCAATAATTCTGTTCAATGTGTGTTTCACAGTATCCGTGTGGATTTTCCAGATGTTTGTGTACTGTTTACACACTGTTCATTGTTTTAAGTGGTTCTCGTTGCCTTTGAGGCGGTCATTTGATTAGGCAATTCCCAAAACCACATGGATTTGCGCAAGAAAGTACAAGAAAGTACGCAACTGAACAGCAGCAAATCCAATTACGATTGTAACTATTTGAGTGCAAGGAAAAACCAAATATTTATTTAAACAGGCACCTTGTCTTCCGCTTTGCTGGGTCGTATTCACGCTTCCTTCCGCATTGAGTAGGCTCTACCTTCACATATAAAATAATGGAGGCTAACGTTAAATAGCTGATAAGGAACATGCACCGCTAAATTGCTGATGTGCACCTCAAAGTTGGTCTCATTGTCGGCTCTGGAGGTGATCGTCACAGTCGTAACAGTGCCGTGTGCTATCTGTAGACACTCCGCAACCAGGTCCCGGGTTCGCTGCCCTCGGCAGAGGCCATCTTCCTTAGATTTGGACATGAAGTCAAAGCACCGTACTTCGTAATCCTTCTGGCCTGGCGTCAGCTCTTGCTGCGATGTGCTTGGCTCGGACATGTTAGTAGGACGTAAATAGCTCACTACATGCACGAAATGCTAAGGAACATTTACATAGGCTCCTTGGTTTCTTTTGGTGTCAACTCGAGGAGTTTCGCCAATTCAAATGGCATGTTAAAATAATCTGGTCCAACGCTCAATGACGGGTACAATAAGTAGCGCGAACGGTGTACTGGCCGCTCGCTAGCGTACGCACTTCAACGACACAGCTCTCACGGTGAAGTCCGTACGGTGTCGAGACGAAAATACCTCGCTGGGAGCGGCTAGTTGCGGCAAATGCTTGGGTGACGCTTCTCTGGGGTCCGGTGTGGTCGTCACCATGCTCACGGCTCCAGTTTGATTCACTAAAACAGTCGCAATCGATTTAAAATTAGTCAGTATACTATCAAGGCGATGCTCAACGCGTGCAAGCCGCGCAGTACTTGGTGAAGGTGGCGGAGTCTGTACAGAATGATTGTTGCACAGGACTTCCTCGTCGGGCTCATAACCTGAGAGCTGTCAGCAGACTGCCCTCCACTTCTAGTACGCATGTAGATCGAAGAAAACAATAATGTGCAGGGAGCAAAGTTCTGCAGAATGAGAATGGCTGGCGTCCTCAATGGTTGGTGAAAGCACAAGTGAGCTGGGCATCACGTCGAAGCAGGACCAAAAGCAATGCCAATGCGATTCGAGGTCGTCTCTGCTATCGAAGTCTGGTGAGCATAGCGAGGGTACCCAGCGAGCTCATGGCTGGAGCGAGCAAGTTTCATTTTTGGAATGAATTGAAATGTCGATCGTAGAAGCTAACAAAAGAGATACAAATAGCATACGCTTGCACGGTCTCAACCATCCCTCCTCAAGGCTCGATCCACCCAGCTGTCCAAATAAAAACATTCTCAGCCACATAAAAGGACGATCCACTAAAGCTGTTACAGTATCAACTACAGTACTGTATTGTGCGCTCTGCGCCAAATTGCATTGCGTGATTGGTTCAATTTCTGGTGAGCCAAATCTCCGCCAATGGCGCGAAGCACTTCTTTGACTATAGAGCCTTTCTAAGTACGATTCTTGGCTGAGTCACAATTACCTAGAGGCGCGATTAGGTTGTGACTTGATTTGGTATGTGGAGACTTTGAAAGGTTTTGCTATACCGCTCTGAATATTCAAGTTTGTGCGAAAATTCACAATACTAATTTTGGCGAAGAACGGGCTAAATCATTTCCTCTTTGAGTTGTGGTCCACATTAGTAATGTCAGAAAATCACACAATCGGTTTAGTGGCATACACTTGAAGAGCTCCCGTAAAGTTTCGCGCCATGAGCAACAAGACACGCGCGAGCTCTGCCAAGGAGCGCAGCGTCTTCGGTACGTCTCCAGACTGAGTGCAACGTGTACCATCTCCTCCACCTGTGGATTCAGTTGATATCCGCTGCTATTCCACCTCTTAACGCCCCTCCAGTCGCCTCTAACGTGTCCACACTCTTTTCGATGCTGTTATTAAAAAAAATTCAGTCGGAAACATCCCGTACGATGTGACGGAGGATATGCTTAAGGAAATCTTCTCAGAGGCCGGATCGGTCATGAATTTCCGGTGCGTTGGGAGCTCATAACGTCCACAAAAATAACTGGGAACGTCGTGAACGCGAACCTCGAGCTGACTGTGTGGGTGTTTTTTTTGTCATGGCAGTCTCGTGACGGACCGAGAGACCGGCAAGCCCAAAGGCTACGGCTTCTGTGAATATGCAGACGGAGCGACGGCACTGAGTGCTATGCGCAACCTCAACGGCTACGAGATCAACGGCCGGAACCTCCGTGTGGACTTTGCCGACGGTGGGGATAAGTCCAACAGTGCAGAGAGGAAACGACACGACAATGGTGGCAACACCCGTCCTGGATCTAGCGGAGGGAATTTTAGAAATGGAGCGGATGGGGGGGGCCCTACAATGGTGACGGGTGAGATGGCGATCCATTCCATTGAGTCGGCAATCGCTCGGATGGGGCCAGTCAAGCTCTACGATATGCTAGTGCAGCTGAAAGAACACGCAAGACAAAAGCCGGACGTGACGAAGAGCATCTTGATGGCCAATCCAGCTCTCACTCACGCTATCGTACAGAGTTTCAAGACACTTCAGATCCCCATTCCTTCTTCCTCGGAGACTCAGCCAGTGCTGCTGGCCCCCCCTCCCATGATGCATCAACCGCCATTAATGGCTGCAAGGATGATGCCACCTCCTCCACGTCCACTGATGGGTGGGCCAATGGGTCCTGGGCCTGGCATTCTGGGCATGGCGCCTCCCGGTGTCCAACCCACGATGTTGGCCCCCCATCCTGCTCCAGCACCAACCAAGGCTGGTGGTACGCGTTGGAGTGCACGACCCGGACCTCTGGCTACCCAGGGAGCAAGTGCTGCGATGGCTAATCGGCCTGGGGTTGCGATCCCTTCTACGAGTCCAATGCACGCACAACCGCAGCCAGGCTTAATGCCTACACCTCCAGGCCCTCCTCAGTCTAATGGCCCTCCCACTAGCAACTTGGCCCATGCGAATCGTGACCCTCGACGCGCTGGAAGAGACCCGCGGTTGGCTAAGAGACCGTACCCTGGCGAGCAGCCAGGACTGATCCCGACACCTGGAGACAGTGACCCATCCAAGCGCCTTAAGCCCAGCGACGGTGCCCCACCTGGACAATTCGATGCCATCGCCGAACTTGCGCGTGATATGACGCCACAGAAACTGGATATGCTTCCACCTAACGAGCGGCAAATGCTGTTTGCCTTTATGCAGCAGAACAACATTCCTTTTTAGAGGATCCACTTGTGCAGTCGGACGAAAAGTATCCAGTAACAGGCAGCACTTGTCCGAAGAATTAGTCGCAGTTGTCAGCATACAGTGAAGAGACTTCTACACGTAAATATTGCACTTGTCAGTACAAAAATAACGACAACGAAAAGACAAATCGGTGTTTCTAAAATACCAAAAAGCTCTGTTATCATCCAGAAGCGAGCCGGGAGGCCTTGCCCAGCAGTAGCCTACCTAGCCGCCAATCAATCCATCTACCGCCTGCTCTGGTTCCGTTGGTTGGCGCGTTGGGCCTTGCCAGCACGCTTGCCGCCCTTGGCGGCGGCCTGACTCTTCATCTTGGCCTTACGTGCACCAGGGAAAGATGACATGTCGTTCGTGCTCTCCTTAGTGTTACTCTTAGCGTGGCGACGCTTGCCACCAAAGCCAAACTTAGCGTTCTTTGCTTCGCGTGCCTTATTAAAGCGGGGCTTCTTGCTAGAGCCGTCACGGTCACCACCTGCATGCTTTCGCTTGCCGCTGACAATCGAGTCCAGCTCAGTGTCATCATCGTCCTTAAGGCCGCCGCGCTTGTCGTTTCCTTTACGTTTCTTCCACTGCTTGACAGCCTCCAGCGTGTCTTTCTTCTGCTGGTTGCGCTCCTTGATCTTCTCGGCTTGAATCTCCTTCGCCACCTTGCGGTGGGCCTGTGATTTCTTGCGTTCTTCCACAGCTGTGATCTTTTTCTGCTCGTAAATGAGTTTATCCTTGACCTTAGCCATGTGCGCGTCGCTCTTGAGCATCTCAGCGAAGTAGTCGTCCGGTCGCTTGTAAGCCACGCCCTCTTTCTTAAGTCGCTCCTTTGCAAGACGTACACCAGCCAGTGTGTTGTTGTAGAAAGCCACCTCACGCTTTAGATCGTCGTGTACGCTTTCCAGTTCGAGTGACACAGCGCACGTGTCTAGTGTCTCTACCCACGGCAGCGGCTTGGCGTCCCAGTCCTTCACCAGAGCTAGCAGTGCCTCCCTATTGTATACGCCTTTGCTCTCACGCTTGGCGCCCTCCGCTTCGGCCTGCGCTTCAGCCACGAGACGGCGCTCGATCTCAGCCTCGGCGTCCTCGTCCTCACTCTCTTCGTCGCTGGTAGCTTCGGCGACGGCTGCAGCTGCCGAGCTTAGCGCCGGCGTCTCAAGGATTTCTTCCTCGGCGGCATCTTCGGCGCGCACCAACGCACTTACGGCGCGGCCTTTGCGTGCTCCACTGCTCTTGCGGGCCATAGTAGCTGGTGCTGCTAATGAATCCAAGTGACAATGGCTGGAATCGGTTGGCCTATGACGTCTGGGACGTCAGTAGCATATTTTCACTTTAGTGACATTATCACGACCCTCGTAACAACTCGCTTTTGTGACGGAAAGAATGACTGTAGCCATGCTCACTTCAACTTGCCTTTTAGCACAGCGTTAGGATGGGATCTGCCACGCCGTCTCGTTGGTCACCCGGTTGACATAGTACGTCTGCTGCGTGGTTGGGTCGTACACCTCTTCCCATTGGCCGGTGGTGGACTGTGGATTGGAGTATGAGTGATCGTCCACGCTGGAGGTGTATGCGTCGGTGTAGCAATCTGCTACGGACAACTCCATGCTGTAGTCGGAGCCATTGACGTCGTATGGCAAGCTGCTTGCTGCCCCCAGGTAGCTATCGAGAGCCTGATCTGGCGCTTGGACTTGAGGAGAATAGTTTTGTTGCCATTGGTTGGTTGAATCGTAGCTGGGATCGACGGACCCCGTGGCGGAGTCGTATGCTATATACTTGTAGCCGTTGTCGGTAGGCATTTGATTGTACTCGCTATAGTCGGCCCCGTACCAATTTAAAGCGCCGGACTCGTTAATGACACCAGCGTAGTCTCCGGTCGCATAGTACTTCGCGCTATCAACTAGACCAGTTTCTACTTCGTCCACTGCAGGCGACGGTTCTATCGTGGTTGAACCATATCCATAATCGTAGTTCGTCGGATATGTTGTTGAGTACCCATCGTACTCCGTCCACTCTGAAGAAGTCTCGGCTGCGTTGGCTGCAGGATAGTATGGATCCATGGGGGTCTCATTTGTCGTCCATGTTTCAGTCGGAGCTGGCCATGTGTGCTCTAAGGCAGTACTAGTAATTCTTGATGTTTGCTTCACGCCTTCATAAGCTCCAAAACTCGCAGCAGGAGCTTGGATGTCGATAGCATTAGTGGCCTTCTCCTCACGTTTCACGTCCTCTTCATGCTTTTGCTTCGCCTCAGCCACTTTTTGTTGCTTCTCGAAGTCCTTCGCTCGCTGCCGTCGTGCCACTCGCTCACTGCGATCCAGCAGCTTGAGCCTCTTCCACTCCCAGAATCGCTCGGCGCTGCACAATAAACACGCGTTTTATACACAGTCAGCATCGAATCCGACCTTCCATTTCAAGTAGCAAGACGTACAGCGAGTGATTAATCCACACGGTCCGCCTCGGATCCAGCGAAAACTCGACGAGAAACATTGCTACCGGGACATCCTCCAGCGCATCTTCTTTGTCGTATCGCTTCTTCTTGGACAGTGGTGGATCATACGGCAATGCTAAGGGAACCACGCCTTCAGTGATTGTTAGCTTTGAGTGAACATCAGCCAGCCACGTTGAATCTGCAGCGTCAGGCTGGTTTTCGGCCTCTTTCTCTTGTAATAGTTCACTTTCTGCTTTGCCCCATTGCTCCAGTTGACCCCACGCACACAGCGCTCTCTCTGCAGGCTGCGATTGTTGTGCCGTTAGCCTCCGAAACCGAATCGTTTGTCGGTTGCGAATCCATCCTCGAAGGTCTTCGCTAGTCCGAATCTCGTTCGACCCTGCACGAAGCAGACCGAGTCCTGGCAACGGGATCCCCACACTCGCATACTCGTCGATCAGCAACCCAAAGAACCTCGCACGAATGACCAATTGCCGACGTGCCAAGGCATGTAAACTACGAAGCCGCCGCTCCACTGGCGTATCAGAATGCAGAGGTGAAGCCATACCCAAGGCATTCTTCGCCCGAAAGGCTAGTCGCTTGGCTACTCGAGCATCCTCTTGACGACGCAGCCACTGCTCGCTGGTTTCTTTGCGTCGAGCAGCCACAAGACGCCTTGCCCGAAGAATTGGAGCTTGAGAGCGCCAAAAGGTCTGGATCTTTCGAGTACACCGCTCCTGGCGAGCTCGTAAAGCTCTCGCACGCATTTTATCCTGATCTGCACGATCTCGAGCGTCTTGTTCTTCTCGAAGACGATTAGTCCGCCGCTGTCTGCCCAACGTTTGTAGAGGCACCGGTCGAAGCTCTCCACAACTTTCCGTTGGATGGGACTGAAGAGCACAGCGCCCACAAACTCGACGAGGGGAATCCCCACACGCTTCACATTCCCACTGGACGGCATCACCAGCTCCTTGGACTCCGAAGACAGCACAGGGCGGACGTGAAGCTGTGTCCGCGTCGTCTTCACCGTCTGGAATGCAAGATGTGCAGAGTTCCAAAAGAGGCTCCGGGCGGTGAGCTTTGAGTCCACCACGACGATGCAAGAACCCGAAACACACGTCGCAGAACAGAGATTCTCCGCCAAACTGCTCCTCGTCGTCGTTGCACGTGCTTTTGGCCGATTTGATCTCCTTAGACGGCTGCTTCGGCTTCCCCAAACTTGCTGAATTAAAGTTCACTGGAGGCTTTGGCTTAGGTTTCGGAATGCAGTCAAGGCAACGGCGTGAAGCGAGCTGGAATCTACACAATCCGCAGAGCAGAAGACGCTCCAGCTCGTGGTCGCGCTTGATGGACGACTGCGTAGTTGCATCTTCGCTATCATTCGCTGCCTCAATACTCTCGACGCTAGCGATGGCTTTAGCTTTGTGGTATCCCCCAAAGCACACAAGACAGAAACACTCATTGCAGTCGTAGCACACCCACTCAGCACATCGGTCGCAGTCCTTCCTTCCATTACAAGGGGCTTTCAACGTGCGTTCAGGGGGAGGAAATGGCACCGGCTCACAGTGAACATCTCCAGCTCCTAGGATAGGCGGTTTCTGCCATGTCGAGTAGCCCGATCGAGGATTCATCCAGTACGGCAAGCCCCACGTTGGATCCAAAAACTTCTCGTACGTTTCCTGCATAAGACGTCGCAGCTCGCGTCGTGCTAATAGCTTCCGAGCCTGAGTTTGCAGCACCACAGCGGCACGACCGAGTTCTTGGTGGCGTATATGTCGCCTCCTTTCGAGAAGGATTATTTTACCTCGTAGCCTGTAGTGTCGCCGTGCAAAAAGCCCTTGGAGGCACGACGCGTGGCGAGACAACTCACCCGAGACGAGCGTTTCGAATTGAAGTGCCAGTGGCTGCAGCGACGAGTGAGACAGCAGAGAGTACCATGACAACGCCAGTATGCGCGCTTCAGTGCCATCGAAGCGCCCCCAGTACAAAGCTGCGTTCTGCGCCAGAGAAATCTCACCCAGTCGCTCGATCACCCGCACAAACGACGCGAAATCTAGAGCTCCTTTCGCTCCCCCAGTGGATCGAGCCACTGCCACATCAACCTCCACGGACGCAAACGTTTCGACTCCTTTAGCTACCTTAGTACCAGGCTTCTGCTTTCGACGGGTCGGGCGCGGAGTGGTTTCAACGGTAGGAGATTGTTGGAGCCGATGCGTCACGGGGTTCCCTTGCTTAACGAGCGACCGGAAGAACGAGACAGCTTTAGTCCGCTCCAATTTGGTTTGCAAGAGTGTTTTCCCGTCCAATTCGCGCCATACGAACGGCATCTTCCAGCCACTTGCCATCAGAAACATCATTTTAAGAATCGGGAATGCCACCGCACTGGAATGGCGCTTCCCACCGCTAGAGGCCACAATCGTTGGCTTTGTCGGCGATGCTCTGGGTCTTGTGGGAGACCTTGACGCCGTGGCAAAGAGAAGCGGACGCAGGGCGTCTTCAAGACTGACGTTGAACGACTGCACTACGAATCCATCGGCCAAGTGTTGTCGGCAGAGCCGCAGGCTTTGGTCGCAGAAGACCAACGTCTCGTCTCGTCTCCTAACAACCTGTAGAACACGTCTCAAGCGTGACGGCAACAAGCAGCGAGCACGATACCATTTCTGCAGTCGCGTGGAAGCCGCCAGCCGCGTCTGTTTCTCAACGCGCCAAAGTTTAGCGAGCCGTTGCGTTCTTTTGTGTTTGAGCCAGCGACCAATTCTACGTGCAGCACGTCGGCGCTTTTGGATGCGTCTCCGCTTCCATCGGAGAAGGAAGCGCTGCAGCAGTCGCTCAGCGGAACGCCTTCGAGCCACATTTCTGCCATGAATTCCTCGAACACGTCGCTGGATGTCCGTAGCTGCTTTGTGTCTCGTTAGAACACGATTCTCCACTTTGCGTGCGTCATTTCTCCACTTTCTGCATCTAGCTCGCTTCCTCACGCGATAACGGCGATAGAAGCATTGGATGGTTACTGCTGCTTTGGCGTCAGTATTGTGAGCAGTGTTAGAGTTGCTCTCTCTCAGTTTCATCGGCTTCAGTAGCGTCATTATTCGAGTAGGTTGAGAGCTACTCGGTATGATTCGCACAGGTGAGTTCCCTGCTTGAAGCACTTTCTTGTCCGAAACGAACCGCGCTGAGCTTGTGCGCTGCTGCATTCGCTCTATCCGACCCGATTTCTCTGCCAGTCTAGTCCGTCTAGCTTGTTTCTTGTGTCTAGCTTGGGTCATAAGGAACTTGCGTTGCTCGACCCACCGCCGCAAGTGCCTCTGGATGAGCACAGCAGCACAGCGCGAGCGTTCAAGTTCACGTTGTACAAGTGCCATCCACTCCTTAACCTGCTTGACCCGAGCAGCTTCACGCTTCGCTTCAACGCCGAACCAGTGGCACACGGCTTTGCTTATGCTCGTGGCTGCACGTTGACGTCTTAGCTGGTCAAGTAAACGATGCCATCGCATCCGCATAGCGAAAGGAAATATGGATCGATGAGCTATCAGATACCCAGCTCCACGTCTCTCGATCACCCACACAGCACGTGCTTGTTTGGACATACCTCGTAGTAGTGCAAGTCGAACTCGTTCTTCCTGTCGCTGGCGTTGTCGAAACTCTCTCCATTTGCGTCGTTCTCGATGCCCTCGATAAAGCTTCTGTAGGCACACAACAGCGAACAACTTCCGTGTGTTCACAAGGGCATTCACTAGCGACTGGCTACGCCATTGCCTTATACGAAACGCTCTCTGCAGCAGAACAGCAGCAGTCTGTCGTGTTTGACGGTACTTGATGGCACGATGGCGAAGATAGCGACGCCACGCCATTTGAAGTTTTACAGCCTGACTGGAGCGGTATTTGAGCCTGAAAGCTAGAAGCTGCCTTTTCTGAGCTTCCATGGTGCAAAGTTCTTTACGTAGGCGTCGTGCTTCTCGTCGTGCTTGATGTCCACGGTAAATGCGAACGATGTGCGCCACTGCTCGACGTTGAGCTTGCAGTCGCAGCTCTACTATGATCCCCCACCAACGACGGAAGTAAAGCTGGAAGAAACGATGTTGAAAGCGAGACAGCACACTCCTTGCAGCCTCCAGCTGTCGGTTGCTAGCGAGGTTTCGTTCAAAGAGGAATTTGGACGGCAGGATCTTCTTGGCGCGTGCGAGTTCCTCGCGTAGTTCAGCATCTGCACGCGTCACGGCCTTCTCGGAGCGCCGCAACTCCTTCTCTCGAGTGACGAGAGCTTTCTGCATCAACCCAAAAGTCTCCGTTGTACACGCAGCCAATTCTTCTGCTGTGATCTGGTCATTATCGCAGGTGGTATCACGCTCGGGTGACGAAGGAGGAGACTCCAGCCTAGTTTTAACCACCGATACGTTACGACAGACACCTGTCTGAGTAGGCTTCTTTGGTGGTGACATTATTGGTACGAGGCTCGCAGCTTCACTTTTATCCCTCACATCGACGTGTTGGCCTCTCTGCTTCGCAGTTGTGTTTGCCTTACTTTTTCGGAGTGCCAGAAGCTCCCGGTACAGGTCCTTCGTGTCTGGTTCGCGCGTTGATCGCCGTCGTTGAGTTTGCCGCTGCTGTAATACTTGTCGGACCAGCACACCGTCCACAGACTCGAGTCGCTGTCCAGTCTCGATGACTCGCAGAGCAGCTTGCAACTGTACGAGCTTGTCCATGGATCATGCTGGACGCGAACGTCTCTTCAAGATGCACCTTTATAAATTGAAATTATTGTGCTTTGCAGCTTAGTATCCTGCAACTTACGCTTACCTAAGCAAATTTGCGCAAGCTGTCATCAAGCAACTTACCGTTCTTGTTTTCGGGCAATTTTACTGGGAGGTACTTCTCCCGTCCAGAAAAGAATTAACAGTTAGGTTTTTCTATAAAAAACCTCGCATGTGTGATTGGTCGATTCCATTCTGAGATGGGTACGATTGGTTAAAATGAGCTCGTATGAGGATTTGTATGCACACGGATTGAGAGTAATTGACGCGAAAATGGGATCAATTGCTTTTAGTGATATACCACTAGATTAAGCTCAGTTTGCGCTTTTCTAGTATATTTTAAAGTTTAAGGCAAAAAAAAGCTCCACCCCTCCGTAAAGTGATAGTTCAAATGGCCAGGCATTGGCAAAATTGGCGGGAAATTTGTTCATCTGAAAAAGCGTGCTGACGCTACGTAAGTAGAGCTTTTACACTAGCTCAACCACGCTTCCGTAGGAGCTGTACGACCGAAGTTATCTCCGATTTAAAGAACTGTTAATTCTTTTTCGGACCAGACAAGTAGGTGGCTATTGGGAAGACCAAAAACGAGGATTAATTTGTGCCTGATATATGTGCACTCTAAAAGGTTTGTATATTACACACAGCGAGTTAATAGAAAAATAAAAAATGAGGATTCGATTGTTCTCTTCACAATCGAACTCATCTAGGTTGGAGTCATTATCACAGATTAGTGACACCAACCGGTGGTTAGGATTGGTCTGGATTGCTCGACGTGGATCCGTACAGCTCAAAGTGGATTAGGCCTAGGTAAAGTGGATCGAAGGCCGAGACTATCACTCTGAACCTCCAGGTGAGGTGGGTGATGCTGGGCGAACACGTTGATTAGTAGTTCAAGGGGGAGGTACCTGGATACGTATCCTATATGGGTCGACGGTGTGGATCGGGAATAAGAGATGACAGACGATGGATCTGGGGGATAATAGTGGCTCTGTAACGGGGTACGTAGCCCTAAGTGTACCCTGGTTACATGAAGTGTGACACTACACACTTCAGGAGTATGACACGTCATCTTCGGGATATTTAGTACAAAGTACCAAGGTCGTTCAAAGCCAACCATTGGTTAACGACATTGCATTTCTATAGGTGACTTATAGTTTGTATTAAACCCAAGCTTTATCTACCTATAAATATACTCAGTTTACATTCTACCTTAATTAGGTCACTTCGCTCTCCTTAGAATAAAGAGGGGACCTGTGAACTGCCGTTCACTGAGAGTTTGTATACTCTCGGAAGATAACTTCCTCTAGCGCAAGGTGCTGTGTGACCCCGTCACACTTGATAGCACTCGTAGTCAATCCACGCCACCGCAGGTAGACTACCTGAACCTCTCCGAAGTTCGTTGCCATGGATAGGAACGACTTCTCCCATATGAACGACTCTCAGTTCGAGTCGGTTCGGAAGATGGCAGGCATCTTCGGGATGGAGGCTCTGCAGAGACTGGTGGTGTCAACACCGGCCGAGCAGCTCGAGCGCGTCAATGTGTTCGACGCGTACGAGCAGGGCCTCATCGCGCATGTGCGGGAGAACCTGCAGGCTCCGGCGGCGGAAGCAAATCCGCCTCACCCGAAGCCAATACGGCTGAAGGTTAAGCCGTACGAAGGGAAGGAAGGCGAGAACCTTCACTTCTGGGTCCGAGAAGTAGAGCTCGCGATGGACGCGGCTCTGATCTCGACCGAGCAACTTCGTGTTGCTTTTGCACTCTCCAACCTTAGCGGTCGTGCTAAGAGTTGGGTGTACACACGGGAAGCAACGTCCCCTGGGTGTTTCACATCCTGGGCTCAGCTGTGTGAACAGCTCCGAGCCGCGTTCCTCCCGGCGAACTACGAGTACCGCCAGCGCTCGCGCTTCCTCTCATGCAAGTAAGGGAAGCGTGAGCTGCACGAGTACGTCCAAGAGATACGGGAGCTCACGGCGTCCCTAGTGGGAAACCCACTCAACGAACACATCAAGATGACTGTGTTCATGGACGGCCTTCGAGTGGGCCCCGCACGCACTCAGCTGTTCCGGGTGCAGTCAAACACCCTTGAAGAGGCGATTCAAGTGGCTCTTCAAGAAGAGTACAGTCATCGTCAGGCGCGTACGCCGGCCTCAGCGTGGTCTGGGAGTTCCTTGTCGACTCCTGGTCGAACGAGCCCCAACGAATCAGTTCCCATGGAGCTCGGGTCCGCCGAACAGCGTGACATCCGCTGCTTAGGCTGCGGGAAGATGGGCCACTTCAAGCGCGACTGTCCCGCGGAAAGACTCCGCAGACGGTCCTTCCCCAAGCCCGTCCTCATGGGTCGCTGGCAGAAGCCAGGATCCCGGGGACAGGGGAACGCCGGGAGCCAGTAGGGGCGGGGCGCCCTACTGGGGAAGAACTAAGTCTTCGTGATGGGTGCGCGGGTGGCGCGTACCACGGGGACTTAGCCCCTGAGAGTCTTCGCACTCTCGAATCGGCGAAGAGCAGCGGCGGGCTGCTCGTAGTACGCGGATGTGTACGGGGATACGATAATCCCTTTAGAATCTTGATCGATTCTGGGGCGTCGAGGAATTTTGCACGCCGCTAGACGGTTGCTCGTAACAGCAACAAGTTGTCCGATTCTTTGAGAGAAAGCAAGGACAACGGGACGGTGTCAGTACGCCTGGCCGACGGGAAGGTCGTCACTGTCCCCAACGTCCAAGTGGATCTGGCCGTCAAGTTTGAAGACTTTGACAGCCTCGAACAATTCACTGTTCTCGATATGGATCCATATGATATGATCCTGGGCATGCCCTGGCTTGAGAAACACGAGCCCTGGATCGACTGGCGAGGCAAGACAATCGGTGCCAGCCGCCCTGCGCAGTCCGACAGAGCATTGGTGAGTCCTGTTCCCACCTCTGTCAGGACCCGGGGCGCCCGCAAGGGTTGCCAGGGTACCAAAACATCCGGCAAATGCTTGGGAGTCGTCGACGTATATGACGACTCCGAGGATGTTTTGATGGTGGCAGCGCCCAGAAGAGGCGCTGGCCAAGTGGGTAACTTAGGTCCACAAGCGGGTACCTTAGTTCCGCAGACAGCTGCAGCTGTCATGAACACCGAGAACAGCGTGTTCAGAGTGGGTAACAGAGTTCCACACACGGTCGCCCAGACCTTAACTGAAGAGGAAGACGTCGGATACGCTTCCTGTGTGGGTAACAAAGTGCCACACGCGGTCGCCCAGACCTTAACTGAAGAGGAAGGCGTCAAACACGCTTCCTGTGTGGGTACCACAGTACCACAGTACCACAGTACCACACGAGGCCACGAGTGCCTCGGATGTCGTAGCGCCGACATCTCTAGACGTGGGCAGCAAAGCTCCACGTCACGGTCGCCGTCGTCCACAACGCCGCCGCCGCCTCATGTCGGATCCGAACCTAGTTCAGATCGACGTCGCTTCAAGTGACTCGGAGGCCAGGGCCCGGGCTCCTCCGACAAGGCCGGTGGAAGAGTGTTATCACATCTTCGATGGCGAGACCGGTTTACCCGTCAAGGCATCTGGTGTCCACTTGGAACCGTTGCCAGAGGTTGCAGAGATACTGAACCTCGAGGAATAACGGCTGAGTCTTTCCTGGCCAGCCTCAAGGCTGGAGAGTTTGCTGAGATGGTGCTCATGAGACCTGAGACCACTCGGGAGGAGCTGAACTCATCCTCAGTCTTCGACGAGAACGTCCTGGAAGACCTGAACAAGCAGCGTCAGACGCGCTTGGGCTCTGAGATCCTTAAGAACCCCAAGGATCCGGTGTATCCTTTGGTGACGGAGTATGCGGACGTGGTGAACAAACACCCACCGACCCAACTCCCACCGGATCGAGGCGTACGGCACGAGATCAATCTCGTGCCCGGCACAAAGTATTGTGTCACGAGGCAATGGCCTCTCCCGCGCGAACAGTGCAAGGTCATTGATGCCTTCTTCGCCGCGAAAGCGAAGGCAGGCATGATGCGGGAGTCGAAATCCCCGCACTCGACGCCGACTTTCTGCGTTCGGAAGCCGAACGGAAAGTGGCGTCTGGTTCACGCTTATAACAAGCTGAACAACGCAAGCCGGCCCAAACACCAATCCCACGAAAGGATGTGCTGTTAAACAACATGGCCGGGAGCGTACTGTACAGTGCGCTGGATTTGGTAGACGGATACTACCAGATCCTAATGCGGGAGAGTGACATCCCGCTCACCGCGGTAAGCACTCCAAGCGGCATGCTTTGGGAGTGGCTCGTCATGCCGCAGGGCTTGTCTAACGCCCCGGCGACGTTCAATCGCCTGGTGACGCAGCTGTTCCGCCCTCTGCGTACCCTGCGTGGTTGGTTGAATCATGAGTTGGTGCATGTCAAGCGAGATTGGAATGCCAGTGCAGATAGCTTGACCTGTGCCGCTTTACGGAATCAATGTGGTGTCGAAGTGGAAAGAGAGGCCGAGCATCAGGATCTCGTTACGTTGAACCGACTAGACGAAGTGGTGGTAGTTGGATCCGGGAAAAGGACAGTCCAGGTGATGGCTGTCACTAGGCCCAGAGGAAGGATTGGATCCAGCCCCCAGATCCTCGAGGAAACATTTGTGAAGTGAGTCCGCATTGAGCGGATCCTCAAAGCACAGAACGAGGAAGCGTGGATCTTGGGACTAAAGAAGTATCTGATGGGGGATGTACGAGACCTGAGTCGGGAGGATACCAAATCCTACAGTATTATCGCTACGGATTACGCAGTGGATCTGAATGACTTGCTCTTCTATTGCCCCCCTACGAAGAGAGTCAACGAGGATCGGGATGGATTGATGAGACTGGTGATGCCGGAAACCTTACAACAGGATGCCCTACACCACTATCACGCTAGTTTAGAAGGTGGGCATCAGGGTATTGGTCGGACCTACCAACGGATCCGGGAATGTTTCCACTGGAGGGGACTATTCAAGAGCGTACAACGATATGTCGGTGAATGTGTGGATTGTGAGACAGGCAAGGGCAGGCCCACAATCGAAGGAGAGTCTCCATGGAGCGTTCAGGCGACTTACCCTTTCCAAATCATAGCCATGGATCATATCCCCTCGTTGCCCAAGTCGTTCAAAGGAAACACAGAATTGTTGATTTGGGTGGATCTGTTTACCGGATACGTGATAGCCAAAGCTAGTGCGTCTAGAACTGCGCAAACCATTGCCGAATCGTACGAGGAGTGCGTTTTCCGAAGATTTGGGGCTAGTGAGACGATTAGACATGATCGGGAGCCAGGCTTTATGTCTGATTTCTTTCGAGCTTTCAACCGGATCCTGGGGCAGAGACAGCGGGCAACCATGGCATATCGTCCCCAAGCTAACGGGTCGGCCGAGCGCATGGTGCAGACGATCACGAGGGCACTCAAGCTGTATGTCCAGGATTTGGATCAGAGGGATTGGGATGAGTACGCAGAACGACTCCCCTTCGCGATGAACACCGCCCAAGACAGGATCCGGTGTGATACCCCATTTTACTTGGTGCATGGGTGGGATCCCAAATCCACCCTAGAAGCGGCCATTCCAGTATGTAGCACCAAGAAGAGAGATCGAGATCCAAGGCGATGGCGATACCAAGTCCAGAAATACTACCGGCAAGCCAGATCCCAAGTGAACGAACGGCTGCGGAGTGCGATACAGGATCGAGCGGATCGACACAACGAAGACGCCCGTCCGCATCAAATCCAAGTGGGATCGCAGGTGTGGCTTTATTTGGATCGAGTGAAAGAAGGGTACGCCCGCAAATTGGCCCATCTATGGCATGGACCGTTCCGGGTGAGCGAAAAGATAGGAGAACATGCGGTAAAGCTGGAAACGGCAGGTACCGAATATCGCTTGTTCCCTGTAGTACACGTATCCAAGCTGAAGTTGGTCAAAGAATATCCAGATCGGCCGCAAACCCGTCTTTCGGTGGATGGATCCGACCGGGTAGACTTCGACGAAGTCCTCCTACCGGACGATAGTTGGAATGTGGACCTCGAGGCCGACGAGTTCGAAGTCGAGAAGATCACCGACATGAGGTCAGGGAAGCGAACTAGATACGGGCGGATTTACCGTGAATTTCTGGTGTATTGGCGTGAATATAACGAACCCAGTTGGGTAGACGAGGCAGATCTGAACTGTGGAGCATTACACTATGATTTCTTGCGGGATCGTACGAATCGTAACAGATTCGGCGTGACGCAGTCTCATGAAGAAGAGTAGGAAGGGGATCCATGGATGTGAGTTGGTCATGTCGATGGGAGGATGAAGAAGGACCCACAGGAAGGGTGTGGGCCAGGAGGAGGAGGATCGCTGATGTGAGTTGGTTTCGAGTGCAGCGCGAGACGAGCCCAAGGGTCACTCCAAGATGATGAAGTTGAACCCTGGCGAGAGACAGGGGTGGTGGTCGGCCAAGAAATTCGACCGACGGATCAGAATGAGAGCTCTGGTGCAAGGCGCTGTGAACGACCAGCGAACGAGGATCCTCCTCGACACAGGAGCGAACGTTAGTGTGATCACTGACGCCTTTGCCAAGAAGTTGCGACTCCGAGATGTACCCGATCACGGACGCCGCATTGACATTCAAGGAATAAACGAAGGCAAGGTGTCTACGACGCGACGAGCGTGCGCCAAGATTACGCTCGGATGGGAGATGGTGTATGAATTCGAGATGTGGGTAATGGCGCATAGTGCAGGCGTCGACGTGGTACTCGGGACCAATTTTACGATCCCGGCTGGGATCAGGTTGGACCTGTTTCACGGCGCAGCGCAATTACCGCACGAAATTCAAATCCCACTGATCAAGACCAAGAACATGATCGACAGCGAAAAATACGGCTCCCATGTTAGCGCTGGGCCACCCGAGCGTTTGGGCATTCAAGCGCACGAGTGGCGAGAATATCGACTAGCGAAGCGCCAAGTCGGACTGGAGGAACACGTACTGTTGGTTCGTCGAAGGAACAAGCTAATCCCGTCAGTGGCGAGGTTTCGACGTGGACGGCCTCAGAGCATTCGGTTGACCAACGTGTCTGACCGAACTGTGTACCTACCAGCACACGGCTCGATCGCGATGTGGATTCCAGATGGGGATTTGCCGCGAGGTGACGGCTATGTGCGTCTGGATTCCAAGAAGTACCAAGACTGGCAAGTGTCGGCCTACGAAGGTTGAAGAGACCGCGAGCTCTTTCAGCGTGAATGTAAAATCTACGAGCAAGGGCTTTCAACTCAGCCTTTGGCAGTCGAGCGACCGTACTATCCAGAACCCAGTGGGGTGCTAGCACGGCCTCTAGAAGACTCGCTAGTGGACTCTAGTGATCGTCTGACGTGTGCAGAACGCTGGGCACTGATCCTGGAAGAACGTGAACGAGTAGAAGCCTGTCTGGCATCTGGGGTGACAGCCGGGGATTCGGCTGACGGTCAGCCTTCCGAAGAATCTGTGGACACGTACACGACAGCTCACGGCGAGGGCAATATTGCAAACGAAGCCTCGGTAGCGCGTACACACGAACTACTGAGCGCGGTAGACGTTCACATACGCCAACGAGTGTTCGTGTCAAGTCTGGGGTGACCACGGAAGCAACAAGTAACAGCACTGGATTAAATGGAGTCACCAGTTTTGACGAAGTTGTCCCGGCCTTGTGTGCAGCCAAATCTGCGAACGAGACATCGGTGGTTGATCCAGAGGATGCAGGCATCGCGCTGAAGGTGTTGAATACGGCACCGAGTGTTCATTGCGAGATTGGTGCGAATACCGAACTGACAGACAACGGCCGACCGAGGCGCTGAGCAAAAGTCAACAGCCCAATATGTCGATTGCCTGCGCATTCAGTATTGCGAACAACGACTCGGCAGGTGGCCCAGAGATGGGAAACCAGGATGGGAAGGAGATGGAGCCAGTACCGACTGTTGAAATCAAAGTGGATGCCAATGTTGAGTCAAGGGAAGAATCCGTAGCGACGTTGGACGGAACGTACATCTCGGTTGCTCGAGTGTTAGCGACCGAAGGAAATGAAGCAACGGAGGATACGAGAAATGATTTCTACGAACACCCAGCTAACAACATTGGCTTGGAAGACTACGCGAAGGAGCTGGCATTCCTGCCGGACTTGACCGACGAGATCAACACGACAATTGACTTCTCTGCGCCTAATGTTGCTGATCCTGAGTTGTCGACTGATCGCCGAGAACGTCTGGTCGCGACGCTAAAGAACCACGAGCACATCCTGATTGCTAGTGGTAACGCACTACCACCGCCAGCCTACGGCGCGGTATGCGATATCGACACACAGGGGCACGCCCCAATTAAACAGCGTGCCCGGCGCGTGCCGCTACGATTCCTCGGCAAACTGTACGAGCTGCTGCGCGCTCTGTTGTGAGCAGGACTGATCGCCTTTTCAGACAGTCCATGGGCATCGCTGATCGTGATTGTGATGGAAAAGAACGGGCTGGACATCCGGCTCTGCATTGATTACAAGATGGTGAATGCTATCACCGCGATCATGGAGTATGCAATGCCGCTAGTCGACGTCCTGTTAGCCGATCTCGAGTGCTACCTATGGTTCTGCTCGCTGGATGCAGCAAGCGGCTTCGGGACGGTTATGATGACCTTGCGAGCACGTAAAGTGTCGACGTTTGTCTGCGCACTCGGACATTTCGAGTGTTTACGCATGCTCTTCGGGTTAAAGAACGCGCCGATGATCTACCAGCGTATGATTGACAGCGCACTCTGGAGGTTCGTTCAACCTAAAGGAGGTTGGTTTGAATACTCGGAGAAGATGCGTTTAGCTGAAGAACAAGCCAAGGAACGTCGTGGGCCAAGCGCCGAGGGTTCGTTTCAAACGAAGTTCGCGGCAGACCGCGAAGCACCGGTGGAGACCGACCCTGTACTACAACTCCTCAACAGCCCCGTCGCTGACATGTTTACGAACGGGGAGCCAGACGAATCATCGCTGGTACCCGTGTTTGGTCGACGGTCGTTTGTGGATGATATTTGCTTCGGTGGCGAGGATTTCGACAGCTGCCTGGCGACGCTGGACCAATTGCTGGCAAGATTTGCACAGTGTCGGATCAGCATTAGCTTCACCCAGAGCATCTTCTGCCAACCCAAGGGGGACTTTCTGTCGCATACAATTTCGCCAGAAGGTATCAGGGCTGGCCCCAAGAAACTTGCGGCCATCACCGAGCTTTCGTTTCCAACGAGTAAGAAGGGCATGCAGTCGTTTCTTGGAGCGGTTAATTACTACAGCCGCTTCATTCAAAACTTCGCGGTCTACGCTGCGGCGCTGTACCAGCTTAAGGATGAAGACTTTGCCGTTGAAGGTGACCTTGATGTGGCACGTCGTTCCTTCGAGAAATTGAAGGCGAGTGTTTCACATTCACCCATCCTCAGGCACTTCGATCGGTCGAAAGCAGTTCACGCCGTGCTCTTTGCGAATGAATGGGCGTTGAGGACTACGCTCATGCAAGAACACGAAGGCAAGTTACACCCCGTACGGCTCCTCGGTCGTGTGCTCAAGGAAGCCGAGATGTACTACCATCCTGCTGAGAAGGAAGTTTTGGCGTTACTTCTGCTGTTGAAGATATGTTACGTCCAGCTGGCAGGAAAGACGCTACAAGTCTATACACGATTCGCGACGTTAGAGTGGGTGCACAAGTCGAAGTCTCTCTTCGGACGCGCGGTCCAGTTCGCTGTGCTGCTTTCGCAGTGGCATTTGAAGGTGCAGCGCGTGAAGGAGAAGGATGTCGCCTTCGCACAGCTCCTGCAGTCAAGCAACACGAGCTTCGTCGACTTGGAAGACTCACTCGCGCCGGTGGCACCTCCAAACAAGGGTTCCCCGACTATTCGAATGGACCCCGCGTTGCTGTACGCCAGGCTTCCCCGTAATTATAGCGGATTCGTCATGTCTTTTGACGGATCAGCGAAGACAGAGAAGTACGGTGGCTACGTGAGCTGTTCATGGGTGCTGTGGACCCTTCCTGAGTGGAAGGTAGTGATTGCTGCAAACGCTTACCTCTCGGCCACCACGGTGAATGAGGCAGAGTACACAGGAATGACAAACGGTGTCAAGGCTGCTATTGCACACGGTGCCGAGGATTTAGTCATCGTCGGTGACTCAAGGCTCGCGATTCAACAATCACTAGGGGTGATCGCATGTAGGGAGGAAACTCTGCTAGCGCTGCTGAATACTCACAAGGAACTCACGGCCAAGCTTCGATCAGTTAAATATCTTCACGTTGTACGAGAATACAACGCTGCCGCGGATTCGTTAGCCACTGAAGCGCTGGAATCAAAGGTCAGTCGGGTCATCCTAGCTGAAACTCGCAAGTCGGAATTGGTGTCGCTGAATCGCATCCAGGAAATGATCTACGAGCCGGATGAAGACTCGGTAGATGTTTCGTCACGTGGAGCAGAGCGTCAAGTACATGTACTGTCAGGCAGCAAGTCTTCAAAGTGGAAAACTTTCGAAAAATTCGTGGTTGATTACAGCTCACCAGAGCGCGATTTTGGTAATATGGCAGTGATGACTAGGCGACAGACGAAAGCCAAGAAACGCGTCAGGTTTGCAGATGAACACTCGGAGGGGGTCTCAAAAGCTCAAGAACAGCATGAAGAATGACGAGAGACGTCCAACGAAGATTCAATCGGCGAAGATTTGCCAGACCATCCTCACAAGACGGTACCAGTGGCATTTCCTGATGCGGAAGATGTTTACCCGGTAGCAATACAGCGGGAACGACGCAGACGGATAATGGTAGCACAAGACGAGGAGCAGAAGTGGTCTAACATCAAGTGCTTCAGGGCAAAGCAGAAGAGCTGAGTTACAAAGAAGCTCGAGATGCCCGGAAGTATGCTGACCGGTTCGTGTTATCAGAAGACGGCGTGCTTCACTATCTTGGATTGAATCGTCGGTACGACCACGGTTGGCAAGAAGAGACCAAGCTGCGGCTTGTAGTACCGACAACGATGATTCAAGAGGTCCTGCAGAACTGTCACGACTCGCTGGAAGGTGGACATCAAGGTGTGGTGAGAACGTTCCATCGCGTTAAGTCCGATTATTATTGGATCGGCTTGTACGCTGACGTGGAGAAGCATGTGAAAGTCATGTCCGGATTGCAGCTCGAGTAAAAGCCGTCCGCAGCTTCGTGGATACTCGCCTGGCAATGTACTAGCCGAACGACCGTTCCAGATCATCGCGATGGATTTTGTGATCCCACAACCGAAATCTCACAGGGGCAACACGGCGTTGCTCCTATTTCAGTGCTCGCTCACAGGATTCGTTATTGCCAAGGCTATGTCGGATACAACGGCACTGAGTGTTGCTCAAGTATTCATAGAATGTGTGTACCGACGGTTCGGTGGCCAATCATTGATCAGGCACGACCGCGACCCACGCTTCATGAGCGAGGTGTTCCAAGCATTTGCAGAGATGATGCAGTCAAGATCACGAGCGACTTTGATCTATCGGCCACAGGCTAATGGACAGCAGGAACGCTCGGTGAAGTCGGTGATGGGTTCCGTACGGGTGTATGCGGAAGACCCTCTACAGCAAGATTGGGACGAAATCGCGGAGAAGCTGGTATTTGCTATTAATACTTCTCAGGACACTACGAGGAAGGAAACACCGTTCTACCTCGTTCATGGTTGGGATGCGCAGTCGACGTTGCGTGCAATGTCGTCATCACTCAAACGAGGACTCGGTAAGCAGTCTGACGCACTGGCGTGGCGGCGTGAGATCAATCGACAACATGAGGTCGCCCTCACTATGGCCAAGAATTATCAGGCTGTAGAAAAAGAGCGAAGGACTAAAAAGCATAATGATGCTCTGAGTCGACTGGAAAAAGCTGCTGTACCTCAACCAAGTGGAAACGAACACTCGGCGGAACCCCTAGAAGCTTCAGAAGAGATGGAAGATCCTGCAAGAGCCCCACCGAGATCTCTTTTTGAGATTGGGAGCCGGGCGTGGTTGTACATGGAACGCGTCAAACCGGGCTTGACGAAGAAATTAGCTCACCGATGGCATGGACCTTTTCGGATCAAGCGCAAGGTGGAAGCGTTTGCGTACGAGCTGGAATTGCCTGACCGAAGTGGGTATCGCTTCTACCCAGTAGTGCATGTGGCGAGACTCAAGGCTGTCAACGAGTTCAACAGTCGACCGAACACTCGGTTGGTACTAGACGCGACCAATGAAGCAAGACTCGACTTCGATGAGGAACTGTTGCCTGAGGACAGCTGGGAACCAGACCAAGTTGCCGGTGAATATGAAGTCGAGGCCATCCTCGACGACAGAACACCACTGACGACGAGCACGGAGCGTGCTGTACGCGAGCTCAAAGTCAAGTGGGTGGGCTATGAAGATCCAACTTGGAAACCAGCATCCAACTTGTCATGTGGAGGTCTGCTGTACGACTATTTGCGAGCCAAGAAGAGCGAGAATCGGCTGCAGATGGCGCAAGTTGCGGACGAAGGCTAGCGTGACTGGATCACGTGTGAACTGTCCACAGGGCGATGCAGCCTGTGGTAACAGACGAAAAACGTTACTGCAACAACAAATTGTATATGCATTTGAAGAACAACATGAACGTGATTACGCTGTGGAAGTGGATTAAGAATAAGAAAACATGAATGCCGACCGGGGAGCGACCACTGAAAACAAAACCTCGCGGGACCCCTCAACAGTTAGCTGAGATGTTGGAGAACGTCGTGGAACATGCAGCGAGGATTCAAAGTGACTTTAACTGCCTGGCGGCGGTAGCCAAGAGTGCCAACAAAGTTGAGTCCCCACTCTCCTTCTCCTCTTCATCGGGAACCTGAACCTCGGCAGCTGGAGCCGCAATCGGAGCCAGCGAATCCTCGGCACCAGCTTCAACAGGAGCAGCAGACAGAGCGGGACGTGGCGTAACAGGTGGCGAGTCAAACAAGTCGCGCCAGGTCGGAATAACTTCAGTAGAATCCAGAGACGGGTCAACGAGCACGCTTCGGTACACATCCACGAAACACGTACCACGAGGATTGAAGAGCTCCGGATTACACTGGACGGAAAGTACGTGGTGTTGTATGGGTGCTTATGCGGCGCATTCATTCATCCAGTACGCCAGGGCTGACGAGCATCGAGAGCCGGAACTTCGGAAAGCCAGTCGGGAGTCCGAGGTGCAAACGGCAAGTTCTCGATCGGGTACCATGGCTTTGACGGCTCCAAAAGCAACTCAGGACGAATGAACGGCGCGCCGGAGGTACCAGAGGAAACCGAGTCACGACTCCACGCCATGTACTGTTCACGGTAGTTGTTACGAAGACGATCGGCACGACGGTCGCGCTCACTGAAGAGCTTCTTCAACAGAGCTCTCAGTGCCTTCAAGCGCTCCTTGTCGTGGCCAACCTTTTTAGCTTCTTCAACGAGACCTCGTTCAATACCAGCCAACGGAAGCCAGTGGAGACGCTCCCACAACGCGAACGCGAGGTCACCTTGCTTACCGCCGTCACCCCGAAGGTTCGCCCAGATCATCTTGAGACGAGTCTCAATCGGAGCACGCTTTGAGATGGGAACGCTTGGATCGAGGTCGACGGTGTCGAAGAGACACACTTGAAGAGGGTAAAGCTTCCGAAGTTGCTGGTACGGATGATCAGAATGCGAATAGTCAAAGTACGCTTGGAGACCCTCCAACGTCGTACGGACGGTCACCTCACCAGTTGGTTCGGGGAGGGTCATGCTTAAGAGTCGCTCGAAACACTTCTTGGCACCTGCGTCAGCAAACGCCATGTCCAAGTACGGAAGAACTCACGGTGGCAAGGTGGACGAAGCCGGCACCGTAGGGCGAGCACCAGGCAACACGCGGTGAGGCAACGGATCAACCGACGGTGCACCACCACGACGCGGCACCGAAGTATAGGTGGCCGTGATCTTGCGCCCAGGTCCAGCATCGAGAGTCCAAGAAGACGGACGAGGAGACACCGGAACAGGAGGTAAAGATGGTGGTGCTTGGTGACTTGCCGGTGACGAAGGAGGCGGACCGCCGACTAGGATTGGAGAAGTAATCATCGGCGAAGGATTTGGTCGAGGTGGAGTCGGAGGCCGAGCTGGGTCAAGATTGCTCCAGTTGCCGTCGGAATCTTCGACATCTTCGTCATCGAGTGTACTTGAATGATCGGTAGGTGGCGGAACATCACTGCCACCACTTGGGGCATCAGGAGAATCATCCACCGAAGGTTCATTGTCATCCACGTCATCTCCACGATCGTCATCAGCATTTCCATCGTCATCAATCTCCATCGAAAAGTCGGGCGAAGACACGCTAGGTACGACAGGTGTCGGAACAATCGGAGCCGGCTTTGAAGACACGGAGTCTGGTGGGGCAGCTTCAACAGGGGCAGGCCCTGCTGTAGAAACCACTTCCGAGACTTCAACTGGCTTGGACGTCGCAACAGACACCGAAGCAGACTTGCCGTGGGGGACAGTGTGGTCCGACTCTTCACCTTCATCACTTGAGCCGAACATAAGTCGCATTTGCTCGGCCTCACGCAGAGCTTCTTCAGCGGCACGTATGTCGGCTGGTGGAGAAGGAGAGATCGTTGAAGCTGGTGGCTTGGCCACATCGGGAGGACCCTGAGGCGGGGGCGAAGGCGCGTCAGAAGGATCAGGAACATCGATGTGATATCCAGGGTCCACATCTTTACCCGAAGGCTCTGTGGCAGTTTCTTGAACCGAAGGGACGCGGCTTGGACCAGCATTCCCCATGTCCACGTCACTCTGGTCGCCGCTGAGGTCGACCACGGCAGGAGTTGAGGAAGACGCTGGTGTAGGAGGTGGCGACCATGAGCTTGGAGAAGACGGTACAGACTTGGACCGATTCTTCATATGACGTCGGGGCGACTTGGCGGGAGAGCGAGGACGAGTCTTCTTGCGCTTCTTCTGGGCCGCTTGCTTCCACGCCTTCGGACCGAATAGCGACCTACGAGCCGACTTGGGAGTTGATGTGTTGGCGGGTGGCGCATCACCGAGACCAGCAGCTGCCATCGAAGTACTGGCCTTGTCCGTCGGGATGGGGGCCTTGTCTTCGTCAGAGTCGTCCGGTACAGACTTGGACCGAGTCTTCATATGACGTCGGGGCGACTTGGCGGGAGAGCGAGGACGAGTCTTCTTGCGCTTCTTCTGGGCCGCTTGCTTCCACGCCTTCGGACCGAATAGCGACCTACAAGCCGACTTGGGAGTTGAAGTGTTGGCAGGTGGTGCATCACCGAGACCAGCAGCTGCCATCGAAGTACTGGCCTTGTCCGTCGGGATGGGGGCCTTGTCTTCGTCAGAGTCGTCCGGTACAGACTTGGACCGAGTCTTCATATGACGTCGGGGCGACTTGGCGGGAGAACGAGGACGAGTCTTCTTGCGCTTCTTCTGGGCCGCTTGCTTCCACGCCTTCGGACCGAATAGCGACCTACGAGCCGACTTGGGAGTTGAAGTGTCGGCAGGTGGCGCATCACCGAGACCAGCAGCTGCCATCGAAGTACTGGCCTCGTCCGTCGGGATGGGGCCCTTGCCTTCGTCAGAGTCGTCCGGTTCGTCGTCTGAATTCTCGCCACCTGGTCGAAGGCGCTTGTGGGACTTCCCATGAGCCACTTGGTGAGCGGCCTTGACCAAAGCTGCAGGGAGAGCTTGAGGATCGTCCGAAGACGCAGCAGCAGACTGTATGCGCTGCAAAGCGACCAACGTCTCTTGATCCAAGTCCAGGGCGTCCAGGTCCAGCTCACCCGCAGTCAGACCTATCACGAAGGATTGTGAACGGACGTTAGTTGCTGAACACACGGTGGAAAGAACAACATTAGGAACGTACCATCAACAGCCAGACGCAGTACCTCGGGATCCATCCCGGCCAGACGCACGTGTGCACGGAGGGTGCGATTCACTTGGAGGAGACGAGTGTTACGGTCTTGCTGGTTCTCGAGGTCCTTGAGCGTGTCGTTGTCAACATACTTGCCCTGGGCAAGCTTGACCAGAAGGAGATGAACCTTCCGAGTCTGCTCGGTATTCGCTCCAATTGAAGACTTGTACAACTCGCGTTCACGAGCCAGCTTCTTGTTCAACGTGGTGATAAAACGCCCCGAGCTTGGACCCTGCAGTGCAGACGATTCAAGTCTTCTGCGTGTCGCTCCATGGTGGCTTGAACACCGGGAGCATGGCGTCGTTCTTGGTGTTCGACTCGCGGAGAATCTTGACGTTCTGGTGAAGGGCTTCGATCTCAGCGTTGGCAGCCTTGAGGAATGCCTCCGCGTTCTCAGGAGCCATGATTTCGGGTGCCACCGAACGTACGGCAGCAGCAGCCTCGGACTGAACAAACCGCAACTGACGCTCCAAGTTGGCAACTCGTTCGGGTAATGCCGACAGCGCGTCAGGAAGAGGTTGTACCGCAGCGAGGACATCATCGAAACCAACAGCAGTCTCGAGGCGACGTTGAGCGTGGACATCGCCGTGGAGAGGAGGCACAACGCTGATCTGCACTTGGTGACGAGCCATTGCAGTCAAATACGGGATTATCGAAGTCATCATGTGATCGACCGATGCCTCCGTACTTTCAGCCAGCATGGCGCGCAGCGAATCCTCAGTGAGTGGTGGTGGACCACCAGCAGGCGCAGGAGGAGCAGCAGGAGCCATCTCCGCGGATTCAGCGGCGACAGGGACTGCCGCAAGAGCTACCGCAGGGGGTGAAGAGTCCGGGGCAGGAAGCGCCGGAGGACCGGCTGATGACGCTGCTGTCGGGGGAAGTGTAGCAGACTGACGGGCGCTCGAACCCTCGGTCTTGCCCTCCTAAGAAACAAGACGAGTAATGCATGGTGATGAGCAAGGCGCCGATGATTCAAGAGAAGGATGAGCTGGCGTACCTCCAGCTGTTCACGTTCGCGACGTCGGCGAGGATTGAGACGCTGAAACACGTCGGACACGGCTCGATTCAAATGCTTGGACATATGGTGACAGGATGGTGAATTAGAGAATGAAGAAATGTCACAACGGGCACCAGTACCGTGGCTTCCATTGCGACAGGGGCAGTTGTGGTGTAGTGATTTCTCCGTAGTTGCGGATTATCACCCGTCGACAAAGACGTGACACCACCACGATGTTCAAGCGACGAACCCTCGGTCATGTGATGTACGGAGACGCCAAGGTGCAAGGGACTCGACGGCGTCACTTCCGAACCCAACGGATATTGGATACGGTCCATATGTCACTGAATCCAAGCTGTCCTTATTATTAATAATGGACTGGCCGGATTCGCATTCAGCGGACCATCTACGGTACGAACCCTCGGTGGCGGTTGGGATGAGTTCGCGGAATACTCAACGACCCTTGGAAGACACGTTCATCGTCTGGGACAGGGCGCGGACCGTTAAAGATACTCATGCGACGGTGCAGACGACGCTTGGCGTGCAAGAAGATCCATAACGGATCATTGTTCACTTGATATTTGTATACTTGATTAGGACTTCTTATTAGGAATAGACCCGAAAGGGTAAACATAAATACAGAACAGAATTTCCACTCAAGCACACAGAGCGACGTCCGGCTTCAAGGTAAGCGTCTGGTCAAGCTTGATTGAGTGTGTTATGCCTGTCGGTGAACTCGAAGCTCTGTAGCGAGGGTTCATCCGGCAAGGCCAAGAGACTTTGTGTATTGGCCGATTACTATCGGGAGGTTTTTACGTGACGGCTTATTGTTGCCTATTTGCACGACTGGTAGTGCTTGAATTGCCTCCCTCTTATTCTTCCAATCGAGTGTTGAACACTCGGTGACCTCGTAAAAGGCTTACCCGTGCCTGGTATCCTTCCGCTGTTGGAACCACGAGGATTCATAACACATACTAGCTTTGCTCGTGCTAGTAGCGTGTTCTTATTTTTACTGGTTGGCCTATATAAGTAGTTTACAAGGTCCAGTTTGTCCCGGTGCAAGGGCAGAGCTGGGGTCTTCAGGTCCGCCCGAACGATCGTTTACTATCCTAGTAGACGTATTGTTGTGGGAACGTCCTAACTACATTTGTAGCTAGAGTTCACGTGGGGATTCCAACACCAGAAAATTATCAGATCGTAGTGATGTTTAAACGTGAATTTAATAGTAGTTCATGTACAGTGAAAGGTAGTCTCGGCATCCGCCGCTTCACGTGACAACAGTCACACAAACTTTGACGCGTCATTCTTAATGACTAACACATACGTTTCGCTGTTCGTGCTGTTTCCCATGTACAGGTAATCCCAGTGGATCAATTCGTTGGGACACTCTTCGTGCGTCGCTTCTCCCAGAAAACGAGGTTGGGGTGGTTCACCGAGTGTGCTTGCGCAGTGTAGACATCGACGAACAAAACACTCAATGTATTGCTCGATGATCTTCCAGACAAACTCAGTGGCCACCCTTTCCACTGTAGTTGCAACGCCACGGTGACTGGCAACTCCAAAATGGCCCACTACACAAATTCCTACTCGGAGTTCCACCGCTTCGTCTGGGACCCAAACGCTGCCTTTATCATCTGTCCACAATGCGTTTGTCTCTGAGCGAACCAAGTCGCGTGGCCGTGGTGCTGCATCTTGTGCAGTAGCAATGCCCACCTGCGTCGGCCAGACAAAAGCGTCATCAAGTTGTGGAGAAAGCGGCAAGTCAACTTGTCGAATTGCACACACTGTCTTGAAAGATGAGCCCCATCTAGAGAGCAGATCGGCCCAGACATTCTCCTCTCCAGGAATATCGTGGATGTCATACTTGTACGCGATCAATATCATCGACCATCGGTGCAGCTTATCTGATGTGTATCGTGCAACCAAATTAGAAACACTATGGGGATCAAATATGTACTGCAGATTCTTGTGGTCTGTGAACAAAGCGAATCCATCCGGGCGATGCAGTACATAATCCGCACGACGGTAAGTCTCAATAATACCATAAGCTTCTTTCTCCACATTGGTCCACCGCTTCGCCGAGCCTGATAAAATTCCACTCAACATCAGTATTGGCTCATACTCTTGTTCACTAAGTGGTCTGCTAGCCATCTTGGGAGATATCTGGGTGATTGCGGCACCACAATGGTCATCGCTCGCGTCGGAATACACTGAAAGACGTCGTTCGGGGTTCGGGTGTGCTGGCTGAAGCGATTTTTTTATTGCCTCTTTGCACCGCTCAAGACACTCGGCTTCTGCACTTCCTCACCCAGCCTCACTGAGCAGAATCTTCGTTACTTGGTTCTTCTTACCCCCCCCCCCCTATGCCTGACCGTAAACCTTCTCCATCAACGGTGACAGAGTAGCCACCAATTGTTGTACGCTGGAATCGCAGTGCGCATCCAATTAAGCGCACAGATGAAATGCTGTAATACCTGACCAGTCCTCGGCGGTGAAAGGTTCGCAAGCGCAGCAAGTCGTGCGGGGTCATGCCGTACACCGTCACAGGACACAATACGTTCACACCAATGTGCTTCGCGTTGGTAGAACGAACATTTATTGGGTTGAGCTTTAACCCTTTTCCGTGCAAATAGTCAACACCTTCTTAAGCAAGACAAGCAGTCTCTCATCGCTCTCTCATAACCCAAAAGATCATCAATCCAAATAAGCAAACCATTGTTAAAGACTGCGGAAAACATCTCTTGAACTGTTGATTGCACATACACCACGCTATTCGTGCCACCCATAAGTACCCGAGTCGGTGTTATGATCCCTTCCTCTGTGAGAATGGAGTAAATCTCCTAACACCACACTGTCATGGCAAACTGCCAAAATCCCTTAAACATCTTGTGAGAAGTATGTCAAAACCTACTTCTAGTACAGGCATTGTCCACACTATTGGCCCCACACACTCATTGGGTCCTCTAACGTCGATTGCCATACGATGACTTCCAGCTTCAGGCTTATTTACAACGTGTGGGGGCGAGCACCAGCGACTGCGTGGGTTTCTGTAGCATAACCCCGCAGCAATTAAGGCGTCAATGTGCTTTTGAGAAATTCACGGTGCGTCTGAGAGTACCTTCTCGCTCGCCACCGCGCTGGCACGGCGCCGGGCTTGAGCGTTACCTTCATTGGCGGCATACCCACAGGTTTATCTCTTCCAATGATCAGGCGGAAGACGTCAATAAGATCCATCAGTATAGCCCTCAGTTCCTTAACGAATTCAGGTGACGCTCCAAAACGCCGAGCTTCCTCGACTTTTTCCAGTAAAATGTTTCGAATAAATTTGCGCTCTGGTTCAATAACATCCGTACAAGTAGGAAAACAGATTTGGTCTTCAGCTTCTGCTCAATTTTATTCTTCCTCTGCAGGTTCGACATGGTTCATCTGCCCTGAGTAAGCTAAGACACCCACCATTCCACTAGCGGTTTCTTCATTCACATCACTCATATCCCAAACCGACTGTAGCTGCTGCGCATCAGCAATTAAATTGTCGGAACTATACTCAATCGCACCATAATCAACCGAGATAACAGTAAATCTTCTACGCCCGGCGGTAGTGGTTGATCGGTCACCCAACAGATAACATTCGCCACGATGAGAGGTCCACCAGGAGTTGAAAACGAAGATCCAATTTTACTTTACTGTATACTGGCACCGGTTTGTCCCCAATACCCGTCACTGCTGTTTTTCCAGGCAAGTCTTGCTGAGAAATCCAATTCCCACTCGCCGATAACTGCTTCCATAGCTTAGTTGTTACCACAGAAACCTCGGCGGTACTGTCGGGTGTAGTCTCGGTCTCCACAGTACTCATAACTACACATGGTACAGCTGGTGATGCGGTAGTACTAACTCTATCTCCTGGAATCGCCGCCAGTACAGGTTTCACGACCCTCTTGCCTGTAGCCTTTTCGTATAGCTCTTTGGTCTCGGCTGGACCCGACATATTGGGACACTGGAACACACCATGAGCTAAGTCGACACATTTAAAACAATTATTGTCCGGTTTCCCACTAGTACCCCATAGCTCCTGCTTCCTTTTCTGCTGGTCCGAACGTCTCATGATTTGCATACGAGAGTTTGAACGAGGTTGACCCGCGCTATTCTGGCATCCTCGATTTTCTGTGATTTGTCGGAAGGTTTCTGCTCTTTGTCTGATTTTTCTGAACTTCTCTCTTACGAAACGCTCCCTCAAACCACATAAAACTCTCTAACGCTATACGAACCCATTAAAAAAAAACAATGGATATTTGATTTGGCCGTCTTGTGGCTTTGACGTCCGAGCTAGTCCTTAGAGGACGTCTTGAACGCAGGAGGCTTCAGTGCTTCAACTAAATATTCTCTTACCTTCTTCGGCTCAGCTTGTACCATGTCATCGATATTCAGCTTGTCCACAATCTCGTAGAAGTCCGCCATAAGACACGATAGTCTTGACTCATCGTCTTGTAGTTTCGTGTCCATGCACATCTTTATCACCTCCCGATCCAACGTTTGGTAGGCTGTGTTGTCTGGAATCCTGGCTGACAAGAAAACATCTCGCCACTCCGACTCTGTCACATCCTTTGGAGACGCTCCATGGCAACTAAAGCGCTGTCGTCAGCGTCAAAAAATGAACAACATCTTAAATTGATAAATTCGTATAATCCTGCCTTGTTCAATACACGCACTTAATGGCATCACAAAAACCTTTGCTTGTGTACCTTGATTTAATGTCTGAACACGTCTGGAGTAGGCTGCGTAACTATCCATGAAGTCACGTTTCTCGAGATGCCTCGGTAAATAGGAGGAACAGGCAGATTTGTTCCTACCGACACGGTCACAGAAGGTGCTTCAACGATAGGCTCAGCTCCCTGAGCAAAAGCCCCCCAACGTGCCTGCAAATGTGGTTGCACGGCTTCAACCAGGCTCTCGAGGCGCTGGCCTTGCAATCCAACCGCTTCTCCAGCAGCACGGAGCAAACGGTATTGCTCGTCCAGGTACTGCCGGTGCTCGTCCATCTGACGCTTCATCTCCTTTTGCTGCTCTAACAATTCCGACTGCCGGTCGTGTCGGGCCTGGAGATACTCTGATGTCTGCGCTGCAAGTCGTTCCTGCTGGCGCTGGACTTGGCCTAGCTGCTCGGCGGTCTGTTGTTGCACCGCTGCCGAATGATGTGCCAGAGCTTCAACCTGGCGGCTTGGCCTTGCCACTTTGTATCACCGCTGTCCTTGTAGTGGTCTCCTCCATCCGTACGTCGTGGTCCGCATAAGGAGGTACACTGCCACGGACATTCCGCCAGCCGTATGTAGCACCATTGTCTCGTCGGCGTCTTCCATGCTGAGGTTGACCCACAGCTAAAGAGTTCTTTGATCGGTGTCGCCGTCAAACTAAATGCAGCAGTGAGTTCATTTCTCTGTTGTTAGCTAGAACTAAAAAAATATGCAAAGTGCGGGATCGGTGGCTGGTTTCATAACCTCTGTAACGGGGTACGTAGCCCTAAGTGTACCCTGGTTACATGAAGTGTGACACGTCATACTTCGGGATATTTGGCACAAAGTACCAAGGTCGTCCAAAGCCAACCATTGGTTGATAACATTGCATTTCTATAGGTGACTTATAGTTTGTAATAAACCCAAGCTTTATCTACCTATAAATATACTCAGTTTACATTCTACCTTAATTAGGTCACTTCGCTCTCCTTAGAATAAAGAGGGGACCTGTGAACTGCCGTTCACTGAGAGTTTGTATACTCTCGGAAGATAACTTCCTCTAGTGCAAGGTGCTGTGTGACCCCGTCACACTTGGTAGCACTAGTTGGCAATCCACGCCACCGCGGGTAGACTACCTGAACCTCTCCGAAGTTCGTTGCCATGGATAGGAACGACTTCTCCCATATGAACGACTCTCAGTTCGAGTCGGTTCGGAAGATAGCAGGCATCTTCGGGATGGAGGCCCTGCAGAGCCTGGTGGTGTCAACACCGGCCGAGCAGCTCGAGCGCGTCAATGCGTTCGACGCGTACGAGCAGGGCCTCATCGCGCATGTGCGGGAGAACCTGCAGGCTCCGGCGGCGGAAGCAAATCCGCCTCACCCGAAGCCAATACGGCTGAAGGTTAAGCCGTACGAAGGGAAGGAAGGCGAGAACCTTCACTTCTGGGTCCGAGAAGTAGAGCTCGCGATGGACGCGGCTCTGATCTCGACCGAGCAACTTCGTGTTGCTTTTGCACTCTCCAACCTTAGCGGTCGTGCTAAGAGTTGGGTGTACACACGGGAAGCAACGTCCCCTGGGTGTTTCACATCCTGGGCTCAGCTGTGTGAACAGCTCCGAGCCGCGTTCCTCCCGGCGAACTACGAGTACCGCCAGCGCTCGCGCTTCCTCTCGTCTAAACAAGGGAGGCGTGAACTGCACAAGTACGTGCAAGAGATACGGGAACTCACGGCATCCCTAGTGGGAAACCCACTCAGCGAACACATCAAGATGACTGTGTTCAGGGACGGCCTTCGAGTGGGCCCTGCACGCACTCAGCTGTTCCGGGTGCAGTCAAACACTCTTGAAGAGGCGATTCAAGTGGCTCTTCAAGAAGCGTACATCCATCGCCAGGCGCGTACGCTGGCCTCAGCGTGGCCTGGGAGTTCCTTGTCGGCTCCCGGTCGAACAAGCCCCAACGGACCAGTTCCCATGGAACTCGGGTCCGCCGAACAGCGTGACATCCGCTGCTTCGGCTCCGGGAAGATGGGCCACTTCAAGCGCGACTGTCCCGCGGAAAGACTCCGCAGACGGTCCTTCCCCAAGCCCGTCCCCAAGGGTCGCTGGCAGAAGCCAGGATCCCGGGGACAGGGGAACGCCGGGAACCAGTAGGGGCGGGGCGCCCTACTGGGGAAGAACTAAGTCTTCGTGATGGGTGCGCAGGTGGCGCGTACCACGGGGACTTAGCCCCTGAGAGTCTTCGCACTCTCGAATCGGCGAATAGCAGCGGCGGGTTGCTCGTAGTACACGGTCGGGTACGGGGATACGATAATCCCTTTAGAATCTTGATCGATTCTGGGGCGTCGAAGAATTTCGCACGCCGCTAGACGGTTGCTCGTAACAGCAACAAGTTGTCCGATTCTTTGAGAGAAAGCAAGGACAACGGGACGGTGTCAGTACGCCTGGCCGACGGGAAGGTCGTCACTGTCCCCAACGTCCAAGTGGATCTGGCCGTCAAGTTTGGGGCTCTTTGCACGTGAAAACGTCCATCTTTATCCATAAAACATTCACCTTTTCTCCTAATCCACACCCTTCCTGTGGATTCTCCTTCTCTTTTTCTCTGATATGACCAGCTCACATAAGTGATCCCCCTCCTCCTGACCCACACCCTTCCTGTGGGTCCTTCTTCATTCTCCCATCGATAAGTCCAACTCACACCCATGGATCCTCCCCTTTACACTTCTTCATGAAACTGCATCACACCGAATCGGTTCCGATTTGTACGATCCCGCAAGAAATCATGTATTAATGCTCCACAGATCAGACTCGCCTCGTCTACCCAACTGGGCTCGTCATATCCACGACAATACACAAGAAATTAGCGGTAAAGTCGTCCATATCTGGTTCGCTTCCCTGACCTCATGTCGGTGATCTTCTCGACTTCGAACTCGTCGGCCTCGAGGTCCACATTCCAACTATCGTCCGGTAGGAGGACTTCGTCGAAGTCTACCCGGTCGGATCCATCCACCGAAAGACGGGTTTGCGGCCGATCTGGATATTCTTTGACCAACTTCAGCTTGGATACGTGTACTACAGGGAACAAGCGATATTCGGTACCTGCCGTTTCCAGCTTTACCGCATGTTCTCCTATCTTTTCGCTCACCCGGAACGGTCCATGCCATAGATGGGCCAATTTGCGGGCGTATCCTTCTTTCACTCGGTCTAGGTACAGCCACACCTGCGATCCAACTTGGATTTGATGTGGACGGGCTTCTTCGTTGTGTCGATCCGCTCGATCCTGTATCGCACTCCGCAGCCGTTCGTTCACTTGGGATCTGGCTTGCCGGTAGTATTTCTGGACTTGGTATCGCCATCGCCTTGGATCTCGATCTCTCTTCTTGGTGCTACATACTGGAATGGCCGCTTCTAGGGTGGATTTGGGATCCCACCCATGCACCAAGTAAAATGGGGTATCACCCCGGATCCTGTCTTGGGCGGTGTTCATCGCGAAGGGGAGTCGTTCTGCGTACTCATCCCAATCCCTCTGATCCAAATCCTGGACATACAGCTTGAGTGCCCTCGTGATCGTCTGCACCATGCGCTCGGCCGACCCGTTAGCTTGGGGACGATATGCCATGGTTGCCCGCTGTCTCTGCCCCAGGATCCGGTTGAAAGCTCGAAAGAAATCAGACATAAAGCCTGGCTCCCGATCATGTCTAATCGTCTCACTAGCCCCAAATCTTCGGAAAACGCACTCCTCGTACGATTCGGCAATGGTTTGCGCAGTTCTAGACGCACTAGCTTTGGCTATCACGTATCCGGTAAACAGATCCACCCAAATCAACAATTCTGTGTTTCCTTTGAACGACTTGGGCAACGAGGGGATATGATCCATGGCTATGATTTGGAAAGGGTAAGTCGCCTGAACGCTCCATGGAGACTCTCCTTCGATTGTGGGTCTGCCTTTGCCTGTCTCACAATCCACGCATTCACCAACGTATCGTTGTACACTCTTGAATAGTCTTCTTCAGTGGAAACATTCTCGGATTCGTTGGTAGGTCCGACCAATACCCTGATGTCCATCTTCTAAGCTAGCGTGATAGCGATGTAGGACATCCTGTTGCAAGGTTTCCGGCATCACCAATCTCATCAATCCGTCTCGATCCCCGCTGACTCGTTTCGTAGGGGGCCAATTGAAGAGCAAATCATTCCGATCCACTGCATAATCCGTAGCGATAATACTGTAGGATTTGGCGTCCTCCCGACTCAGGACTCGTACATCCCCCATCAGATACTTCTTTAGCTTCAGAATCCACACTTCTTCGTTCTGTGCTTTGAGAATTCGCTCAATACGGACTTCCTTCACAAACGCTTCATCTAGAATCTGGGGGCTGGATCCAATCCTTCCTCTGGATCTAGTGACAGCCGTTAACTGGACCGTCCTCTTCACGGATCTAACCACGACCACTTCGTCTAGTCGGTTTAATGTGACGAGATCCTGACGCTCGGCCTCTCTCTCCACCTCGACATCACATTGATTCCGTAAAGCGGCACTTGCCAAGCTGTCCGCAACTGGTATTCCAATCTCGCTTGACATGTGCCAGCTCGTGATTCATCCAACCACGCAGGTGGACCACCACCTTCTGCCGTAACAGCGTTAGTGCCGGGGCCTTGCAGTCAATTTCACCTCGCACCTGTCTGATCACCAAATTTAAATCGTCACATATCACCAGTCTTTTCGGATCCTCTTCCTTTAGTAGATCCAAACCCAGCAGGCGTCCGTTGTACTCCGCTTCATTGACGGTGAGGCCTTTCGCGTATCCTAGTCAGTGCTTCGTCCATCTTGGCTCTGGGCGTGATGCTCTCGGCCAAAACGCCCAGGATCTCGTCTTCTCCTTTCGAACATTTTACGATTTCCAGTGTCCAAGGTGAGAGTAAAGCTGCTCATTGTCCCAACCGTCCTTGTAGACCGGCCGACTTGAACAGCCAGGCGAGCATGGAGTGTCGAGTCAAGATCCGGATAGATCTTCCCACCAGCAGGTTGTAAATTGAGATCCAACACCCGCAGGAGCGCGAGTATCTCCTTCTCCACCGCTCCGTAATTCAGCTCATTCGGCTTTAGCGTTCGGCTGACGAAGGTGACTGGATGGCAGATCTCCTCGTGTTCTTATACCAAAGCTGCTGAGACCGCCCAATCACTAGCATAGCCTATCACCGTAGGTTGAAGTTTCGGATCCAAATGGCGGAGGATGGGCGTCGTCGCGATCCTGTTCCTCAGTTCCACGAGCGCGTGCTAAGCTCATACCCACCGAGGCTCCACCTTTTCCGAGCTCTCCTCCGTCAACTCTGTCCAGATTAGATCCTCTCCCCGTTGGGCTCGGGATGGATCCAGTTCTTGCTTCAGGTCGTCTTCCGGCGCCGTACTATGTGGATCCCCTCGTGAATCTGGGATATCTAGGGCCAGAGCTTGTTGGATCTTGATCCGGACAGCCGAAGTGACCATCGCAGCAAAATCCACCTCCCTCAAATTATAGAGGACTGCAGCGAAAAGTGCGTAATCCTCGATGAACCGACGGTAGTAGTTCAAACTGCCCAAGAAGGATTGCATCGCTCGTAACGACTGTGGGAAGGACAAATCGGCTAATGAAGACAGGTCCTTAGGATTCGCCTCCAATCCCTTCTTGGAAACTCGATGGCCTAAGTAATCCACCTTGCGCATCCCCCAATAGCTCTTTACCACACTGATAGAGGGATTCCACTTAGTACGCGCCTCCTGTAGGGATGTCACTCTCTCGCACAGCTGATCCCACGATTCCGCCGGGATTAGAATGTCGTCGATATAGGATCTGCGCTCTAACACGGATGGGGATCTCAGATCACCTGGCTCTCCTGCTTCGAATAAATCCACTTCCGCATGACCTTCCCCGGATCCATCCCCTTCGGGTTCCGGTATTCGGGTGAATCCATAGAGGGCGTTATCGATCAGGCGTTGGTAGATCTGGGGCGCATTCTTCAATCCAAACGGCATCCGGTTCCACTCGAACAGTCCAAACGGTGCGATGAATGCGGATATTGCGCGAGCTCGATCGGTCATAGTCACCACCCAGAAACCACTGGCCATGCCAAGAGAACAGTACCAGAGTACTTAATCCAAATCTTCTAATAGCTCATTGATTAGAGGCGTCGGATACACCATCAGTCTGGTCAGACCGTTAACCATCCGGTAATCAATACACAGACGTATATCCACTCCGTTCTTCTTAACGATGATTGTCACAGGAGATGCCCACGGGGAGGTTGAGAAACCGATGATTTTGGCTTGCAGCAGACCCTTGATCAGATCCGAGAGCTTTTCTCGGAACTGAGGCGCCACCTTCCGCACCCTTTGAGCGATTGGCTTCGCATCACTGACATCGATGTTTTGACTTCGCATGCAGCGGGTGGTAATGCGCTACCTTTGTCAATTAGCAAATGTCGGCTTTCCCAGATCTTCTGACGTGGTTCGTTCGCCCCCGATCCACTTGGATATCATCAATCATGACCTCCTCTGTGGTCAGTGGTACCTCCGGGATCACCGCCATACCTTCTCCGAGATCCTCGGCGTGTAGATCCCCGCCTTCATGGTAGCAGACCTGCTCATTTTCAGTCTTTGTCGGATCCACCATTGGATCCAGGCACCGCGACTCTCCTTCTCCCGTCATTCCTTCTGTCTTCGTGAGGTCGGGTATCCTGGTACCGGGTGAGTTACCAGTTGGATCGACTTGATCCTCTGGTGAGTTTACATACGGCGGTTCCTGTTTAGGATCGACTTGATCCTCTGGTGAGTTTACACACGGCGGTTCCTGTTTAGGTAGTGTTGCCACTCTCGACAAGGATCCAGGCACTTCGTCCAATGGCAAGCTTGGATCCACTTGTGGGTCAGCAGGATACGGCGACCCGGCTTCAGTTCTCTGCGATCCCCCATCCACCGACCCTGGGTTAACTAGTGACCGGCTCTGGCTATCATCCCCGGTCTTGGACCCAATCTCTACTACTTGGATCCCAATCCGACGATCCCTCTGTAGGATCTTTCGCGGAGTTGGGTATGAAGGCCGATCCACCAAGAAGCCAATTGGCTCCGCCGGGAGCTCCACCTCCTTGAGGGATTCCGTCTCGGCAGTCGCTTGATATGCCAGATTCTGCCATTCTCTATAGCGACGGGATCCCACTGACACATATCCAGGTCGCCTAGGGATAGCATCCTTCGCCAACCATCGCCCAATCTCCTCAAAGTGGTCCAGTAATAGTCTCTTGTCGCTGACATTCGTGACCTGAAGGTATTGCGATCGACCTGGTCCTTGGATTACCGTAGGCACCCACTTCTCACCCCGAGTGACCCACCGTTTCTCATGTTCCACCCAATTCAACCGATCTGGCAGTTCTAAGATCTCTCCGGGCTCGATCCAGGTGGTCTTATCCGCCCTTATGATCCTCATCTTCGCCTCGTACAACGGTCGTCGTCCACTGCGTTGGATCCGCATCTCATCCGGGAAACACAGTGTCCCATCTGCCAGATCCAACCTTACCCCGGCTGGTACCATGAAATCCATCCCAAGGATGGCATCTTGACCAGCGAGGTCTCCGACCCAAATATCGATCCAATATACCAAACAACCTGCCAGCGTGATCTTGATCCGCGTTCTCCCATTCGTACGGTACACGCCTTACCAATCCCAACACAATCTTGGATCCGACTCCCATCCACTTGGCACCCAGCCTTACGAGCAAAGGCGGTATCTAGTATAGACACCTCGGCACAACTATCTAGGAGTAGGATTGCTTTTTCATTGTTGATCTTGCCCCCCTACTTTGGCTTGTCTGAACCATTTTCCTGGGGCATGGTACCTCCAGTACCCACGGGACTCCCCTGTCAGCAGATCCATGGATCCAACATCTTCAGATCCACGGGATCCAGTGACCTGACAACCCTTTGGGTGGATCTGCAATGACCTTACCCTTGGTAGGATCAAACCATTGGCCATGTTGGCGCTTTTCCCAATAACCGCACGCTTCTCCCTTTTGTAGATCCAGGGTTGAAGAGACTTCGGATCTGGCAAACTCATCCACTTGGCGCAAACTAGAAATCTTGGCAACTGACACTTCATGTAGATCACGTGTATTATCGACTGAATCTAGGGACCTGCTACCTGGATCTAGCGATATCTTGTTCACAAATGCATAAAGGCATACCTAGAACGCTCGGCTCGTACCGGATTCAAACCCGGCGAGCGTCCTAGTTTAACATCTTCTCTGCCACTTCTGGCAACATCCTACTGTGCTTGGCTGGATCAAACCATTGGCGTATCTGGCTGTAGAGCTCTTCCATCGGGCACTTGCCGGCGCCGTGGATCTCGCCACAACCGCGACAGACGTAGAAACAGTGATCCCTGGGATGACCCTTCCTGCCACACTTCTCACAAACCAGATGTTTCCAGCATCCAGCTTCTGTGTGCTTCCGGGATCCGCACTGCGAACACCTGATTTGCGCTGTCCCGTCCATGAGATCTCAGGATCTGTAGATCCCACGGCCCCCGGGTACGGTATCACCAGTGCGAGAGTTGTCTCCAGTCTTTGCCGCATGATCGTTTGGCGCGGTGAGACAGACCCGGCGGTAATCCTCTGGGTCGGAGTCCGAACCATCGGATCCCGATGCAGTTCCTGAGTCGGGCGCCGTGACTTGGCGGACGCGTCGAGCTGGGGCCGTGGGTGTTGGAGCTTTTTGGCGATACTTGCCGGATCCGACCGCCGCCTTCTTCTGGCGGTGTTTCGCGCGATCCACAGCCCGCAGCACTTCTTCAAGCTCACCTGCGTCTGGAAGACGTAACAGGGTCAGTCTGTCGGCCAGGTCCACATCTCCCAACGTCTCGATGAAATGATCCACATGTTCCCGCAGTACCTTGGATCCCCCATCCTTGATCTTCAACTTGGCCCGTAGACCGGCCACATTTAGTCGATGCAGGTATTCTAGCGGGGGTTCATCCGATCTGCGGCGAGCATGGTAGTATTGTCGTGCCACCGACACTCCCAATCCACAGTACTGGGTCTGGAAACTGCGCAACAAATCCGGCCACTTGCTCCTGGTGGATCTGCCCAGCTGCCGATACCAGTTCCTGGCTGGCCCCGCTAGCAGATCCGCAAAGGTCAGACACTTCTCAGCATCCGACGCTTGATCTCTCATGAGGGCTGACTTGACTTTGCTGATCCAAGTTCGCGCTCGGTCTTCGTCTTGATCATTGCCCGTGAGCTCCTTCAGATCCGATATGACTGAGATCCGTACCCTCTGGATCATGGACGATCCACCCGCCCCGGCTGCAGCTGTTGCTACCGCCGCTGGCGAGGGGGATGGGATAGGTTGCGCAGATGTGGTGACCTTCGTGGCGTGGCAGCATGATGCTATCCAGCTGGGTTGGAACTGCAGGAAAACCCAGTACTACCTCCCATTGTGCATTTATACCATTTTCTTTAATAAGAGAAGCGATTGGTGACTCGGTTCGTTTTTATCGATTCAATCTGGGTCGAACGTATCATGGGCGTTGTCTCCCTCCACTGGCTGCATCTTCACGTCTCGTGTCCCATGTTCGTGGAGCACTTGCGCTTGCGGCTTGGGCGCTCTCATGCCTTGTTCGACCAGGAAACAACTCATCGCAGCTTCGAAGTGTCGTTGCAGGGTGCCCGAGGAGGTGTCGGAAGAGCCTGTAGCCGTCTGGTCCACTGGCGAGACAGGATCCGTGAGGCGATTACCTTGGACCCGATCTGATGATAATCCCACAGGCTTCTTGCTGGATCTGACTTGATCCTGGTTGAATGGTATCAGATCACGGGTATGGCGTCCTGGATCCTGCGTCTTCACACTCGAGGGCGCTTCCTGTCCCCGGATCCTCGCCCGCGCTTCCAGCATGGACGCCCCGGAGGGACCCAAAGTCATGCGTCGCGGCACCGACGACGTATCTGACACATCCTCCGCCGCGGATTCGTAGTTAGAGGATGCAGCGTGGCTGATCCTCGGCGACAACATTGGATCTTTCTCCGGTGATGGACTTGACTTTGATGAAGAGGTCCCGCGTCGCTGATACTATGCGATCCAAGTCTAGCTCGAAGATATCCTCTGCATCGAATGCACCAGCTACGATGCCTGAATCCGTAAGCAAACGTAATAGATCCTTGACTGCCACCAGCTTCTTCGCCGTTTTCGTTGGTGCTCTCACCGGTTCCCTTGGACCTTCGATCTGTCGTGGATTCAGTATCCGTATGACAGGATCTTGATGCAGAAAATCGCGTAGCGTTTGGTGGTGATATACAAACCCGAGATCCTTGTCGGACCAACTTGGTCTTCTTCCGACTCTGGAGCTTGCATTTGCTTCCGCGTAGTCTTACTCGTGTTGGTCTTCTTTCTCGTTTTTCGACTAGCGGACTTAAGTGTAGGTACGGTGCTGGCTTGACCGGTGAGTCTGCAATTGCATACCGTTTCGCCTTCACTTTCCCTTGTTTTGTTAGCGGATCTTGAGTTGCGTCAAGATCCGCAGGGGTCTTCGAGAGGACCTGGGGAGGATAGTGAGGTTTCTCTTCTAAATCCGGATCCACCTCTCTTCCGTCGACAGAGTTCCTCCCAGGGCTCCATCGATCCGCGGATCTTGTTTCTTTCAGCAGCGTCTTCGTCGATCCGATCTCCGACGACGCCTCTTCCCCTGGCTCAATCTTGACTTGAGCATCTTCTTGGGACTCACGGTGAAATCCCGAGTCACCAATAGATCCGGGCACGCGCACCATTGTGGTGTTGCGGGATCAGCAAAATCTGCGAGATTGCCAGATCCAACTTACCAACTGCACCCAGACACCGACTAACGGAGGGGGTCCCCCGATGATCCGTGTTCTGCTGAACTTTCCTCACCTTGTGTACCCGTCGGTAGGGCGGGATCTTGCTCTCTCGGTAACTTCCGAAGAGCTCAAGTGGTGAAGTTTGAGCGTCTTGGCGAGACGTGGGGATGGGGTGGAGCAGCAGTGGAACATCTTCACTCTGCGTCCGTAGTTGTTTCTGGTTCCTAATCGAATATTCGAGCTTGGTGGATCCAGGGCCTAGATCAGGGATCTGGCCGTAGGTTTGCCTTGCGGGTGTGTTCCCTTGCCTTCGTGCTGCCTTTTCGTCGTACTTGCCGCCTCCTGTGACGGGATCTTGAGCGTTGAAAGCTTCTTAGGTATATCCGGCCAAGTAGTAAATCCGGTTAACCTTTCGGATCTGCACGTGTAAAGGAAAGCTCACTAGGTTGTAGGATCTGGCCAATGTATTATCCAGTTATCGCTACCAACACTCGATTTGCAATTCCCAACCTTCTCTGAGCTCGTACGGCCAATGTAGTTCCGGTTCTTGAGGGCAGGAAGGCACTTGCGTGTTACTGTGCAAATATAAGTCTGTATTAATACTTAAGCCTATACCTGCCTGGATTTATACCTTCTATGTCTTTTATCTGCTGAATCCCCTACCAGGCTCGGCTGCATGTCCTTTCTCTCCTTGACCCATTATCCTAGCTGTATTATCTTCAGATCCACCGGATCCATGGCGTAATCATTATGGTTGTCCCATTATGGGTACACTTGTCCGGATCCAGACCACCCTAATCCACGTCACTGCAAGTGTACACTCGTCATGGATCTTAGCCCTCCAATCCCCCAACATTGTCTTACTCCAGGTCGTGGTCCTCATCACTCCACGAAAGTTCGAGATCCACTGTACCCACCATCCCCATATCTTGGATCCAGGTCACTCCGTGTGGGACCTCACCCCCTTGGATCCGAACTCGGAAGTATGGATCTGGGACATATCGCGGTGGATCTTGCCTTCTCGTTAGTCGTTGATGCCAGATCCACCTTCAGATGACACCTACCATCCTTCCTTCGTTGGATCCCCACTTGATCCACCTGACCACGGTATATCCCATATCCCCTAATTGAACTCAGGGGAGGATGGATCCGAGTCTCCACTTGGTGGATCCTGCATAACCATACGTTATCCATACCAGATCTATCGTCGGCCCATATAGGATGCCACTTTATCTTGGCCAATCCACTTCGAGCAGCGTTGATCCATGCTGGGCGATCCAAATCCTCCCTAACCACTCGGTGCTGCCACTAATTTGGGATAGTGACCCCTTGCTAGACCCCTTCTCTTATTTCTGAAAAAGCACTTCACCACAGACAAGTGCGGTGTTACCGATGTGGGTACACCGGACACTTTGCGCGTGAGTGCACAGCGAGTGTGCACTCGGCCAGGGTCAACGTGGCGATGCCGGGCATCGCCGCGTTCAATAAAAAACCCTGCAGAACCAGTAGCGCGGGGCGCCCTACTGATATTGCAGTCGCATGTGTCTACAACGGACACGCGACACTGAGGACTGCAGCCCCCAGCGAGAGGGTTTCTCGCTGCAAGGAGCAAGATGACAAGCCAAATCTTGTCATCCTGAAAGTGACGTCAAAGAGAGCAGGCTCTCTTCGTGCTTTGGTTGACTCAGGTGCGACGAACAGCTTTGTTCGACTGAAACGTCTCCCGAAGCTGAACTTCGAGGAAGTTAAAACACCTCGAAGTGGTTTGGAGGTGCGGTTAACAGCAGGTGCCACCGTAAGCGCGTAGTACGCGCGCGCTTCTCGTACAAACACCGGGTGTTTGTGGAAGATCTTATTGTCCTGGAGCTGAAGGAAAAGTTTGACTTGGTACTGGGCGTGCCGTGGCTTGCACAGCATGATCCAGTGATCAGCTGGGAGAAGTGTACACTTGTACATTTCGGAAGCAAGGCGACAGAGAGCGATGACCCTGTCAGTGTCGCGCATGCACCGTGACGTGCATCCGATCCGACCGTTGAGGTGGCACCTTACGCCGCAACCTTCGGTGCCCATTCACAAGTCGCAACGACTGGACAGTTGTTGGGTCTGTCTCAAATCGGAAATCATATTTGGGGCGCGTTCATACTTCAATCACCGTATCAACTTGGGGAGTTGCTCGATCAAATATGAAAGAACTTCAAGTCACAGGCAATCGCTGTGACGGTGGTGCGTCGGTCCGCGGACCGACGCATCAGATATGCAAGGGACACCAGCCACCGACAGTAGCTGTGATGCCGGCGTGTCCGCTCCGGGAGTTGACCTGGTCGTGATTGGTTTAAAAATCACGAAGGGCTCCGCCGAAAGGCGTCTAAGGGAAAAGGACGTGTCGACTCCGGGAGTCCACACAAACTCAGTATCAACATCGAAAGGGGACTCCGCCGAAAGGCGTAGAGGTGATGACAACGCGTCAGCTCCGGGAGCTGACGACGCGGCAAGCAGTGTTGGCGGTTGCAAACGTCCAACACTGAAAACACTTGCTTGCTCGCGTGCAGCCGTGCTGCACGACGAATTCGGATTGTAATAAAGCCGGGCTTGATCATTCGCATCCGCGGAAAGAATCCGCCGACGGTTACAACGGAAATCCGTCCAAGGCTGGGCCTGGACGAAAAACATGTGAAACCTAGCTTCACAAGAACAAAAGACGGCGCAAGCGACGAAAGCTGCGCAAGTCTCGGTCCGGGACCGAGGCAATACGAGCGATGTCTGCCGGGCGGACATCGGAGACGACGTCGTGCATTGAGACGTTGAACGGCTTGACTCGGACCCGTACGGGCCACCTGTACCGGTCAATGCAGCTCGAGAATCTTCCGACGAGTGCGTCGGAGTTGACGTAGCTTCGAGTCATGGGCTGAATGCGCTTCGCGGAGGACCTGTACGATGAACGGGTCGAACAGATATGCATCCTTTCGGATATCGAAGAATGGAAAGCAAAGCGGAGGAGGTTGAGACAACGCCACGCTGCGAATACCGTTGAGAGTAAGGACACTCTCAGCGCGAAGACGAAGAAGCAGCGCTTCGATGATCAGATCTGGGACTTATTGGAGCCGAGTTCCTTCTACGATGTTCTGCTGGAGCACAAGGATTTGCTCCCGGAAGCAATATCTACGGCACTTCCGCTGGATAAGAGCATACAGCACGAGATCGACCTCGTGCCGGGCACGAAGTACTGTGTGACGCGGCAGTGGCCACTGCCGCGTGACCATTTAGAGGCAATCGACGACTTCTGTGAAAGTCGTCGTAAAGCAGGTCAAGTGCGGAAATCAAAATCCCCGCACACACAGAGCGCCAACGTACTGTGTCATGAAGCCACGTGGTGGATGGCGCATCGTTCATATTTACAACAAGCTGAACGATGCGACGATACCGGCGCAGACGCTGATAACACGAAAAGATGTTATCATCGATTCGATGGCCAAGAGCACCATCTACACTGCTCTTGATCTGCACGACGGGTTCTATCAGATCCTGATGCGTGAGGGGGGCGTCCCTCTCACGTCGGTGAACACTCCAAGCGGTATGCTTTGAGAGTGGCTCGTAATGCCACAGGGACCGAAGAACGCCCCTGAAACTCTAATAGTGCCTGACTTCGCACCGAGCTACTTCGACGACGTGTTTGTTCACAGCCGGGCTGTAGACGGGAAGACTGACGTTGCGGTACACAAAGGACACCTCCGTCGACTGCAAGGGCTTATGCGCAAACATAAGCTCTATGCAAACCTGAAAAAGTGTATCTTCGGGGCGAGCGTGATACCCGTCCTTGGGTGTCTCGTCGCGGAGAACAGCGTACGCCCTGACTCAGAAAAGTTAAAAGTGATCACTGAATGGCCTACGCCATCCAACGTGAAGGAACCGAGGCAGTTCCTTGGACTTGGAACGTACTTGTGCCAGTACGTTGAAAATTACGCGGGCAAGATTCGCCCGCTGTCGCAGCTTCTGAAAAAGAAAGCCGAGTGGATTTGGATTGCTGAGTGTCAGCAGTCCTTCGATACCGACAAACAGGGCTTGACTGAGACGCCGATCTTGGCAGAGGCTGATCAAGATCGCCCATTCCACATCGTGTGTGACGCGTCCGACTTCGCTATTCGGTATCGGATGCGCGTTGATGCAGCACGATCAAGAGGGCCGTGATTGTGTGGTCTACTACCAGTCACGTCAGCTGAAGCCAGCTGAGCGTAACTACTCTGTACATGACAAGGGGCTTCTTGCCATGAAGTATGCACTCGCGAAGCTCCGAGTGTATTTACTTATAGGTAGACCGCTTGTGGTCTACACCCACTGCGAACGGCAGTGAAGACCCCGCACATCTCGCAACGATGGGTGAGATGGTTTTCGCTTTTTGCGGAGTACGACTTCCAGGTTGCATACAAACCTGGAAGGTTGGGTGTAGTGGCCGACGCGTTGTCGCGTCGACCTGATTACACTGTTGAGACAGCCGACGCCAACCGAATTGGCATCGAACGAGTAAGTGTTCCGTCGTCGACATTGATCGACGACGTGAAGAACGTGTATGCGAGTGACGCAGAGGCGAAACAACTGCTAGGCTATGGCTAAGCACCTTCCGACGCGGTACATCGGAAGTTGTCGCCACATCTACGTGCTCGTGCACACCGATATCGTGTGTACGAAGAGCTGCTGCTTTACAGCGCAGTGGACGACGATGCGGATCGCATCGTCGTGCCGAATGATTATAATCTACATATGCGGATCATGTACGAGTATCACGATGCCCCTACGGCAGGGCATCCGGGCCGTGAAAAGACATAAACTCTTCTCACGAGAGACTTCTACTGGAACCACCAGTACAAATGGGTGCGCAAGTACGTACGTGCTTGTGAAGTGTGCCAACGCGTGAAGCCTGTCGCGTATTTGCAAACTCCACTACAATCACTACCAACACTGGCGGAGTGTTGGCAGTCCATTTTCATGGACTTTGTTTTCGGTCTTCCGCCAGACAACAAGCGGGGGGGGGGGGGGGGGGCTGGCGTTGTGTTTTTTGCTGACCATTTCAGCAAGATGGTTCATCTTACTGCAGTACCGACTGAAGCCACAGCCGTGCAGACTGCATGACTGTTTGTTGACATGGTATTCCGACACTATGGAATGCCGCTCGACATTGTGTCGGACCGTGATCCACGCTTACAGCGCAGTTCTGGCAAAAAATGTTTACACTTCTTGGAACACAGCTGTCGATGTCGACTGCGGATCATCCGCAGACGGATGGCCAGACCGACCGCGTAAATCACGTGCTCGGTCACGTACTGAACAGCTACGCACACTCGTTCCCGCAGTGGAGCGACTGCTTGCCGATGGCTTAGTTTGCCATCGATAACTCGGAGCATGCCTCGACAAGACATACACCGTTTTACATGAATGCCATGCGGAATCCACGCCTACCGAGCTTGCTCGGAACGGTGCGCTTCTCCTTAAGTGGGGGAGGATCTACGGCTGCGTCGAAACAACTGCATAAGAACACTGATACCGACGTGGTTTCAGCGGTGACGACGCGAAGACAAGCGTCTTGTTCCGGGAACGAGGCGAAGACCAAGAACACCGTGTCTATGCAGGGCACAAGCACCGCGAACAAGAACACGTCTGTGCGGGACACAGACAGCGTGCAGGCTGGTCCTGCTGCGGAGAAGGAAGTTGTGCTGAACAAGCCATTCAGCACACAATCACTGGACTTTGGCCAACGCTGACAAGCCGTAATACGGGTTGTCCAGGATGAAATAGCAGCTTCTGTAGACAAACAGAAGCTGAACGCAGACAAAGTCGGTAGAGGAAGCATAAACGAATTAAAAAAAGGGTTCATTAGTTCTGCTATCTACACAGCACCCGTCACGGCATGCAGTTTCTGATGTCGGTGCAAGCAAGCTTGCTCCGCGCTTCATCGGACCGCTCGCAGTACTTGAACGGCATGGTAACGCGTATACGTTGGACATACCGTCCAGCATGCGACTCCATCCGACATTTTACGCCGGGCGGCTGAAATCTTACGTACGACACGAGCCATCTAGTCTTGATGGCTCGAGGACGACGATGCGGTCGCGCAGGCTTCTCCGCTCTGATCCAAGTGCGACTTGGATGTTCGGAGCGGTCTGAGCAGCCGCAGCGACCTGCGTCTTATGTAGGCGGAGCTCCTGTTGCAGGGCAGCAAGCTCCGCGGTCTAGGATTGCTCCAGAACGACGACACGATCGTGCAGAGCGCGAGAGCCATGGTCGACCTGGGGTTGACCAAACGGAGGGTATCTTTCCGGCCCCGCCACCGCCGCTGCGTGACGCACACGGCTCGACACGTTGTATTGTCGAGCAGGTAGGGGACTATGCTTCCCCGAACACGAACCCAGATCAGGCTCGTCTTCGTATTCGTTGGAGTGGATTTCCTCCCCATCGAGATACATAGGATCCACGGGACGTCTTGATGAAGGCCGTTCCAGAAATGGTGAGGGCGTACGAGGCCCAGTTCTAGTGTTCTAGTGCAGGCATAATGCCTGCACTAGAACAGCGAGTGCCACCAGCACGGGGTGCATCCCGGTGCTCAAGTTGAGCACGAAGGTTTCGCAGTGGAGCGGATACACGCACGGAAGTGTACCCGATAAGTTCGCTTTCAGAAAGGCGCCTTGCCCCGAAGCGGCAGTGCAAACACGCAGTTTCAGTTGGAACTGTGCAAGGAATTTCCGCTTTCATAGCATCATTATGGAGGCGATCGATGCGTTGACGCTTCGAGAAGGTCTCGACGCGCTGGCGAGCTGCGCCAAAACTCTCGGGGTAGCCTTTCGCATTGTTGTTGAAGCTCACAACAAATGCGTTCCAAGATTGACAAAGTACCACCCACTCGGTCACTTTGCTTTTGCGCGAAGTTT